>CM048755.1:351597908-352222908 GCA_026315105.1 Locusta migratoria | reverse complement strand
GGTTTATTGTTCCATTCCCTGTGGACCAGCTGTGGTAGTCATCTCAGCACAGCACTAGCTAGTGGCCAGGAGTTGCTTGCCACAGCAAGTGACATGCCTATCACTTCCTGCTGTTATGTGCCAGAGATGCGTCACTACTCAGGTATGCGCCATTTGAAAATAGAATTGGGGGAATCACTCTGCTTGCATCCATATGAAATTGTAGCAAAATCTGTGTTCCGATGAAACCTATATCAGTTCAAGCCTTATTATTTTTTTAAATTTCTCTCCTCAGTTAAAAAATAAAATAATAATAAAAACAGCCATAAAAGAAATGTATTACAGTTGAGTAACCGAGAGAAAACGAGCACGAAACGCGTGATGAGTGAAGCACAGCCTTATGGGTAGGCTGCCCGCACGAACGTCCGCAGCCGAGCATACGAAGCTTGAGCGAGTCTACAGTTTGACCGTGTCTGACCAACGACCTGTATAAACAACATAGACTGGCTATGGTGCAGCCATACTTGAAGCAAGTTGAAAGCTCGGCCGCCATGTTTTACAACGTCACGTAGACGTAACAAGTCGTCTGCTATAGCACTGAATCATGTGTCTTTCACTTTGTGCAATGACTTAACAAACCATTCTCTACCTGAAACTTCCTGGCAGATTAAAATTGTGTGCCGGAACCGGGACTCGAACCTGGGACCTTTGCCTTTCGCGGGCAAGCGCACTACCGACTGTACTATCCCGACACTGGAAACATCCCTTAGGCTGTGGCTAAGCCATGTCTTCACCATATCCTTTCTTCCAGGAGTGCTAGTCTTGCATGGTTCGCAGGAGAGCTTCTGTGAAGTTTGGAAAGTAGGAGGTGAGGTACTTGCGGAAGTAAAGTTGTAGGGCGGCATCGTGAGTCGTGTCGGGATAACACAGTCGGTAGTGCGCTTGCCCGCGAAAGGCAAAGGTCCCAGGTTCGAGTCCCGGTTCCGGCATACAATTTTAATCTGCCAGGAAGTTTCATATCAGCGCACACTCCGCTGCAGAGTGAATGTTTCATTTCATTCTCTACCTGCTTATTGTTATTTTTATAGCCGAGCTAAAACGGATAAAGGATAAATGATAGAGTGTGTGGTAGGCAAATCGGAAAGTTTGATTACAAATGGCACAGACACTGGATCGGCTAAACATCGTTTCATTCATACAAAAAACATGTATTTTCACTGTCCTTTAAACAATATTAATTTCGTGTACATTTGCTTAATCTGTTTACCTCTTTCCTCCGCAGATTGTTCCTTACATAAATGATGTATTCTACAACTGAAGTAATGTTTTAATTACAACTTCATTAGGCTGGAGTAATGAGATTCTTCCCAAAATTCCCAGGATACCATTAAGTGCTCGTAGTTGGTAAATAAAGTAGGTCTGTTTCACAACATTCTAAATACATCTACATAAATTCGCAAAAGACAATTTTTTCTACAAGATCTTTAGAGGGATTGAACAGACTTTTATACCTTATAACCCGATTAATCCTGCTTTACTCTCATTTTTAGGAGCAAGGAGAACTTCTAAGCAATCTAAACACTTAAGTTTTTTACTCACTTGCCTAATGATGCTTTCAGAAATATATTCAACTACTTTTACGGAATATAATGTCAGCATTTCGTATTCTGGCACAAATTCATGGTCACGCTGAATAGGTCTACTGCTCTCTGAATGACTTAAATCATGATTTGCCATAAGTAATAAAAGAGGGCCCATGTCTCCTGCTTGGCTACATATCGATTCAGCTATCTGACTCTCTCTCTTTTTTTTTATTTTTTTATTTTTTATTTAGATCTGCTTGCTGGCGTTTTTGCTGTTTGAAGATGTCCAGGGAACGAAAGTATCATCGGAATCGCATTAGTCAGAAGCCGCTTTGTATCATTTGTTGCATACATGATTTCCCCTCAAAATGCGATGAACAAATGCAACTGTATGCAGTAGGTTTCCATTTATCTCGCCTCATATTGGCTAACCATTGTTTTGTAAGTTCTTCATTTTTCGAAGGAAAACTGAAGAATATAATTACAGCTTACTTCAGTTATAGTAGAACTAATGTATGCAGAAATGTGGTAGGACAAAAGACGATATTCCAACAGTCTTATTACTGTGATTCGTACAGTTGTATGGTACGCATACACTCGGCACGATTTAAGCTTAATAAATAACCTTTCAAGCTTACTACGATACATAAAATGTGAAACCATTATAACACGAAAATAGCGTCGGTCTAACTTTCGTATTCGGCGCACTAGACGTTGAAAAAAATGGCTGCCACAGTTCCTAGTTGCTGCCACAAGGAGCGCTGTTCACTCAGAGATAGCCAATCTATATAGTTTATATAGCTCGTTGTGTCTGACCAACACCGCCTAGAAGACAAGGCCTCACAACTGGCCGTGCCAGCTGACTGGCTGGCCGCTGGGGCACGCCCATCGCCTCGTATTGGCCGGCCAGTCAGCTTTGTTTCGCGGCCTCTCGGTGTGACGTAGGCACGGCCAGCTGTGAGGCCTTGTCTTCTAGATGGTGTTGATCTGACTATTTTGACTGAGCATGAAAGGCTCAACCGGGTCTGGGCAGCACCACAGTGATGTTGGCCTGGACCGGTGTCTGAACTCATCTTTCCCATGGATGACTACAGCCAGCACAGGCTCCTCATTGTGTGTTTTTATAGAATCATGAAACTCTAGTAAGACGTAGACTGAAAAATGTGTAGCCTACTCATTAAAGAACGTAAAAATCGACGTGTACAGTATATTTCTGTTGACTTTGGACGGAAACCTCGTATGTCTTGGTAACTCAACAGGCATAAACTGCTCTAAATTCTAGCTGGGGAAGAAAATTCAGTTGTCACAAATCTCACACACAACTCACTCAGGCATACCTATTGTAATAAAAATAGTAGGCCATGGCAGTATTTTCAGCATTTGTAATTAATTTGCCTGATTCATTTATGCTAACAGCTTACCTAATTTTTTTAAGAGATGCAAGGGATTAATCCTGAGCCATTATTCACCTACATGAGGGATATCATAATTACTTAGCAATCAAAAGACTAGTCATGTGGAAGTAGCAGCGTGGTCTAAGGCATCATACTAAGCACTGGACGGCCGCTCTCGCTGGAGGTTCGAGTCGTCCCTGGGGCATGTGTGTGCGTGTTGTCCTTAGTGTAACTTAGTTTAAGTAGTTTGTAAGTACAGGGAACGATGACCAATGCAGTCTGGTTCCACAGCTTTACAAACATTTGAACATTTGATCTGAAGCGTGAAAACTCAACATTACTTCTGTGAAGTATCAGACCGACAAAGTAATTGGCATTTATTTAATTCAAATGTTTGTAAGTCTAGGGACCAATGGCCACAGCATTTTGCTCCCTTAGGTTTGCAAACTACTTAAAGTAACTGACGCTAAGGACAAGACACACGTTTGCCCGAGGGAGAGCCGATCCTCCGACTGGAGTTCTCGCGCGGTTCATAAGGTGGCTCCCCACATCGCACGCCCATTCCCGCGAGCCGTATTTAATTCCTTCGTCGCAGAGTAAAATAATGTTAGCCAGCGCTACCGTAGTACACACTCTAGTACAGCCAGCAAGCCTCAATTCATCTTTTGACCTAGGTCATAGTCATTACAAACTACGGCACATTCCAGAATTTTATGTTGCTGTGAGCTATCTGGGAGGCGATTTATTTAGGCGACAAGCAATGGCGACATTTTTTGCTTGATCGTTGAGACAGGGTGCTTCTTTCCTACACCCGTTGAATTCTTGTCTCCAGAGAACTCAAAGGGAAAGTTGTATGAACCTATATCAGTCTCCCAGTTAGCCCTATGGAAATAGCTTCCACTTGGTACAAAGTCATTAACAATCAGTGGCGGAACCAGAACACTATTAAGGAAACTATTATCGCATAACACAAATTGCATCAATTAAATAACTTACTTAACCTATAAAAACAACAGGAATATTGACGATAATAACTAATATTAATATATTTTGTTAAGTATTATTAATCTCTATCTATATAAAAGCGAAAGGACACTCATTCATACACTCACTCACTCACTGGCTAAACACGAAATCTCGAAAACTACTTCACCTATGAAGCTGAAATTTGGAAGGAATGTAGTTTATAGGAAGGAGACGTCAGCTAAGAAACGATGTTGCGATAGGGCCGATAGTTCAGGAGATATGACGTCATAAACAATGAAAACTTCCCCGTATTGCGGCACGTGCTAGTGTTACTTTATCAGTCCACTATTTGAGAAGGACAGCACTTAGCGACTAGCAACAAACTTTAAACATAATTTCAAACCTTTAGGAAACTTTTTCTCGCTGACAACCATAGCAAAATGATGAAAGGAAAAAAGTTTCTCGCTTACTGCTTATCCGCTGTTCACGGAGTAAACCTACGGCATTCGGTATAACGTTGAAATTTATAATTTCTACACTACATATTGTATCCGCAGGAAATTTTACACACATATAGTTGAATGCACCTTTTAAATTGTATCAAAGTACGACACATAGTTCATGAGATAGGAGCACATAAACAGTAACGTTCATGGAAAACCACCCCATCACGCACCAAGTTTTAATCTATTATTTCTTTACTACTAATTACATTCGAAACAGATTTTTCAGAGATACAGCACTTATACAAATGAATATGTACCTGAAAAATTATACAATTGTACAACATATAACTCAGTAAATATGAGATCATATACACTGCGATGGATAAAAACTTTTCACATAAGACATGACGTTTTATTACATTTCTTATTTACTAGTAAGACACTCCTGTATTCCACTGAGGTTAAGGAAATTCCTGAAAGATGACAGTGCTGTTGAAAACTTTGAAGCAACGCATGGTGCACGGAATGGCAATTATAGCTCAATGTAGACAAGTGTAATGTGCTGCGAATACACAGAAAGAAAGATCCTTTATCATTTAGCTACACTATAGCAGGTCAGCAACTGGAAGCAGTTAATTCCGTAAATTGTCTGGGAGTAGTCATTAGAAGGGATTTAAAATGGAACGACCATATAAAATCAATCGTCGGTAAAGCAGATGCCAGACTTAGATTCATTGGGAGAATTCTAAGGAAATGCAGTCCGAAAACAAAGGAAGTAGGTTACAGTACACTTGTTCGTCCACAGCTTGAATACTGCTCACCGGTGTGGGATCCGTACCAGGTGGGGTTGATAGAGGAAGTGGAGAAGATCCAACAGAGAGCAACGTGCTTCGTTACAGGATCATTTGGTAATCGTGATAGATACGCTCTGTCGCTCGGTACGGGCTTTTGTCGAAGTTTCGAGAACTTACCTTTACTGAGAAATCTAGCAGTATATTGCTCCCTCCTACGTATATCTCGCGAAGAGATCGTGAGGATAAAATCAGAGAGATTAGAGCCCACACAGAGGCATACCGACAATCCTTCTTTCCGCGAACAATACGCGACTGGAATAGGAGGGAAAATCGATAGTGCTACTCAAGGTACCCTCCGCCACACACCGTCGGGTGGCTTGCAGAGCATGGTTGTAGATGTAGATGTAGAACTGTGAAGCGCATATCGCTGTAGGAACAAGCAATAGATATCTATACTGCTCCAAGGAAAGGAAGAGAATGAAACAGAGTACATCCGACGAATACCCATTATTTCCCACAGATCTGGCTTTTAACTTTAAGAGACTGTAGTTTGTAGCGGGTTTCTATTAAGATTAATAAATCACAGGACAATCTACTCAATACTGTGGAGTGTATTTGAAATCTCCATGTTTCTCACACGGACAGCTTTATATCGCTTGCTAAGGCATGGGCTCTCCACAGAAAATATTCCTATTATATCCTGGACAAGTCAAAAGAAATATTGTTTATAGTCAGGAAGGAAGGAAGGAATATTAGTGTTTAACGCCCGTCGACAACGAGGTCATTAGAGACGGAGCTTATGCTCGGACTGTTTGGGTAAGGATGGGAAACGAAATCGTAATTTGAAGTTTTTGTGTATACTATGCTTTTAAATATGGTGTAGTACAGCAACTCTCCAAAGTACAATACGATCTTTCATGGGGTTTCATAGGTCAACTGATAGTACTTTAGGGCAACATATAATCTTCATTTCATCAAAACTGGATCAGGGGGAAAAAAAGATTCGTAATTTGTAGTTTCTGGTGTATGTTACGCTTGAATTGGAGCGTAGTATAGCAAAGATCCGATAGAGGCGGTTTTACATAGTACACCAGATCTCTATACTTATAAGACGCATTTGTTGTCTGTCTGTCTGCCTATCTATCTGTTCTCTTATAACTCAAGATCCAGACAACCAAATAAGGTGAAATTTGGTACACGTACACAAAATTACACGGGGAAGGTTCTTAAACAGGTTTCGTTGCATTGTTTGGAAAACAAACAAGAAAATTTGAGAAAAAGTGAAAGTGCGTTTCCAATGTGTCCGTGTAAATCTATATCTTCGCACTGATCTTGATGAAATTTTGCACAATTGACCTTCAAAACAAGAGGAAGGGCACTGTCTACATAAAATTTCGTTCCGTGCATGGAGTAGGTTATGAAATTTTGTACACTTGACCTTGAAAACAAGATGGTTACTGTCTACAGAAAACTTCGTTCGGTGCATGGGGGAGAGTACTTTACTTACAGACTTCGATTGCAATCTCTATACATATAAGACGCATTTGTTGTCTGTTTGTCTGTTGCCTTATAATTCAAGATCCAGACAACCAAATAACGTGAAATTTGGTACACGTCCACAAAATTACACGGGGAAGGTTCTTAAATAGGTTGCGTTCCATTGCAATCTCACTCTGGCCACGTGCCTGTTATAAGTCGTGTGATAATGACCCCCCCCCCCCAAAAAAAAAGGAAATTTTCACGTAGCTTTATCATAAATGTACCGTTTTTGGCCCACTTTAGGTTACGGTAGTAACACTAAAAGTGGGCCTTTGCGATCGTCTTTTGACAGCTCGAAATTTAAATGAAAACAACTGCTTAACTATTCATCTGACACGAAAACTGAATAACCTAATTTGTAGAGGAGAAAATTCTCTACAACTTTGCTCTGTTGTGTTTTTTTCATATCTCGTAGTGTTTCAAAGATATTTGCAAAAATAACGGCGATTTTGGGATGTCTGTCTGTCTGTCTGTCCGCAACGTATTCGCTATTTTTAAGACGGACGAACCGTTCAACCGATCAGCACCAAATTTTACAGACATGATTGTAGGCCGCCAGAGACCAGATCCTCCCTTTTTCAAATTTTTCGGACTAAAAATACGTTAGTAATACCTAAAAAAGCCGTTTGTAATGTAATTGTAATTGCAAACGAACCGTTCATCTCATACGAAAATTCAATAACCTGATTAGTAGAGGAGAAAATTCTCTACAACTTAGCTCCCTTATGTTTTTTTCATATCTCGTATCGTTTGAGACATATTTGCAAAAATAACGGAGATTTGACACCCTCCATTGAATTAACGAAACCAGCCTTTAGTAGATGTCACGTGACATTCCTCGCGCAGAACTCTCTGTGGCATACGCCATCTTGCGCGTATTTGATTATTTTCTTATTATAACTTACACGTTGTCATTTCAAAGCAATGGCGCACTGAAGAATTAACAAAAACACATCGTTCTCCGTACGAGAAATGATAATCTAGTGTCTACAAATGCCATATTAGCATCAGTTAACAACGGCCATCAATAGTATGAGATTATAGGACTCATCAGAAGATTGATAGTCGTAGCGTAGTGGGAAAGGCGTTAGACTATGCCAAAGGTCGGTGGTTCGGAGGCCGTCACTACCTAATTTTTTTTTCCTACAAGGGTTTCAGACACTCTTATTAATTAATTTTTTATTATTTAGATTATTATTTTGGTCGAAAATGTTTGCAAAAACTTATAAAACTACAAATCTAAAGTGGGCCGTAAAACACGTCAGTGCGATTTTTTACATGCAAATAAACGGTTTTGTACGCTTCTACAGAAAACCTTATCTTAAACCCGGGTAAAGCCGGGTACTTGCAGCTAGTTTTAGTATATTGGTGGATGAGACAACGGATGTCAGTGCACTATTAAAAAGGAAAAAAAATGTCCGTGCCCGTGACTGCGCGGAAGCAGTTGAAATAAATTAACGTGGCGAGTGAGATCGGCGTGGCAGCAACGAGCGTGCGATTTGCGTGCGCGGGTTGTGCTCGAACCACGTGATCCGCGGTCCAAGGCGCGACATGTCAACGCTTCCGATGCTAGCACTCCCCTGGGCCGTATGAATAAAATGGAGTATCTACTTTATACTCTGGATTCCAGAGAACATACTCAGGTTCACATGAATAAAGGGAGTCCGAGAATATACTTCAGCCGAGTATGTTCTCGGCGTGAGTAACTGGGTGGGAGAAGTTGCTCACGGCAGAGAACATTCTACAATTTCATATGAATAAAACTACACAAGTTTCTCACGACGGGAGAACATTCTCAGATTTCTCTAGTGAGCTCTATGGCATACTCCGTGCTGAGTAACTTCTATTAAGGTTACGTTTTACTGAGGTTTATAATAAAAATGACAACAATTTTGATACTTAGAGGGCAAAAACAAGTTCCATTATATGTAGTCTTTAAGAAATACGAGGGGATCTATAAAGTTAATACAAATAAAAACATTTTGTTGACGTGTATCTTCCTTCGGAAAAATCGTGTGACACTTCCAGCATTTTATACAGTTGACGAGAGTGATGTAAGAGGTGTTTTCATTACCGATATAAAAATGAAACACAAATGGATTCAGCTGCGTGTTTACTCATTTGTTTGGCGTGTATATTTACAGTTGTAAACAGTCACATAGCAAAATAATATTGTTTTAAAATAGGGTCTATTAGTAAGACCTTATGCTGTTGGTTCCAAATAAAGTGATTCCCAGGACTTCACAGTTTCTATCACAAAATAAATATTGCTGCAATACCAGGTAGGCCTACTGAAGTACTATTTCTATCCAAACCGGTTGGCCTATTTATGATGCGTTTTCTGACTTCGTAATCGTAACTTATGTAATGTTAGAAGTAAGTAAACACGACAGGAAAATTAATAACTGATTAATTACATACCTAGCAGTCTGTTTCTTGTTCAAAATCGCATGTCCTAACGCTTATGAGCAAACCATTGGGTGTTATATTTAACAAGGCGTATCTCATGTTAGAAACTCCGACAGCATTCCACGTTGTAACAGATGAATATGTGATGCATCCTTATTATATCGTTCGCAAATTGTGCTAACCCTACTACATTAACAAACGAGTTTCTCGCATGACGAAAATTTTGTATCGCCAGCAGAATACATTTTCGTAAAAAGTGCATATTTAGTCTTAATAATATGCTCCTTCACAACAAACTAATATTTAAACACAGTACAGTTCTTTCTGAACACGTCGATGCCTACTCCATGTTTGTACACTTAATAATTTGCCTGATTGGGATAGTTTAAGGAAATACACGATTTGACAGCTGATCTGTGGCGGACATGACACGCGGAGAACTTAATCAAGTAGGCGGGGAGGTAGCGAGAATGAACTACCAGCTCAGAGCATTTATTTTTCTTTATTGTGGTTTCAATTCCCCTAAAAAAGGGGCGGGCCGGCAGCGCTCACTGGCGCTCTTCAGCCTACAGAAATAAAATTTGTCAGCCGAGAACATAAAAACACAAAGGAGATAAAATTTTGGAGATAACACAGACTTAAAACGGATATTTAAAATGGAGATAAAACAAAGTACATAACATGGAGGAAAACGGTGGTGACATAAAACACTTGGAACGGCGAAATTGGTGAATAAAAACAGTTGCTCGAATGTCAGTGGCACACACACAATTAAAATGAGCACAGGGCGGCGGCCATGTTGAGACCGTCCGCTATTTGGAGTTAAAAAAAGGGGAAAAAAAAAACCACGCACTCGGAGAAATACACAAGTTAAAACTGTCGGTGTCGGCTGCGGGTTGGCCGTCCACTGTTGTAAAATAAAACGATGTAACTAAAACACAACACACTTGTCGAAGCACAAAGGAGGTTCCGTAGATGTTGGGGCACTGACAGCATTGAAGATGTGGTGTGGGGGGGGGGGAGAGGGGATGAAAGGAGAGGGAGAGGGTGGAGAGGAGCCACAGAGCCAGTAGGGAAGGGACGGGGGGGGGGGATGATGTCCCAGGAAGACACGGGGAAGAAGGACAGGGGAGGGCGGTAAGAGGAGGATCCGGAGGGACGGGGGACGGAGGAGGGGAGAAGGGACAGGAAGGGAGGGATAGTCGGGGCCCTCAGGGAGAGAAGGGGGAAAGGGAGCAAGGAGAAGGATCAAAGCTGGTATGAAGGGTAGATGTCAGGTTAGAGGGCATCATCCGGGAGGGGGAGGGTACGGAAGTTGCCACGGGAAAGGATCCGGAGGGTGGACAAGTGGAGAGCAGGGGGAATAGAGTGGTGGAGGCGCGGCAAACTCAGAGCATATGCTTCGAAGTTTTTATTCATACGAAATTGAGAACTTACTCAGAGAACGTTCTTTTGCTCTGAGAATCTTCTGTGGAGCATGTGCTCTTTTTTATTCATACGACCCCCTGTCTGTGTGAGCCTCCGCGGTGCCCTTTGGTTCGCACCGTAACGAATCGGTCAACGGGACTTGCACGCGGCGATTCCAAGCAATGGCTGTTGCTGCCTGTAGCCGTCCACGGCTGCCGCTGAGTCTACCCCCCGTATGTAAAGCTAGCTGCCTGCTGCACACAGCTGGCGACTGTCAGAACTCACCTGGCGCGGGCCTTTGTTCAGTACAATCCTAAATTGTGTTGTGTTTTCACTAAGCAATTGTCTAAGACCTTTCGAAAGGGAGGAATCAGGGCAACGAAATACAGATAATGACAGCACAGCTAAGCAACAAAACAGATGACAGCTTATAGTACGTTGCACAGCAGGTAACGAACAACTGCAAATCACTACGGCACGAAGTATTCCGACTGCTGCTGAGTGCTATCGATCGACCCTATGGTAAAAAGAAAACGGTGGCTATGGCAAGTTGGATGTAAAGGAACTGAAAACGTAATCCAAGGTATCATCTCGAGCTTTGTAAGGACGCTGTGTAGGTTTGACTCTACAGACGTAGCCTGACAAATTTATGACACTGATTCACTGATGAGCTCATTTTGTGAGCAACTGGAAGTCCGACTTTCGCCGCCACTTCACCAAATGTTGTCAGCGTGTTCCGTTTCCCTCAAATCATTTCCGCATTCCTAGGATCGCCAAACAAAATGTTTCTTCAAATGTTTGTATAGCTTATGGGACGTAACTACGGGGTCATCAGTCCCTAAACTTACAAACTACTTATGAACTAGCTAACACTAAGGACGGCACAAATATCCATGCCCGAGGGGGGATTCGAACCCCCAACCGTAGTGGCCGTGCAGACCATGACTGGAGCGCCGCAGTCCCCTCGGCCACAGCGGCCGGCGGATCGACAAACAGCCTCGATTATGCTAAGATGGAGCAAGTTAGCACTAATTACAAAACAAAAAAAAACTAGGCAAATAATATGAACATACAGGTACTTTTACTTGAGTACGTCCGACATAGAGCCTCAAGGGGGAGGGGGGTGGCGGGCCCCATGCCCCTCCCCCTTTAAATCCGCGCGTCTGTACAATCTACGTTAACAATCTAATATCTGTTAATGAACGACTACACCATATTGGCTTTAGTTGACACAGCAATGTGTGGTTGATGTGGCTTTCGGACACGCGCCCACATAAGTTTATACGAGGGTTGGAACTTAAATAGTGGCAACTATTTATTCTCAACCGAAACAAAAGTGTTACAGGTTTGCACCTGTTGTTCAAATGTTTGTAGAGTTTGTGGGACTTAACTACAGGATCATCAGTCCCTAAACTTACAAACTACTTATGAACTAGCTTATGCTAAAGATGGCAAAAACATCCATGCCCGAGGGTGATTTGAACCCCCGCACGCCGCAGACCACTCGGCCACTGCGGCCGGCTTGCACCTGTTACTGTTCTTCAAAGTAATCACCAACGTTGTGTAGAACTCTTTGCCAACGATGTGAAAAACGACAGGCTGGCCAAAGAGGCCACCCACAAGCCTGTCCTCAATATCGGCATTCCATGTGCTGATCTCCGTTGTACACTACGCCGTAAAGTTCTCGGTTTGTGGAGTAGTGAATGGCGCTCCCTACAGGTGCCCAACTGAGGCGTATAAAGGAGACAACCAACGCGTGGAGGACCTCTGCGGGCCCCTCGCAGAGACTCTGTTGTTCTCTGCCGGCTCCGTATCGGCCGTACTTGGTTGGCTTACGCATGGCCACCTTGTCCGTCACGAGGATCCTCCCGAGTGTCGATGTGGTGCGCGTCTGACAGTCGCCCACATCGTCTTGGAATGCCCGAACTTAGCAGCACAGAGAAGGAATTTTAATCTCCCTGACGATTTGAAACTTGTTTTAGCTGACAATGCCTCTATGGCTGACACAGTTTTAAATTTTATTCGTGTGAGTGGGTTGTACCGATCTATTTGATTTTTAGTACTCTGTTCATTACATATTTGTTCTCCGCTCGCCTACCGTTTTAGGGGCCACTACGGTCGGGGGTTCGAATCCCCCCTCGGGCATGGATATTTGTGCCGTCCTTAGTCTTAGCTAGTTCATAAGTAGTTTGTAAGCTTAGGGACTGATGACCCCGTAGTTAAGTCCCATAAGTTCTACAAACATTTGAACATTTGAACCGTTTTAGGCAGGTGGTTTTAATGTGCAAAAGCGGCCAGATGCCCTACTGCCTTGTCTGTGGTCACCTGGCCAGGACACTGGTATCGTCTTTCCACCTTTCTCTTCTTTTATCCGTTTTTACTTTCATTCTTTTACTTCTTGACTTGTTACACCCCTTTGCTTGGTGAGTCTTAACACATCGTTTTATGCTAAATTGTAGTGCTTTTTATTCTAATCTCTACGGTTGGAACAAGGAACTGATAACCGTAGTCGTTTAGTCCCTTTAAAACCAAACAACCAACCAACCAACGATGTGAAAGGCGTAGTATACCGTTAGCAGAGCCTGTTCTGTTGATGGTGTGAACGGAGCATTCTACTGCCTGTCGAATCTGTGGAACAGTTCTGAATTGCATCTCACCAACGCGTCGATCACTGTCCACTAGCTCGGCAACAGTATGCACTTCTTTTTCAGAGACGCTAGGATGACCTGTCAGATGCACGTTTGCCACAGTTTGCCGACCTTCATTGAAGACGTTTACCCAACGAGCCACTGTTCTGTACGGCAGTACCAATTTCCTGCACGCTTCTCGAAGACATTAATGATGCTTTCGTGCTGTACGACCTCTGGCACATTCAAACTTGAGGCAACTCCGTTGTTCCTGTTTCGAAAACATGGTGACACAGTTATGTTACACCGCTCGCTCACAAGTGACTGTGTTTCCCTCGATTGTGCGCACACCGGTGACGTGGCACGGGCGAGTCCATTTGCTCGGAGGTATTGTCAACAACATGCGCTACCTAGTCTGAACATTTCCATGACACAAACAGCTTGTAAGATACATGTAAAGGTATCTTGTATGAGAGTGGCTGAAGTCACGAACAGATACAAATCTGATGATGGAATCCCCGAAACGCGTCATTAAAGAATGATTTATATGAAAGTGTTTTGCGATCTATTCAGCATACCCGAAGCACTACCAATTATTCTAAGTATGGTTGTAATCTTGTTTTACTTTTCTTCTTCAAAAATGTTCAAATGTTTGTAGAGCTTATGGGACTTAACTACTGCCGCGGTGGAGTAGCTGAGCGGTCTAAAGCGTCCCGCTGCGGAGCGCGCGGTTGCTCGCCGTAGAGGTTCGAGTCCTCCCTGGGGCATGTGTGTGTGTGTGTGTGTGTGTGTGTGTGTGTGTGTGTGTGTGTGTGTGTGTGTGTGTTTGTCCTTAGGTTAGTTTACCTAGCTTTAAGCAGTTTGTAAGCTACGGACTGATGACCACGCAGTTTGGTCCGATAGATTTACAAACAAACACTTAACTACGTGGTCATCAGTCCCTAAAGTTACAAACTACTTATGAACTAGCTAATACTAAGGACGGCACAAATATCCATGCCCGACGGGGGATTCGAACCCCCGCCCGTAGTATCCGTGCAGAACGTGACTGGCGCGCCGCAGACCACTCGGCCACCGCGGCCGGCCTTTTTTCTTCATTACAAGATTAGAAGCCAATATAATGTGTTATGCACTATATCCCGTTTCAGTTTCGTCTAAAATGTTTGAGACCCCGTGTATATACTAGTAAAGTGGGTTATTTATCTACATTGCAGTAACCCACAGTTATTGAAGCAAAGATAACATAAAGTTCCATCATTTTGTATCAGAGGCTAAATCAGAAAAAACAGGTTTTCCACACATTAAGAGATGAGAGAATAACCTCCTTACCGTCGAAAAGAGGACCAGACGGTGGCACAGGCTTCGGGTGGTTCGTGGCCGTAGCCAGTAGCCGGGGCCGAGGGACTCTCCATTGTAAAGAGTTCCAATCTTGACGCAGGGACAAGCAGTTTTGCGGAATTTCTTCATGAAATTTTCGTATTTCCAGGAGGATTATGAAGTGGAGCTAATTGAGGTTCCATCAAAATGATAACTTTGTTTGACTCTCGATATGCCATACACCAGGGGGTGACCAACCGGTCGATCGCGGCTAATAGTCTAGTCCAGGCGTGGCCAACTTCATTGTACCTAAGATCTACCATTCACTGATAAAATCCTGTGCGATCTACCACTTGAATACTTCTTCAAATTTTAAATGTAAGAATATATTCCAATATACAATTATGTTGTATTTTTATTTCATTAAGAGGAAGTTATTCTTTCTACCACTTACATACATCTTGAAATTTTAAATGAAACAGTATATTACAGTATACAGTTATGTAGTATATTAATTTTATTAAGAGGAAAAATATTAAATTGAAAATTATGCTTTCTGCCACTAATACACTTCTTCAAATCTCTATACTTATAAGACGCATTTTTTGTCTGTCTGTCTGTTCTCTTATAACTCAAGAGCCAGACAACCAAATAACGTGAAATTTGGTACACGTACACAAAATTACATGGGGAAGGTTCTTAAACAAGTTTCGTTCAATTTTTTGGAAAACAAACCGGAAAATCTGAGAAAAAGTGAAAGTGCGTTTTCAGTGTGTCCGTGTAAATCTATATCTTCGCACTGATCTTGGTGAAATTTTGCACAATTGACCTTCAAAACAAGAGGAAGGGCACTGTCTACATAAAATTTCGTTCAGTGCATGGTGGAGGGTACTTATGGATTTCGCCAAAATCCAAAGTTCTGCTCCGATGTTGATGAAATTTTGTACACTTGACCTTGAAAACAAGATGGAGGTTACTGTCTTCATAAAATTTCGTCTGGTGCATGAGGGAGAGTACTTTACTTACAGACTTCGATTGCAATCTCTATACATACAGGGTGTTTCACTAAGTGTGTTTGCCTCTGAAACTTATAAAATAATAGGCGACGGGAAATTTTAATGCGGTAGGTCAACACAAGAAATGTTACACTTTCTGCGGAGCGATGAACATAGTTTATTGTATCATTTTCCAAAGAGTTACACCACAAAGATATATTTTTTTTAATGGAACAATAGCTTTGTCTATCGTGCATTCGATTCGTTGAAACCAGCTGCGTCCAAATCAATTTAAACTACATTCCTATCACTGTTAGTTTGGGAGCTACAACCCTTCAAAGTTCCGGGGGTGGAGGCTGCGAAAGCGTAGCTAGCTGGCCGAGTGGCTATCCCCTGTCTCATGACCACCAGCCAGTCAGCGACGTAGCTGGTTTCAACGAATCCAATGCACGATAGAAAAAAATTATTGTTCCATTTAAAAATTATATCTTTGTGCTGTAACTCTTTGGAAAATGATACAATAAACTATGTTCATAGCTCCGCAGAAAGTGTAACATTTCTTGTGTTGACCTACCGCATTAAAATTTCCCGTCACCTATTATTTTATAAGTTACAGAGGCAAACACACTTAGTGAAACATCTTGTATAAGACGCATTTGTTGAACCGGGGCAAAGCGAGCTACTTGCAGCTAGTTTTAAATAAAAGAATATAGTTCAGTATAAAGTTAAAAAAATGTTCAAATGTTTGTATAGTCTATGGGACTTAACTACGGGGTCATCAGTCCCTAAACTTACAAACTACTTATGAACTACTTACCAACTAGGACGGCACAAATATCCATGCCCGAGGGGGGATTCGAACCCCCGACCGCAGTGGCCGTGCAGACCGTGACTGGAGCGCCTTAGTCCCCTCGGCCACCGCGGCCGGCAATATAAAGTTATGTAGTACTCTTATTTTGTTAAGACAAAATAATTAAACAGAAAACTATTGTCCCTACCATTAAACATTTCTTGAAAATTTAAATAAAACACTATACTTCAGTTTACAGGTATGTAGTATTTTCGTTTTGTTAAGAAGGAAAAAATTAAATTGAAAGTTATTCTTGGTAACTACTCATTCATATTAGTGTGAGCACTGTGAATATCTTCTATCAGGTTAGCAAAGTTAGGGTTTTAGTTTTTCCATGTGATCCTTGATGTTTACATATTGTTGAATTTTTTCTTCTCAATGTCAATTATCATTAACACTGTTTGACTCTGAAATGCTGCAATAGAACTCATCATTTCTACTGCTTTATTCTCGCCTTGTACTTCCACATTTAATGTGCTCAGTTCTCCGGTAAAATCGGCTGTTGTTGTTATGGTCTTCAGTCCGGAGACTGGTTTGATGCAGCTCTCCACAATACCCTATCCTGTGCAAGCCTTTTCATATCCTCATAAGAACGACAACCTACATCCACTTGAATCTGTTTTCTATACTCGTCTCGTGGTCTCCCTCTGCGATTTTTACCCCACACACTTCCCTCCAATGCTAAATTCACTGTTACTTTTCTCACCAATTCTGTTCAGTACCTCTTCATTAGTTATGCGATCTACCCACCTAATCTTCAGCATTCTTCTGTAGCATCACATTTCCAAAGCCTCTATCCTCTTCCTGTCCGCACAGCTTATCGTCCACGTTTCACTCCCATACAAGGCAACACTCCACACAAATGCCTTCAGAAAAGACTTCCTTACACTTAAATTAATATTCGATGTTAGCAAATTTCTCTTTTTCAAAAATGTTTTTCTTCCCATTGCCATTCTAAATTTTATATCCTCTGTACTGCGACCATCAATTGTTATTTTACTGCCCAAGTAACAAAAATCATCTACCTCCTTTATTGCTTCGTTACCTAATCTAATTCCTCCAGCATCACCCGATTTTCTTAGACTGCACTCCGTTACCCTAGTTTTGCAATTGTTAATGTTCATCTTATAAGCACCTTTCAGCACACTGTCCATTCTGTTCAATTGCTCTTCCAGGTCCTTTGCTGTATCTAACAGAATTACTATGTCGTCGGCAAAACGCAATGTTTTTAATTCTTCCCTCTGAACTTTAATTCCTTCACCAAATTTCTCCTTGCTTTCCTTTATAGCTTGCTCAATGTACAAATTGAACAACGTTGGAGAAAGGCTACAACCCTGTCTTACTCCCTTCCCAACTGATGCTTCCCTTTCATGCCCTTCGAGTCTAATAACTGCGGTCTGGCTTTTGTACAAGTTGTAAATAACTCTCCTTTCCCTGTATTTTACCCCTGCTGACTTCAGAATTTGAAAGAGTGTATTCCAGTCAACATTGTCAAAAGCTTTCTCGAAATCTACAAAAGCTAAAAATGTAGGTTTGCCTTTCCTTAATCTATCTTCTAAGATAAGACGTAAAGTGAGTATTGCCTCCCGGGTTCCTACGTTCGTCGTGAATCCAAACTGATCTTCCCGAGGTCAGCTTCTACCAGCTTTTCCATTCTCCTGTAGATAATTCGTGTTAAAATTTTGCAACCATGACTTATCAAACTGATGGTTCTGTAATTTTCACACCTGTCTGCGCCTTCTTTCTTTGGAATGGGGATTATTACATTTTTCTTTAAGTCTGAGGGTATTTAGCCTGTCTCATACATCCTACACACCACTTCAAATAGTTTTATCATGGTTGGCTCTCCCAGAGACTTTAGTAGCTCTGAGGGTATGTCATCTGCTCCTGGGGCCTTGTTCCGACCTAGGCCTTTCAGGGCTCTATCAAATTCATCTCTCAGTATATTATCTCAAATGTTCAAATGTTTTTTAAGCTTATGGGACTTAACTACGGGGTCATCAGTCCCTAAACTTACAAACTACTTATGAACTACTTACCAACTAGGACGGCACAAATATCCATGCCCGAGGGGGGATTCGAACCCCCGACCGTAGTGGCCGTGCTGACCGTGACTGGAGCGCCTCAGTCACCTCGGCAACCGCGGCCGGCATATATTATCTCCTATTTCATCTTGATGCTAAATCATATTGCCAGTGTAACTCACGCAGTTGCTAATAATCATCACTTCTCTCCAAGAAATTTTATTCTTTCATCGAAGAAATCTCGAAACCTTCGCAAAAACTTTCTTCGACTCAGCCACCTCACGTCAGTATGCAATGCCAAATCCGGCTCCTTCTCATCTAATTGCTGCTTAAACAACCGCCTTTTGAGAGATTTTCCTCTTATGAAATTTACAATCTTGAAACAAATATCCATTATTAGAGCCGGTCAAAACGGCCTCCACTCCCGCTCGGTTCCCGCAGCGCTCGCGCCTCGCTCTCGACGGATGACGGCGGGTAGAGAGTTGGTAGAGGGGGAGCGATGACGTCACACTCGCGAGAGAGAGGCGTTTCGGGCAGGACGAGTCCCGATACTCCCGGGTTCACGCGCGCCCGCCGGGCCGAGCTGAGCTTGTCTGAGCCGCCTCAGCCTAGTCGGCGCACGCCGCCGGCTGCGTGTTCACACAGCGCGCCGGACATACCCGAGACAATAAAGGGGGAAAATACACTTTTTCGATTTTCGCTTGGAAAAATTGTTGATGGTATACACGATCACGCTACATTGTTTTATGAAATTAGTTTTTCCTTACTAGCTTTGCCTTGCCTGTGAAAAAATAAAAAAGGTTAATTTTCATTCCGCACGAGTTTTTAGTTCCGTAACGCTCCTCACTCGATTTTGATGAAAGTATGCGTTTAAAAAATCTGATTTTTGGACACATTATAGTAAAACATCTTAGCTTTCGTATAAGACATTCACCCTTTCGTAATTCCTAACAGTGGTTTTCAAATGACACTATTTCTCAAGAATATGCACTTGATTTACAAATCGTGTATTGAAAAAGTTAGATAGCGGGCAGGTTACTGGTCTGTGATTTTTATACCATATATTACAGCGAGTGAAATGGAGCTAAAAGAACAAAAAAGTTTTTGAAATGGTAATCGCACTGATATCTACCTACTTTCACACGTAATTGCAAGTTATCTGGGCGCCCTCGGGCCGCGATCACAAGTATACGAACTCAGCCTGTGTTGAGCGTAGCGTGAAGCACTGCAGTGCCGAGAAATCTGAATTGCTGGCTACATTTGTCGGTCCCTCGTGATGTGTTAAAGATCGATAATCAGAGAACAATGATGAACTAATTTTTCTTGGGTGGCAACCGATTACAATGGACAACTATCTGCTACGGTTTTACAGCAGATCGAACTTGACTTTGAGAGGCATACATCTGTTTTTTTTCCACATAATACAGTTCATGGAATTTATATTTCGTGTTTGGAACTAGAAGAGAAGAACAAAATAATGTAAACTGCGACTTTGCTCTTAATGGACTGAAATAAAATTTTGTGACATTACAGTTAACGGCTTTCTAGTTGCAGATGAACGAGAAAGTCAAAAGATATTTATATTTATTGATGAATCTACTCCTAAGACACAATATATATCTTTTCGCTTTAGTAGCTTTCGGAAAATGTGTTCCCACAGGGTGAAAATAATTGTATACAGTGTGTCCGACATAAATGCGGTCCTTTCACGTCTGAGATGAAAGTAAGAATGAACTGAGTTGCTTTTAGTAACCTGTCTGAGACGAACAACGTTTCTACGAACATTTTGCTGTATCATTTGAAGACAATTTTCTTTGTCTGCAAGATGGTACTTTCGAATCTTCAATATACGCTGGTTTACTTTAGCCGCAGACACTGCAAGACAGGTCAGTAAAGGATGAGAAGCGTCTGTCACTTTTTTCTATTTTTTTTCCGAGGGAAGGGGAGAGCTTGTCCCCAGCTATAAGGAATCCCAACCCACTGTCAGCAGAAGATCGATTGCTGGCCACTTCAAGAATCCAGCTAACACTTCATTGATTTTATTATATTATATATTAAAAGAATCTACGAAAACTAAAGTCAGTCGGACAGACTAAACTACCCAGCTGATTTTCTTCATTTTTGTGTAAAACTAAAGGTATTCATCCACTTTTTCTACACTCAAACGGGATTTCCTTCTGTATATTTCTTATGGGGATGTCCTGGCTGTAAACTAAAGTCATTCTGTCAGGCCGTTCTATCCGACCCATTTCCTTCATTTTCGCTTTAAACGAAAGGTATTTATTCGCAGATTTGTCATCAAGTATCATAATTAACTTAAGTCTCTCTTTCCTTTACTTTCATTCAAACGCGGGATCCTTCTGTCCTTGCATTGTATATTTTAATCGGTTTGTTTTAAGATATCTTCGATTCTGAATAAAGTACACAGTTCTCTTTGACCTAACAACCCTCAACGGATCAAGATCTTTCATTTGTGCTTTCAAACACTTGCACGGATTGATTCTGAAGAAAGCTATGCGTGAACATTCAACTTCACTTCCATTTTTTCCCAACGTTTTAGTCATTCCACTAACGGTGCGGTATTCGCACGGGTCTTATTCGCACGGGTCCTCTATCTTTCTTATATATTAAAAGAATCTATTTTATAATTATAATTGATTTTAAATAAGTGTTTTGATATGAATTTAAGAAAACACTAGCTTATATAATAGTGTGTATACTGTTACTATCTATAATAAATATTTTTAAATGATTAATATTTAATTTTACTTATTTCCATTTCACATGACTGGCCACTAATGCTGCAAAGTATTTGCACAGGTCGCCTAGTTTTATTACTATTGTTCTCACACTGTAGTGAACCGTCGAATTTGATGAACATAAGAAATAGGCGGTAATGCACTCGTTCCATCCATATAGACTAACATTTAGGAGAGTATTTCCTTCCCCTAACCATTCGATTATCTTTAATATTCCCGGCGCGAGTCGGTGCCGGCACGAACCGATTGGGGTATGGTGTTGCTTCTGTAGCACAAGTATCACAAGTCTCCAGCCTGCTTTCAGCAGAAGCTCCTCTGCATGATTTTTTTCAGTTATACTTATGATAATATGTTTATTTTTCTTCTATTGCTATTAATTCTGTAATATGAATTTAAAAAATTAAGAAATGTTTAGTTTTTCACATAAGTAAAAACTCTCCTAAATGTTAGTCGAAATTAATGGGATGGGTCCATACCACATATTTCTAATGTGTTTATGATTCTGAGTCACTACAATGTGCAAACAATAGTAACAAAATTACAAAATCAATTAACAAATGTTCAAATGTTTGTAGAGTTTATGGGACTCAACTACGGGGTCATCAGTCCCTAAACTTACAAACTACTTATGAACTACCTTATACTAAAGACGACACAACTATCCATGCCCGAGGTGGGGATTCGAACTCCCGACCGTAGCGGCCGTGCAGACTGTGACTGGCGCGCCGCAGTTCCCTCGGCCACCGCGGCCGGCTTAAGAGAAGGCTAAATAGTGTAATCTTAGGTGTAGATGCATCAATAAATGTAAGTACATTTTTGGGTTTCTTCCGTTTATTATCCTCAACTAGAAAGTCATTGAGTAGAATTTCAGAAATTTTATTTCAGTCCATCAACAGCAAATTCGCAATTTACATTAATTGTTTCTTTTCTTGTAGTTTGAAACACGAAATATGTATTCCATTAATTGTACAATGTGGACAACAAACTACTTATATACCTCTTAAGTGAAGTACTACCTTACATAAAACCATAGCAGATCCTTGTCCATTGTAATCGGTTGCCACCCAAGAAAAATTAGGGTATAGGTATTTTCTGGTTATGAATTATTAACACATCACGAGGCACCAACATACGTGGCCAGCAAATAATTTTTTCGGCACTGCAGTGCTTCACGCCACACTCAACATACGGTGAGTTCGTAGGCTTGCGGACGCGGCATGATGCCGCTCAGATAACTCACAATTACTTGTGAAAGGAGGTAGATATCAGTGCGAATACCATTTCAAAAACTTTTCTGTTCTTTTAGCTCAGTTTCACTCGCTGTAATGTATGGCATAAAATGCATAGTACAGTAAGCTGCCCGCTATCGAACTTTTTCAATACACTATTTGTAAATCAAGTGCGCATACCAGACAAAAAGCATCATTTGCAAACGATTGTTACGAATTTCGTAAAGGTGAATGTTTTATTGTAAAGCTAAGATGTTGTACTACCCTGTGTCCAAAAATCAGATTTTTTAAGCGAATACTTTCATCAAAATCGAGTGAGGAGCTTTACAAAACTGAAAACTCATGCGGAATGAAAAGTAGACATTTTATTTTTTTCACAGGCAAGGCAAAGCTTGTAAGGAAAGAATAAGTTGATAAAACGATGCGATGTCGTCTTATATATCAACAAAACTTTTTACAACTTGAAAATCAAAAAAGTTGTTTTTCCCTCTCTTTTTCGTTTTGGCACATCCCCGCTCGGCTCGGCCCGGCCGGCCCCCTCATAGACGTGTGCCGGACGGGCGCAATAATTAACGGCGTCTTGAGGGGGCTGGCCGTGCGCATGCGCACTGCTGTCGGCTGTTCCACATGCCAGCCGGGAGTAGCGAGTCTTCTCGCTCCCGAGATTGTGTTATCGGCACGGCCGGCTCCCGGGTACGGCGGTCTCGCTAGCCGCTCCCTCTGGCGGGAACGAGCGGGAGCCAGGCCGCGTTTGACGGCCTCTATCCATTACCTGTTTTGTGTTTAATCTCTTACTAGCCAGTACTTGTTAATGAATTATGCAATGGAAGCTAATGAAATCTGGAAAGTCTTCGTCATTATGGTAAAGAGCATTAAAACCATTATGAATACCTATAATTGCTGGGGCCCCATCAGCTGTCAGTGATACGGGTTTGTATAAGGGTAGCTCAATCTGGTTAATATATGCTTAGAATTCTGTGAAAATGTCAAGGCCCCGAGCGGGATCATTCACCATCCGGGGTTCGAATCCCCCCTCGGGAATGGATGTTTGTGCCGTTTTTAGTATTAGCTAGTTCATAAGCAGTTTGTAAGTTTAGGGACTGATGACCCCGCAGTTAAGTCCCGTAAGCTTTACGAACATTTTTTCGAGGCCCCGAGGCACGCGGGGGTAGTCGAGCGGTCTGGAGCGCCAAGTTTTGGACCACTCGGCGTCCCGGGTCGGGGGTTCGAATCCCCCTCGAGCATGGATGTGTGAATTGTCCTTAGGTTTGTTCAACTTAGTTTAAGTAGTTTGTAAGTCTAAGGACTTATGACCAAACTAGTTTGGTCCCATAAGAATTACAAATATTTGAACATTTAAACAAGGCCCCGAGCTTTTCCTTTCAAGGAAATCATAGTTAGCAGTTCTTCTTTCGTCGAGATATCGTCAAAATGTTCAAATGCTTGTAAATCTATCGGACCAAACTGCGTGGTCATCAGTCCGTAGCTTACAAACTACTTAAACCTAGGTAAACTAACCTAAGGACAAACACACACACCCATGCCCCAGGGAGGACTCGAACCTCCACGGCAAGCAACCGCGCGCTCCGCAGCGAGACGCTTTAGACCGCTCGGCTACTCCACCGCGGTGAGATATCGTCAAAGACCATCCGAATAAAAATGAGGAACTGTGCGGTATCAGTGAAATCTGTTAATTCGTCACGTTGTAGCGAAAGAGCAACGCAGCGGACGATGTATCTCTGAAGTTGTTGGTTTAAGTTTTCACTCCCCGCTTCGATACGGCGCATCAGCGTATTTCGAGACAGCTGTAAACCTTGAACAGCTCTTTTAATTTCATTTTTATTTTTGAAATTCATGAACAGGGAATCTGACACTTCTTCGAAAGTTTCCTTGATGTATTCGCCAACAGAAAGAGTTTTGCACTTCTGTGCAATTCTATAACTCACTTGGAAAGAAGTTTCAGTTGCAGCCTTACTTTGTTCAATAGGCCTAGAAAACGTTTTCTTGGGCTGATAATTGCGATTTCAATGTTTGCAATTTACTCTTTCTTATTTCGCTGTTAGGTGGAAAGTGTCTGATATTTACTGTGAACTGTGTTAAAATGTCGCTGTAAAGTTCCTTTCTCGGTATTGCCACAGATGTATTGCATATTAAGCAGCAACAATTTTCTTTCACCATAGTAAAGAAGTAGTCCAGTTCCCATTCAAGGTGAAAGTTTTAGGTTTTTTCTTTCTTTGGAGCACTTTTTCCGAGGATCTGCAAAAATAAAATTAAAATGTCAGAAACATAATTCTTATAATACCAAAACTGTAAATGTGCATTAAATTTATTTTCGTATGATAGCAAAAAGCGTGCGACTGACCATTATTTTTAAGTTTTTATCTATTTATCTTCTGCTCAAGCTGCGTGATTTCGGACATTATGGTTTATCTTCTCCTCCTACTGCATAGGAATTGTTGCTATCACATCCGCGCGATGCTTATTTTGAGCAAGTGTATTTTCCCGACTTTTACGTTGGTTCGTTTGTTTACCTTTGTAACTATGTGGCGAACAGTCTGATTGCTAAAACTTCAGGCAGTATTATGAAAAGGAAACTTTCCATTGTTGCGACCGGTGGAAAAGTATTACGCGGGCTCCCTAGTTCTGGATCAGCAGCTATCGGCAGAATCCGTTTGACTTCGGGCCACGAGTGCTTCCTTTATTTATTTATTTTTTTACCCGTTGCTGGATTTAGCGACCCAATACAGAACGCTACAAATGGTATGTAGGCATTGTATTGTCCGTGGCGTGTTGCGTCGCCAATAAATATCCCTACACTGCTTCAATTTTTATTTTAGCGTAAAAAAAAAAATGTATGGTAGAAAATGTTCAGCAATAAAGGGAAAAATATTTAAAAAATTATATAACTGATTTAACAATGTGAAAGTCATTATTTGTTACCTGTTGCCATTTGGCAACATCATGCATTTAGACATAACTCACTCTCCAGTAATCAAAATTTTACAACAGCAAATCAAGCAGGAAAATTATTTACAAATGCATTCTATGAAACATACATTTTATGAGATATTTGATTTTGAATTTTAATTTAATATTATAGATCTCAGTGGCATTTAAAGCAGGATACTTCTGTGAAATAAATCTGAAAGCATTAAATTACAGTCCATGATATTTAGTGAAATAGTTATTGTTCTTCTTAAGACACAGCTCTACATTACATTTTTCGCATTTAATAGTGGTATAACCTTTGCAATTTTCATGTTTGCACCTCTGTTTTTTTTTTATCCAAATAAACAGGGCAGTGTCTGACCTGATCGAATCTGACATTTTTAGCTGGATGGTGTGAAACTGTCTTCTTCTTTGCTGGTGGTTTCTCTACACAATTTGGCCTACCTCTCTTTGGCGTAGAGCTGGAACCAATATTGAGCAACGTTTCAGCCAGTTCAATCCTAAAAATTGCTAATTGGATCTCCTTAGCTTGAGACACTGGGTTGTGGATCCTGTTAACTCTGCGGTACAAAATTCAGATGTTGATTATGGCTACATCAATAAGATGGTAAAATATTCTAAAGTACCACTTCTTACTCCACATTATGATTCTGTATCTGCCAATGAGACTGCCTAAGAGATCCACTCCTTCCATATGCACAATTTTTGCATGATACAAAAATATGTTCCTTCCTACTTCTATCATTAAAAAAAAATGTTCAAATGTTTGTTAAGCTTATGGGACTTAACTACGGGGTCATCAGTCCCTAAACTTACAAACTACTTATGAACTACTTACGAACTAGGACGGCACAAATATCCATGCCCGAGGGGGGATTCGAACCCCCGACCATAGTGGCCGTGCTGACCGTGACTGGAGCG
Source organism: Locusta migratoria (assembly GCA_026315105.1). Taxonomy (NCBI): domain Eukaryota; kingdom Metazoa; phylum Arthropoda; class Insecta; order Orthoptera; family Acrididae; genus Locusta; species Locusta migratoria. Next base: position 352,196,720 of record CM048755.1, on the reverse strand, counting down.
CCTCAGTCACCTCGGCCACCGCGGCCGGCTTCTATCATTCCTCTTTACATTGCTTACAGGGTCACTTCCTACAAACGTGGATAACAACATATCTGTCTTGTTGTCCTTCCAGATTACATTTGAGATCTGTTCCTTCATAATTTCCAATAAACTCAAGTACTTTACCCCTTTACTATTGGAGCAGAACCTCCAATCCTAGTTGCAGTTGTAGTTCCTGCTACAGCTACTGAGGTGTCCATTGACTGCCCAGCGCCATTGGAATCGTTTGAAGACACTTTGGATCCATTAAAATCAAACGTTTCACTGTGCGATTTCACGAATTTATTGCTGTTATTACAACAAAATGTTTCAAATGTTTGTATAACTTATGGGACTTAACTACGGGGTCATCAGTCCCTAAACTTACAAACTACTTATGAACTAACTAAGACTAAGGACGGCACAAATATCCATGCCCGAGGGGGGATTCGAACCCCCGACCGTAATGGCCTTGCAGACCGTGACTGGAGCGCCTCAGTCCCCTCGGCCACCTCGGCCGGCGCTGTTATTACATATTTCACCTTCATCACAACTGTCATCTTCACTTTCACTCGGAACTGGTATTGAAAACCAAATTTCTTCTGTCAACTCCTTTAACCGTCCATCATCATCCACAAAATAAACTTTTTACGCACTCATGATACCTTATTTTACAAAAGGAACAGCACTAGTTCACTGAAATTGCAGAAATTTCGTCAGCGCTGAGGGCAAACTTCCTAAGAAAGTACGCAACAATACTATGACTGAGTGCATAGTGTTGCCAAACGGCAACACGTAATTTTCTTTACACAGAAACTTTCTTTCAAGGAAAATATTCGTATCTAACATGTTTTTTACTCCTATTAGATGTCTGTAACATAATAAAAAATTTTTACTTGTAAGAAGTCGTATCATTATGTAATTACATTACGCAATTTAAGGCCCAACAGTGAGTAAAATCCATTGGAGCGCTCTTTGTTGCATTTCTCCTCAATCCATGACTGCGCTGCCATCTATGGAGGAAACGATCAACTAAATGCTTAGATCAGAATTCAATATGCACAGTGTTGCCATCTGGCAACAAGAAGTACGCGTGATAAATGAAACAAAAACTTGTGTTGCCAAACGGCAACACGATGCAGTGTAGGGATATCGTTAGTCGTGAGTGACAAAGTGCTTCCAGCCCCATATACTCCTCCGAGGGAAAGTGGTAAAACATTGCGGAGTGGAGCCAGAAAAATGGTGAACAGTCTCGCTAAATAATGAAGAGCTGATCCACCTTCTTTCTCGCAGCCGATGAAACGAGCTTTGCCATACACATGAAGTCACCTACAATAGTGTTCATTTCACGTGATTCCATCAAAGACAATACCAAAAATCTTGAAAGCTTCTGTTACGCCCCATGTCTCATTTTTTTTTTTTTGCTATCGCAGAACTGCCATAGCCAGGGGGAAGGGGATGAATTGGATCAATTCTCTCCACTCAACCTCCCCATCCCCCTCCCCATCCCCCTCCCCGAAATAATCAAGAAAAGCCGCGCTATTCAACTACCCCTGAAAAGTATGCTCAATTTGCTCCTTGGAGATTTACATTTAATAAAATGTAATATTATGTAAAGTACCAGACGTCCCGTTTTGAACTGGAGCCGTCCGCGGTGGCCGAGGTGACTGAGGCGCTCCAGTCACGGTCAGCACGGCCACTACGGTCGGGGGTTCGAATCCCCCCTCGGGCATGGATATTTGTGCCGTATTAGTTCGTAAGTATGTCATAAGTAGTTTGTAAGTTTAGGGACTGATGACCCCGTAGTTAAGTCCCATAAGCTTAACAAACATTTGAACTGGACATCACAATTTTTCAACCTGCTGCTCGCGATAATTGCGCATAAGTGAGCAAGTACTATTTATTTTTTTACTTGTACCGTTCTTTATTCCATCGTACGTACACATCCATAAAGAAAACGCAGTCAGATTCTGACGTTCATAACTGGTTGCATTCATTAAGTGTACGTTGGTGAGAATTACCTAGACCAGTCTTCCCCTCCCCCTCCCCTTCCCACTCCCAACAAACTCCCATATGGGCGTTTAGAATTCATTCTTCTCTTTGCACGGATAGTAGCTGCAGCTTTCAACTGCTGTACATGTTTCTCAAAACTTCTGCGTGAAGTTATAAAATATCGGCGGTTTTTATAAAATTGTGTTCCGGCCTAAAGCACCATGCTGCAGAACGCGGGGTTGCTCGCCGCCGGTGGTTCGAGTCCTTCAGCGGGCACGGATGTCTGTAGTCTTTAGGTTTAAGTTAGTTTAAGTAATTTGTAAGCTTAGGGACTAATAACCACAGATGTTAAGTCCCATAAGCTTTACAAACATTTGAACATTTTCTGACAGGCCGAGTCGTCAACTGACATCTGCCCCACTCCTCCGTCCCACACGCTCCCCACCTATTTTCATCGCGTGCGGGAAACAAAAGAGAGCTACTGTGTGGAAGAAAGGATAAATAATGTGTTCCAGTGGCGTTTGTAAAATGCTGTTGGTAATTATGTTATGCAGAGTTTTCTACATTCAACTATTATTATGAGGCATAATAAACTTACTTGAATTTTTAATAGCCAAGATGGACTACGCTATTAGCCGCGATCGACCGGTCCATCACGATCGACCGGTTGGCCACCCCTGGTCTAGTCGATCTCGGCAAGTAAAAATTGAAGTAAGTTTATTGTGCTACTATCCGTGCAAAGAGAAGAAAGAATTCTAAACTCCCATATGGGAGTTTGTTGGGAGTGGGAAGGGAAGGGGGAGGAGAAGACTCGTCTAGGTAATTCTCACCAACGTACACTTAATGAATGCAACCAATTATGAACATCACAATCTGACTGCGTTTTCTTTATGGATGTGTACGTACGATGGAATAAAGAACGGTACAAGTAAAAAAATAAATAGTACTTGCTCACTTATGCGCAATTATCGCGAGCAGCAGGTTGAAAAATTGTGATGTCCAGTTCAAAACGGGACGTCTGGTACTTTACATAATATTACATTTTATTAAATGCAAATCTCCAAGGAGCAACTTGAGCATACTTTTCAGGGGTAGTTGAATAGCGAGGCTTTTCTTGATTATTTCGGGGAGGGGGAGGGCGAGTGGGGAGAATTGATCCAATTCATCCCCTTCACCCTGGCTATGGCCGTGCTGTGATAGCAAAAACAAAGAGACATGGGGCGTAACAGAAGCTTTCAAGATTTGTCTTTGATGGAATCACGTGAAATGAACAGTATTGTAGGTGACTTCATGTGTATGCCAAAGCGCGTTTCATCATTTCATTCCTGACAAGTACACGGCAGAAATTAAGGCAGTGGTATCTGACTTTAAAATTCGTTTCAGGTTTTTGAAAAAAAAAAAAAAAAAAAAAGCTAAGAATTTGGTGGAATTCATCAGTTACCGATTTACCAATTTCATTGATCATAATGACATCTATGAAATTGCTAATAAATGTGGAGACATATTTCAAATGGACTCCATGATACTGCAAGATGAAATTATTGCTCTGCGCTCCGATATTTTTCTAATATCGAGGTCATCCTTTGGTCTGGTCATTGGTTTCCAACGAGAAATATCCTTGTTTGAAGAAATCTGTTGAACAGCTGCATTCGTGTTTTGGTTCAACATATTTGTGTGAATCAGCATTTCCCTACATGAAACAATCACAAAGTAGACACCGTTCTCGTTTGAAACACCGAGCGAGGTGGCGCAGTGGTAACGCACTGGACTCGCATTCGGAAGGATGCTGGTTCAAATCCACCTCCGGCCATCCAGATTTCCTTCCCCATCCTTACCCAAAACTCCGAGCGTAAGCTCCGTCTCTAATGACCAAGCTGTCGACGGGACGTTAAATCCTAAGCTTCCTTCCTTCCTTCCGTTTGAGACACACTCACACATTGGAGGTTGGCAATTTCTAACTACAAACCTGACTTTGTGAACCTGGTAGATGATGCTCAGACACAATGCTCACACTAATATGGAGAAGTAGTTACTAAGAATAATTTTCCATTTAATTTTTTCCTTCTTAACAAAACGAAAATACTATATACCTGTAAACTGAACTATACTGTTTTATTTAAAATTTCAAGAAATGCGTAATGGTAGGGACAATAGTTTTCTATTTAATGTTTCTTGTCTTAATAACATAAGAGTACTGCATAACTTTATACTGAACTATATTGTTTTATTTAAAATTTCAAGAAGTGTATTAGTGACAGAAAGCATAATTTTCAATTTAATATTTTCCTCTTAATAACATTGCTATAATACATAACTGTATACTGTGATATACTGTTTCATTTAAAATTTCAACATGTATGTAAGTGGTAGAAAGAATAATTTCCTCTTAATGAAATAAAAATACTACATAACTGTACATTGCAATATCCTATTTCATTTAAAATTTGAAGAAGTGTTTAAGTGGTAGATCGCCCAAGGTTTTATCTGTGAACGGTAGATCTTGGGTATAAGAAGTTGGCCACCCCTACCACACACTGTAGAGAGAGAAGTCTAAGTCGCTTGTTTGTGTCTACGTTACACCACGTTTTCCCCCAGTCTATGAGTTGATACTGTCCGAGTAGAAGCAGTCCACGCTTCTTCTGTATATTGCTAGAGTTGAACTTTTTGTGACTTCGGGATGTTGTAGTAGGTTCAGGAGGTGGGCCGAGATTAGCAAGGCTGTGGACATTGTTCTGTAGCTAGAAGAATTGATTAGTCCACATGAAATTTATTACAGCACCAAATAAATAATTAATTTTGAGGTACTTGTCATGGTACAAAGACGCTGCATAAAATCTTCCGATTTCGAATGTGGTGTTGACACTTTCCAACCAAAAGACTGAGTAGAGAAGCTAGATGTTTAGCCAAATGATAGTTGGGAGCTCCAATATTGCTCACTATCGGACGAAGCGGGATTTCACTTTTGGTAGGCCGTAAAGACGAGGTGGAACTCTCGCTCGTGTTCTTAAACTCTTTTGCAGATGTTCAAGAAAGTGGCTGCATTTGAGGAGGGCGGATGTCTTCCGTTGTACTGCATCCGTCGGGTCTTTCTGGAGACGACGATATGACGAGTCCTGCAGGAAGTTCATCATCTTGTCAAAGTACGATGTTGCAGGCAGGAGAACGCTAGCGTTTCCCTTGTCTGGCAAAATTACGATCTCTGTGTCTTCTTTTAAAGAACGGAGTGCTTTTCTTTCTTCTAAGCTGAAGTTTTGCTTGGGTGCGGGCATCCTTGTTATGGCTCTGCAAGCCTCTCGCCTTATTTCTTCATTCGGTAGTTTAGAGACACCTTGCTCAACCGCACTGATGAAATCCTTGATAGGTAAAGTCTTTGGAGTTGACGCAAAATTAAGTCCCTTTTCCAACACTGACATCGCAGGTTCACTAAGTGGTTTATCTGTGAAATTTAGCACAGTTCGTCCTTTAAATGTGTCTTCTTGCGATGATCGACGTGTAAGATGCTGGAACGTGGAAGTTTGACCCGCCGTGGTTTGCTGCCACGTCCAGTCCGAAAGCGCCCATGAAGCACTGTCCACCCACTCCCAGGAATCCACTGACAGAAGAGATCTTCAGATGGAGTGAAAGGAGATTTCTGGAGACACTGTCTAATTTTCGCCTGGTGTAACGGATTCTTTCTCTCACCAGTGCCTTGCTGTCTCGTTTTTTGATCCTCTTGGCCGCCACAGAGACAATATAATGGGTAAACCTAGCAAATGTCTGTATAATTTGCTGGTCCCGACATCTCAACAAGAACGCAAGTAGGGGGCTCTCAATGTTTACGCCGTCGACGCTGTGGTCTATGATGACGTCACACCAACGCCGGCGCCTGCGCCTTGGCAACATGCCAGCATATATATTGGCGAGCAATGCAGCAACAACAGCACCCTCCCCCTCCCGGATGATGCCCTCCGACCTGACATCTACCCTTCATACCAGCTGTGATCCTTCCCCTTGCCCCTTCTCCCCCTTCTCTCCCTGAGGGCCCCGACCATCCTTCCCTTCCCGCCCCTTCTCCCCTCCTCATTCCCCCAGCTGTCCCTCCTGATCCTCCTCTTCCCGCCCTCCCCTTCCCTTCTTCCCCGTGGCTTCCTGGGACATCATCCCCCCCCGTCCCTTCCCCACCGGCCATGTGGCTCCTCCCCACCCTCTCCCTCTCCTCTCATCCCCTTTTCCCCCCACACCACATCTTCAATACTGTAAGTGCTCCACCGTCTATGGAACCTGCTTTGTGATTCCATGTGAGTGCTTCAACAAGTCTGGTGTGTTTTAGTTACATTGTTTTATTTTACGACAGTGGATGGCCAACCCGCAGCCGACGCCATCAATTTTAACTTGTGTATTTCTCCGAGTATGTGTTGTGTGTGTGTGTGTGTTTTTTTTAACTACAGATAGCGGTCGGTCTCACCATAGCCGCCGCCCTACGCTCATTTTAATTGTGTGTGTGCCACTGACCTACGAGCAGCTGTTTTTATTCACCACTATCGCCATTCCAACTCTTTTATGTCACCACCGTTTCCCTCCATTTTATGTACTTTGTTTTATCTCCATTTTACGCCTCCGTTGTATGTCTATGTTATCTCCAACATTTTATCTCCTTTATGTTCGTATGTTTCTCCCCTGTCACATTTTATTTTTGTAGCCTGAAGAGCGCCAGTGAGCGCTGCCGGCCCGCCCCTCTTTAGGGGAATTGAAATCGCAATAACGAAAAAAAAAAACAGCAACAACGTCAGTTCAGTGGCACCTCAAGATGGGGTTGGAACACTTGCGCGGAGTGACACTTGCGCGGAGTGACACTTGCGCGGAACCGGGGGCCCTTGAGGCGGCTAATGGCTTTTCCTGGGTACAAGCACACCAAGAAGTCTAGCACTGCTGTTGTCAAGTTTCTACACTGTCAACATAACACGAAAATCAGTGAAATTGCAAAAAAATGTTCAAATGTTTGTTAAGCTTATGGGACGTAACTACGGGGTCATCAGTCCCTACACTTACAAACTACTTACGAACTACCTTATACTAAGGACGGCACAAATATCCATGCCCGAGGGGGGATTCGAACCCCCGACCGTAGTGGCCGTGCAGACCGTGACTGGAGCGCCTTAGTCTCCTCGGCCACCGCGGCCGGCGTGTGTAAACACTTACAGGTTATGAGTGCCACTGGAAAAAATGCATAAGTAACACCTGTTGTTTGAGACTTGAAGATGACCTGAAATTAGCCGAAATCGATATCTCATAATAAACATAAGGTGTAGCTGTCTATATTTCATAATGCTATTCCTAACATATTTAAAAGCTGCTCAAAACCACCTACAAAAAACCTTTATAATGAGATTGTATATAATTCCACGATCAAATTGTGTTTTAGTTATTTGTAGTAATACACCCAAAGATCTGCCCTTGCAAGGCTGTTTAGTGCCTTGATCAGCTGTTTATTTTTAGAGGTATTACTAGGGACAAGAAAAATTCGCATTCGCGATAAATGCGAATATAGATGCGAATTCTGACTCAAAATGCAGTAAATCCGAAATTGCAGTTAGCAACGGTTGCGCTCAATTCCGATTTCATCACATTCCTCTTCACATGGTGCTGTATTGTAAATCGAGTGATATTTGTATGAGGTGTTATCTCCCTGTTGAATGAGGCTGTGATATCTCCGGTCCGTTACTACTGCTCCACCTCGCTCGGTGGGCCTTTCCTTGAATACGGCACAGTAGCGGCTGGAGGGCGAGGAGTAGGGGTGGTGTATCCCTACTTCTGGAACACCCTGTTCACTACCTGCAGCGCCCGCGTCTCCGCGCAAGTGTCTACACATTCCCTTTCCGCGCAAGTGTCACTCCCCGCAAGTGTCACAAACTCCCTGAAGATGGTCTCACTGAAATATTATGCGAGTATTACAGTACCATCTGACGTAACTCTCGCGAACCTTTCAGGAAACAATAATGTTACTTCAATTCAATTTTTACACATAGTCTCATGTTAATTAAACTGTAAAGACCTTTCTATTTGGCTAGTAACATAGAAGCTGCTTAATTATTTTACGAGCCGATTATATACACTCCATTTCCACCATGTTGCCTCTCTTCCACTTTCAAATTAATGCGAGCTTACTCATTTTATTTCTTGTGAAGTTGTTAGGGTAGTATAATTGGTTAACTTATACAAAGTGTAAAAATAAGTCATAGATGAATAAATTCAATAGGCTATCCGGCCGCGGTGGCCGAGGGGACTGCGGCGCGTCAGTCACGGTCTGCACGGCCACTAAGGTCGGTGGTTCGAATCCCCCCTCGGGCATGGATATTTGTGCCGTCTTTAGTATTAGCTAGTTCATAAGTAGTTTGTAAGTTTAGGGACTAATGACCCCGTAGTTAAGTCCCATAAGCTATACAAACATTTGAATAGGCTATATTTTTAAAAAATTAGAACCCTCCCCCTCCCCCAGATCCAAATCCTGGCTGCGCCACTGAATACAACAAAAGCAATGTTTCGCTTAAAAACCGCTGTTCTGTTGCTTGTAAACAGAACTGTCAATACGCTTCATGATGTAGGCAAGGGTAAAAACTATACAATCGAAATAATATTGGGAATTGCAGAGAACTAACGCTAACTGTGCTACTAAGTAATAAACTGTCTTTAACACTTTTAAAAATTTAATATGTGGGTTAGTGTGCTCTTCAAGCGTACTAATAAAGGTGTTTGTTTTACTTCCGTAGCTTCATAGTAATCACGAAAACTTCATTTTGTTTACATACTCGCTGCTAGGCCGAACTTTTGAGCTTACAGATTAAACTTTATTCCGCAATTTTAAGTGCAATTACTGCTAGTCTACACTCATATTAGTGTCTTAAATACGTTTGCTGCCCCTTTATATCCGTAGATTATCGTAATTCTTCTAACAAATTTCTGAACACCTACTGTTCACATAGTCGGGAGTAGGTCTAAATTTTCGTATACGTATTTTCCTTGTTTTCGGTAAGGAACGGGCCAAGAACTTCAGACAGCTTTGTTTTTAATGTTCAAAATAGGTTTGACCCGTTGCCTCAGAAACTGATGAGCCTCAGACAGAAATAGATGTAGACAGGGCACAACAAACTTTCAGTAGCAAATTGAATAAGAATGTAGGGAAGTCTGCAAAGAGGAAGGAAGTTTTGTTGTTAGGTAGTTCGCATGCAAGAGATGTAGGCCAATTTCTGAAGGATGAATTAGGGTCAGAATACCAGGTCACAAGCTTTTTCAAGCCGAGTGCTGGTCTGGGGCAGGTTACAGAGGATTTAAGTTCACTCTGTAAAGACTGCTAAAGAAGACACCGTGGTTATTATGGGTGGGCCGGGCAACAGTATTGTCAGAAATCCGGGGTACAACATAGAGTGTGACCTGGCAAAGACTGCATCGACATCAAGTCATACCAGTGGGGTCTGTGTCGGTTCTGGAGCGCCATGACCAGCCTCACTTGAACTCTTCTGTCAGGAGAAATTTTGGAGTTGGAACGGGAGCCCGGATCTGGTGCGGGGTCTCACAGTGGTGTGATTCCTGTTGATTCTCTCTCTAAGTGGTATTATACTCCTCAACAGGAAAGGGAAGGGTAAATTGGCTGGGTTTATAGCAGGAAATGTAAAGGGGTGAGGAACTACAACTCATGGTAGAAACTCTTTTTCAGGTTAAGATCAGTGTCCAGTGAGAAACTCATTCAGGCAGGTACTAAATATGTTAAAAAATTTCAAGATATTCACAAAAGTGAAAAGCAATGTTTGTATATTTCAGCAAAATATTGGGGGATTATAGAATAAAGTTGATGAGATTTTGGTTTGTTTAGAAGATTTAGAAACTAATAATCTAATAGATGTACTATGCCTGTCTGAGCATCACATTGTCACTGATATGGAAAAGGTAAATATCAATGGGTACAAATTAGCTGCAAATGTAAGTAGAGATAATATGGTGACAGGAGGAGTTGCCATATATGTCAAAAGTTTCCACAATGTGAGAAATTTAAAAACGAAAAAGTTTTGTGTAATGCAAAGCAGAGAAGCATGTACCACTGAACTTAAACTAAATGAGGGTACTTTCATAATTGTAACAGTGTATAGGTCCTCCTCAGGGAATTTTCAGGGAACTGAAAATAAAAGCCATAACTGTTAACAGATTTATCCCATTGTGAAGCAAAAAGGTCAGTGCCCTCAGGGAAAAATGTTTGTTTACGGAACCATGTATGTCCACAGTAATGTGCCTCTTCGGTCGAAGCAAGTTTTCATACGATGTTCATTTATTGAAAATCCCTCCCGAAATAAAATCCTGGATACGCCTATGATATCTATTATGGCAACACCTGCATGCTTACTAAAGATTTCAATTACATCATTTGTAAAGCCGCTTCATTCATTGCAGGAAAATTCGTTCGTTTGTAACGAGCTGAAACTTACCGCTATTGGGATGTGCTGCTTGTAAGAGGTGCATGCTCTCTTGCTGCTGTTTTAGCCGGTCTCTGAAATGGAACCTGCTTAAATCGTAGTAAATCTCGATTTATATGCTTGCAACTATCTCATGAATGAAATGCGTTGCTCTAAGCATGTATTAAGATACGTTAAATATTGTCACGTTGAAATGGAAGTAGGCTTGACTTCGAAGGCAACTAAACATAGCACTTATACTTAAAGCACGTTTATTACGAACTCAACATACACGCAGCACTGACTGCCTCTCAGGCAGAGTGCTCTGCTATTTATACACAGACAGAATTTACCAGGAATTAGAAGAACAGTTAACTTAAGAAACAAGTAGAATTTACAAGTGAACATAAGACAGATGTAGAGCCTTCTGGAATTGTAAATTACAGAGAAATAAATTTTTGCCGGTGGGCAGGATTGAACCGACGACCTTCTGCTCCGCAGTCCGTGACGCTATCCCCTGCGCCACGCCGGCAGTTGGCGTTCGTCGTCTCTCGCGGCATTGCTCCCTCTCCTGGAGAAACAGCGACCCGCTGTTATGATCCCTGTGGAGCCAGCTGCAATGTCCTGGATCTTGACCGTGTCATGGGTCCTCTGTATGACAGGTCAAGAGAATCCTTCCCTTCTCCGCGATTATCGACAACAGACGTTCCTGTCGTGGCTTCATCAGGGACATTACCGTCCTTAAAGTCCTTGAACAAGAAGCCATTGTCGTCTACCTGCTCTTCAGGATCGTAGTAAGGCTTCATACGCAGGACGTGAACAATGTCTCTTCGTTTTTGACGTTTCGACGACGGCTCATAATCCTCAACTTCGTATGTGGCGTCTGACAGGCGGCGTATGACATGATACGGACCAAAGTATCGCTTCAATAACTTTTCTGACAGTCCAACCTTCCGTACAGGGGTAAAAATCCATACCAGATCTCCTGGGCTGTACACAACAGGTCGGTGCTTGTCGTTGTACCGCTGACGGTCCTTCTCCTGGGCGTCCAGTGTCCGTATGCGAGCCAGCTGTCTTGCTTCTTCGACCCTGGTGATGAGCTGTTTAACATAGTCATCCTGAGTGTCGTCCGGTTGGAACGGGAACAGTGTATCCATTGTCGTCTCAGCTTCACGGCCATGGAGCAGGAAAAACGGAGTGAAGCCTGTGGTGTCTTGTCTTGCGGTGTTGTAAGCAAATGTCACGACTGGCAGAATTGTACCCCAACCCTTCTGCTCAACTTCGATGTACATCGACAGCATATCGGTTAACGTCTTGTTAAAACGTTCCGTAAGACCATTTGTCTGAGGATGGTATGCAGTTGTCATTCTGTGGACAATGTCGCACCATGACATTACCTCTGATACTAGTTTTGATTGGAATACTTTTCCACGATCAGATATCATTACATGCTTCAAAATAATTTCTTCTACAAGGAATTTTGCGATCTCTGGAGCTTCTGCAGTCGGCACAGGTTTGGTGACAGCGTAGCGTGTGAGGTAGTCAGTGCAGACTATTATCCAACGGTTACCGGTTGTCGACTTCGGGAACCTCCCTAAAAGATCGATCCCATCTCGGTGGAATGGAGCAGCTGCCGGCGGAATCGGTACGAGATGTCCTGGAGGTAATTGCGGCACATGCTTCCGTCGCTGGCACTCTTTACAGTGACTCACATAGTGCTTGACAGTTCGGTAGAGACCTTTCCAGTAATACCTACGTCTGATTCTGTCTAGGGTCTTCATGAATCCCAGATGACCGGATATTGGAGCATCATGGAAATATTTGAGAATAGCTGGCTGGAGATGAGCTGGAACAACAAGTAGCCATTTGGGGCCCAGTGGATCGTAGTTGCTGTTGTACAATGTTCCGTTTATAAGATGGAACTCTCCATTGGTCGGTTCTCCTTTCTCCAAGGCATCTATCATTTTAATAGTGTTGGATCTTCCCTCTGTTCAGCTGTAACGTCATCTAATTACGTGAGGGATGAAATTTCATTAATGCTGTTGTGTTCCACTAATGGATTCCTTGAAAGGCAGTCGGCATCCTTGTGTTTGCGCCCGTTCTTGAATACCACTGTGACATCGTACTCTTGGGGTCTTAGTGCCCATCTTGCTAGTCGACCTGATGGATCCTTCAAGCTAGTCAGCCAACACAAAGAATGGTGGTCTGTCACGACGGTGAATGGTTTGCCGAATAAATACGGCCGGAACTTGTTGATAGCCCAGATAACCGCGAGACATTCTTTTTCAGTTGTAGAGTAGTTTATCTCGCACTTTGAGAGTACTCTTGACGCATAGGCTATCACTTTTTCGGCAACTTCCTGAACTTATACAAGCACTGCACCAATCCCATAGCCACTGGCGTCTGTGTGAAGTTCCGTTTCTGCATTCTCGTCGTACAAGGCTAGCACTGGTGCGGAAGTTAGAGCCTCCTTAAGTGCTCGGAAAGCTCTTTCTTTTGTCTCATCCCAGTAAAATTTGGCGTCCTCCTGCAGAAGTTCTTGTAATGGACGTGCCTTGTTACAAAATCCTTTTATGAAACGTCGGTAGTATGAGCACAGCCCGAGAAAACTTCTCACATCACGAATGTGCTGAGGAGTTGGAAATTCTGTGACTGCTCTTACTTTATCTGGATCAGGACGGACACCCTCTCCGTTGACTACGTGCCCAAGGATTTTTATCTCTTTGGCGACGAAGAGGCACTTCTTTGGATTGAGGCGGAGACCTGCAGCCTGAACACACTTCAACACAGTTGACAGGCGACTCAGATGTTCTTCAAATGTTTTCGAGAAAACGACAATGTCATCTAAATAGCAGAGACACGTCGTACACTTAAGGTGTCGAAGCAAGTTGTCCATCATGCGTTCGAATGTGTCTGGAGCATTACATAATCCAAATGGCATTACTTTAAATTCATAGAGACCGTCAGGTGTAATAAAAGCCGTCTTCTCCCTGTCAGCTTCGTCAACCTCGATTTGTCAGTAACCTGTCTGCATGTCCATAGTTGAGAAGTATGTAGCTCCTTTCAAGCAGTCTAAGGTGTCGTCAATACGCGGCAATGGGTAGACATCTTTCTTTGTGATTCTGTTCAGCCGCCGATAGTCGACACAGAATCGCCACGTGCCATCCTTCTTCTTTACGAGGACCACCGGAGACGACCAAGGACTCTCCGAAGGTTGAATAATATCATCTCGCAACATCTTCTCCACTGCCTCCCGAATTATTCGTCTTTCGGCTGGCGACACTCTATACGAACGCTGGCTAATTGGCGGATGATCCCCAGTATTGATACGGTGCTTTCGCAGTAACTGCATGGCAAAGCCACATTAGATGATGTTACAAGGCCAGCTCAGTCAATCATCCAGACTGTTGCCCCTGTAACTACTGAAAAGTCTGCTGCCCCTCTTCAGGAACCACACGTTTGTCTGGCCTCTCCACAGATACCCCTCCGCTGTGGTTGCACCTACGGTACGGCTATCTGCATCGTTGAGGCACGCAAACCACCCCACCTCGGCAGTGTCTGTGGTTCATTCCGTAATTATGTTGCTTTCCTAGCCACTGTTTGTCAAGCAATGTCAGAATGATATTTACTATAGTCAAAGTAATCGGTTTGCGAGAATCAGCAACTGCACTAATATTTACTATCTGATCGTCAGCTAACAGTTACGAATAACTTTTTTACAGTAAGATGTTGTGACAACATAATCGAGACGGATTGCAAACGAAACTACAAGATTCTGAAGATGTTCCAGAAGAAATGAAATATAAAATTCAAATGTTTGTAAATCTATCGGACCAAAGTGCGTGGTCATCAGTCCGTAGCTTACAAACTACTTAAACTAAGGTAAACTAACCTGAGGACAAACACACACCCATGCCCAGGGAGGCCTCGAACCTCCGACGGCAAGCAACCGCGCGCTCCGCAGCGAGGTGCCTTAGACCGCTCAGCTACTCCACCGTGGCAATGTAATATATTGACAAAAAATGTTTGTTGTTTTTACTCTCCGGAAATAGCTACGGGATTTTAAGTGCTCTTCACTGATGTTTATTAAGCAGACGTATATCCCTGTCAACTATCTATCTCTTTGGCTCTTCGGCACTGTGTTAAACGCGGATTTGGCATGAGTTAATATTTACAGGGCCACGGCGGAGCGGCCGAGCGCATTGAGGCGCTATGCTACGATGCGCGAGGCTGTTCCCGTCGGGGGTTCGAATCCCCCTCGGGCGTGGATGTTTGTGCCGTCTTTATTATAAGCTAGTTCATAAATAGTTTTTAAGTGTAGGGACTGATGACCCCGCAGTTAAGTGCCTCAAGCTAATATATATATATATTTTTTCAGGGTGGCCGTATGCCCAGGAGGAAATGTGTACCCCAAATGTCTGCGAATAGTGTGAAATGTGTATGAAAGTGCAAAGTGTAGCGAAATGTTTGAGAATCGTGTAACTAAGGCGGGACTTGGGGACCAGCACGGTAGGCACCTAAGGGGATGTGGAAAACCGCCTAAAAGGCGCATCCAGGCTGGCCGGCACTCCGACCCCTTTCGTTAATTCGCCGCGTGGATTCGCACCGGGGCCGGTACGCCTCCCCTTCCCAGAAAGCGGTGCGCTAGACCACACGGCTAACCGTCCGGGTACGTGTATCTCTGTCAACGATACAGTTTATTTCCATAACGCGACTTCAAGTCAGAGCAGTGTTTCAAGCATTGTGCTGATCGCGTTGCAGCCTGTCAAGTCTAACGAGAGAAGCGGCAAGCACGGAATGAAGAGCCCCACTGACATTCTGCGGATGTCAGTGCCCGTTAAACAGCCCTTCAAACTATGCTGCTATTCTCGCACGTTTCCCACATCGCTGCCGCCACTGGAATATTAAGTAGAACAGTTTGTGTCTAATTGCATACTAGCCCCAATTTTTCATATCACACTTCCACTCGCTAGCGTTGGATGTGGAGATTGTGCGCGTATCTGAAGCTGTCAGTGTGTGGAGGACGAGGGGCAGGCTCTGGTCTCGCCAACAATGCTTCTTGCTGAGAAGCACACTGCACTCTCATAAACTTTACCGAGGTGATGTGGCTCTAGCTTCGAGTGCGTTTAGCCAAACTAACATCACGTTTGATCTTTTATAAGAAAAATTCATCTTTTCCTCCCAATCCTTGGGCTTGAAATTTTTCGGTTTGATTTTTCAACAAATTCGTTTTTGTGAATTAAGGTAGTACTAGGTATGTCCAGAAAGGAAGTTCCGTTTGGTTATACAGGGTGTTACAAAAAGGTACGACCAAACTTTCAGGAAACATTCGTCACACACAAAGAAAGAAAATATGTTATGGCCGGCCGCGGTGGTCGAGGGGACTGAGGCGCTTCAGTCACGGTCTGCACGGCCACTACGGTCGGGGGTTCGAATCCCCCCTCGGGCATGGATATTTGTGCCGTCCTTAGTCTTAGCTAGTTCATACGTAGTTTGGAAGCTTAGGGAGTGATGACCCCGTAGTAAAGTCCCATAAGTTCTACAAACATTTGAACATTTTTGAATATGTTATGTGGACATGTGTCCGGAAACGCTTAATGCCGGCCGAGGGGACTGAGGCGCTCCAGTCACGGTCTGCACGGCCACTACGGTCGGGGGTTCGAATCCCCCTCGGGCATGGATATTCGTGCCGTCCTAGTTCGTAAGTAGTTTGTAAGTTTAGGCACTGATGACCACGTAGTTAAGTCCCATAAACTATTAAAAAAAAAGAAAAAAGAAAAAACAAAAAGAAAAACGCTTAATTTCCATGTTAGAGCTCATTTTATTACTTCTAATCAAATCACATCAATCATGGAATGGAAACACACAGTAAAAGAACGTAGCAGCGTGACTTCAAACACTTTTTTTACAGTAAATGTTCAAAATGTCCTCCGTTAGCGAGGATACATGCGTCCACCCTCCGTCGCATGGAATCCCTGATGCGCTGATGTAGCCCTGGAGAATGGCGTATTGTATCACAGCCATCCACAATACGAGCACGAAGAGTCTCTACATTTGGTACCGGGATTGCGTAGACAAGAGCTTTCAAATGCCCCTGTAAATAAAAGTCAAGAGGGTTGAGGCCAGGAGAGCGTGGAGGCCATGGAGTTGGTCCGCCTCTACCAATCCATCGGTCACCGAATCTGTTGTTGAGAAGCGTACGAACACGTCGACTGAAATGTGCAGGAGCTCCATCGTGCATGAACCACATGTTGTGTCGTACTTGTAAAGGCACAAGTTCTAGCATAGGTAGAGTATCTCGTATGAAATCATGATAACGTGCTCCAGTGTGCGTAGGTGGAAGAACATGAGGCCCAATCAAGACATCGCCAACAATTCCTGCCCAAAAGTTCATAGAAAATCTGTCTTGATGACGTGAATCGAATACCAACGAAACAATTGGGTATTTTGACAATTCTCTGCACGAATTGTTTCAATTTGCATTTAAAGAGAAATACTAAAATGAGCTCTATCATGGAGATTAAGCGATTCCGGACACATATCCACATAACATATTTTCTTTCTTTGTGTGTGAGGAATGTTTCCTGAAAGTTTGCCCGTACCTTTTTGTAACACCCTGTATAAAATAAACGTGTACAGATACAGAAAAAATATTTATTGTACAAAAATCTACAACTGTTAAACTATTTTTCTACATAGCTTCCGAAATTTTGAAGGCACTTGTCATAGCGTGGCACAAGTATTTGTATGCCTTCTTCATAGAAGGTTGCCGCCTGTGTATTTAACCATGTTCGTAACATATTCTTTCAGTTCCTCATCATCATCGTTGAAGTGTTGACCGCCGAGGATAAAGTTCAGGTGTAAGAACAGATTAAAACTTACGGTTCTGCTTGATTTGATTTTTTCAGGGAAGCCAAAACAGTCTTGGTCCAACCCGCCACTGCCCGCACCGAAAATAAGTTTATTGTGCTGTATCGCTCCCTGTATATCCAGTAAAGCCAACCAATGCCCTTGAAGAGTGCAAGGAGTCCCTTTACAAGTTCTTTATTTGACACAATTTCTTCGGGTCTGGTTGTCCCAAATGTTCTGTGCCTTTTACTCTTCAATGCAATGCATTCGAAGATTAGATGTGATGCAGTATCATCACCGTCATCACAGATCCTACATTTAGGGTCCTCTTCTGTTATTCCCATTGTATGTAGGTGTTTTTTGAAATTCCCATGGCCTGTCAGAAATCCAACCACGAGTCTAATCTCTCTCCTGTTCAGGCCCAGGATTGCAGAGCTTCCTTTAAAACATGGCTTTGGCATCATTACCTTGCCATGTTTTTGTTGATAGACTTTGGTCCAATATTCTACGTGCTGTCTTCTGCGCCAGTTACGTAGCTCCAATTTGATCATTGCCTTGGTGATTGTCAGGACAGGTTCCGGTCCAATAAATGGAGTCTCTGCCTCCATCCTGGCTAATCTGTCGGCATGTTCGTTGCCATTGATCCCCGAGTGGCCAGGGACCCACAATAGGTTTACTCTATTGCTTTCCCCTAGCTCTACCAGAAACCTGTGACATTCTGCAACAATTTTAGACCTTGTTACAGGAGCTGCCAGTGATCTCAGGGCTGCCTGGCTGTCTGAATATATATAGATGCTACCGTCTTTGTAGCACCTACGCAAATTCTCCTCCACACACACCCTGATGGAAGTGATTTCAGCCTGGAATACTGAGGCCAGTTTCCATAGAGAGATAACGCCCTCCAGTCTTGGCTACACCCCGTATACCCCTTACTCAACGCCTTGGCCTGATTTTGACCCGTCAGTGAACCAGACAATATCCCTTGTACGGTGTCGAACTATTTTCTCCCACTGCTCCCTACTTCCAATTGTTATATTGAAAGGCTTGTTGAAGCAGTATGGGGTTATAATATAGTCGGCTGACATTTCCCCAAACTTTCCTATATTTACCTTACTCACTATTTTAGTGTGTGATTCTATCCCAAAGAGTTCCAGTTCTTGCCAGTTTTGAGTCTGTATGCACCAGCCGCTGCCTCCATCTTGACCCAAGATGGGGGCATATCCAGCATGGTTTCCATCCCAGCAGTTGCTGTGCTGCTAATTCCGCCTGTTATGTCTAAGCAGGCTAATCCCTGCACCTTACCAAGCTCCTTAGCAGCAACCTGCTGTTCTACCTTCTTCCACCACACGACCGCCCCATAGGTGATCCTGGGTCTAATCACCGTCGTGTATATCCAGTGCATACCCTTGGGGCTCAGGCCCCAAATTTTGCCACAAGCTCTCCTGGTACTTACAAGAGTACCTTTTTACGGTTCTGCTTAATCTTCTCTACAATAATGTGAACCAGTTCATCAGTAACGACAGACGGGCGTCCACTTCGTTCGTCATCGTGCACTTCATCACGTCCTTCGTTGAAGAGTCTGACCCATCTTCTAACCATTGAATCACTCATAGCATTTTGTCCGCAAACCTCGCAGATTTGCGGATGAATTTCCTTTGGTTTAATTTTCTTTGGATTTAGAAAACCAATCACAGATCTGAGTTCACACGCGGCGGCATTTTCAATTACGGCTGGCATTATAAAGAAGCACTGCAAAGCACACGTCGACAGCAGAGAGGTGAGAGTGGTGTACAGGTCTTTTCCTTGAGTCAGAGTAACTGCCGCGCATTCTCGGAACTGCGATCGTAGCGCTGCCGCGGATAGAAATAGAAACGGAACTTCCTCTGTGGACGCCTCTCGTTCTTTCTCAAGTTATTTAATCATGAGCGTCAAATATTTTTGGTTTTTGTTACGCGGGAATGGCCGCGCGGTCTGAGGCGCCTTGTCACAGATTGCATGGCCGCTCCCGTCGGAGGTTCCAGTCCTCCCTTGGACATGTGTGTGTTGTTGCTGGTGTAAGTTAGTTTAAGTTATGAAACTGAGGGAGAGGCATTGAATTAAAATTTGTGCCATGGCCGGGATTCGAACCCGAAACCTCCTGCATACTAGACAAGAGCTACACCTCTCCCCCCTGCCCCCCTTATTGGCCCACTTTAGGTTACGGTAGTAACACTAAAAGTGGGTCTTTGCGATCGTCTTTTGACAGCTCGAAATTTAAATGAAAATGACGGCCTAACTATTCATCTGACACGAATATTGAATAACCGAATTTCTAGAGGAGAAATGCTCTACAACTTGGCTCTCTTATGTTTTTTTCATATCTCGTAGCGTTTCAAAGATATTTGCAAAAATAACAGCGATTTTGGGATGTTTGTCTGTCCGTCCGTCAGTCTGTCTGTCTGTAACGTGTTCCCTGTTTTTAACACGAACCGTTCAACCGATCAGCACCAAATTTTACAGACATTGTAGGCCGCCATAGACCAGAACCTCCCTTTTTCAAATTTTTTGGACAAAAAATACGGTAGTAATACAAAAAAAAAAAAAAAAAAAAAAACCGTTTGTAATATAATTGCAAACGAACCGTTCATCTGTCACGAAAATTGAATAACCTAATTGGTAGGGGAGAAAATTCTCTAAAACTTTGCTCTTTTATGTTTTTTTCATATCTCGGTTCGTTTGAGAGATATTTGCAAAAATAACGGAGTTTTGACACCATTGAATTAACCAAAACCAGCCGTTCGCAGATGTCACGTCACATTCCTCGCCCAGAACTCTCTCTGGCATACGCCATCTTGCGTTGCGTATTTGATGGTTTTCTTATTGTAACTTAGACGTTGTCTTTTCAAAGCAATGGCGGACTGAAGAATTAACAAAAACACGTCGTTCTTCGTACGATAAATGATAACCTAGTGTCTAGAAATGCCATATTAGCATAAGTTAACAGCGCCTATCAATAGTATGAGGTTAAAGGTCTCCTATTTTCATTGAGATCCGTAGCGTAGTGGGCAAGGCGTTGGACTATGATGCTGAAGGTCATTGGTTCGGAACCCGCCGCGAACATGCGGTGTGCTGGACACTCTGGACCACGGATTCGAGTGTCGGCGCCACCGCGCCGTTTGGGACATGGCACGACTCATTAATCGCGTCCAGGGCCGGCGCAAGGCAGGTGCGAAACGTGCGGCCGCACGGGGCGGCACTTTCCGAGGGGCGGCAAATCTGCCAGCCCCCAATTTATAAAGAAAAAGGACAAACTCAACATTCATGCCCAAGAGGGGATTCGATACCAAACCTCGGAGGGAGCGCTTCGGGAACTGTGCCATGGCGCCTCGACTACCTGCCGGCCGCCCCTGTTGTGCCAGGGGAGGTAGGAGGACTGATTCTTCCTCGCCACTGTGGCAGCACCGTCGCGTTTACGCCAGAGGAACAGAGTGGGGGAAGCAGTCGCCAGTCAAATTGTCTAGCTACCTTGCACGCCAGTATTCTTATGAGTGGAGCGCTGCCAGCCTGTTACGCGCCGTGCGTTTACGCACAGCTAATTTTGCGGAACTCGAAATCTAATTTGGAAATTCAAATACAATGTTCGATACTGCGGTTACATGTTAAGCCTGAAGCAATTTTGCTAAGTTCTTCAATGGCAGTTTCCGAGTGTTTTATTCTTTCCGTATTATGAAAAAAATGGTTGAACATTACTACAGTCAAACATGTCAAACACCTCCAATGGCTAACAGTATTCCGAATGGCTAAATACGCTGTAAGTAATTACAAGGGATAAAGATATTGCTAGTAAGCATGACATAGTTGCGTATCGACGTAATTTTAAAAATTTTTGCTCTCCGTTTCTGAGTTTCTGACGTTTTGGTTTTTGATCCGTGAAACACCTGTCTCCGCCTGCATGAACAACAGTCAAACTCTGACCGTCTCTTTTTTGTGACAATACTACTCGCCCACTATCACTTTGCCAACATTTATTTACTGTATAATGCAGGTGAATCCATGTTTCATCTAAGTAAACTACTGGTCACTTTGATACCATTGTCTTCCGCCCCACTCTTTGACCGTTTCACCTGCATATGTAGTAAAATTCGACCTGAAATTCAATTTCACGCGGATCAGTTCTAATGACTTCATCTCCTGAACAGTGTATCCTCAGCAATATAATTTTCCGTTTACGTGCAGTGAAATATCAGAAAATTTTCTGCGAAGCGTGATGCAAAAAAAGTGAGTAGTAAAGATGAAATAAATTAAAATCTGATGCGTGATGGTGAGGTTTTTCATACAACGCATTGTTTATGACATCATATAATCTGAACTATGTTTTTTACTACGATATAATTTTGATGGTACATTCGGTGTTATGTATTCAGTCTGCAAAATGTGACACGAATAGGTTTTGTAGTGAAGACGTCTTAATTAAAACCTCTTCCATGGTGCGGTGGTTTCCGAAGAACCTAGTTGCCTATGGCTTAATATCTCCTTAACTACCATGATATAATTTTGGAGCTAAATTCAGTGATTTATGTGGATAATGTTAGCAAATTATAAACAAGTAATAAATTAAAAAGTCACGCCTGATGCTGTAGTTCCACTGAACGCTAATGTAAGCAGATGGTAATTTTCGTCGCTTGTAAGTGTCTATCATGACGTATCTCTTGAACTGAGAGCCGTACGATGGTATAATTTCGTATGTTCATTGTGTCCTATATGAAGATACTACCTACAAAGTGTGTTGCAAACAGAACTACTAGTTAAAAAGTAATAAATTAAAACGTCGTAGCACTTGCGTAAGTTTAATCGAATTAATAGCTAAAATGTGGTAAGAGAAAAACATTTTTCCTTTAATCATTTTGTGGGGGATGTCGGCGAGAATAAGTTGTGTAAAGGTTTGAAACTGCATGCGCTGTTTCTTGGACGTAGCTTTCATCATTTTCTAGTGATGGATGCACAAATTTGAATAGTTGAGTGCAAAATGTTAAAATGTTTGTTAAGCTTATGGGACTTAACTGCGGGGTTATCAGTTCCTAAACTTACAAACTACTTATGAACTAACTTATACTAAAGACGACACAAACATCCATGCTCCTCCGCCGGGGAACGGCCTCGCGAATCGGAGCATGGCGCCTCAGTGCGCTCGGTCTCTCCGGCGCGGCTTTTTGAGTGCAGTCGGCTTCAAGACAAACTCACAGTTTCTATGTAGTCTTGTCTTACCGTTTTCACCTTTACATAAAATTACACCTCTTAATGAGTAGTATATGACAGATTTTTTTTTTTTTTTCCGAAAGAAATCGGTATTGAAAATCAAACTTTTCTTCGTCTTGGAAGTTGTTAGGTAGCACATACACATCCATTTTACAGTATATACAGATTTACTTTCTATTCCGTTCTTGATTACGTAATTGTGAAGCAGAAAGTTATGAAAAATGAATAGAGCTTCATCCCACTTGCTTGCTGTTATCCCTGTAGAATGTAGATGCTATTATAAATCGCCTCGTCTCTGCTGCGCGCTGCTTCTGAAATAGCGCGTTCAGAAGAATGTCATCAAAATTTACGAAATTGATCCTTAGTGAAGCATGAAGTCAGACCCTCCCAGCGGGCTGCATTTTCCTGAAATGTTTCCTTCGCTGTTATAAGAGAAGTAAGAAAACGAAACTATCATTAGACGGGTAGAGAAAAACTAAGTTTCACAGGATGCACAAAAGCCCAAATAGAGAGAAGGATGTAAGTTTATTTTAATTTATTATTAGGTAATTTGATTTGCAGAAATTAAATTTTTTTCAGGTACAGCCAATTAAGAATACTGCTTATTGGGGTGACAACTTCAAGATCTCATTCTTCGTAAAGTATTTGATTCAGAAAAACAATTTTGCTACACAATCTATACATATTACAAAATGTGTCTGTGTGTGTGTGTGTGTGTGTGTGTGTGTATTTGGAGGGGGGGGGGCAATATCAGTCAAACTTGGTACACATGTTCCTCACTATCAGAAAACACAGTTCAGGAGTTAAGACGGCATAAGGAATGAAATTCGCTATAAACTGCCACCCACATCATGCGATAATGTTCCATAACTGCTCGTAAACTAATGGACCGATTTTAACAGAATTTTGTACACATTTTTGCCTTCAGGACACAATTCCTATGAGGGTAAAAACCACCTACAATACATATTTATTTTATTTATTTAACATGCCCCATTACATAGTAATATTACACGTAATACTACAATACATATGTCAGGAAATGTGAAATAAACAGTAAGCGTCACAAAAAAATGCCCATCATGTTGCATGTGATAAGAATTTATTCATCCACTACTGCGAATGAAAACACTTAGCCAAACTTTATCTCATTGACAATCCCAACACAATTATGAAAGGGAAAAGGTTTATAGCTTACTACTTTTCTGCTGTTCGTGCTGCCACGAAAGTGCAAATCGCAAGACTATAACTTGTTACAGCGTTAATATATTTTTTCAGAATTCGTCTTTGCGTGTATTTTTCGGCAACAAAAAACAAAAACAAGTTGAAGTCAAACGGAACTAACTAGTAGTTAGAGTAGAATTTTAAATTTAAGTTTTTGTACGGTATTAAAAAGCCTCCTTGCCACTTTCCTTTAGTTTTTTCTTTAAGAAATTGGCAAATCAGGGACGATGAAAGCCAAATGAACACTGACATCAACAGTTAGTTACACGTAATCGTTCTTTACAGGCTGGATCGAAACATGTCCGACGGCAGAAAAAGACTGTCTGGCAGTACATATAGGAAAATACGGGCGTTGAAGGAAGATAACGATAAAAAGCAAAAGGATGCACTACAACGATATTTCAAGC
Organism: Locusta migratoria; assembly: GCA_026315105.1. Taxonomy (NCBI): domain Eukaryota; kingdom Metazoa; phylum Arthropoda; class Insecta; order Orthoptera; family Acrididae; genus Locusta; species Locusta migratoria. Next base: position 352,172,575 of record CM048755.1, on the reverse strand, counting down.
CAAAGAGAGAACGACCTAGCAGCGGCGAGGGTGGAAAAATAGATCCTGAAAGTACAGAAACTGGTAGAGCTACTGCAGCTACATCTGTATCTTCAGGACATGACCAGAAATTTGACGAACACAGTACTGCGGCCACAGCATACAGTAGCAATGCTGGCGGTGGGTCATCCACAACATGTTCAACAGACCTCGCCTGGACTCAAGATCTGCTTTGCGACGATAGTTCCGAGAGTGAAATATCAGGCAGAACTGAAAGTAGGCGACCTGATTTGGAAAATACCGGAGGAACATCAGCCGAGGTACTCATCACCGGGGATGGGACTGAAGGCGAGCCTAAACTGGAAGAGACAGTTGACTAAGATCCCGGAAGATGGCCAGAAATAATTACCGACTGCATGCGAACTACATTGGTCATGCGAGGTCCTCCCGAGCGCAATAAGGAAGCTGAAGACTGTCCTAAAAACGCGGACAACCGGCGTGTCAGCCCTGTGCGCTACAGCTATTCTTTGAAGAATTTTAAAAAAAGCAGATAGACATTGGTTGGTGTACTCAAAGAGCAAGGATGCTGTGTTCTGCTTTTGTTGCAAACTTTTTTCGTCATCTACAGTAAAAATTGCAAAGAACGGTATAACCGACTGGCGACACCTTGCTTCGTATCTCGAAAGTCACGGGAAGTCTACCGATCATTTGAATTCACATAAAAAGTGGATCGTGTTTTCTGAAGGGATGAAAAAGTCACGAACTGTCGACGCCCATCATTAAAGGCTTCTGAATACTAAAAAGCGAACATTGGAAAAATGTTCTTGGGCGCTTAATAGCAATAATTCATTTCCTGGGTCGGCAATGTCTGCCTTTGAGTGGAAGTACAGATACACTCTTTCAGCCTGACAACGGAAACTTCTTGAAATTCGTTGAATTATTTGGAAAGTTCGACACTGTGATGATGGAGCACCGACACAGAACAAAGCAAGGTGAAAACAAGGGTCACCATTATCTTGGAAAGAAAACACAGAATGAAATAAGTCATCTTTTGGATCATCTATAACCAACAACATTCTATTAATGATGAAATATGCAAAGTATTATAGTATAATTCTGCACTGCACACCAGATATTTCAAAAGTTGAGCAGATGACAGTTTTAGTACATTTCGTCCAGGAGGCAATACTCGACGGGGTATACGATGTCCGAATTCGGGAGCATTTCCTGGGATTTCTTCCAGTGCCCGATTCTTCAAGCTCCACTTTGACGCAGGTCGTACTCATGTTCTTGGAAGAAAGAAAAAAACATCCGATTGTGTAATATGAGAGGCCAAGGATACGACAATGGAGCAAACATCAAAGGAAAGAAGTTTTATGTACCACGTAGCAGTCACTCATTGTATCTTGTTGTCAACGATGCCGCTATGTCTTCTAAATATGCTGTTTCCATGTTTTCGAGAATGAAGAGCTTGTATGATTTCTTCTCGTCCTCCGTTCGACGTTGGGAAGTCTTTAAGAAGTACCTGGGTAACCTGAAGCTGAAGTCACTGAGCGATACTAGGTGGGAAAGTCGCATAGATGCACTTACTCCCCTGAGGTTTCAAATTGGAGGCGTTTATGATGCACTGGTTCAAATATCCGAAGAATTCGATGGCATGACCGCTCACGAAGCAACGTCACTTGCGAATCAAATAAAAAATTACACTTTCTCACTTCTCTGGTAATCTGGTACGACGTTCTGCTTCACATCAGTGTAGTCAGTAAGACCCTCCAGACCATTGACATAAATGTTTCTGAGGCCGTGAAAATGCTTGAAAAAACGAAAGCATATATTGAGACCTGCAGAACACAAGAAACGTTTGTAGTTTTCTTGACGAATTCCAAAGAATTGGTTACAGAATTAGAGTTAGAAGATCTAACGTTACCACGGATTAGTGTTTCCCGGCGACGAAGTAAGAAGCCAACACACTTTACTTATGAAGGAAGGGATGAGACTATAGATGACCCAAAGAAACGTTACAAGATTGAATTATACTATTATCTTTTAGATATAGTAACCACATCTTTGGATGAGAGATTCAATCAACTGAAATCTCATTGTGATTCTTTTGATTTTCTCTACGACATCGTCGAGCTGAAGAATGCACCTCAAAAAAATCAAATGTTTGTTAAGCTTATGGGACTTAACTACGGGGTCATCAGTCCCTAAACTTACAAACTACTTATCTACTACCTTATACTAAGGACGGCACAAATATCCATGCCCGAGGGGGGATTCGAACCCCCGACCGTCGTGACCGTGTTGACCGTGACTGACGCGCCTCAGTCCCCTCGGCCACCGCGGCCGGCAGAATGCACCTCCTGACAGCCTGGACACAGAATGTAGAAACCTCGCAGCGATTTTGAAAGATCATGAGTCAAGCGACATTGATGCACTAGAGTTGAGGGAAGAACTAAAAGTCCTTTCAGCATTTTTGAAACCTGGAATAGGTCCAAGAGAGACTCTGAAGTTTATAGGAAGACATAATTTTAGCCCTAATGTCAACGTTGCTCTGAGAATTCTCCTAACGCTCTCAGTGACAGTTGTGAGTGGGGAGGGGTGTTTCTCAAAACTGAAATTGATAAAGACATACTTCCGATCAACGATAAGCCAAATTAGTTTGAATGATCTTGCAACAATTTCAATTGAGCACGAGCTTGCAGAGGACTTAAATTACACAGATCGTGTAAAAGAGTTTGCTCAAGCTAAAGCCAGGAAGGTTCGATTTGTCTAGTATGTTTTTAAATTTTTATATTATGTTCAGCATCTTAGTTATTTACTGTGTTGCTTCTTATTTTGTTCAACATTAAATAGTTATTGTAAATATTATTGTTCAAACCAAATTATCGTTAAATTGTAAAAATATTTTGTTTTACATTAAATACATCTGTTCACAACCATTGAAAAATGTTTATTTACGTTAATTGTAAGTTCATGCCGCGCGGGATTAGCCGAGCGGTCTAAGGCGCTGCAGTCATGGACTGTGCGGCTGGTCCCGGCAGAGGTTCGAGTCCTCCCTCGGGCATGGGTGTGTGTTTTTGTCCTTATGAGAATTTAGGTTGAGTAGTTTGTAAGCCTAGGGACTTATGACCTTAGCAGTTAAGTCCCATAAGATTTCACAGACATTTGAACATTTTTGTTAATTCACAAGGCTTATTAAAATTAGCTACATTTCTACAACTAGGTTTGATTCCTTGAGCTGGTGCCCAGCGACTGTCTTTTACAAATCTGTAGAGAATGTCACCAATTACCCGCAATTTTTGTTTTTATTTTCCAGATCTATATAGATTTCGGGCACAGTGTGGCTATTCTCAATGCCAATGTTTACATCTATACCGTCATGCTGAATGTAGCTGTGAACATGACGGTTTAGATGTAAGTACATATTAAAAGCTTTGAGACTGGCCTAGGAAGATCTGAAAACAAAGAGATTTATTGCTGAGATTTCCTACAGATTTGTTAAAATAAAATTCCACAAACGTTTTGTTAAAAAAATTAAAAACGGGGGGGGGGGGGGGGGCGGCAATTTAGCAACTCGCACGGGGCGGCACTTGGGCTTGCGCCGGCCCTGATACGCGGACTGTCACGGCGACTGACGTACTTATCCCGCAGTGTGCAGCCTATCCTCACACTAAGAGAAACGCCACAATTTCGATATATGGTACACCGTTTATGCCATCTTCTACTTTAAACTGACTTCTGAAATGGATTTTCTCACCTATCTTGCCACTGCACATGACAAACTCAAAACTAACACACGATATAGACTTACCTTTGCAAACTTTCTGCACGTCTCTATAATGCATGCCTTTGCTAAACTGATGACGACTATTTAGCTACGAACGCGGATTTGATTGGTTCTTCTTAGGCTCTCGCTACCAAATGTTCTACTTTGATCGTTCCCTTAGAAGAATATTTTTTCATTGATTTTTGTATTCTATGTAGTTTCTTTTCTTTTTTAAATCCTTTTGCTTAAAGAAGATTGTTTATATTGTAATGTAAATATGGAAAAAATTCACTTGTATTTCAAATTGTAAGCTAATGTTAAAAATATAAATTCCATTTATTGTCAATTCTTGATCAAAGGAGATTTCTCCTAATGTCAGTTGTAAGGAATCAAAAATTGTAAAACAAAGCTCCCTTCCCACCACAAGATGTTGAAATAAAGTTTGCTCAAAAAAAAAAAAAACCTAAATTCTTTATTCCCCGGAAGGGTTTCAGACGCTCTTATTAATTATTTTTTTATTATTTAGATTATTATTTTGGTCCAAAATGTTTGCAAAAACTTATAAAACTACAAATCTAAAGTGGGCCGTAAAACACGTCAGTGCGATTTTTTTTTTTTTTCTTCAGGTAGATCGATGCTTTGCGGCCGCTTGTTCATGTTCTTTCTTGGTTGTTGGTTGAGTATTTGGCTCAGCGTTTTTTTTACGGAGGGCGTTGAGCCGTCTGACCGAGCCCCTGTGCCGGGTATCTACTAAGCCACCAAGACGTAACGCAGAGGTGGGCACAAATCGGCTCAATGAGCAGCGCTGGAAAAAAGAGAAGCGTTCGCGCTCGGCCGGAAGTTATCCTAGCTGCCGCTAGAGGTCTGCATGCTTGCTGGCGCACGTAGTTCCGTTACTTACTTATAAACATAATAGCAGTTTTCAGGAGATATCCCTAGCAGTGGAATCTGTTCATTCGAGTTGGATACTAAAGACTTTGCATTATTATCTTTATACGTTATTTTATAACGCACTCTATGGCTACGTTAGCGCGTTGGCTGCGCATAACGCCATCTAGTGTTTTGAGCAGGAACTACGTGATGGACGCCAGCTGCTCCCGCTCAGGCAGGCGGCTGCGAGAGAGCGGCTCGCTTATTGCCCACCTCTGACTTAATTGAAACAGCGACTGCACGTCTCCCTCAACAACACAAACTTTTATTCTGCCTCATGTTCCCTATGTAATGCGTATCAATGTCGCCGAGCCTCTCCAATAGCGGAATAGCAATGGACGTGGCTCAGCGCGCCCGGTTGAAGGGCTGATCGCCCTCTACAAAAATAATTTAAAAAAAAGCTGAGCCAAGAACACAACGAACAAACAGAATCAGCGACCGCAATGATCAAAACTACCCATAGAGCGCAATAAATAAATAAATTACTATGTGGTGACGAATTACAGTGATGATAATATTATCAATATTTTCTCGCAATAGCGAACTTCTTTTAGCGTCACTGTATAAGGTATAGATGTTCTACCAAATGGTGACATATGAAAATTTGTACCGACCGGTATTCGAACCCGGGTTTTCCGCTTTTCGCGAACCACTAGGCTACCCGAACACGACTTCAGGAGCGACCCAAACTTCCATATGCCACACTTACTGCACTTATGAGTCAACTGCATTCATTCCTTAGCACTCGCAGCTTAATCTGTATTCCCGCACCAGGGAGAATGAAAACAACGAGGCATTATCCTACGCTGTTATCGTCATTGCCTCGCTTAGGCATCTGTTAAATTACTATGTGGTTCGAATCCCGGGCAGGCACAAATTTTCATATGTCACCATTTGGTAGAACATCTATACCTTATACAGTGACGCTAAAAGAAATTCATTATTGCGAGACAATATTGATAAAATAAATAAATAGCGCCTGCCTTGTAAGCAGGAGGTCCTTGGTTCGAACACCAGCCATGGCAAAAATTTTAATTCAATGCCTCTCCTTCAGTTTCAAATCTCTGATATACATTGAGACAAAATATGTCTGTGGATAGTTATTTATTATTTGATATTTATTATAAGTTGTTTGTATATCTAGGGACCGATGACCTTAGTAATTTGGTCCTTTAGATTTACAATCATTTGAACATTCTTTTAGGTCTCCATTAACTTTTGTTGGGAAGGTGCTTTGGTCTTTCATATATTATGTTTAGAATTTTCGTTGCGAATCTATTGTCCAGTCTATGTAAAGTAATGCTGCCATCAAAAATCAAATGTTTGTAAATGTAAGGCATTTAACTACGTTGGTTATCAGTCTCTAGGCTTACAAACTACTTACACTAACTTAAAGTAACACGAACACCAATATCCGACGGAGGACTCGAACCCCAGACGGCGAACGGCCGCGCGCACCGCAGCAGGGTGCCTTAGTGCGCCCGGCCATTCTCTCAGGGCAAAGCTGTCATCAATCCGATGTTTTGAATTCGACAGTGTTTGAGTGGGTATGGTTCTGTTGGGGGTGGCATGCGTTGCCTTCCTTAGAAATGACTTACGCATTTAGTTAAACGTCCTGTTTAATATGGGTGGAACTTGGCATTTTTAATGTCAACAAATATTGCCCACGGTAAAACAAGTTACAAAAGACAGAAAAAAACAATACTGGCCTAATATTGGTTCCGAGACCATTTGGATTCGTAATCCGACACTGAGCCTACGAAGCATGACAATATATACATATACAGGTAGCCATAAAAATATAATCGCTATTTCCCTTTTTACTTGGTAGACCTCCCGTCATTTCTTTTTCCAGCTAATTCCGTTTTCGTATTTTGATTCTAACATTTTTCTGCGAATTTTTCCTTTAATGTTATTAAATGATATTTATTTGGAATAAGCCAGAAATTAGCGTGTCTTTTAATATTTATACTGTAATGTAGTCTTCAATTTTTAACAGAGATTTTGTATTTTTTTTACCCATTTTAGGTGAATTTGTGTGCTGTTTGTAGTTTTACGGTTCTTTTTATGTTAGTTTCACAATTTACTGAACGTCAGATCAGTAATTACTCCTATGGTACCTGAACATGTTTACTTTTATGATTGTACCCATTTCGACCAATTTTAGACCAACTCACAGAGAAAGTAATACAAGTCCTCGAAGTTTTGTCAGTAATGCAAGAGGGTGTTTGGTCTTAACTGACATGTTGATGATTCATTTTAAATCAGATGGATACAAGTCCGTTCTTGATATCCCTAGTCTTATATTTATTACGGTATTGAAGATTTCTCTGACACCTTTAAAGTGTTCCAGTATTGATAGTACAGAATTTCTCTACCTTTGGAACCAGCTTTATAAAACGAAAAATGAGGGCTGGACAGAAACTAAAGTCTAGTACACTGCCTGAGAATAAACAGAAACTCCCTGAGGACAAGACTGGATGTCAATATAATAGTTCGTGCATGCACCATCGGCATGTATGTACATGATTACAGTTGCAATTCTTCTGACATATACAAACCTACCAGAGAACATTTATATTGTTGGTGATTAGTGTTGTTCAAAAATATTGAAAATGTTTGTGAATCTAACGGACTAAACTGCTAGGGTTCATCGGTCGCTAGATTTACAAACGACTTTAACTTATGATAATGACAACATACACATCCATGCCCGAGGGAGGACTCGAACCTCTGACGAGGAGCGGCCGCACAAACCATAGCATAGAGCCTTAGACCACGCTGTTATTTGCGCGCGGCTTAGTGTTGTTACCAGGTCTGGCGGGGATACAGGGAGTTCCACAATTCACTTTACTCACTTGTATAGTGGTCTCGGAAGTTAGAGTTTTACATAAGAAACGATGTTCAGAAATGTCATCCCACGACGCCATGAACATTTATTCATCTTTGATAAAATCAAATGTTTGTAGAGCTTATGGGACTTTACTACGGGGTAATGAGTCCCTAAACTTACAAACTACTTATGAACTAGCTTATACTAAAGACGGCACAAACATCCATGCCCGAGGGGGAATGGCCTCGCGCATCGTAGCATAGTGTCTCAATGCGCTCGGCCGCTCCGTTGCGGCCATATTTGACAGCACGAAACAAATCGCTTCTTCTAAAAGCTCTTTGCTTTCCATAATATAGGAGAAGGTACTATGGACCAAAACAAGGAAAATGTCTAGTAAACATAAACTCTAAAATCATGTCTTCATATCCAATAATGTGGGGCACCTTCTTTCTAGTATGCATTTTATAGCTAGCATTTACTCCATGTTTTTTATTGTTTTGTCCATATTACCTCCACCCAAATTAAAAAAAAACCAAGAGCTTAGAGTGAAAGAAATTTAGTTTCACTATATCAAAGATGAAGAAGTGCTCACTGCGTCGTAGGATATTTCCGGAAATTGGTTTCTGTGTAAAACTTGATGTGCTATGTCCTCTCTACACCATCTAGAAGTGTAACAAGAATTGTGGCCGCGGCGGATTAGCCGCGCGTGCTGGAGCGCCGTGTTGAGGTGCGTGCGGCTGTCCGCCGTCGGGGGTTCGAATCCCTCCTCGGGCATGGATGTTTGTGTCGTCTTTAGTATAAGCTAGTTCATAAGCAGTTTGTAAGTTTAGGGACTGATGACCCCGCAGTTAAGTTCCTTAAGCCTTACAAATATTTGAACATGAATTGTGAAACACCCTGTTTAAGGAGCGTGGAGAATGTTACATTCTGACTGATCTCTGCGAAGGACACGGACATCCGCCTATTCTTTATAAGAATCTGGTAGAGTTTGAAAGGTGTCCCAATGTGGATGTCGTTTTGGGTAGCTAGTAGTTTAGTGCAATATCCTGATTCATGATGATTCAGATGTCACAGTGAGCCCTTGTGGCACTGCGTGGAAATAGGAGAGTATATAAATACTGGCCAAAACAATTTGGGGATCAGTTGAGATATCTAGGTTCTAAAGTATTGTCATTGGCAGGATGAACTAAAGCGGTTCGACGTTTTTCTGTCGGTTGTACGAAGTGGAGACAACATTACGGCAACCTAGGTAGTGTAATAACAGAAAGTTGCTGCACAGGGGGTTGGTGTTCATCGGTGTTTACTCTACCAAACGAATTACACAAGCAATTGCGTTTAGATACAGTAGTGGCGAGGTAGAGGAATGCAACAACAATGTGACTTACCTGAAGTCATGGCGTGGAGAGCCACAGGATGGTTGGAAGCAGGAGGGAGGTGGCTGCAGCTATTGAGGCTCAGAGTGTCATTTCCAGGACCTGGGCGCGATTTCAGAACCGTTAAAAGAAGACAAGGCTAAGATCGTCCACGTGTAACATCAGCAAGAGACGATCGTTATCTCCGGTTAACAGCCCGTCGAGACAGGAGACTGAATGCGTCTCAGTTGCAAGGCACCCTCCATGCAACAATAGGACGCATAATAGCAACACAAACAGTCCGAAATCGCCTTCGGAAATGTGGCCTCTACACACTGAGACCTAAAGTCAGACTTGCGGCGTTTACTTTCTTGTGAATGTTTCTGAGTTACAATGTCGTGTTTGTCTTGCTTCGTTCTGATTGTTTTGGTGTTTGGTGCCGCCTCCTTTTCTTGTTTTCGTTCATGTTCATGGCAACCAGGATGTTTCCACGAAAAGGTGTAATCCGTTTTGTTGTATTTGATAAGTCCTTCCGTCATATGCAGCCAAGCTCCCTTGAAATCCATGACTGGCTCGTAGAAGTGTAGTAGATGAGGTCCACACTGCGTATTTTGACAGTGAACTTTATGCCTTCTTTTGTAAAATTCATGAACCCTCTTAAAGTAGAAAAGCTGTTATATATCTACATCTACATGGGATACTCTGCCTAGCAGAGGCTTCATCGAACCACCGTTACACTATTTATCTCACATTCCATTCTCGAACAGCGCGCGGGAAGAAAGAATACCTGAATCTCTCCGTTCGAGCTCTGATTTCTTGTATTTTATTCTGATGATTATTTCTACCTATGTAAGTGGGAGTCTATGGTGAAAGAAAAGTGTTGCTGCTTAATATGCGATACATTTGTGGCAACACGGAAAAAAAGGAAATTTAGAGCGACATTTTAACACAGTTCACATTAAATATCAGACAGGTTTTCCACCTAACAGCGAAATAAGAAAGAGTAAATTGCAACCATTGAAATCGCAATTAGCTGTCCAAGAAAACATGTTTTTTAGGCCTATTGAAAAAAGTAAGGCTGCAACTGAAACTTCTTTCCAAGTGAGTTATAGAATTGCGCAGAAGTGCAAACCTTTTTCTGATGGCGAATACATCCAGGAAATTTTTTAAGAAGTGTCAGATTCCCTGTTCATGAATTTCAAAAATAAAACTGAAAAGAGCTGTTCAAGGTTTACAGCTGTCTCGAAATTCGCTGATACGCCGTATCGAAACGGTGAGTGAAAACATAAAGCAACAACTTGAGAGATATATATCGTCCGCTTCGTTGCTCTTTCGCAACAACTTGACGAATTAACAGATATCACTGATACCGAACAGTTCCTCATTTTTATTCGGATGGTCTTTGACGATATCTCGACGAAAGAAGAACTGCTAACTATGATTTCCTTGAGAGTAAAAACTCGGGGCCTTGACATCTTCACAGAAATCAAAGAATATATTAACAAGACTGAGCTACCTTTTTACAAACTCTTATCAGTGACAACTGATGGGGCTTCTGCAGTGACAGGTATTCATAATGGTTTTATTGTCATTGCCACAAAGACGAAGTATTTCCATATTTCATTAGCTACCATTGCATAATTCATTAACAAGTACTGGTCAGTAAGAAATTAAACACAAAACAGGTAATGGATATTTGTTTCAAGATTGTAAATTCCATAAAAGGAAAATCTCTCCAAAGGCGGAAGTTTGAGCAGACATTAGATGAGAAGGAGCCGGATTTGGCATTGCACACTGACGTGAGGTGAGTAGAGGCAAGTTTTTGCGAAGGTTTCGATATCTCTTCGACGAAATAATAAAATTTCTTGAAGAGAGAAGTGATGATTATCAGCAACTGGGTGAGTTACACTGGCAATGAGATGTAAACTTTTTAGCAGATTTTACCGGAAAACTGAGCACATTAAATCTGGAACTACAAGACGAGAATAACAGTAGCAGAAATGATGAGTTCCATTACAGAATTTCTAAGTTAAACAGTGTCAATGAACATTGAGATTGAGAAGAAAAAATGTCAACAATTGTAAACATGAAGGATCACATGGAAAAATATCCCATCTACAATTTCATTCCTGACAAGCACACGGCAGAAATCAAGGCAGTGTAATCTGACTTTGAAATTCGTTTCAGGGATTTGAAAAAAATCGAAAATTTGGTGGAATTTATCAGTTACCCATTTAACAATTTCATTGATCATAGTGACATCTATGAAATTGCTAATAAATTTGCAGACACATTTCAAATGGACTCCATGATACTGGAAAATGAAATTATTGCTCTGTGCTGCGACATACTTCTAAAAATCAAGGTCCTTCTTTGGTCGGGATTTCTGGTCATTGGTTACCAACGAGAAATATCCTTGTTTGAAGAAATGTATTGAACAGCTGCATTCGTGTTTTGGTTCAACATATTTGTGTGAATCAGCATTTTCCTACTTGAAACAAACAAAAAGTAGAAACCTTTCTCGTTTGAGATACATTCACACATTGGATTCTTTAAGGTTGGCAATTTCCAACTGCCAACCTAAGTCTGCTAACCTGGCAGAAGATGCTCAGACACAAAGCTCACACAAATAAGAATTAGTTACTAAGAATAATTTTCTATTTAATTTTTTCCCTCGTAACAAAATAAAAATACTATATAACTGTAAACTGAATTATATTGTTTTATTTAAATTTTGAAGAAATGTGTAATGTTTGAGAGAATAGTTTTCTATTTAATGTCTTACCTCTTAACACTCCGCCTCCGTAGCTCAGAGGTAGCGTCGCTGACTACCACGCAGGAGGCCCGGGTTCGATTCCCGGCAGGGGACTGGGTGTTGTGTGTTGTCCTAATCATCATCATCTCATCATTGGTACGTAAGTCGCCCACGCGGCGGCAAATAGAAAGACTTACACTCAGGCGGCCGAACAATCCCGCAACGGATCTCCCGGCCAAGAAAGCCATACGCGCATTTCCACCTCTTAACAAAATAACAGTACTGCATAACTTTATACTGAGCTATGTTGTTTCATTAAAAAGTGTGTTAGTGGCAGAAAGAATAATTTTCAATTTAATAGTTTTCCTCTTAATAAATGTTCAAATGTTTGTATAGTCTATGGGACTTAACTACGGGGTCATCAGTCCCTAAACTTACAAACTACTTATGAACTACTTACGAACTAGGACGGCACAAATATCCATGCCCGAGGGGGGATTCGAACCCCCGACCGTAGTGGCCGTGCAGACCGTGACTGGAGCGCCTTAGTCGCGTCGGCCAACGCGGCCGGCTCCTCTTAATAAAATTCATATACTACGTAACTGTATACTGTAATATACTGTTTCATTTAAAATTTCAAGATGTATGTAAGTAGTAGAAAGAATAACTTCCTCTTAATGAATATTGGAATATACTCTTTCATTTAAAATTTGAAGAAGTATTTAAGTGGTAGATCCCACAGGGTTTTATCACTGAACAGTAGATCTTAGGTATAATGAAGTTGGCCACCCCTGATCTATAGTAACGGTTTTTCGTCTGTTTTCTTCGTGAAGAGTTGTAACATCATACTATTATATAATGTTTTAGATTTCGTTAGTTATAAATATCAAAAATGACTTTGAAAAACTTGCACTTTTTTGGAAATTTATTCTTCAACTTACTATTTCTATATTATGAAAGGAACTGTTATGGAAATATGTTCCTGATATTTTTTTACAGATTTTAAAACAAAAATGTTGCTCTACGACCTTCTGGAGCCGAGATAAATATTTTTCTTTAAAAAATCTAGTGCATGTAATTTACATTTTGAATACTTATATTAGAAATTGTAAATACTTGGATATGTTGCATTGTTTTCTAGTGTTACTAATCGACTGATAAAGAGAAGCGTGCAAGAGCGCAGCGCCTTGGACGAGAGTGGGCGAGCGGGTAAGCGGGCGTTGGGAAAGGGAGACAACACTCTAAAAAGCCCGCACTTGAAAAACCTTTTATGTATTTTTGGAAACATTTTGTTTTCTTAGAGAAACAGCGTCTCTCTTTTTCTTATATGGCTATTATTAAAATTGCTACACAAAGAAGAAATGCAGATGAAAAACGGGTATTCATTGGAGTCAAACAGAGATTGGATGGCGTGTACAGGTAAAGATGCCCATGCAGCTTCACCACGATAGCACAGTTCATCAAGAGTAGTGACTGGCGTATTGTGACGAGCCAGTTGCTCCGCCACCATTGACCACACGTTTTCAATTGGTGAGTGATCTGGAGAATATGCTGACCAGGGCAGCAGTCGAACATTTTCCGTATCCAGGAAAGCCCGTACAGGACCTACAACATGCGGTCGTGCATTATCCTGCTGAAATGTAGGGTTTCGCAGGGATCGAATCAAGGGTAGAGCCACGGGTCGTAACACATCTGAAATGTAACAGCCACTGTTCAAAGTGCCGTCGATGCGAACAAGAGGTGACCGAGACGTGTAACCAATGGCACCCCATACCATCACGCCGGGTGATACGCCAGTAAGGCAATGACGAATACACGCTTCCAATGTGCGTTCAGCGCGATGTCGCTAAACACGGATGCGACCATCATGATACTGTAAATAGAACCTGGATTCATCCGAAGAAATGACGTTTTGCCATTGGTGCACCCAGGTTCGTCGTTGCGTATACCATCGCAGGCGCTCCTGTCTGTAATGCAGCGTCAAGGGTAACCGCAGCCATGGTCTCCGAGCTGATGGTCCACGCTGCTGCAAACGTCGTCGAGCTCTTCGTGCAGATGGTTGTTGTCTTGCAACGTCCCCATCTGTTGACTCAGCGATCGAGACGTGGCTGTACGATCCGTTACAACCATGCGGATAAGATGCCTGTCATCTCGACTGCTAGTGATACGAGGCCGTTGGGATCCAGCACGGTGTTCCGTATTGCCCTCCTGAACCCACCGATTGCACATTCTGCTAACAGTCATTGGATCGCGACCAACGCGAGCAGCTATGTCGCGATACGATAAACCGCAAACGCGATAGGCTAAATCCGATCCTTATCAAAGCCGGAAGCGCAATGGTACGCATTTCTCCTCCTTAACGAGGCATCACAACAACGTTTTACCTGGCAACGCAGGTCAACTGCTGTTTATGTATGAGAAATCGGGTGGAAACTTCCCTCAAGTCAGCACGTTGTAGGTGTCGCCACCGGCTCGAACCTTGTGTGAAAGCTAATCATTTGCATATCACAGCATCTTCTACCTGTCGGTTAAATTTCGAGTCTGTATCACATCATCTTCGTGATGTAGCAATTTTAATGGCCAGGAGTGTATTTATCTTGTGTATGTAGTTGACAGTGTGTAGAATACATGTATTCGTCCTTCAAAACGCTCGCGACATTTTTATGACCAAAATACTGCGAAGTTTTTGGGGCTTCCTTCAGATTTTCTCCTATTATTCGGAAACTATGCGTCCTAATGCAGATGTTATCCGTACCACAATAAATAAGCATACAATTTTATGTTGAAATGTCAAAATCGGTACAGTTATTTGACAGCAATCGTTTTTGAAAGTTGTCATTTATTACCAATTTGACTAAAAAGTCGGCTCCAACGTCTGTTTTTATATTTAAAAAATAAGTAAATAAAAAGAAAAAGAGGGACGTTGTTTCCTAAAGGAAACAAAAAAGTTTCCCAAAATATATAAAATGTTTTTCAAGTGCGGGCTGTTTAGAGTGTTCTGAGAGAGAATACGCACCTCCCCCCTCGCCCTTTCCCAAAGACCGTTCGCCCGCTCACCCGCTCGCCAGCTCTGGCCCAAGTATCTGCGCGCTTGCACGCTTCACTTTACCAGTCGATTAGTTACACTAGAAAACAATGCGACATATCCAAGTATTTTTAATTTCTAGTATAAGTATTCAATATTAAGCTCCATGAAGCACATCGCTATAAAATGTAAATTACGTTCACTAGATTTTTATAAAGAAAAATATTTATCTCGGCTCCAGAAGGTCGCAGAGCAACATTTTTGTTTTATAATCTGTGAAAAAATGTCAGCGACATATTTCTTTAACAGTTCCTTTCATAACATAAAAATAGAAATAGTCAGTTGAAGAATAAAGGTCCAAAAAGTGCAAGTTTTTCAAAGTCATTTTTGATACTTATAATTAACAAAACCTAAAACATTATCTAATAGTATGGTATTACAACTCTTCACGAAGAAAACAGACGAAAAATCGTTACTCTAGATCGATACCCTGACCAATTTTCTAGGAGCCCCTCCGTTTCTTTTTTTTTTTTTAAGAAAAAACATCGATATATATTTCTTTTACTTTATATATAAGTAAAAGAAAAAAAAAAAGAAAAAACTGAATATTTTTAATTTTTTTCGAAAAAGGTCTTTTTTGACTTATTTCGTGCTATACTTGTGGTAAATAGTAAATTTGGAAACGTGAATGTTGTCCAGTTATGACAAATCTAGTTCTTAATGAATTTTTAAGTATTTTTGATTTATCTCGAAACGTATTTATTTAATAAAAACAGTTTTTTTGGAACTTTGCGATTTTTTTGGCAAATTTCGCCATCTAGGCTCGAGTTTCATAAAATAGAAACTCTATTTCAAATTTAATTTCCTACACGATCATAGTTTTTGTTTTCAGGTAATAATTTCTGCAGATTTAGCATCACGCCGTCACATAATGCTTGGACTACTAGTTTGACAGCTGCTGTGAATTTTGAGGAGTCACATTGGATTTCGAATATGTCTGTTCCGTCCCGAGCTCACCCCCTCAAGTGCTACAGCCTGAGAGAAGTGACCCTCCCTGACACCGGGTCGACTGCTGCCGGAGGCCCTTCAGTTCCGCTATCTTCGGAATCTCTGCCGTCTAAAATTGAGGATCATTCCACAAATTATTTCAACTTTGTCACTTGCTGTGTCCGTTACTTCATCCCTGTCCAAGACGGCAAGAAGGAATCTCTTGTACATGATCTTAGTACCTTCCCAGCTTCTGAGAAAAAATTCTCCCAATGTCAATGTACCCAGCGTGTACCTCGCCTATAATAATCACATTGTCGGCGGGACGTTGAACTGTAATATTTTCCCCTTTCTTCCTTCATCCTGTATAAAGGAATTGTGTTGCTTCTCCCGAAATATCTCGACGTAACTCGTGCTGCAGGGCGTGAGACAAGTCCCCTTCCCTTGGACTCATCTATGAATCTTGCTACGGATTGATGTTTGGGATATGTGAATGGATCAATATTGTTACCCAAGCTGGTAGAGGACTCAAGCAGACATCTTTGCTTCCTCGAATGTAGATCGTATTCAAATTCAAATGTTTGTAGAGCTTATGGGACTTAGCTACGGGGTTATCAGTCCCTAAACTTACAAACTACTTATGAACTAGCTAACACTAAGGACGGCACAAATATCCATGCCCTAGGGGGTGTTCGAACCCCCGACCGTAGTGGCCGTGCAGACCGTGATGGCGCGCCGCAGTCCCTTCGGCCACCGCGGCCGGCCATAATGACTTTAAAACAGAAGATGGGACACAAAAGGCCGAATTACTAAATGTCTTTTTCCATAACTCTCTTTACAGCGTAAGAATGCAGTGTAGTTCCTGCTGTTAATCGTCGGACACACGCTAAAATAACAGACATCGAAATAATAGACAAAGGGCTAGAAAAACAACTGAAATTTCCCAAGGGAGGAAATGCCACTGTAGCTGGCTGGATACCAATTCGATTCTACACAGAGTATGTGAAGGAACTTGCCTTTCTTTTAGCAGCAATGTACCGCAGTTGTCTAGAGGAGGGAACAATTGCTAATGATTGAAAACAAAAGTGAAGGTCATTCTCATTAGCAAAATGGGGTCGTCTAATAAATACGTAAAACGTCTGATGCATTCAGAGAATTCGCAGCGCTGGAAAATGGTAGCGAAATGAAGGAGGATTGCAGCGGATCGACGGTTGGTGCAAATGCAACGTATTGCGGATGAATAGAGAGAAAGATCCTTTAAGGTATGATTACACGATTGCAGAACACCTAATGGAAACATATAATACTACCGGTTGTATCGTCCAATCCGCGAATAGCTGAAGCACATGACTATTTTCGAATACAAAGCTAAGTATCCGCAATGGTGCACCTCTTAATGGAAATTAGGTTTGCACTAAGGAATAAAGAATCATTCTGTAACTTCGTTTTCTCTGATTTAGTTACGTGAGAAAGAAAGTAAACAGGTCGAATGGTATTGAATCAAGGGTCTTCTATTTACAGAGCAGTCTGTAGCTATTGGCAGCTAATGTTGTATACTGCTTTGTGACTTGTTGTACAGAGATAATGGCCAGCCGAGGGGACTGATGCGCTCCAGTCACGGTCTGCATGGCCACTACGGTCGGGGGTTCGAATCCCCCCTCGGGCATGGATATTTGTGCCGTCCTAGTTCGTAAGTAGTTCATAAGTAGTTTGTAAGTTTAGGGACTGATGACCCCGTAGTTAAGTCCCATAAGCTCTACAAACATTTGAACATAGTGGCCATCCTGATTGGGCACAGTAATACCAAGCCTGCACTAATTAAGAACCGTCACTTACTGAATAAACTGCACTTGGTACTGAAATTATGAATAGTGGCCAGCCTTATTGGTCAAAGTAATATCAAGCCTGCAGTAATTAAGAACCGTCATTTACTGAATAAACTGCACTTGGTAGTGAAATTGTTTAAGTGTAATCATATATATATATATATATATATATTAATGTTTGTCTGGATGTCCTCTATGTGTTTATAAACCATTCATTCTATTACAATGAAACTTTGGTAAACTGTTCACCGTACGCCCACGAAGGTTCCTGACAAAAAAAAAAAAAAAAAAAAAAGGCAAGACACATAGCTCAGGAGATGAGACGTCATAAATAATGGTAGGCCACCGCGTGAGAATACCCAGATTTGTGCGTCAATTATTGGAAAATGGGAGTAGTTAGGGACCTGCAATAAAATTTACATGTAATTTCGGACGTATGTAGCGTTTTGTAACTGACCCCCCACAAAATGATGAAACGAAAAGAAGTTTACCGCTCATAACAGTTTCGCTGTAGATGTCGTAAAACTGTCGCATCAGGCATGACCTTGTATCAAATAAAGTTAGCATTACAGATTTGCATGTTACTATTTATTTTTGTCTGCAAGTCTCTCTTAATTCTCTTGCATCCAAAATTAAGCAATCTGTATTCTTAATCTCTATATAAAAGCGAAAGGACACTCACTCACTCACTGACTAATCACGAAATCTCGAAAACTACTTCACCTGTGAAGCTGAAATTTGGCAGGAATGTAGTTTATAGGCAGAAAACCTCAGCTAAGAAAGTATTCTGTGATAGGTGCATGGCGGAGCTTACTTCTCCTACAGACTCACGAAATCTTCAGTTTCATTCCGATCATCACGAAATTTCGCACGCTTGACCTTCAAAACAAGAGGAAGGTCACCGTCTACCTTACGTTTCGTACGGTGCATGGGGGAGGGTACTTTGCAACATAAAAATGGACCCCTGAATACCTTGGTCGCGCCATAACTTGAGAAAGGCTCGGCCGATTTCACAGATCCTTTTTTTTTTCTCGTTATTCTCAGAACAAGGGTTATATGAAATAAAACTGGAATATTTGGGAATAACAAACTGCATTTTTCAATGTTACCCTGCGTCTCTATAGCACAGAAATCTATAGTTTTGTTCCGATAGTGATGAAATTTTGCACACTCTGCCTTGAAAATTAGAGAAATGTCACTGTCTGTATAGCTTTCTAAAAACGATCAGAACTTTTGTTCCATAATAATAAATTTATCAGTCATTTCAAAACTACGTTCATTAAATAAATTGAAGGAACCTGAAGTTTTTGAAAGTTTCAGAGGGAGCTTCAGGCAACAATTGACAGAAAAGGGGGAGAGATAAAGTAGAACGTTAATAGGTAGCTTAGAGAGAGGAAATAATGAAAGCAACAGAGGACAAAATAGGTAGAAAGGCAAGACCTACAAAAATCCTTGGATTTCACAGGAAATACTGAATTTCATTGATGAAAGAAGAAGATATGAACCGTGCTATGCATCACAATACCAAGCGCCTTTGGTTTATATTTCTCATGTGAGCGCAATTATTGCTGTTTAGTAGTTATTTGCAGTGATATTTCACTGCTAAGTGAAAGAACAGTAACCCTTCTTTGGTACAAAAAGTTGAGAAACATTCATAAATAAATATATTTTAAGAACATGTAAAATTTAGGTTCCATCATGTCAGTTATGACATGTGGCGCTTGGACTAGTGATGCATAACAATGTCCATATAAAGTACAGTAAATGAAGTAGGCAAAATGTAGTACAAACGACTAAGAAATCAGATTGATAAGAAGTGCAAAATGGCTAAGCAGGAGTAGCTAGAAGGCAAATGCAAGTCTGCAGAAGAATGTTTAACTAGGGTAAAAATAGATACCGCCTACAAAAAAATAAAAGACATTTGCAGACAAGAAAAGCAGCTGCGTGAATATCAAGAAATAAAGTTCTCAGCAAAGAAGTGAAAGCAGAAAGGTGGACAGAATATATATAGAGGGTTTCTACAAAGGAAATGAGCTTTGCGACAATATTGTAGGAATGGAAGAGGAAGTAGGTGAAGATGAAATAGGAGATACTATAATGAGAGAAGAATTTGACAGAGCACTGAAGACCTAAGTCGGAACAAGGCGCTTGGAGTGGTGACTTTCCCTCAGTGCTACTGACGTCTCTGGGAGAGCCAGCAATTACACAACTGTTTCACGTGGTGTGCAAATGTATACACTCACACCTCAAGAAAAACGTATTAATCCACATTCGAAAGAAAGCAGGTGCACACAGGTGTGAAAATTACAGAACCATCCGTTTAATAAGTCATGGTTGCTAAATTTAACACGAATTATTTACAGAAGAATGGAAAATCTGATACAAGCTGACCTCGGGGAAGATCAGTTTGCATTTAGGAGAAATGTAGGAACACGTGAGGTAATACTCACCTTACGACTTACCTTAGAAGACAGATTAAGGAAAGACAAACCTATATTTCTAGTTCTAGTAGATTTGAAAAAAGCTTTTGACAATTTCATTTAAAACTTCTGGGCTCATAAGCCGTGGTCGATTTATAAAACTTTCCCCTAACGTTTCATTTTCGGCTGCGGAAGACATCTTCAGAGGTAGAGTGGCGAACTGCGATGAGAACTTGAGGGAGCGCCGTATATATAGGCAATGTAGAGGGCACCACAAGACATCACGTGACGTCGGCTAAGACACTATCTCTGGTGTTGCCAACATTCTTGGCAGAGAAGAATCGATTGTCATTCCGCTGGTGTAAAGCAGAAGTCCAAATTCTGTCTAATTTAACAGCTTCCTCTTTCCTGTTAAAATTATTACGATGTTTATATATCTCGATTGCTTCTCTATATGTGCGCGCATGATAGTGCGAAGTTTTTGAGATTACACTAGTCTCATTAAATTTAATTTCATGGTTGCCTTCTTGGTATACATGTTCCGCTACGTCCGATTTCTCCGTGTGCCCCAGGCGGCAATTCCTTTTATGTTCGACCAGACGAGTATTGACGCTTCTTTTTGTAGTTCCAATGTAGACTGAACCACAGCTGCAGGGAATTTTATATACACCTGGTGTATTCAACGGATGTCGTACATCTTTTGCAGATCTTAAATATTCTTTTATCTTCCTTGTAGGTCTGAAAATGGTTTCTACCCCATACTTGTCTAGAATTTTTCCAATACGGTCTGTAACATTATTTATGAACGGAAGAAAAACTTTCCCCTTGGGCGGTTGTTGTTACTTGTTAACATTAACTTTCTCCCTGGGACGAAGGGTTCTGTCTATTTCTTTGGTAGAATAACCGTTCTTCTAGAAGGTGGATCGTAAATGCTCCAACTCATCTTTTAAATAAGTAGGTTCACAAATTTTATGCGCCCTGTCAACCAATGTTTTAACCATACCTCTTTTTTTGTCTGGGATGGTGGTTAGAGTCTTTATGTAGGTAACGGTCAGTATGAGTAGCCTTCCTGTAGACCTTGTGGCCCAACGTCCCGTCCACGTGCTTGATAACAGACACATCGAGAAAATTCAGCTGCCCGTTGCTCTCCGTTTCCATCGTAAATTGTATTCTGGGGTTCTGAGATGCGTTAAAGAAGGCATCTAATTCCTCTGCACCGTGTGTCCATAGCACAAAAGTGTCATCGACATATCGATACCACCTAGCTGGCTTTTTATTACCAGTCTGCAATGCCTGTTTTTCGAACGACTCCATAAATAGATTGGCCACCGCTGGACTCAGTGGACTGCCCATAGCCACTCCGTCAATCTGTTCATAGAACTCGTTATGATACTATGTCACTGCCTTACCACTAACTACTTTCAGTACAATAACGAGTACTATGAACAGATTGACGGAATGGCTATGGGCAGTCCACTGAGTCTAGCGGATTTTTTATAAATTTTTATAAAAGTATTTTATAAAGTTTAATAAATCGACCACGGCTTATGAGCCCGGAAGTTTTAAATGAAGTTGACGCCGGCCGTGAAAGTTTACATTGCTTTTGACAATGTTGATTGGAACACACTCTTTCAAATTCTGAAGTCAGCAGGGTAAAATATTGGAAATGGAAGGCTATTTACAACTTGACAAAAATAGACAGCATTTATTAGAGTCGAATGGCATGAAAGGGAAGCGTTGGTTGGGAAGGGAGTAAGACAGGGTTGCGGCCTTTCTTCGATGTTATTCAGTTTGTACATTGAGCAAGCTGTGACGGAAAGCAAGGAGAAATTTGGAGCATTAAGGTTCAAGATGAAGAAATTGTAATTCTGTCACAGGCAGCAAAGGATATGGAAGAACAATTCGATGGAATGGACAGTGTGTTGAAAGGAGCGTATCAGATGATCATTAACAAGAGGAAAAAAGAGGTAATGCAAGGCAGTCTACGAAAATCAGGTGATGCTGAAACAATTAGATTAGGTAACGAAACAATAAAGCCGGCCGCGGTGGCCGAGGGGACTGAGGCGCTTCAGTCACGGTCTGCACGGCCACTACGGTTGGGGGTTCGAATCCCCCCTCGGGCATGGATATTTGTGCCGTCCGTAGTTGTAGCTAGTTCATAAGTAGTTTGTAAGTTTAGGGACTGATGACCCTGTAGTTAAGTCCCATAAGCTTAACAAACATTTGAACATTTTTTGAAACAATAAAGGTAGTAGATGAGTATTGTTTCTTGGGAAGTAAAATAACATATGACGGTCGCAGGACAGAGGATATAAAATGCAGAATGGCAATGGGAATAAAAGCGTTTTTGAAAAAGAGAAATTTGCTAATATCGATTGTTGATTTAAGTGTAAGGAAGTCTTTTCTGAAGGCATTTGTGGCGTGTGGAGTGTTGCTTTTGACGGGAGTGAAACACGGACGAAAAATTCTTCAGACAAGAAGAGGATAGAGGCTTTTGAAATGTGGTGCTACAGAAGAATGCCGAAGATTAGATGACTAGATCGCTTAATAAATGAGAAAGTACTGAACAGAAATGGGGAGAAAAGGAATTTTTGGCATACCTTGACTAAAAGAAGGGATCGATTGGTACGACATATTCTTATAATCAAGTAATAGTGAATTTAGCATTGGAGGGAAGTGTGTGGGGTAAAAATCGCAGAGGTAGACCAAGAGACAAGTAGAGTAAGCAGATTCTAATGGATGTGGGGTGCCGTTCTTATGAGGAGATGACGAGGTTTGCTCAGGATAGGGTGCGGTGGAGAGCTGCTTTAAACCACTGTGAGGACTGAAGACCACAGCAACAAAAATTAACTAAACCAAGTCAGAAGAAGAAACACATACATTCACGCAATCATTCAGACAACTATACACACACAACTATCATATCCGGCCACTCCAGCAACATAAGCTAGACTGTGAGTGAGGTAGGGAGTGGAGGGGGAAGTATGTTGGGTAAAGGTGGGGATGGAAAGTTACGAATTGCATGATGGATGTTAAAGGGAGGAATTTGAATTGCGGCAATGAATACAGTGAAGGGAAGGGATGGGAAAGGATAAAAGGGAGGTGTAGAGGAGCGTGGGGAGGGGGTGGGGGATTTGAAATGTTAAGAATAATAAGGAAAAATAAAAATAGGAAAAGGGAATTCATTCCAACCGCGACCCTCCCTCACTCCCTCTTAACCACCCTCTGGTCACATTCCAGGAATTCCTCACATCAAACTTGGCATTACCATCGTTTCTTAAGTCCCTTCCTAAGAATACCAAACTTTCGGAACAAGAAAGGACTGCCTTACACAACCTCAAAACAGATCCCAACCTAATCATCCACCCCACAGACAAAGGATCCACCACTGTCGTAATTAATCACAGTGATTGCGTGACAGAAGGCCTACATCAGTTGTCTCATTCCTCCACCTACAAGTTGTGCCAGGACGACCCCATTCCAAAAGTCCATAATGATCTACAGTCCCTGCTAAAATCTTATGGCCCTTCCAAGAACCTCTCCCCCGAATCCATCTCCCTCCTCACCCCGACAACACCACGCAAACCTACATTTTATATGCTCTCAAAAATCCATTAACCTAACAATAGTGGATGCCCAGTTGTGGCTGGTTACTGTGTTCGCCCACCCCCACCCCCATGAACCACAGACATTGCCGAGGTGGGGTGGCTTGCGTGCCTCAACGATGCAGATAGCCGTACCGTAGGTGCAACCACAGCGGAGGGGTATCTGTGGAGAGGCCAGACAAACGTGTGGTTCCTGAAGAGGGGCAGCAGCCTTTTCAGTAGTTACAGGGGCAACAGTCTGGATGATTGACTGAGCTGGCCTTGTAACATCAGCTAATGTGGCGTTGCCACACAGTTACTGCGAACGGCTGAAAGCAAGGGGAAACTACAGCCGTTACTTTTCCCGAGGACATGCA
This sequence comes from Locusta migratoria, assembly GCA_026315105.1. Lineage (NCBI taxonomy): Eukaryota > Metazoa > Arthropoda > Insecta > Orthoptera > Acrididae > Locusta > Locusta migratoria. The sequence goes on along the minus strand of CM048755.1, from coordinate 352,148,738 downwards.
GCTCTACTGTATGAAAAAATGATGATGGCATCCTCTCGGGTAAAATATTCCGGAGGTAAAATAGTCCCCCATTCGGATCTCCGGGCGGGGACTACTCAGGAGGATGTTGTCATCAGGAAAGACAATACTGGCATTCTACGGATCGGAGCGTGGAATGTTAGATTCCTTAATCGGGTAGGAAAATTAGAAAATTTAAAAAGGGAAATGGATAGGTTGAAGTTAGATATAGTGGGGATTAGTGAAGTTCGGTGGCAGGATGAACAGGATTTCTGGTCAGGTGAGTACAGGATAATAAATACAAAATCAGTTGAGGGTATCACAGGAGTAGGGCTGATAATGAATAAGAAAATAGGAATGCGGGTAAACTACTATGAGCAGCACAGTGATCGCATTATCATTGTCAAGATAGATACGAAGCCAACACCGACAACAGTAGTACAGGTTTATATGCCAACTACCTCTGCCGATGATGAGGAGATCGAAGAAATATATGAGGAGCTAAAGGAAATTATTCAGAAAGTTAAGGGAGAGGAAAACCTAATTGTGATGGGAGACTGGAATTCGGTAGTAGGAAAAGGAAGAGAAGGAAAAATAGTAGGTGAATATGGACTGGGCAGAAGGAATGAAAGAGGAAGTCGCCTGGTAGAATTTTGCACGGAACATGATTTAATCGTAACAAATACGTGGTTTAAGAATCACAAAAGAAGGTTGTATACATGGAAGAGACCAGGAGACACCGGAAGGTATCAGATAGATTTTATAATGGTAAAACATAGATTCCGGAACCAGGTGATAAACTATAAAACATACCCAGGGGCAGATATAGACTCTGACCATAACCTGTTAGTCATGAACTGTAGGCTGAAATTGAAAAAACTGCAGAAAGGTAGGAAAACAAGGAGATGGGACTTAGATAAATTGAAGGAACGTGAAGTTCTGGAGAAATTCAGAGGGAGATTTAGGCATCAATTGACAGAAACGGGGGGAAATAAAACAGTAGAAGAGGAATGGGTAGCATTGAGAGATGAAATAGTGAAGGCAGCAGAGGACAAAATAGGTAGAAAGGCAAGACCTACAAAAAATCCTTGGATATCACAGGAAATACTAAATTTAATTGATGAAAGGAGGAAATATAAAAATGCAGTAAATGAAACAGGCAAAATGGAGTACAGACGACTAAGAAATGAGATTGACAGGAAGTGCAAAATGGCTAAGCAGGAGTGGCTAGAAGGCAAATGCAAGGATGTAGAAGAATGTATAAATAGGGGAAAAATACATACAGCCTACAGGAAAATAAAAGAAACATTTGGAGATAAGAAAAACAGCTCTATGAATATAAAGGACTCAGATGGAAAACCAGTTCTCAGCAAAGAAGGGAAAGCTGAAAGGTGGAAAGAGTACATAGAGCAGCTCTACAAAGGAAATGAACTTAGAGACGATGATGTAGGAAGGGAAGAGGAAGTAGATCAAGATGAGATAGGAGATACTATACTGAGAGATGAATTTGACAGAGCCCTGAAAGACCTAGGTCGGAACAAGGCCCCAGGAGTAGATGACATACCCTCAGAGCTACTAAAGTCTCTGGGAGAGCCAGCCATGACAAAACTATTTGAACTGGTGTGTAGGATGTATGAGACAGGCGAAATACCCTCAGACTTTAAGAAAAATGTAATAATCCCCATTCCAAAGAAATCAGGTGCAGACAGGTGTGAAAATTACAGAACCATCAGTCATGGTTGCAAAATTTTAACACGAATTATCTACAGGAGAATGGAAAAGCTGGTAGAAGCTGACCTCGGGGAAGATCAGTTTGGTTTTAGGAGGAACGTAGGAACCCGGGAGGCAATACTCACTTTACGTCTTATCTTAGAGGATAGATTAAGAAAAGGCAAACCTACAATTTTAGCTTTTGTAGATTTAGAAAAAGCTTTTGACAATGTTGACTGGAATACACTCTTTCAAATTCTGAAGTCAGCAGGGGTGAAATACAGGGAAAGGAGAGTTATTTACAACTTGTACAAAGGCCAGACAGCAGTTATTAGACTCGAAGGGCATGAAAGGGAAGCATCAGTTGGGAAGGGAGTAAGACAGGGTTGTAGCCTTTCTCCGATGCTTTTCAATTTATACATCGAGCAGGCGGTGAAGGAGAGCAAGGAAAAATTTGGAATAGGGATTAAAGTTCAGGGGGAAGAAATAAAAACATTGCGTTTTGCTGATGACATTGTAATTCTGTCCGAGACAGCAAAGGACCTGGAAGAGCAGTTGAGTGGAATGGACAGTGTGTTGAAGAGAGCGTATAAAATGAACATTAACAAGAGCAAAACAAAAATAATGGAATGTGGTCTTAGAAAATCAGGTGATGCTGAAGGAATTAGATTAGGTAACGAAACAATGAAGGTAGTAGATGAGTTTTGTTACTTGGGTAGTAAAATAACATGCGATGGTCGCAGTACAGAGGATATAAAATTCAGAATGGCAATGGGAAGAAAAGCATTTTTGAAAAAGAGAAATTTGCTAACATCGAATATTAATTTAAGTGTAAGGAAGTCCTTTCTGAAGACATTTGTGTGGAGTGTTGCCTTGTACGGGAGTGAAACATGGACGATAAGCAGTGCGGACAGGAAGAGGATAGAGGCTTTTGAAATGTGGTGCTACAGAAGAATGCTGAAGATTAGGTGGGTAGATCGCATAACTAATGAAGAGGCACTTAACAGAATTGGTGAGAAAAGGAATTTTTGGCATACCCTGACTAAAAGAAGGGATCGCTTGGTAGGACACATTCTTAGACATCGGGGAATCGTAAATTTAGCATTGGAGGGAAGTGTGTGGGGTAAAAATCGCAGAGGGAGACCAAGAGACGCGTATAGTAAGCAGATTCAAGTGGATGTGGGTTGTCGTTCTTATGAGGAGATGAAAAGGCTTGCTCAGGATAGGATAGGGTGGAGAGCTGCATCAAACCAGTCTCCGGACTGAAGACCATAACAACAACAACTGTGTTCGCACAAAAAGAATTTCAGCCCTTATTGACCAGCACCTCCAACCAATTGCTTGAAACCTAGCCCCCCCCCACATCCAAGATACCAACCACTTCCTTCACAGACTCTCCACCATCCCCACCCCTCTACCTCCTGGATCCTTACCTGCCACTTTGCTGTACACCAATATACCACATGCCCATGGTCTTGGTGCTCTCGAACATTAACTTTCTCAACGTCCTTCAGACTCCAAGCCCAGTACCTCATTCCTTATAACCCTTACCAATTACATCCTAACAAACAATTACTTTTCCTTCGGAGGAAAAGTATGCAATCAAATCCGCGGCACAGCCATGGGCACCCGTATGGCGCCCTCCTACACCAACATATTTATGGGCCGTCTAGAGGCAACCTTCCTAGCTTCCAAAAGTCCCATACCCCTGATCTCGTTCAGGCTCATTGACGATATTTTCATGATTTGGACTCAGGGCCAGGACACCCTATCCTCGTTCCTTCACAACCTCAATTCCTTCTCCCCCTTCAGTGTCACTTGGTCCTTCTCAACCTGGCAAGTCACCTTCCTGGATGTTAACCTCCACCTCACTGAGAGCTCCATCCACACATCCGTCCACATAAAACCTACTAATTACCAACAGTACCTGCACTTTGATAGTTGCCATCCATTGCACATCAAAATATCTCTCCCATACAGCCTGCCTCCCCCGGGGATGGCGAATTTGCAGTGATGAGAAGTCCCTTACCCATTATGCCGAAGGCCTCACAAGGGCTTTCACAGACAGACATTATCCTCCTGACCTAGTCCACAAACAGATTTCCCGTGCCATATCCCCACACACCACCAATCCTCCCCCCAACCCCAGTAATCAGTCACAATGGAGTGTCCTCCTTGTCATCCAATACCACCTCAGACTGGAACAACTTCATCACATCCTTCGACAGGGCTTTGATTATCTGCCATCATGCGCTCCAGTCACGGTCCGCACGGCCACTACGGTCGGGGGTTCGAATCCCCCCTCGGGCATGGATATTTGTGCCGTCCTTAGTTGTAAGTAGTTCATAAGTAGTTTGTAAGTTTAGGGACTGATGACCCCGTAGTTAAGTCCCATAGACTCTACAAACATTTGAACATTTTGAATTCTGCCATCATGCCCTGAAATGAGAGAGATTCTACCCAAGATCTTTCCGACCCCTCCTAATGTGGTATTCCGTCGCCCACCCAACCTCCACAACATCCTAGTCCATCCCTATGCCACTCCCAACCCTAACCCCTTACCACAATTTGCAATCATTGAATCATTGCACAGCGTTTTATATCGGTATGACGACAAACCAGCTGTCCGTCAGAACGAATGGCCACCACCAAACTGTGGCAAAAAAGAAGATGGACCACCCTGTGGCACAGCATGAAGTTAAGCACAGCACTCTGGATTTCAATGGCTGCTTCACTACCCAAGCCATCTGGATCCTCCCCTCCATCACCAGCTCTTCTGAAATATGCAGAGGGAAGGTGACCCTTCAACAGGTTCTACGGTCCCACAACCATCCTGGCCTCAACCTAAGATAACTTCCCATCCCTGCACCGTATCCCTAACATATCCCCCTCCCCCATCTTGCCCACCCATTATCCTGTATCCATGTCTTCCTTACAACTGTGTATTACCACTTACAATATCCCCCTAATTTAGTATTTTTATTTTTAGTTATTGTTTATTATTATTTCCTCAGATTCAAGTGGATGTAGGTTGCTGTTCTTATGAGGAGATGAAAAGGCTTGCTCAGGATAGGGTAGGGTGGAGAGCTGCATCAAACCAGTCTCCGGACTGACGACCATAACAAACATTCTTTCCTATGTTTCCTAACTTTATTTTTTCCTTTTTCCCAACTTAACTTTTTCCTTTTTTTGCCCAACTTTATTTTTCTTTTTTTTTTTTCTATTTTTATTTTTCCTTTTTTCCCTCTTTTTATTTTTCCTTATTATTCTTATCATTTAAACTCCCCACACCCCCTCCGCACGCTCCTCTACACCTCCATTTTATCCTTTCCCAACCCTTCCCTTCACAATATTCAAAATCGAAAATGCTTAATTTTCATTTTGCGTGAGTTTTTAGATTCATAACGATTGTCACTATGTTTTGAAGAAAGCAAACGGTTTAAAGATCTGATTTTTACACGTGGTACTACAGCATCTTAGCCTTCTAATAAAGCATTTTCATTTTTTAAATTCGTAACAGTCGTTTTAAAAATAAACTCTTTATCAAGTATGATTCAAAAAGTTTGATAGCGGGTAGTTACTGTTCGATGCATTTTAGATCATACATTACAGCGAGTGAAATAGAAATAAAAGAACAGAAAAGTTTTTGAAACGGTTGACGCAATGGACATTTCTCGTTTAACGAGTAATTTTAATATTCATTATTTTGTCAGTATATGCCATATATGAATTTATATAAATTCTATAGTGGGCAAACGTTGATATGAAAAATCGCAAGACTGATATAGGTTTTATACAATATATTCAAGCAATATGTACATAGAAACAATGTTTTACAATGAACAGAACATTTTTCTGCCCGCGGAGGAGTGGCCGAGCGCATTGAGGCGCTATGCTACGATGCACGAGACCGTTCCCCATCGGGGGTTCGAATTCCCCCTTGGGCATGGATGTTTGTGCCGTCTTTTGTATAAGGTAGTTCGTAAGTAGTTTGTAAGTTTAGAGACTGATGACCCCGCAGTTAATTCCCTTAAGCTCTACAAACATTTGGACATTTTTGTGTATAGAGTTTACTGACAGCGGAAAGTGGGGGGGGGGGGGGATTAGAGTGGAGCGGCAATTTTTGGACAACTACACACTCTTAGAAAATGGTTCTGAATAAAGAAGGGAAAGCTGAAAGGAGGAAAGAGTGTACATAAGGGCTCTACAAAGGAAATGAACTTACAGATAATATTGTAGGAAGGGAAGAGGAAGTTGATGAAGATGAAATAGGAGATAATATACCAAGAGATGAATTTGACAGAGTAGTGAAAGACCTAAGCCGAAACAAGGCCCCTGGAGTAGATGACATTCCCTCAGAGTTACTCTCGGAGGTTTGGGAAAGGATGGGGGAAGGAAAGTGACCGTGCCCTTTGAAAGGAACCATCCCGGCATTTGTCTGCATTGATTTACTAAAATCACGGAAACCTAAATCTGGATGGCCGGAGGTGGATTTGAACCACCATCCTCCCGAATGCGAGTCCATTCCAAAGAAAGCAGGTGCAGACAGGTGCGAAAGTTACAGGACCATCAGTTTAATAAGTCATTGTTGCTAAATTTAACACGAATTATTTACAGAAGAATGGAAAATCTGGTAGAAGCTAACTTCGGGGAAGATCAGTTTGCATTTAGGGGGAATGTAGGAACACGTAAGGCAATACTCACCTTACGATTTATCTTAAAAGACAGATTAAGGAAAGGCAAACCTATATTTCTAGTTTTAGTAGATTTGGAAAAAGCTTTTGACAATATTGATTGGAACACACTCTTTCTAATTCTGTCAGCAGGGGTAAAATATTGGAAATGAAACGTTATTTACAACTTGACAAAAACAGACAGCATTTATTAGAGTCGAAGGGCATAAAAGGGACACAATGGTTGGGAAGGGAGTAAGACAGGGTTGTAGCCTTTCTCCAATGTTATTCAGTTTGTACACTGAGCATGCTGTGAAGAAAAGCGAAGAGAAATTTGGAGAAGGAATTAGAGTTCAGGGTGAAGGAAAAAAATGCGTTTTGCTGACGACATTGTAATTCTGTCAGAGACAGCAAAGGATCTGGAAGAACAACTAAACGGAATGGACAGTGTGTTGAAAGTAGCGTATAAGATGAACATTAACAAGAGCAAAACAAGGGTAATGAAATGAAGTCTTAGAAAACCAGGCGATGCTGAAGGAATTAGATTAGGTAACGGTACAATAAAGGTGGTAGATGAGTTTTGTTATTGGGCAGTAAAATAACATATGATGGTAGCAGCACAGAGGATATAAAATGCAGAATGCCAATGGGAAGAAAAGCGTTTATGAAGAAGAGAAATTTGCTAACATCGAATGTTAATGTAAGTGTAAGTAAGTCTTTTCTGAAGGCATTTGTGTGGAGTGTTGCCTTATACTGAAGTGAAACATGGACGATAAATAATTCAAACAGGAAGAGGATAGAAGTTTTTGAAATGTCGAGCTACAGAAGAATGCAGAAGATTAGGTGAGTAGATCGCGTAACTAATGAAGAGGTACTAAACAGAATTGGGGAGAAAAGGTTTTTTTTGGCATACCTTGACTAAAAGAAGGGATCGATTGGTAGGACACATTCTTAGACATCAAAGAATCATAAATTTAGCATTGGATGGAAATGTGTGGGTGAAAAAGCGCAGAGGGAGACCAAGAGATGAACATAGTAAGCAGATTCAAATGGATATGGTTTGCCGTTCTTATGATGAGATGAAGGGGATTGCTCAGGATGGAGTAGGATGGAGAGCTGCATCAAACCAGTCTCCGTATTGAAGCAACGACATCAATATTAACAACTGTAATGTAAGAGGAAAGTAAAACCTTCTCAACGAATGCCTAACGTACGACGCTGTGTTTATGTACATCATTGAATAATGTTTGAAAATAGAAAAACTAACGTTTCTTTTTATCGCTAAAGAACAAACATAATTTGTTTTAACCCGAAATATTAAATTGCTCTTCCCAGTAGTCACGGAAGAATCCATACGAAGTTAGTAGTGGTACTGAGTACCCTCCACCACGCACCTTTCGGTGTATTGCAAAGTATGTATATAGATGTAGCTGTAGACATATTCTTGATGAGCAATGATCATCGTATTAAGAGAGATTCAGATGTTCTTTCTTCTCGCGCGCTATTCGAGAATGGAATGATGGATATATAGTATGGCGGTGTATCTATGGACCCTCTGCCACGCACTTAGACGTGATTTTCAGAGTACCCATGTCGATATAGAAGTACAGCAATCAGCAGAAGAGTCTCGTGTTTTGTGTATTGCGCTGTGGCGGGTGTACTGCCAATACAACGAACAGTTATAACGGCTGTACCCAAACCCAATCTTTGTATGCGAATTGGCTAGCATGCCCAGTGCGCTATCCAACTCTCTCAATCACTGAAAGCAATTGGTTATGGCTTCCCGAGAGACAGCCCGCCCCACTACGGTTGATGAACTCACGTACATAGAAGCGAGTCGCAACACAATTATTGTTTGCTCTGCGCACCAAATTCCAAGCCTCTAACCACTATATTCTGTACAGATTTAATTACGTATTCTTCGGGCTAGACTGTATAGATAAAATAAATAAAATGTCCTTACTTTATATCATTTTGGCGTTACAGCTTTGATGGCCTGTCGTGTGTGCGACAACGTATTTCCCCCCCCCCCCCTTTTTTTTTTTTTTTTTTTTTTTTTTTTTTTTTTTTTTTTTTTTTTTACCTTAGTGTGAAATACTGCCACCTGGCGTCAGGTAAATTTTCCCCTGGCAGTTCTTGACGTTGTTAACCCCGTGACAGTTTAAACTGTGATTCATTTATTTATCGTCTGACATAACCATTCGGACATGTATGTTACATTGGACAATGGCACTTCTCCAGGTGGGGAGCCGAGACAACAAATATCTTACATCAGTCTTTAAGTATATTAGTTCCAAAATAAATATATAAATATAAAGTAAAACGGACATCACAATGTCTGACGTGGTGGATTCAAACTGAAAAACGTGGAACTACACTACTGGCCATTAAAATTGCTACATCAAGAAGATATGCAGACGATAAACGGATATTCATTGGACAAATATACTACAAGAACTGACATGTGATTACATTTTCACGCAATTTGGGTGCTTGGATCCTGAGAAATCAGTACCCATAACAACTACCTCTGGCCGTAATAACGGCCTTGATACGCCTTGGCATTGAGTCAAATAGAGCTTGGATGGTGTGTACAGGTACAGATTCCCGTGCAGCTTCGACACGATACCACAGCTCATCAAGAGTAGTGACTGGCGTATTTTGACGAGCCAGTTGCTCGGCCATCATGACCAGACGTTTTCAATTGGTGAGAGATCTGGAAAATGTGCTGGCCAGGGCAGCAGTCGAACATTTTCCGTATTCAGGAAGGCCCGTACAGGACCTGCAACATGCGGTCGTGCATTATCCTGGTGAAATATAGCGTTTCGGAGGGATCGAATGAAGGGTAGAGCCACGGGTCGTAACTCATCTGAAATGTAACGGCCACTGTTACAAAGTGCCGTAGATGCGAACAAGAGGCGACCGAGACGTGTAACCAATGGCACCCCTTACCATCACGCCGAGTGATACGCCAGTATGGCGATGACGAATACATGCTTCCAATGTGCGTTCACCGCGATGTAGCCAAACACGGATGCGACCGTCATGATGCTGTAAACAGAACCTGGATTCATCCGAAAAAATGACGTTTTCTCATTCGTGCACCCAGGTTCATCGTTGCGTATACCATCGGAGGCGCATCTGTCTATGATGTAGCGTCAGGGGTAACCGCACCCATGGTCTCCGAGCTGATAGTCCATGCTGCTGCAAACGTCGTCGAACTGTTCGTGCAGATGGTTGCTGTCTTGCAAACGTTCTCATTTGTTGACTCAGCGATCGAGACGTGGCTGCACGATCCGTTACAGCCGTGGGGATAAGATACCTGTCATCGCGAATGCTAGTGATGCGAGGTCGTTGGTATCCAGCACGGCGTTCCAAAAAAATGTTTGTACAGGTTATGGGACTCAACTGCGGGGTCATCAGTCCCTAAACTTACAAACTACTTATGAACTACCTTATCCTAAGGACGACACAAATATCCATGCCCGAGGGGGGATTCGAACCCCCGACCGTAGTGGCCATGAAGACCGTGACTGGAGCGCCTCAATCCCCTCGGCCACCGCGGCCGGCCACGGCGTCCCTTATTGCCCTCCTGAACCCACCGACTCCATATTCTGCTAACAGTCATTGGATCGCGACCAACTCGAGCAGCAATGTTGCGATACGATAAACGATAGGCTTCATTCTGACCGTTATCAAAGTCGGAAACGTGATGGTACGCATTTCTCCTCCTTACAAGAGGCATCACAACAACGTTTCACCAGGCAACGCCGGTCAACTGTTGTTTGTGTATGAGAAATCGGTTGGAAACTTTCCTCATGTCAGCTCTTTGTAGGTGTCGCTACCGGCGCCAACCTTGTGTGAATGCTCTGAAAAGCTAATCATTTGCATATCACAGCATCTTATTCCTGTCGGTGAAATTTCGCGCCTGTAGCACGTCATCTTCGTGGTGTAGCAATTTTAATGGCCAGGAGTGTATATTCAGCACAGACTTTTTGAGGACACAGAATGCGCAGCCGTAACGGCTTTGCCAGAACAAAGAAAGAGAGCAAAATAAAATGTATGTTATTCCGACCACAGATTCGAGTTGCCAGTAAAACTATGAACTCCTTGATACCAATAACTGACCGGACGGATTCTTAATGAAAGAGTTGCCAAATTAAATCAGTTAATTTTTAATTCATTTTTAACAACCAAGGAGCATCACAGAATGATTGCTTACGTAAAGGACAATCAGAGGGAGTGGATAGAGTAATTTATATATTATCCGTTTCGTTAATGTAGAAATCGCTCAAAATGGAGAATTTGCTCTAGCAGTTTGTTGCCGTTAAATTTAAAAGCAAGCGGAAGCGACGCCGTGGCGAAGGTATACCAGCTTTGTCCCGCGTCCAAACAGGTGTCCCAACCCTAGTGCCCGAGACATAGTGCCGCCCCCAGGGGCGAAGCTTTCCCAACGGTTCCTCTCCCCTACCTGTAAGCCTGGCTACAGGGACTACTTTTGAACTTTGCGGACAGCCACGCACCGCCATTCGTTTGCAGAGCTGGGAAGGATGTACCTCGAAGACAGTCTAGGGCCGACCGCGGTGGTCGAGGGAACTGAGGCGCTCCAGTCAACGGTCTGCACGGCCGCTACGGTCTGAGGTTCGAATCCCCCCTCGGGCATGGATATTTGTGTCGTCCTTAGTATTAGTTAGTTAATAAGGAGTTTGTAAGTTTAGGGACTGATGATCCCGTAGTTAAGTCCCATAAGCTCTACAAACATTTGAAACTTTTTTTTGACAGTCTAGGGCGGAAGTTACCGCCATATTAGTAAACTGTGTAAGAGATGACTTTGAGAACCGTCCGCGTCCGTTAAAATGATTGGCGTGTGGAAGCGAATTGCTAACGATCAATTTTATCACGAACATTGGATCACTTGCCATTCAGTTTGTAATGTGGTAAGCTTGGCAGTATGGCCCCTGCTTTTATCATAGTAATACGAATTTCATGGCTAGCAACATTCTCTCTGGTTTAACAACTCTCCGCTCTCTCTACGGACAACAAATTTATCTTTTTAAAGTGCATTCATTTATTGGTTATTGTTATTATTTCCTTGTCCTACACCAAGGTGGTTTCGTGCCACAATAATCATATTTGTGAAATAATACTAAACATGCAACAGGTTCAAATGTTTGTAAATCTATGGGACTTAACTACGCTGGTCATCAGTCCCTACGCTTACAAACTACTTACACTAACTTATACTAAGGACAACAAATTCACCCATGCCCAAGGGAGGACTCGAACCTCCGACGGAATTACGAACAGAGGCCGTAATGAGTAACGTAGAATTAGATATCATCGTAGTAGTGAAGCAATTAAAACCACTTAACAAGAACAAGTCTTCTGGTCCGGACTGTATACCCATTAGATTTCTATCTCATTATGCTGAAGCGATAGCTCCTTACTTAACAGCCATATACAACCACTCTCTCAAAGAAGGATCTGTACCAAAAGATTGGAAAGTCGCACAGTTCATACCTATATTCAAAAAAAGCAGTAAGAGTAACCCATTAAACTACAGGCCTATTTCATTGAAGTCAATTTGCAGCAGGATTTTGGAACATATCCTGTATTCAAATATTATGAATTATCTCGAACAGAATGATCTATTGGCCTAAGGTCAACACGGATTTAGAAAATTTCGTACATGCGAAACATAACTAGCTCTTTACTCCCACGAAATGATGGGTGCTATCGGCAAGGGTTCGCAAATCGTTTGCGTATTTCTTGATTTCCAGAAGGCTTTTGACACCGTAACTCACAAACGGCTTTTAATCAAATTGCGTGGTTATGGTATATCGCCCCAAATTTGCGACTGGATAGCGGATTTCTTGTCAGAGAGGACACAGTTCGTAGTAATCGATGGTAAGGCATCAACTAAAACAGAGGTGATATCGGGCGTTCCACAGGGTAGTGTTATTGGTCCTCTGCTGTTCCTTATTTACATAAACGATTTAGGGGAAAATCTAAGTAGCTCTCTTAGGTTGTTTGCAGACGACGCCGTCATTTACCGTCTAGTAAAATCATCTGGAGATCAAAACCAACTGCAGAACGATGTGAATAAGATATCACTATGGTGTAAAAATTGGCAATTGACCTTAAATAATGAGAAGTGTGAAGCTGTCCACATGAGTACGAAAAGAAATCCGTTAAACTTTATTTACAAGATAAATCAATCAAAAGTGAAAGCCGTAAACTTCCACAAAATACCTAGGAATTACTATTACTTCAGAATTAAACTGGAAAGAACACGTAGATCATGTAGTGGGAAAGGCGAATCAAAGACTGAGTTTTATTGACAGAATCCTTACAAGATGCAACAGAACTACTAAAGAAACTGCATACTCTACTCTTGCCCGTCCTTTTTTGGAGTATTGCAGCCCAGTGTGGGATCCTTATCAGGTGGGTTTGACGGAGGACATCGAAAGAGTCCAAAGACGGGCGGCTCGTTTCGTATTGTCACGATACAGGGGAGACAGCGTTACGGAAATGATACAGGATCTGGGATGGGAATCATTACAACAACGGCGCTTATCGCTGCGGCGTGGGCTACTTACGAAACTCCAATCGCCAACATTCTCCTCCAAATGCGAAAATATATTGTTGACTTCCACTAACATAGGTAGAAATAATCATCAGAATAAAATACGAGGAATCAGAGCTCGAACGGAGAGATTCAGGTGTTCTTTCTTCCCGCGCGCTATTCGAGAATGGAATGGGAGATAAATAGTATAATGGTGGTACGATAAACCCTCTGCCAGGCACTTGAATGTGATTTGCAGAGTATCCCATGTAGATGTAGATGTAGATGTAGAAGCAGCGGTACGCTCCGCAACAAGGCTCCTTGGAACGCTCAGCCATTGCACTGCGGCCATACAAATTTTACCATCCCTTTTTCAATTAATGAATCTTCAATAAGGCGACGAAACAACTGCCAAGAGAAGAAGTCCGCCGCCTTTACAGTCCAAGGACAGCCGATCATCAGGTGAGTGTAACTTCCTCTCTGAAAAGAGTGTCGATAGGCACTAACCCTTCTTGGTTCATCTTCTCTAGAAAAACTTTATCATTTACAGTGAGTCGAAATTCTCGATACACACTTTTATTTCAAAAGATTCCCTGGGAAACTTACATATTCCAGTATTATGGTGTGTACCGATCGTAAGCGCTATCTTGAGTACAATTCATTTTTTTAATGGAAAGGTGGTCGTGTGATATATAAAATAACATCAACGTTTTATGATCAGTTCATTACTGTAAACAGAACGTAGCAGTTATTGCTCAGAAACTACAATATCGATCTTTTGCACAAGGTACCTTGTTCAGTGATAAGGAAAACTTTTTTATCGTTGAAATCAACCGTCACAGCCACAAATACTGAAGTGACCACAATCCATACTGAACGTAACCCCGAAAGGCAGCTGGTGATGTAAAGGTTATAGTGTGGTGTGGAATATAGGGTACCCGTGTAATTGGACCTATTTTCATTTACCAGAACCTAAATGCTCAAAGCTATCTGGAAATGCTGCAAGATGTGTTGTTTCCCTTTGTTCTGAATGAAGATGGCAGCCTTATCCCTTACTTTCAACAGGATGTGCCTCCACCTCAGTACGGATCAGTTGTTGGTCGGTAGTTACATCGTCAATTTCCTACTCATTAAATTGGCCGACGTGTTTCTGTGGAATGGCTACCCAGATAACCTGATATCACACCACTTATCTGTATGGCCATTTAAAGCAAATCGTACAAGCAGATAAAAATGAGGAAAAGACACCAACGCGTGCAAATATTGAAAAAGGGTGTGTCAGTATTTCTGTGGAAATCCTTCTGCGAGTGCACGAAGAGTGTTTTCAGCGCGTTCAGAGGTCAGTTGACCAAGATGGACAGCATGCTGAATACATTAATGACTGTTCTTTATGGATAAAAGTCCAGTCTGTACTTCCAACTAAAATGTGTTATAACTTTTGAACCATAATTAACAAAAGAGGGGCTGACCAGTGGTGGTACACAAAACATGTTAGATCACTCAAAAATTTCAACAATGCAATATGTAGAGGCGTCATCGTATTAAAAATAGTCTTGATCAAAATTATGGGCTTGAATTATTTCATAGTGCCTTTTAAAATCAGCTTAGGCGTGATGGGAATTTAGTCGAATATGTTTTATGAAGTAAATTACTGTTGTCCATACTTTTCATTGTTACAGGCTGTATGACTTCTTAAAATAGTTTTCTTGTAAATTAGAATACGTACTCGTAAGTAACGAATATAATTTCTTAGATATGTTCTTAAATTTATTTTGTGTTGCCGTATTCCATCATTTGTACTGTATTCTAAAGTAACAATAGAAAGTATTTTACAATAAAAATCTTACCTACTCTAAGACTGTTCCCGATAACCCGGCATTTTCACAAACTCGGCCAACCTTCGGTCCACATTAGACCGAGTTTCCAAGACTACTATATTCTGAAGTGAGACCAGATACTTCCCTCATTTCTTTCTGGTGCTGCTCCTCTCACCTTCCCTGTATAAATTTGGACTTTCAGTACGTATGAAGATTTGCTGTCATACAGAGCCCTTTTTTTATCCCATATTTTGCCGGTTTACGTGGACAGCGACCTCTAAATGCTACTAACTGTTCGTCAACAGTAACATTTTCTCCTGGATTATACAGTTTAGGAAGGACTTCTACCCACTGCTCCCAAATACTACGAATTGAGGGAAGTTTGTCAGTGCTTCGTCTTTCCTCTGTAGTAGATTTCTTGCCAAATTGCAGGACACGCGATGTCTTACAAAATGTTTCATGGGACATGGTTGCTCGAAATATGTTTCGCCCAGTATCCTTATCCCACAAACTTTTTGTAGACTCTCCATGAGATCGATATACAGCCGCAAGGAATAAGAGTCCTAAGTATGCATGGAAAACAGAATCATCAATATCTGTCCATTTTTCTTAATTAACACGCTGCCTTTCTATAATTGTCATCTCTATTGTTTATTTTTGAAGCGCGGTATGAAATACTGCTTCAAATGAACATTTTGCTGATTGCTTACATGGAATCTCCTGGGGTACTCTTGATGATGTTCGAAACTGGTAGGCGACCGTGTTGTGCTGGTGGATGCAACTGCCTTTCTATATTCCCATATTTAGAAAGAATAGTCTCTACACTATTTTGTACAGGCTTTGCACTGTCTTAACTGTCATCGGAACACTCGCTTTTAGATGCATTACTGACATGATCTTCAAACTCAGGAACTGATCATCTGTTGAGGCATTTGCTAATTCTTGCAACTAATCATCAGTCAATGGTCTAATCGCCATTGTGTCACAATTGAAAATGAGCAAAAACAAAGCATTCAAATAGTTGAAAACTGGCAATTATTATTTCCTAGGAAAAGCATGAAACATGCTCATTGTTGTAAATGCATGGAGGCTTAGTTGATTGTTGACAGTAAGTTGGAATGATAAAATCACTATTCCCATACAATACAACAAAAATAAAGTTCACCATTTCTATATTTTAGAAATAAATCCGAATTACAGTCATCATATTTGTGTCGGGTTATAATGACCCGAACATTACATATGTAACTATCACAGTTTATGCCCATACTTCTTAAACTATTTTAAAACTTTTAAAACAAGTGCTGCTCTTCCATTTTCAGACAAAGTCACCAAGTTTGATAAACATATATTAGTATTTAAAGAAGGAAAAAGAACGTGCATAGCCGAGGCGGAGCGCATTGAGGCACTATGCTGTGATGCGCGAGGCCGTTCACTGTCGGGGGTTCGAATCCCCCTCGGGCATGGATGTTTGTGCTGTCTTTAGTATAACGTAGTTCATAAGTAGTTTGTAAGATTAGGGACTGATGACCCCGCAGTTAAGTTCCATAAGCTTCACAAACATTTGAACAGAACGTGCATATTCATTTCGGGTCATATAGACACGAACACAGCAGCGTTGAATGCGAGCCCGCCTTTTATTTCTTATTCGAATCCTTCAGCAGGAAATAAGAGCATTTCACTCAAACCTTTGTTTTCCATTATTGGTAGCTGGCGCTGTAATCGAGCAATATTAAGAAACGAAGCAATCATTTAATTTACAATGTAAACCTTTGTTTCTAACGGTTGCGATTTTATGTTCAGACGAAAAAAAAAAAACTGCAAATTGTACAAAAAATAAAACGAAGTAAAAGAAAGAATACCGATATATCGCTGTTACAGTCGACAAACCCAGCAAAAAAGAAAAAAAATTAACAGTAAAATCCATATGTAAATACGACATGCAAGTTACATGCCACCTTAATAAATACCTAATGTGATCTAAAACTTTACAAGTATATATAAAAAGCAAAAATGTACCTATTTCTATATCCATATTTACAGAATGATGGGAAATACTTTATAAATAAAAAGTGAACGTGTGTGCTGGAAAACAGTCCTTCGTTGCTGTCAGCATAAAGCAGAAAAAAACAATAATCAATATACAGTGTGGCACAAAAATACGTAAAGCCCTGAATAACGTGTTAGGAATTGTTTCTTTGAAAAATTTTGAATACCAAAGTTGCAGGCTGGCTGGCTACGTAATGGCGTTCTCGAGGTCATGGTCAAGGACAAATTATTTTTTAAAATCAAAATCACCATTTTTATTGCGGATTTAGAAAGAGAAGGAAATTTTACGTTCAGGTATGACCCAGAGCATGTCCTTGGCCACGACATTAAAGGCCATACCAGTGTCAGACGTATTCTTCAATTGAAACCATTAATTATTGGGGATTTGGAAAGAGCTGCAATTTTATCTTCACATGTGACCTTATCAATGATCATTAACTTGGCCTTGAACCGGTCTTTGAACTTCGTTTAAAAAAGTGTTTTTTTTTTTTTTTTTTTTTTTTTTTTTTTTTTTTTTTTTTTTTTTTTTTTAAAGACTATTCATTGCAGACCAATGGCGTTTTTGCGTTGTGTCTCGCAATGTCCACTACGGTGGTTTAATTGCGGCGGTTGTGGGGGGGGGGCAAATTTGTAATGGCAAATTATCCCTTATTCTAACACGTTTTGTGTGTGTGTGTGTGTGATGTTACGCTGATTACTTTTGTATTCAAAACAAACATTGCAGACAGTATGAACATATATCACTAAAAGTACCTGAAAAATGATGCCATTGTATGTCCATAATTCATGAGATGCAGTATGACGTCATAAACTCTGAGGTACCTGAAAACTACCGCATCATGAATGACGTTTAAAATTGTTACTGCTTTTGCTACGATATCTAATCGCAACTAATTCTGCAATCAGTAACTACATACACAGCTAAATGTACGTACAAAATTACATCTCTGCGCGCACGTAATTCAGGAGTATGACGTCAAAAACCTCAGCTGCGTAAATAACTACTGAATAACATTTGAGGTTTTATTACGTTTTACTCAAATGTTCAAATGTTTGTTAAGCTTATGGGACTTAACTACGGGGTCATCATTCCCTAAACTTACAAAGTACTTACGAACTACCTTATACTAAGGACGGCACAAATATCCATGCCCGAGGGGAGATTCGAACCCCCGACCGTAGTGGCCGTGCAAACCGTGACTGGAGCGCCTCAGTCCCCGCGGCCACCGCGGCCGGCTACGTTTTACTGCTAACTCTTTTCGTAGCACATTTCTCACACAATATCTAAATATACCACTGAAAGGACCTGCAGAATTATATCATTTTACGACACATTGTTTAACAGATATGACGTCATAACCACCGAGCTGCATGAAAACGAAACTACAGGGTCACATTTTCTACAGATACAAACGAAATATGTGTACAAATACCATGGATCGATTTAAAGTAAACTTAATATGCGTATTACTTATCATATGCATGTAGAACACGGAATATTGCTGAGGTACCTAACAGAGGTTATGGTACTTCATATGTTTTTACAGGCAAACCATTGTGTTTGACGACGACGAACAGAAGAAAAGTCTCTGCTGATGAGAGACTGCATGTTAGCTCCCTTAGACTGTTCGCGGATGATGCTGTCATTTATCGGTAAGTGAAGTCAACAGAGGATCAAAAGCAACTGCAAAGCGATTTAGACAAAATTTCGACATGGTGCGAAAATTGGCAATTGACACTAAATAAAGTGTGAAGTAATACACATGACCACTAAAAGAAATCCGCTGAACTTCAATTACGCGATAAAACAATCAAACCTTAAGGTCGTAAATTCTACCAAATATCTAGGAGTTACAATTACGAACAACTTAGACTGGAGAGAACAAACAGAAAATATTGTGTGGAAGGCGAACCAAAGATTACGTTTCATTGGCAGAACGCTTCGGAGATGCACCAGCTCCACCAAAGAGACTGCCTACATCACACTTGTGCGTCCTCTCCTGGAGTACTGTTACCCATTGTGGGACCCTCACCAGGTGGGACTGACGGAAGATATCGAGAAGGTTCAGAAAAGGGCAGTTCGTTTTGTTTTATCACGTTACCGAGGGGAAAGCGTCACGGAAATGTTGCACGAATTGGGGTGGAAATCATTAAAAGAAAGACGTTATTCATTGCGGCGTGATCTGTTTGCGAAGTTTCAATCACCGACTTTTATTTCTGAATGTGAAAATATTTTGCTAGCACCCACATACTTAGGGAGACATGACCATCCCAATAAAATAAGAGAAATCAGATCTAAAACGGAACGATTTAGGTGTCCTTTCTTCCCGCGCTGTTAGAGAATGGAACGGTAGAGAAAAGTTATGAAAGTGGTTAATGAACCCTCTGCCGGGCACTTAAATGTGATTTGCAGAGAATCTATGTAGATGTAGATTGAAGTTGGGGCCTTTTGAGGATAAATTTAATTTGTATGTATAAGAGGCATTAATCTCCTATTGGAATAGGTATGAAATAGTGATGTGGAGTGTGAAGGGGGATGGAGATGGACAGACAGAGAGGGGGAAGAAGAAGACGGACACAGGTAAGGGGAGAACCAGAAAGAAAGAGAGAGGGACAGAGAAATCTACAGTGTAGGGAAAGAGAAGGTGGTAAGAAGAGAGAGGGGTGGTAGATTTGGGGAGAAAGAGGTGGGGACCGAATTGACTTAGAGGGGATGAATAGATGATCTTAGAGGAGTTAGAAAGATATGGTATGGAGAGGTGGGGGGGATGAGGGCAAAGACAGGGGATATCGAGCAGACAGAAAGAGAGGAAGAGGGTATGAAATGATGGATAAGGAGAAGGGAGAGGCGTGAGGAATGGATGGACAGAGGGAAAGTGTGCAGACAGATGCGTGAATGGTTAGAAAATATACGTACCCAGCCCAGTCACTTTGAGCAGCAGACGTTAAAGATCCTAGGAAACGCCTTGTACGGCAGCTACGTGGAACACACTGAAGATAAGAGTAACGCATTGTTACTAAATAAAATTCAAGTTACAAACATAGACATAAACTACGAAAGGATTGTAGTCTACATACTTTGCTCCACATGTTGCCTTTAGTGACGTCATTAGCTTCTACCACGCAACTAAAGTCAATACATCCAATGACTTGACAATGTTTCGTTTCGACAGCGTGCTGTCATTGAATTTACTGTTAAAGAGGGTAAACATTCTGCTGAAATTCACCTGCCGGCCGCGGTGGCCGAGGAGACTGAGGCGCTCCAGTCACGGTCTGCACGGCCACTACGGTCGGGGGCTCGAATCTCCCCTCGGGAATGGTTATTTGTACCGTCCTTAGTCTTAGCTAGTACATAAGTAGTTTGTAAGCTTAGGGACTGATGACCCCGTAGTTAAGTCCCATAAGTTCTACAAACATTTGAACATTTGAAATTCACCTCTTATTTGAACATGCCAATGGGGATGTGATAATTGGTGCCGGCAGCGTTAGGAGATGGGTGAAATATTTTAGAAGACAGAACCACAAGTATCTGAGCTAAACATCGTGGTGGACGCCTGCGAACTGCTTGCACAGATCGCAGCAAGGAAAGCTTGGGGATTGATTTTCATGTGTCTGAGCGAACTGTAAATGATGCCCGCTATATCAAGGCACGTTTGCAGCTGCGTCGCGCATTGTGCGCTAACCTTACTGGCAAGAAAAGCCGCCGCGCTGGAATGACCGAGCACTCTAAGGCGCCTTGCTGCGGAGCACGCGGTTGCTCCCTGTCGGGTGTTCGAGTCCTCCCTCGGGTATGTCGGGTGTTCGAGTCCAAAAAATGTTCAAATGTTTGTATAGCTTATGGGACTTAACTACGGGGTCATCAGTCCCTAAACTTACAAACTACTTATCAACTAGCATATCCTAAGGACGGCACAAATATCTATGCCTGAGGGGGGATTTGAATCCCCGACCGTAGTTGCCGTGCAGCCCGTGACTGGAGCATCTCAGTCTCCTCTGCCACCGCGGCCGGCTGTTCGAGTCCTCCCTCGGGCATGGGTGTTTGTGTTGTCCTTGGGTTAGTGTGCAAAGAAATGGAACCTATATATATATAATGGCAGGAAGTATGTAAATTAAGATAATGCGGTTGGTTTGTATAAAAAGTACAGATAAGAATTATTCATCATTTTTTCCCATGTATTTTGATTTTCACAGCAATAAATACATGTAAATACCCACTGTTATTGGCACATAGCTTTGAGTGTAAAGTAAAAATAGTGATTTGCATATCAGGCGAACTTCATACCCAGAACTGAAGATAAGAAATTAAAAAACAGTTGTTTATTACTTCCAATACGACCTGGCAGCCCTGCGGTTGAAAAGTGCTCGTAAAAGGTAAGTAATTTAGCTAGTAATAAATTTTAGTTTAACATTTTTAATTCATTAAATACGTTCATTGTCGAGCTCTTAAAAGGTTCTTCGCCGCGGTGGAGTAGCCGAGCGATCTAAAGCGTCTCGCTGCGGAGCGCGCGGTTGCTCGCCGTGGCTGGAGCGCCTCAGTCTCCTCTGCCACCGCGGCCGGCTGTTCGAGTCCTCCCTGGGGCATGGGTATGTTTGTTTGTCCTTAGGTTAGTTTACTTTACCTAGGTTTAAGTAGTTTGTAAGCTACGGACTGATGACCACGCAGTTTCGTCCGATAGATCTACAAACATTTGAATATTTTAAAAGGTTCTTCTTTTATTTGCGGATTGTTCTAGTAATAGCGAAAAGTTCGTTTTGTTTACATACTGCTTTAGGCCTAATTTCCGAGGGTGCATAATCAGCGTTACATCGCAATTTTAAGTGCATTTTCTAATAGTTTACATACATATCAGTGTCCGAAACATTTCTAGCACTCCATTATATCTGTTATTAATATACAGTATATTACTGTTATCAGTCAAGTAAATCTCGTAACTAATTTCTAAACAACCATGAATTGTAAGTGTGTGAGCTGCTGTAGGAAAGCCGGCTGCGGTGGCCGAGGGGACTGAGGCGCTCCAGTCACGGTCAGCACGGCCACTACGGTCGGGGGTTCGAACCCCCCTGGGGCATGGATATTTGTGCCGTCTTTAGTCTTAGCTAGTTCATAAGTAGTTTGTAAGCTTAGGGACTGATGACCCCGTAGTTAAGTCCCGTAAGTTGTACAAACATTTGACATTTGGCTGTAGGAAAGTTTGTTCAGGGCTTTTATGCAGCTGTTGTGACAAGTGGTTTCATTGGGGAGAATGTAGCGGTTTGGGATTGCGGAAAGAAACGAAACTCTTCCATTTTTTTGCAAGGTTTACACAAGAGGTAGGAAAATAGCGGTTCAGGAGGAGGAGAGTAGAGGGAGGAACTGATGAGGTTAAGTGGGGAGGAGGGTAAACAAATGTGGGAAGTGATAGCTGGGAACAGGGGCCAGAGAAAGAGAACAGTTGGTTGGTTGGTTGGTTGGTATGGGGGTTTTAGGGGAACTAGACTACTATGGCCATCAGTCCCCCAAAGAGAACAGTGTCTGCAAGTTTTGTAATTGACACAAGCAATCGATTTGCCCTGCTACCACAGTTAAGTAAGGAAGAGGCTCTAGTGGTTAACACATTGGTCAGGAAGGCAGTGCAATATGTACCACATTGAAAGAATACCAGCCGCCGCGGAGTGGCCGAGCGCATTGAGGCGCTATGCTCCAATGCGCGAGGCCGTTCCCCCTCGGGGATTCGAATCTTCTCTCTGGTATGGATGTTTGTGTTGTCTTTTGTATACGTTAGTAAGTTTAGGGACTGATGACCACGCAGTTAAGTCCCATAAGCTTAACAAACATTTGAACATTTTGAAGAACACCACCGAAGTTGGAAACTTAGAAAATGAAACTCAACATCTGCAGACCACCTGATAAAAGAAGGCCACAGCTACAAGGTAACACATGAAGGCCTACACCACATTCAGAGAGAAAGGAACTGCTTTCAGATATTGAAAATTAATAAACATATGTCAACTTCTCCAGACCTCGTACTAAATGACCAGACACAATTTTCATTCTCGCCACTTCTGTCTGCAGAATCTAACCAGGCCATATAAACTACCCATTACTATTCCTCTACCTGAAGTCCTTACTACAGATCCATAGCCTAATAACTTTATTTAATCACAGAAGTTTAGCTACTTGCCAGATACCAATTGTAATTTATTATTTTGGTAGTATTATTGGACATTTAAGCCAGTAACTATAATTTAACCATTTATATTTTTACCTATATGTATTCACAGATGTTTCACTCAGTTTATTCTCACCCTTCTTACAATTATTTGACCTGTCAAACTTACAATAATTTGTTCAGGCAATTTCTATTGTTTATTTTATTTTCTTGGGATAAATGTTGTCATATTTTATCAATGTTAATCTTATATTTTATCAATGTTAATTGTCATACTAGTTTTCTTTGAAAATTAATGTACATGTATTATCTACACATCAACAGCCGTTCGCTGCATCGCTATATCTCTGTAGTCTTTACCTGATGATGGCCTAACAGCCGAAAAGCGGTTAGTAAAAACAATAAATTTGCAAAATATTACACATTTATCTCGTGTGTTTCATTCAAAACCTCATCTAATCATTCAAGAATGTTCCAGAAATATCCTGCGACTTTCTGATCAGCGAGTAGCAAGAAGGCAGATCTAACAAGCAACCTGCAGCCATTTCACACGGTCATTGGTTATTATTATTATTATTATTGGCTGACGTTGTGAATCTCGGTACGCGGACCACAGATCGTTCTCTGGCACATAGCTAGAAACGTCGTATTTACAAACTAAAGAATTTTACAGGACTAATTTGCATGACACATAACAACTAATGTGCATTTGTATTAACACGTAACGCGCAGATACATGCACATACACATAAAGACTTTTAACGATAATTGTGACTATAACAAGCAAAAACAGATGTAACAGCAACATAGTTGCATGAAAAACTTTATAGGCAACAGGTACTGTACAGCTTTGTTTAACCTATTTGTCGACATAGTTAACAAAAGAATTAGACACTGCTCTAATCGTGTGCTGAAATGTTATATTCCTGTGCCATAGATCTGCTACCTGTGAATGGAACCGTCGTTCTGAAAACGCTGGCGCGCGGCAGATCGCCGTCGGGGGTTCGAGTCCCCCTTCGGGCACGGGTGTTTGTCTTGTCCTTAGGTTCGTTTATCTTACTTTAAGTAGTTTGTAAGCTAGGAACTAAAAACCATCATTTGAGTCCGATAGATTTACAAACATTTGAACATTTGAACAAAACGCTGACCGGAGAACAGGAATTTATTCAGGTGCAAGAAAAGATTAAATCGTTGGGAGCAAGATCTCGGCTTTATGATGGGCGATCAAAACTTCTCTCATCCGAACTTCTCCAAAAGAGATTATGTGCGCCGAGCCTTATGGGGACAAGCATTAGCCGCGGTGGAGAGGCCGAACGTTCTAAGGCGCCTTGCTGCGGAGTGCTCGGTTACTCGCCGTCAGAGGTTCGAGACCTCCCTCGGGCGTGTGTGTGTGTGTGTGTGTGTGTGTGTGTGTGTGTGTGTGTGTCCATAGTTTACCTCAGTATAAGTTCTTTGTAAGCTAGGGACTGATAACCAGAGTAGCTAATGCCATAGATTTACAAACGTTTGAACATTTTAGACGAGCATTGTCATACAACAAATCAACACGCCTCTCGTTCTGAATAACACGTCGCTGTTTCCGCATTATTGCACATAACTGTCAGCGTTTTAACAACAACAGCGAGCTGAAGACAACTGTTACTCATTGGTTCCATTTACAGGCGACAAACTTCTACGACACAGGAAAACAAAAGTTGATTTTAGGACGTAACAAGTGCCTCGGTGTTTTTAGTGACTATGTCGAAAATTAGCGCAACCATTGCTGTCTGTTGTCAATCAAGTTTGTCGTGTAACTGTTACTCATTGCGGGGGAGTAGCCGAGCGTTCTAAGGCGCCTCACTGCGGAGCGCGCGGCTGCAAGCCGTCGGAGGTTTGAGTCCTCCTTAGGGCACTGGTATGGATGTGTGTGTTGTCTTTAGGTTAGTTTAAGTCACTTTCAGTAGTTTGTCAGTCTAGGGACTAAAAATGTTCAAATGTTTGTATAGCTTATGGGACTTAACTACGGGGTCATCAGTCCCTAAACTTACAAACTACTTATGAACTAGCTAACACTAAGGACAGCACAAATATCCATGCCCGAGGGGGGATTCGTACCCCCGACCGTATTGGCCGTGCAGACCGTGACTGGCGCGCCTCAGTCCCCTCGGCCACCGCGGCCGGCAGTCTAGGGACTGATGACCATTGAAGTTTCGTCAATTAGGTTTACAAATATTATTGTTGCTGTCGTGGTCTTCAGTCCGCAGACTGGTTTGATACCCCTATCCACGCTACCCTGTCCTGCGCAAGCCTCTTCATCTGAGAATATGAACGGCAACCTACATCCATTTGAATCTGCTTACTGTATTCGTCCCTCGGTCTCCCTTTACTATTTTTACCCCACACAGTTGCTTCTAATGCTATGTTGACGATTTCTTGATGTCTCAGAATGTTACCCACCAACCTATCTCTTCTGTTAGTCAGTGTCGTATCCCGTAGAAAGTTGTGGGATTACGAATGTATAATAATTACGTAGCGGCTTCAGAATGAAGTTTTTCAAATGTTTGTATACCTTATGGGACTTAACTACGGGGTCATCAGTCCCTATCAGAATGAAGTGCGAGTGAATATATAATTCAAGCATTTTATTTTTATATTATTTGCATAAATATAACACCCGCTACAAACATTACTAAACATAGCGAAGGAAAACACAAGGAAAAAGCTTTTATTATATTAACGTTAAGCATAGACAATAACAGTAATAAAACAAGCTAAGAATAAGCACGTCTTTAGACACAGAGGCCACGCTGTGGCAAGGAATAATGATAGTTGCCACATCAGCGCTCCTGGTGGCCGGTGTGCGAACTCGTTGACATGCTAGGCAATCAGCTGATCGCGCGTTGTCTGTCGCTATAGTCAGGATACGCCAGAAACTCTTTTTCTCCCAAATTCTCTTGAGCACCTCCTCGTTAGTTACGTGATCTAGCCAACTAATCATCATTCGTCTGTAACAATACATTTCGAAAGCTTCTATCATCTTTTTGTTTGAACTGCTTATCGTCCATGTTTCACCCCCATACAATGAAACACTCCAGACAAATGCTTTCAGAAAGGACTTCCTAACATTTAAACTAATATTGGATGTCAAAAAATTTCGCTTTTTCAGAAACCCTTTTCTTCCCATGGCCATTCTGCATTTTATATCTTCTTTACTTCGGCCATCAGAAGTTTTGCTACCGAAATAACGAAACTCATCTACTACTTTTATCGTTTCATTACCTAATCTAATTAGTTCAGTATCACCAGATTTTCTGATACTACATTCCATTACCGTAGTTTTACTCTTGTTGATGTTCATCTTATACCTTACTTTCAAGACACTGTCCATTCCGTTTGATTGCTTTTCCAGGTCTTTTGTTCTCTCCGACAGAATTACTATGTCGTCAGCAAACCATAAGGTTTTTATTTCCTCTCCCTGGACTTTATTTCCCTCTGCAAATTTTTCCTTGCCTTCCTTCACAGCTTGTTCAATGTAGTGATTGAACAAATATTATTATTACTGTTATTATTTTAACTATATTACCGTCCCGGAAGGACAATGACGCAACTGCAAAATTTAAAAAAATCGACGTTGTTGTATCATTCATCTCAGAAATTGGTTGCTCATACAGTGGAACTGTAGTTATACTTAGTTCTGCTAGAGGACAGTGCGTCTTTCTGGAAGTATCAATTATTGTGAGTTAGGTTTGGAAGAACACCGTCGTAATTGTTAGTTCAAATGTTTGTAAATCTAAGCGACTTAACTACGTTGGTCATCAGTCCCTAGGCTCACAAACTACTTACACTAGCTTAAAGTAACTTACGCTAAGGACAACACAAACACCCATACGCCCAGGGAGGACTCGAACCCCCGAAGGCGAACGGCCGCACGCAACGCAGCAGGGCAGCCTTAGTGCGCACGACTATTCTGCCGCGGCTAATTGTTTGTCGCACTTTTCAGTTTTATGAGTTCAGTAACGAATCCAGTGAATGCGAGGCAAATGTTGAATACTACGAACTGAGACTCATTTCAGCTGAAATCCTGGATGCAATAACGACCTTAGTCTACATTGTGTCATTGTTTTCCTGACGTTTGAGTAACTTCTGTGTGATAATCGTCCTTAACGTCATTCTTTTCCCAATGTTTAAATAATTCTTCTTTCATAACTGTTTTTCGTGTCATTGTTGATGCGAGAAAAATGACTTTAAAACATTTATGTCTATTTCATTTCTGCTTTATAGGGGCAAATATGAGCGACCAAGCAAAATAGATTATTCGTCTTGCTCTCGGAGGGTTAATGAAGAATAACAAAATGAGAAGGGGGCAGCAGCACAGAGCAACAGCCATCAACCTCAGACTGTGAAATAAAAATAAATAAATAAAAAGTGAACAGGGTGAAGCCAAAGGCATCTATATAAGAAGTTACAAACAGTCTCAATGGGGACAATTTCAGTTGATACTGTCGCGTTGAAATGGAAGCAGGCTTGACTTCGAAGGCAACTAAACACAGCACTTATACTGAAAGCACGTTTATTACGAACTCAACATACACGCAGCACTAACTGCCGCTCGGGCAGAGTGCTCTGCTGTTTATAAACCGACAGAATGTACCAGAAATTATAACAATAGTTAACATAAAAAACAAGTAGAATTTACAGGTGAGCATATGAAAGATGTAGAACCTTCTGGAATTGTTAATTACAAAGAAATAAATTTTTGCCGGGGGACGGGATTGAACCGGCGACCTTCAGCAGCGCAGTCGATGACGCTATCCCCTGCGCCACGCCGTCAGTCGCTGTACAGGTCTCTCGCGACAATACTGTAGTGGGACAAGATAGTCGTACTACATTTTCCTATGTCAGCCATGTTTTGAAGTTATAAATAAAAATGAAAGAAAACTTGTATGCATTCTAATGTTTATGTAAATATTGTTCTTTTTTATAATATGATTCTTAAAATGTTTTGTTTCTGTATGTTTCATGTACGATAGAGGCGCCGCAATCAACAAGGGTAGCGTCGTCGCCGCCGCAGCCAACATTACAGCAGACGGACACTATTAAAATTTAACCGACAGCTAAGGGGCTACTAATGCTGCTGCGCCTTCTTTATTGTCGCGCTTCAATCATTTCAAAGAAGAAAAGAAAAGATTATTAAAATTCTAGTTAGTCTTGTTTGAGATTCAGTCCAAGCTAGTTGTCCATGTTCACGTTTCTTGCTAAACTGACGCTGCATTAACATGAAGAAGTATAAATATTTGTTAATGTTGAAAGATATCTTGCATTTATGAAGATTTATTTACGATCAAGAATATTTTATAGCAAGAGAAATTTTATTCTTGTGAAGAATTTCGACTTATTTCAGAAAACAATTTAATTCTGATTGAATCACTACTGATTAGCTTCGAATGTGACATTATATGAGTATCGAATGAGAATGTGGAACAACAGTGTTTAGAAGGCTGTGGAATGTTAATATTTTTCAGTACTAGTTAAAGACAGCGAATGGAAGTGCCTGTGTTTAACTTTGATGAAATTTTAGTAACGGCTACGGACTATTTTTCATACCCCGCTCGTACAAGATGAACTATTTAAAGGAATTATTTCTACAAATTTTAATTTATGTTGTGGCGCGGGACACTGATGACGAAGTCTAGAGAATTCACACGGTTAGCGTATGACATTTGGTGTTGCTAGGGAACTGTAAATTACTAATCAACAACGTCCTAGCAACTGATAAAACTTTTTCTATTGTCAGAATAATTTATTGATTAGAGACTAAAGAAGAACATGAATAACAATATTATACATCGCAATTATATCGTCGCGGTTCTACTACAATAGTAGAAACAAACGTTCAACAGGGAATGTAAATGAAACTAATTTGGGTTTGATCCCCGCTTATACTACGAATATGACCCTCTCAAAAACAAAATTCGAGATTTAAATAATTTGGGTAACAGCAATATCACTCCTAAATATTACAAAGGTTTCTCTGATTCTCCTTCCACATAAGTGAGACTGAACAGTTCAAATTTCTAGGTGTTCAAATAGACAGTAAGCTCTCGTGGAAAGCCTATGTTCAGGATCTTGTTCCAAAACTAAATTCTGCTCGATTTATGATTAGAACAATATCTGCAATAAGTGATTTTCAACACTAAAAGTAGTCTACTATGCTTACTTTCATTCACTTATGCCGGCCGCGGTGGCCGAGGTGACTGAGGCGCTCCAGTCACGGTCAACACGGCCACTACGGTCGGGGGTTCGAATCCCCCCTCGGGCATGGATATTTGTGCCGTCCTAGTTTGTAAGTAGTTCATACGTAGTTTGTAAGTTTAGGGACTGATGACCCCGCAGTTAAGTCCCATAAGCTTAACAAACATTTTTGAACATTCACTTACGACGTATGGCATTATTTTTTGGAGTACCTCGACTGATACAAAAAAGGATATTTTTGGCACAGAAACGGGCGGTTCGAGCAATATGTGGTGTAAATTCACGAACGTCGTGTCGACCCCTTTTCAATAGTCTGAGAATTCTGACACTGGCGTCACAGTACGTATTTTCTTTAATGTCGTTTGTTGTTAATAATATCAGCTTATTCACAAGAGTTAGAATCTTTCACTCGGTGAATACTAGACAGAAGTCGAATCTAAATTTTCATCACACTACCTTGACACATGTGCAGAAAGGTGTACAGTATTCTGCAACATCCATTTTCAACAAGCTGCCACAAGAACTCAAAAATCTTAGTGCTAACCCACGCGATTTCAAATCTAAATTGAAGAGGTACCTCATGGCTCACTCCTTATATTCTGTTGAGGAACTCCTGGAAAAGTTAATCAATTAAGCTAATTCCTTTTTTAAATTTCGTTATTGATTCTTTTAACTTAGGCTTTAGATTGTCACGTACATAGGACTACTTAAAGGTTTTCTATTAGCATTCTTGTGTTAAGCCGGCCGCGGTGGCCGAGGAGACTGAGGCGCTCCAGTCACGGTCTGCACGGCCACTACGGTCGGGGGGTTCGAATCCCCCCTCGGGCATGGATATTTGTGCCGTCATAGTTCGTAAGTAGTTCGTAAGTAGTTCATAAGTAGTTTGTAAGTTTAGGGACTGATGACCCCGTAGTTAAGTCCCATAAACTACACAAACATTTGAACATCTTGTGTTAAACTTCATGTATTGACTTGTTCCATGGCCATGGAGTCTTACTCCTCAATTAGGAACATTAAACCATATTATTATTATTGTAAATGCAATTCGTTGCTTTTATGTCATCTGTTTGGAAGTTTTTTTTTGTAATCACTCAGTGTATTATTTTATGTCATTTATAAGATAAGTAATAATAATAAGCGTAATAAAACAATATGGTGAAGACTGTGGTGAAGATCCCCAAAAATGATACCATCTTTCTCCTTGGTGACTTTAATGCACAACTGTAAAAAGAACACAGGAAGACTGTAGGCAGATATCCTGCACACAAATTTACCAACAGAAATGGAAGACGACTAGTTGATCTTTGCCAACAATTCAACCTGAAGATAATGTCGACTTCTCTACGATAGCACCCCAGGGAAAAAAAAATGGCACTCTCCTCTTCAAGAACTTGGGGAATTCCAGATTGATCATGTAGCGATTACCCACACACAGCAGCGAGAAATTCATGATGTACAAGTGCCAATATTGACTAAGACCACTACCTTACAAGAAAATGTTCAAATGTTTGTAGAGCTTATGGGACTTAACTACGGGGTCATCAGTCCCTAAACTTACAAACTACTTATGAACTAGCTAATACTAAGGACGGCACAAATATCCATGCCCGAGAGGGGATTCGAACCCCCGACCGTAGTGGCCGTGTAGACTGTGACTGGCGCGCCGCAGAACGCTCGGCCACTACCTTACAACTGTTAAAGTAAAATTCACTCCACGAAAATACTATCACAAGAAACCGTACCTACAGAGATTCGATATAAACAGTCTCCACAAAACAAACATAAAGGTCGAATGGGAGAAAGAAGAAGCAAACAAAAGGGAATAATTTAAAAACAAGATCATACTTAAAGCAAAGGAACTAATACCATTGAGAAAAAAGAAAGGAAAAAAAAAACATGCATGGTGGGACGACAACTGTGAAAATGCCCTTTAAGCACGCAAATTGGCCTTCCAGAAATACAGTAGCAAGAAGACGCCAGAAACATAACAGAATTTCTTCAAAGTACGGAAAGAAACAGCCAGAAAAATCAGGCAAACCAAGATGAGATACCTAAATGAACAACTGGAAAAACTAGAGAGTGACTTTCGTAACTACTATACCAGAGATTTCTACAGTACATTTGCAAACAGGGTGCGGGGATACACAACACAAATCTCTATAAAAAAAAAAAAAAAGAAAGAAATGGGAAATTAGCACTTAATAATGAAGATGACTGCAAAGAACTCGCAGTTTACTTCGCCAATTTACTAAATTTCCAAGAACCCACAGAAAGATTCCCACTTATTGAATCCACACACACCAACGAAAACTCTATACCGGCCTCAAAAGAAGAAATCGTCAAGCACATCCACCATCTCAAAAACAACAAGGCAGCCGGTGATGACAACATAGTACCAGAACTACTGAAAAATTGAGGCCCTAAATCAGTTTAGAAGCTCACGGAAATGATCAAAGAAATTTGGACATCAGAAAAATTACCTGACGACTGGAAGTGTGCACTTACCCACCCCCTCCACAAAAAAGGCGACAGAATGGATGTCAACAATTACCGAGGCATTTCACTACTACCAGTCACCTACAAGATCTTCTCTTCATGTCTATTGCAGAGAACACAGTAAGACTGGGGAGTATCAAGCAGGTTTCAGACCCGGAAGTTACTGCCCTGAAAAAATTTGTAATCTGAAAACAACATTGAAAAAAGAGCTACTAGACATAAGCCCACCATATGTACATTCGTCGACTTCGAGAAGGCGTATGATTCGGTCGACCGTAAATCCCTTGTCAACACTCTAATAGAACTTGGACTTGACCAGAAAACACGGCCGCGGTGGAGTAGCCGAGCGGTCTAAAGTAGAGATGGGCTAAACCGTGATTTTCCGCTAACAGTGATTTCCGTGATTGCTACTTTTAAATCACCGTGATTCTAAACCGTGATTAATCACGGTTTAGAATCACTGTTTGAGGTATTCACGACATGTATCCCTCCGCGATTTCTACTCCTCCCGCTATTCCGTGATTTCAGCTCTTTCCGCTATTTCGTGATTTCTGCTCTTTTCGCTATTTCCGTGATTGAATCGCCGCGATTCCGGCGACTTGTATGATTTACCATGGAAGTGACAAAAATTGAGTTAGATACGTTTGTTATAATGTTTCATCCGCCAGTAACTAATTTATCGTCTCTTTGTTGTTATGAAAGTTATGTTGTGAACCGAGAAAAGTAAATCTCAACAAATAAGTCAATAGTAAGTATAGTTTAAAATAACTGTACAATAAACTTTCTAACCACATCAAGACAATGAAAGAATCGTAAATATTCTTAGTAAGATACACACTTATAGACGACGAACGGCGAAATGGACGACATATGTTTTTCAGTTTTTAACATCTCCCTGCCGGGCCCTGGCGATTTTCTAGGAAAAACGCACTAGTGTATGGGAACTGGTCGCTGTCCATAATCGGCTTTTAGCCGGTACACCCGTTCTTCGCTCATCGGTGATTCGCTGCTATACCCGCTATTTGCTGCATTGATATTAGTACAGATTTCGACCTACAGATGGCTCTTTTAGCCTTTGCTGCTTCTCTTTCCTCACCTCCTCTTCGCTTTTCCGCTATTCGCTGCTACACCTGCTATTCGCTGCTGTATTTAGCACTCATTTCGGCCACCAGATGGCTCTTTGTAGTTTGTAGTAATGCTGTTCGCTGCTATTCCTGCTCGTCGCTACCAAACCGTGACCGTGACTGAAATCACGGTCAGATTCCAGATCGCCGCGACCGTGAAAACAGTGAATTTTCAATCACCGTGATTTTTCACGAGTACGTGATTTCTTGCCCATCCCTAGTCTAAAGCGTATTGCTACGGAGCGCGCGGTTGCTCGCCGTGAAGGTTCGAGTCCTCCCTGGGGCATGGTTGTGTGTGTTGTCCTTAGGTTAGTTTACCTAGGTTTAAGTAGTTTGTAAGCTACGGACTAATGACCAGGCAGTTTGGTCCGATAGATTTACGAACATTTTGAACAGAAAACACGTAAGCTCATTGAACAGACACTCTATAACACAAACTCTAAAGTAAAATTCATGGGGGAAATCTCGGAATGTTTTGAGATCAGAACTGGAGTAAGACAAGGAGATGGACTATCTCCAATTCTGTTAAATATCGTTCTGTATAAAGTCATAAGGGAATGGGAGAGTGAGCTTAGAAAATGTGGCCTGTGGAAACCAGTGAAGATTGGAAGGAAAGCTGAAGTCACCTGCCTAGCCTTTGCCGATGACGTTGCAACATTGGCAGCAATGAACAAAATGCAATACGTCAGATAGAAATACTCAAGGAATGCGCTGAGAAGGTTTGCTTGCAAATTTCTTTCGAAAAAACGCAATTTATGTGTACGCTCTTAGAGCATCTCACCACAAAATATGTACGGATAAACAGAGTCCCACATTTTAAATACTTAGGGGAAATTATGGAACCCACTGGACTAGAAAAAAAAATCCCAAAAAACTTCAGCACAGGAACTAAAGAGAGCCTACGGTCGAACACATCAAATTTATAACAAAAATTGCATGTCCATGCAAGCAAAAATCAGGCATTATGGCACTGTCATTAAACCCGAGGTGCTATACGCAGCAGAAACCTTGTCACTCCATAACAAGATGCTCCTATAAAAGCTACAAAAAGAAGAACGAAAAAATCATTAGGAAAATCCTTGCACCACGAAACAATGAAGCTGGATGTAGACTGCAAACCAATAAAATAATTTTCAAATATTGCTGCTGACATTAGAAAAAGACGCCTAAAATTCTATGGACACATACACAGACTCCCTGAGTATAGACTCACACGCCAGATTCTCACAGCCACTGAAAACCTTAAAGGTATGACATGGGCCGAGCAAGTACGAAGAGACCTTACTGATGCTCAACTCACTATTCAGGACACTGCAGACCGTAACATTTACAGAAGCAAAGTAGACAAGTGGGAAGTCCAGCCAGAGACAAGACCCGAAAAAACTGGCACAAAGTGGACAGATGAAAGAAAGAAAGCCACGAGCGAGAAAATGAAGATCTGATGCGCAAATCGCAGGAAGAACTGTAGAGGCTTCACGTGAGCCACAGAGGGTCTACTACGTGTATAACCTATATCTATAAATGTGAATGTCTGTTCGGTGTACGTTTATCACGTCTGAACCGCAAGACATAAAGAGCTAAAAATTTGTACAGTTACTAACGTCTACCCGGGGAAGGCTTTAGGCACGGTTTTATGGCGGTCGGATAGCTATTTATCTATATATATTAATGTGAATGTCTGTACGGTGTAAGCTTATCACGTCCGAACGACAAGACGCAGAGACTTAAATATTTGTACAGTTACTAATTAATACCCGAGGAAGGTTTTGGGCACGGTTAAATAGCGATCTGATAGATATTTAGTAATTTGAAGAATATAACGCAAGATGCGGAACAATGATTACTCTTTGAAAATTATATTTACTCTTTGAAATTGGTTGCATTGTTGCTTGAGGGTTGATTTTGATAAAAGGGTGGAGTATATTGGGATAGGAAGTTATCGGTGTATATAAAATTGTACGTGTGTGTGTGTTAATATTTCGCTCTGCAGCAAAAACTACAGAAGGCAAACGAATGGTCTGTATGTAATTGTTGTCCGAAGTTTCCCATTGCACACCATAGCAGTTCCATGTCGATAGGTATAAGAGGGTGGGAGATATCGTGGTTGAAAGTCGTCAAATTATAAAAAAAAATTCAGACTGAGGGCCAGCAATGACGTTTGCGTCTCTATAGCAAGGAGGTTACATACAGAAAAACGTGATGCCACAGACCATATCTTTGGTCTATGCATGCTACAATGTCTTCAGCTCTCTCTGTAAGGATAACCATACGAATAAGGAAATGTAAGAATAAATAAATAAACCAGTAAAAAAGAAATTTGTTTTAATACATCTCTTTAAAAAAAAAAACGATTTGACGTTTCGCGCATTATCTATCATAATCAACCAACACGCGAGCGGAGCCGCGGGTTTAAGCTAGTAAAATAATAAAACAACGATAATCTGTAAGAGTAACTAAAAAATCTGTCGTTTAGAAATTAATTGACGTTTTCCCCACATACCTTTTTGGTCATGTTTATTATTTTGATCAGTAACATCGAAAGTAGAATTACATAGTTTTCTAGAGGGTTGCAAAGGGGTGAACTGGGTACAATTTAGCAGAACTAATTTTTGTATTTTGTAGATAACACTTTGGCCAGCTTTCAATTGCACAGATTATTTTACTGTTAATTAATGTTTGTTTTAAACAATGTCTTTAGGTTTTCTGTGTATCCTGTAAACTTTTCATTTCGACAGTTATGTCACTGTTCTTCCGGAACGGCGATATAGTCTTTGTTAAAAATAAATAGGGAAACTTAGGTTGGTGTTAGCCTAGTGGAGAAATTATGCTGTGTATCTGCTGTGGACTTTGTTTTAGCAGACAAGTTAGCTGGCCGCATTGTTGGGCAGGTAGCAGGGCCAAGACTGAAAACTTGCTGACTGGCGCTCAAGTGAAGGCCGCGCTCTTCCGGCTGGGATCTGCGTGCCAGAGATGCCGCCGGTTATAAAATTCCATTCCTGCCCTCCCTTGTCTAAATGAGACGTCGCGTGAATAAGAGGCTGCCTTTCTCCTGCCGCTGCCGGCATTTCTTTGCTGGACGCTAAGGCGGAGAGAGCCAGTACACGGCGAAACTTGCCGCTGGAGTTTCCTCAGGTGTCGGTGCAAAGCTTACACGAAGGAATTTGCTCTCATCAGCCAAGACACCACTTGCGAGTGGAGCCTAAGATGACTGCGGGTTCAACTCTCTTCCGAACTCAAAGCTGAGATATTTGTTCCTGAAATATAACTTTCATTTTGCTTTAAAAATGAACTCCAAGAGCAGATGAATTTATTTTGATACTAGCTGAAATCCCGCCGTTGCCCGGGTATTTATTTATTTATTCGAACCCTGAGTTAGTACTTTTTCCATCCACTCTCTCTCAGCCCATCTCCTTTTTTCTAAAAACATGTTACATTTTTTTGTGACCTTGCCTCGTCGCCGCTTTTGTGTCTCGTTTCCGTCGTAGGTGTCGGTGGCCGAGTAGAAAGACCGACACAGGAATAAAGGATGCCCACTTGTGCAGGTAGGAGTTGACCAGCCAGTGGGACAGCAGAAACTAGAAACACTAGAGTAAATTAGAACGAGATATATATTTCTTAGAGACTTAGTAATACTTAACTTTTACATAGCTCAGTACTGCAGGATGCTGATACATCGTTGAGCTTGAGGCCTGCCTAGTGCCTATCCGATATCCAAGTCTTCACTGGTGCCTATCTGATTCCGAAGTGTTAACTGGTTCCTATCTCAGTCCCAAGTAAACGATGTCGTTCAGTGGTGGCCACGAGCGGGATCGCAGCAGAGGGCGCTCGTGGCTGACGTCGTAAGAACGCCGCGCCGTGCGTGCATGGCGGCGCGCGGCGAAAGTAGGTGGCGCGCACTTTGGACTTGTGCGACACCACACATTTATCAGAGAATATGTAAGAAATCACAGGTAAAAATGCACTCGTTTCAAAGAATCCAATCACGAAATTCAACAATAATGATTGTAATATTATCACAGACGGATCACTTGATGTAATGCGCGAAACGTCAAATCGATTTTTTAAAGAGATTTATTAAAAGAAATTACTTTTTTTCTGCTTTATTTATTTATTCTTATGTTTTCTTATTCGTATGCTTACCCTTACAGAAAAAGAGCTGAAGACATTGTAGCACGCATAGACCAAATCTATGGTCTGTGGCATCACGTTTCGCTGTACGTAACCTCCTTGCTATAGAGTCGCAAACGTCATCGCTGGCCTTCAGTCCGATTTTTTTTATTATTTGACGACTTTCAACCACCACATCTTCCACCCCCTTATAGCTGTCGGCATGTAACTGCTATGGTGTACAACGGGAGACTTCGGACAACAATTACACACAGACCATTCGTTTGCGTTCTGTAGTTTTCGCTGCAGAGTGAAATATTAACACACATACACGTAGAATTTTATATGTACCGATAACTTTCCATCACAATACACTCCACCCTTTTATCATTATCAACCCTCAAGCAACAATGCTACCAATAAAGCCATTTTCAAAGGGTAAATATAATTTTCAAAGAATCATTATTGTTCCGCATTTCGCGTTATATTCTTCAAATTACTAAAATGTATCAGATCGCTATAAAACCGTGCCTAAAACCTTCCTCAGGTATAAGTTAGTAACTGTACAAATATTAAGTCTCTGCGTCTTGTTCGGAAGTGATAAACGTACACCGAACATTCACATTTATAGATATAGATATGTAAATATTTCGTATTCCCAATAATTATGAGTTATGAATACCGTAAACTGGGGTGACTTTGTGCCACTTTTTCATGTTTTCTTCCAAAAACATTTGTCTACATAAATATTTTTTCAAACTATGAAGCTGTATATAAGTTGAATACATGCTCACCCAACGATAGTATTGCAAATTTCCTGAAATAAAACTGTCTACCATAAATAATGTCATAAACTAAATGTCTAGGGTTTTTCAATGTTAAACAGTGAGTGGCCCAATGACACCTACATTCAAGGCATCTTTGTGACAATAAAATGTAAGAAGATCCAAAACAATTATATTTTATTACATAATTAACATATTATCTTGCATGGGAAGGGCCATTTTCCTTCCAGGTGCTCCAAAGCTTCTCTGACTTGTAAACAACGTATGGAGGTGCTAGTGACCCTTCGTCATTACTACACATCAGACGTACACGACTTAGATGTGTTGCAAATCCTTTCTGGATATTTGACACCACATTTGGTAATAACTCTTTTTGTGCCCGGATTGTCTACCAAGTTTGTCTCGTCGTAATTCCATACATGGGCTGGAGGAATGCCTTATAGCTCCCTTGACAAGTGATCAAAATACTCATTGATCGTCACGTGATTAACAGCTGCTCTAGCCCTAGTAATGTTTTGGGCAAACCTGTTGCTTATTGTTCGACTGTGGTGTGCCAGAAAATACTTGGCCCATTCTCTGCCTGGCAAGTTATTTTGAAAAGTTAACACTCTTCGACCACATCGGTCAATATACGATTTTACAATAAACCACAAATCCAGCATTGAAAGTGGGAAACCATAATCACACACTGTCATAGCATGTGCAGCAAACATATCCTCCTCCTCCTGACTAAACACAGTTTGTCCACCTATCTGTGCATTATGTTTCCCATGCATCTTGTTCATCGGTGTATTTCGGTGAATGCCATATTTATTTGCCGTTGCACGAATTGAAATTCTCTTACCACGAATTTCTGTAAGCGCATTATCCAACATATCTTCAGTGTAGTTGGCGTAGGGACGACAACCAGCGACTTTTTTGTAGGTTCGTGGCATTTTATGCGGCAGTATCGTATATAGCAAACTAGTATGATGAATACCGGTGCAGTGTACAATACAAAAATCATCCAAAGCCTTGATGGAAACGTGGCACAAAGTCGCCCCCAATTCTTTCAATATTTTACAAATGTCGATAATGTGCAAAAACCATTAGTGATAGAACAATAATACTTTGACTGCAGACTGATCAATAAAGTAGCAAAACAATATACTAACCTGAGTTAGCTGAAATTCTTCCTTCTGTAAGTCACAATAGAAAGTTGTCAACAAACACGCTCGCACCGCGAAACACTCAAAACAGTTTGCAAGGTCTGGCGGGAATATCCACAGTATGACGTAAATGACGAATACACCTACAGATGGCACAACAATCCAGCAAGGCTCAGGGTGCATTAGCGCTTCTGGTAAGGATACCGTGAAATGCTAGGGCGCATTTGCTCGAAAGACAGCGAGGGTGGCGCAAAGTCATCTGCGTAGCACAGTCACTCCGGTTTACGGCATAGGCAAAATTTTCTTCTCATATTTATTAGATTTTTTAATGGAAAAAGTGTCAAATGTCGCAATATTTCTCAAAAAAAAAGCGACGCAAATTCCGGTTTTTTTTTTCGCGTCATCTTTTTAACGAAATATTCATTTACCTATTTATAACTGGAAGTGTCTTCGCTTTTATTGTCATCCTTCAATTAAAGTGTCGTATGATTTCCTCTCACTGCGTATTTCTTTCAGTTAACTTTTGTATTATACTGCATCAGTTCTTTCTGTTTTTGTAGTTGTGTTACAATTGCTGTTTCTTATTTATTTAAATGATATGCCTTTGAGTATAACAGATGATTGTAAAATATTTTTGTTTGCTGATGATACCAGCTTGGTAGTGAAGGATGTTGTTCAAATGTCTGTAAATCTATCGGACCAAACTGCGTGGTCATCAGTCCGTAGCTTACAAACTACTTAAACTTAGGTAAACTAACCTAAGGACAAACATACACACGCATGCTCATGACAACAGAACGAAACAAACAGGCGACACACCACAGATGTCTTAAAGTGCATGGCGAAATTGTTGTTTTCATGTCTGCGAGAAGTCTACGCGGCATCTCACCTACACTCACTGTTCATTAAACTTACTTGCGGCGCTGATATATGCTTGCAACATGACTCATATTCTGTAAATAATGTACAGTACAAAATGAGAACAGACACGTCTCTGACCAGATAGGCATTTCATAATTTTGTCACATATAATTAATAAGACAAGTGGATGCCATTTCACCCATTTTATTTAACCTCGTCCAAGAGAAGATCTATAGAGAATTTACCAAAACTAATCCACAAGGGATCCCACTAAAGAACAGTAACATTACTAGACTTGTCTATGCAAATGATGTGACATTAATAAGCAGTTCCAAAACAGAATTAATCAGAATGATGCAAAATTATTACAAAATTGCCAAGAAAACCGGATTACATATTAATGAAGAAAAGACAAAATACCTGGTCATAGGTAAGAAAAGGAGAAAAGAGGCACCTTTGACTGTAGATGGATTCACTTTTGTCGGCCGCGGTGGCCGAGCAGTCTACGGCACGCCAGTCACGTTCTGTACGGCCACTACGGTCGGGGGTTCGAATCCCCCCTCGGGCATGGATATTTGTGCCGTCCTTAGTATTAGCTAGTTCATAAGTAGTTTGTAAGTTTAGGGACTGATGACCCCGTAGTTAAGCCCCATAAGCTCTAGAAACATGTCAACATGTGATGTGTGATTCACTTTTAATACTGTTGAGCGCTTCAGGTACTTATGGAGTCTTTCCACTAAAAACAATGGAATAGATATTGAAATAGATGCCCATTTAGCGACAGCGAACAAAATGCTTTTTAGTTTCCACAAAATACTAAGGAAAATATCACTTAGCACTAACTTCAAAATCCGCTTATATCAATCAACCATTATACCGGTGAAGCTATATGCATGTGAAACGTTAACATGTTAACATTTAGAAAGAAAGGTGAAGAAAAACTGTTAACATTCGAAAGAAAAGTACCAAGGAAAATATTTGGACCTGATATGATGAAAATAACTTTGAGTGGAAAATAAGAAAACATGAAGAACTAAGACAGCCGTACAAGCGTCATAACATCGTCGAAGTGCTCAATAAGAGAAGGCTGAAATGGACAGGCCATATAGCCAGAATGGCAGAAGATAGATATAAGTGAGACTGAACAGTTCAAATTTCTAGGTGTTCATATAGACGGTAAGCTGTCATGGAAAGCCCATGTTCAGGATCTTGTTCCAAAACTAAATTCTGTTATATTTACCATTGGAACAATATGTGAAATAAGTGATTTTTCAACACTAAAAGTATTCTATTACGCTTACTTTCACTCACTTATGACGTACGGCATTGTTTTTTGGGGTAACTCGCCTGATGCAAAAAGGATATTTCTGGTTCAGAAACGGGCGGTTCGAGCAATATCTGGTGTAAGTTCGCGAACGTCATGTCGACCCCTTTTCAGTAGTCTGGGAATTTTGACTCTGGCGTCACAATACGTTTTTTTCTTTAATGTCGTTTGTTGTAATAATATCAGCTTATTCCCACAAGTTATTAGCTTTCACTCGGTGAATACTAGACAGACGTCGAATCTACATTTGCATCACACCACCTTGACACTCGTGCAGAAAGGTGTGCAGTATTCTGCAGCATCCATTTTCAATAAGCTGCCACAAGAACTAAAGAATCTTAGCACTAACCCACACGCTTTCAAACCTAAATTGAAGAGTTACCTCATGGCTCACTCCTTTAATTCTGTCGAGGAACTTCTAGAAAAGTTAAACAATTAAGCTAATTCATTTTTTTTTTCTTTATTGATTCTTTTCACTTTGTCTTAAGATTGTCGTGTGCATAGGACTACTTAAAAATTTTCTATTACCATTCTTCTGTTAAACTCATGTATTGACGTCTTCCATGACCATGGAGTCTCACTCCTCAATTAGGTCCTGTGGAACAGAAAACCATATTATTATTATTATTATTATTATACTTGGCAGTGACACAGCTTGCGAAAGTTACTTTATCCGTAAGTTTTGCTCTGCAGTGTATATTTTTAATCGATTTTTCTTTTCTTACCTCGTAAATTATTCTCACAGAGCGTTACAATTTTGGTTACCACACCGTGTGTGTGTGTGTGTGTGTGTGTGTGTGTGTGTATACAGCTATGGACCGCTGTTAAGTACACCAGCGCATGCGGCTGCGAGGGCCACGGCAAAGCTAGCTGGCCAGCCCTGTATCATGTGCAGCTGAAATCAGCTGCTAAATTAATTGACCCGAAGCGGAACATAATTTTCAGGAGGCGGAGTGTAATTTCAGGGCGTTTAATATTGCAGCGCTACCTCGCCGCCGTGTGTGGGAGAAGCTGGCGCCAGGAACTGCTTACCAGCCCCAGACATCTCCCTACAAAAACACCTAAACCATGCATACGTCTGCTATTATCATCTTCTGCATCTATTACACCACAAATTCAATACATATTTAAAGTACACCAAAAAATGTTCAAATGTTTGTAATGCTATGGGACCAAACTACGTTGGTCATCAGTTCCTAGACTTACAAACTACTTAAACTACGAGG
Source organism: Locusta migratoria (assembly GCA_026315105.1). Classification (NCBI taxonomy): domain Eukaryota; kingdom Metazoa; phylum Arthropoda; class Insecta; order Orthoptera; family Acrididae; genus Locusta; species Locusta migratoria. The sequence continues at coordinate 352,106,476 of CM048755.1, read as the reverse complement.
TGCATTCCAGTTCTAAGGCCTCCTATTTTTTTTTTTCTAATTAATTCCTCATCCTAAATCGATGAAACTGGCGTTACTTCTCGACGTAATCGCCCTGCAGACGTAGCCTACACATTTTTCACAATGCTGACACCATGATTCCATGGCAGCGGCGAAGGCTTCTTTAGGAGTCTGTTTTGACCACTGGAAAATCGCTGAGGGAATAGCAGCACGGCTGGTGAATGTGCGGCCACGGAGAGTGTCTTTCATTGATGGAAAAAGCCAAAAGTCACTAGGAGCCAGGCCAGTGAGTAGGGAGCATGAGGAATCACTTCAAAGTTGTTATCACGAAGAAACTGTCGCCTAACGTTAGCTCGATGTCAGGTGCGTTATCTTGGTGAAACAGCACACTCGCAGCCCTTCCCGGACGTTTTTGTTGCAGTGCAGGAAGGAATTTGTTCTTCAAAACATTTTCGTAGGATGCACCTGTTACCGTAGTGCTCTTTGGAATGCAATGGGTAAGGATTACGCCCTCGCTGTCCCAGAACACCATTTTTTCAGCACTGGCGGTTACCCGAAATTTTTTTGGTGACGGTGAATCTGTGTGCTTCCATTGAGCTGACTGGCGCTTTGTTTCTGGATTGAAAAATGACATCCACGTCTCATCCATTGTCACAACCGACGAAAAGAAAGTCCCATTCATGCTGTCGTTGCGCGTCAACATTGCTTGGCAACATGCCACACGGGCAGCATTGTGGTCGTCCGTCAGCATTCGTGGCACCCACCTGGATGACACTTTTCGCATTTTGAGGTCGTCATGCAGGATTGTGTGCACAGAACCCACAGAAATGCCCTCTGGAGGCGATCTATTCAACAGTCATTCGGCGATCTTCCAAAACAATTCTCTCCACTTTCTCGATCATGTCGTCAGAGCCCGAGGTTGTTTCAGTTTGTTGTCACACGGTGTTCTGCCTTCATTAAACTGTCGCACCCACGAACGCACTATAGACACATCTATAACTCCATCACCACATGTCTTCTTCAACTGTCGATGAATTTCAATTGGTGTCACACCACGCAAATTCAGAAAACGAATGACTGCACGCTGTTCAAGTAAGGAAAACGTCGCCATTTTAAGTATCTAAAACAGTTCTCATTCTCGACGCTGGCGGTAAAATTCCATCTGTCGTACGGTGCTGCCATCTCTTGGACGTATTGACAATGAACGCGGCCTCATTTTAAAACAATGCACATGTTTCTATCTCTTTCCAGTCCGGAGAAAAAAAATCGGAGGCCTTAGAACTTGAATGCACCTCATAAGGTAAACTAAACTAAGGACAACCCACACTTCCATGCCCGAGGGAGAATTTGAACCCCCGAAGCGGAAGGCCGCGTGATCCGTAACATGGCGCTCCAGACCGCTCGGCTACTCCCTCGCGGCAAAGTACACCAAGGTAAAAATGAAGAGAAGATGGCATGTGGTCAATGATGACTTCCCTCGGGGCTCTGTCCTTAATCTGCTGCTATTCAGTCTATACACAGCAGATGTTCAAATGTTTGTTAAGCTTATGGGACTTAACTACGGGGTCATCAGTCCCTAAACTTACAAACTACTTATGAACTACTTACGAACTAGGACGGCACAAATATCCATGCCCGAGGGGGGATTCGAACCCCCGACCGTAGTGGCCGTGCTGACCGTGACTGGAGCGCCTCAGTCGCCTCGGCCACCGCGGCCGGCACACAGCAGATGTTCCGAACTTGATCTGCTGTAAATTTGACTATACAGAAGACCTTTTAATTTCATATCAGAGTGAAGATCTTTCTTAATCTGAAGAACACCAAACAAACAGACTCACTAAACTTTGTGTGAATATTCTAAGAGATGAATAATATGTAAGTTGAAGTATTTGGCTCTCTTCGAATAGTAAAATACAACGATGAAACAAAACACCTTGGACTTTTATAAGAAAGAACGCTGACGAATCATAAACATCTTTGCATCACAGCTTTGATGATACAGGCACGAGCGAACCTGGCGAGGAAAGCGGCAAGTAGTACACGTGGAGCATCACCTCTACAATATTAGTGTGCGCGGGACGTCAGAGGGTATGTTAAAATGGGCACATTGCTGTATCATCAGAACTCTATAATTGAGTGATGTCAAGGCGTTTCGTGTAAGCACTACGAAGAATGTCCAAGTGTTCAATAGTTTTTTAATCTAAAGGACTTAACTCCTGCGGTTATCAGTCCCTGGGCTTGCAAACTACACTCCTAGCCATTAAAATTGCTACACCACGAAGATGACGTGCTACAGACGCGAAATTAACCAGCAGATAAAAGATGCTATGATATGCAAATGATTAGCTTTTCAGAGCAGTCACACAAGGTTGGCGCCGGTCTCCCTGAAAGAGGGGAGTGTTGCCACCACAGGATATTTTTTCTCATCGGTTAACTTTGACACAGTGTGTGTGTGTCGAAGGGATTGTTTACAATGTTCTTAAAATTCTGGACTCGTCAGAGTGCAGAAACATAGCCACAGTTAGCGGACTAGTTTCTCTCTCCTCAAGAAAGTGAAGCCTTTTCAGATATGAAGAGGAGCTGCAATACGTCTCTGCATGGTGTGGTAGGAGATGGTGGCAGATAACTGTTTCAACTGAAGACAGAGAAATGTTGCAGCCAAGGGTAACATATTGGAAGCCTCTCGCAATTCGTATCTGCAGTACTACAACAGATGTCGTACAGTGACGACCAGTAAAGTTGGTAAGATAGCCAGTGAGTGTAAACAGAGGGTAGAACAGGTCTCATTTTCATCTCTGATGTAAAGGGTGTGCGCCTCGGTTACACAGTGGTAGAGTGCCAGACTAAAAGTCCGAAGGTCGCGGGTTCGATCCCCGCTAGGTCCTAGGATTTTTATCTGTCACTTTCCACTTCTTTCACCTCTGGCAGTATTGCTCATGTGAAAAATACCGAGTAGCACCGTGGTTCGGAACTCACGTTAAACTGTAGGTCCCCCTACTGGGTAAGTCAGGTCGGAGAAAGGCAACGGCATACCACCTCCAAACAGGACCATGCCTAGTAAACCACTGTAGTGTTCAAACCAATCTTCGGATTGTTGACCTTTATGTAAAGTATGACACTTGAAATATGCACGCATTTTTGTTCGTAATAATTGGTCATTTCTGCGCAATGAGTACCTTCAAATTCTTTCGTAACTAATCTGACGTCTTTCGTAACTGTCGGTAGCATTCTGTGTTTTCGGTTTATGAGTTTTTTTAGAATATGTTTTTGTCTTGTAAATTCAACAAATGTTCAATATTTTTCAACGTGTCTTGGACTTAAAGGTTAATAAACACAGCATTTTATCTACTAATTATTTAAGTCAATGACAGATAGGTCCTTCAAGAAATATTGTCCTTGCGTGTATGTGGTCTGATAATAATCCATAATCAAAGATAAAACAAAGACGTCATCCGTCGCCACACTCAGAACACCCTTTTAAATTTCTTGCATGATTTTGTGAGGAGTTTTATTTCTTTCGAGGTTGTTGAAATGCAATTACTTCCAAATAAGAGGACATTTCAGGCAATCTAGTCAAAAACATCTACTAAAATATAGCCCCACAACTTTTAACTATCCAAGATTCAAATGTGACTTCTCTCTCTCTACATCAAACCAGAAGCCAGCTGTGCATAACTCAAATAGATATCCATAAAAGATGAAGAGAATACCGAGACACTTCGCAGACTGAAACCGTACACAGGCGATTGGGATAATCTAGCAATACAGCAGTAATAATACAATAGTTCCTCAAAATTTAATTAAATGAAAGATCCAAATGAACGAAGAAAGAAGAGTAACATACCAACACCTATCGTCAAAAAACAAAACTTGTAATGCTAACTTTAAAGACTAGAAGGAGTAAAGTCAGAAAACCAGAGTACAAATATCAGCTGAGGTTTTCTCCAGCGGTAGGTTTTCCCTCAGTCGTAAGGTGAATGCCGGAAATTAGAAAAAAAGAAAAAGGAAGGAAGGAAGATTAAACTTTAACGATCCGTCGACAGCCTGGTTTTTAGAGGCGGAGCTCACGATCGGATTGTTTGGGTAAGAATGGGGTATAAAATCGGGCGTTCCCTTTTAAAAGAACAATCCCAGCATTTGTCTGGAGCGATTTAGGAAAATAATGGAAAATTTGAATGTCCGGAGCTGAATTTCAACCACCGTCCTCCCGAAAGCGAGTCCAGTTTCTTAACATTGCGCCACGTCGCTCGATTTAGAAGAAAAGAAGAAATTTTAATAACAAGATACTGTCATATACAACAAAAAGTACTCCACAGAAACACCCCAAATTTACAAAACAGGTGTCAAAACGCCATGCATATATAATGAAACCTTTCACTCTGCAGCGGAGTGTGCGCTGATATGAAACTTCCTGGCAGATTAAAATTGTGTGCCGGAACCGGGACTCGAACCTGGCACCTTTGCCTTTTGCGGGCAAGCGCTCTACCGACTGAGCTATCTCGACACGACACAAAGTAGGGGGCGAGGTACTGGCGGAAGTAAAGCTGTGAGGCGGCATCGTCAGTCGTGACGGGATAGCTCAGTCGGTACAGCGCTTGCCTGCGAAAGGCAAAGGTCCCAGTTTCGAGTCCCGGTTCCGATACACAATTTTAATTTTTCAGCATGCATATAACTTATTTGCTGAAAAAGGCATGCGCTTTTCTGCAGTCCGTCATCTCAATCAGAGATGGAATAAAAGAAAAAAAGAATTCACTACAACTCAGCAACTATCGAGTCGGGGATGATTTCCAGTTGTGACTGGAAGTGGAAAACTTTTTGAGAGTATCTGGTGTGTGTGTGTGTGTGTGTGTGTGTGTGTGTGTGTGTGTGTGTGTGTTTGTATATGTGTGCGTGCATGAGTCGGGGCAGTGTGATTTAAAAGCCTCCACAGTTTGACAATTCAAGCGTTCTCTGTTTCTGATGAAGACCCTTCGCTTGCGTTGCATCAGAGGATGCCTCTCAACCTGTGAGGACGTCCACTTCCGTAGTGGACAGCGTGGTGAGTTGCCATGCAGGGGGCCCAGGTTCGATTCCTGGTCAGGTCAGAGATTTTTCTCCACTCGGGGACTGGGCGTTGTGCGTCCTCTTTATCCACGGACACACAAGTCAGTTAAAAAGACTCGCACCAGGCAGGCTGAACACCCAGTTGGAGTCCAACGGCGACAAATGCCATAAGATCATCATTCACAGAGGGTGAGGTTACAGGTAACTGGCAGCTCCAAAGGTAGGCGCATAGTGGGGCCTCTCGGTAACGTAGCTCCTGAAGAGGGGAAGAAATCGCCTGTGCACTAAAAAAATGTTCAAATGTTTGTTAAGCTTAAGGGACTTAACTACGGGGTCATCAGTCCCTAAACTTACAAACTACTTATGAACTACCTACAACTAAGGACGGCACAAATATCCATGCCCGAGGGGGGATTCGAACCCCCCGACCGTAGTGGCCGTGCAGACCGTGACTGAAGCGCCTCAGTCTCCTCGGCCACCGCAGCCAGCACCTGTGCACTCTCATGCATACTGTGGGAAGGGGGTGGAGTCATTCCAGATGCAGAATGGTTCCTCACGGTTGCCATGGCTCATGCTGGTGCGAATGATGTGTGTTGCTTTGGAATAGAAGAGATTCTCTCCGGTTTTTAAAGGATATGTTACTTGGGAAACAGTCAGTCTCGTTTGCGGAATGAAAACAAGAGCTCACTATCTGTAGCATCATAGACGGGACCGATTGCAGTTCTTGATGGAGAGACGAGTTGTGTTTGTGACCACACATGGTGCAGATTCCTCGGCTTGTGGAGGGGTAGGTGAGACGGCCAGCACACACAGGGGAGAGGAGAGGCAGGTCGCGGAGTCTCTGTGGCGCGGCTGGCGGATATTAGGTTAGGCGCTCTCGGGAAAGTACACAAAGAGCTGCAGTCTCAAAGGGTGACAAGCCGAGGACACACCAACAACATTCGCTATTGTGACTGTAAACTGTCGGGAAAATACCAAAGCTTCAAGTTGCAATTCTAAGAGGTTCGGTCGAAATTTTTGCAAGGAACCAAACGATCTTCATGATGGATAGATTAAATACAGTTGGTGGTGGCGCGTTTGTGACTGTAATAACCGAGCGAGGTGGCTCAGTGGTAACACACTGGACTCGCATTCGGAAGGATGGTGGTTCAAACCCACCTCCGGCCATCCAGATTTAGGTTTTCCGTGATTTCCCTAAAATCACTCTAGGCAAATGTCGGGATGGTTCCTTTGAAAGGGCACGGCCGATTTCCTTCCCCATCCTTACCCAAACAACCCGAGCGTAAGCTCTGCCCCTAATGACCACGATGTCGACGGGGCGATAAACACTAATCTTCCTTCCTTCGTTCCTTAAAATAGTTCAAATGTCTGTAAATCTATCGGACCAAACTGCGTGGTCATTAGTCCGTAGCTTACAAACTACTTAAACCTAGGTAAACTAACCTAAGGACAACACACACACACATGCCCCAGGGAGGACTCGAACCTCCACGGCAAGCAACCGCGCGCTCCGCAGCAAGACGCTTTAGACAGCTTTTTTTTTTTTTTTTTTTTTTTTTTTTTTTTTTTTTTTTTTTTTTTTTTTTTGTCGGGTCTCCTTCCTCCCCTACTACCCGTCCTTCCGCTCGCCAAAATCGCCTTCTCCGGCTAGCTTCTGTAGCTTTGATATTTGTGTGTTCATTGGCAAATGAAGGGAAACTTCTTATTGATTACGAAATGAAACTGACGCATAGAAAATAATCAAATTGTCTTGTTGGCTTCTTCATCAACAGACGTGAAAAACTTAATTCCTTTGAAACCAAATTAAGGACCTGCTTAGTAGGGTTTATAAAACCCATCCCTTCCATAAAGGAATGAAATGTGTCTCCAGATAAATTATAATTATTGTTCCTTTTCTTCTTCTGTACTTTCATGGTGGCACATGCGCTGTTTCGGCTTACCGAGTACTTCAAAGTTGCCTTCACGTAAAGACTGCTACTGCAGTTTATGCCTCGTAAGTTTTTCGTGTTCTGTCGTGAGATAAATCCAATAGTCTTCTTTAGTCTTGTTCTTTTCTGAAAAAATGTAGTACACAGTATGACCTTTAATCCAATTTATTGCTCTTCGTTTTGTGTTTGGGTAGGGGACTTCGTCTGGGTGGAGCATTCTAGCTGGTGTGATTGTTCTGGGAGATGTTCGCAGTACACTTGCGAGTTTCGTTGTACAGAGTGTCCAGATGTTTTTCACAGCGTCGCATGTGAAACGGTGTTCCTCTGAGTCAACTAAATTACAGGTGATGCAATTAGGCGTTTCTGCGAGATGAATTGCATGCAACTTTGAATTTGTGGGAATTTTTCTGTTAACTGCCGTGTACCATGTCGATCGCACGTTAGTCGGTAAGTAAGGGTCTTGAACGTTTTCCCAGATCTTTTCCCAGTTGTATTCTTTGTACTTCTCCTCTATTCTGTTTCTCGTTTTGTTTTTCGTCATGTTGTGATAGACTTCTTTGACTTTGTATAGATCTTTCTCGGGAGTATTTCGTCGAATATAGCTCAGTTCTATAAGAAAATGTCTGATATGATGGAACGAGTTGGGGATGTGATGCACGTCTACGGGTGCGTCCATACTAATCGGTGTCATTTCATTTAAAAGATGAGCTGTAAGAGAATCGGGCGATTGTTTCCACTGTTTGTAGAACTTGCTGACAAACAGCGCCTGTGATTTACTGTAAATATGTGTCAACTGTAAGCCTCCGTTCCTGAAAGGTAGCGTTAAGGTCTCATACTGGACCTTAAAAATTTGTCCTCTGGTGACAAAGTGGCCGAGTGCTGCTAGCATTTGTTGAGCTATTATCTTTGGTATTGGTAGTACTTGGGCGACATAATTAACTTTAGAAGTTATGTAAGTGTTTGCTAATTGCACTTTTTGGATGGCATTTAGATTACATAAACTGTGTTGCTGTATGGCAGCTCGTAGTTTTGCCAACAATTTTTTGAAGTTAAGGGCAGCCGTGCGGCGGATATTTGGCGTGTATTCGATGCCAAGCGTCTTGATAGTACCTACGTAATTTATTTGTTCGTCGGCTCTATGTTCTAATCCCCGGCCGATGTTCATTATTCCCGATTTATTACGGTTTAATCTTGCTCCTGACGCCTCTTCATAGGTCTTTATATTTTGGAGCGCTTTCCGTAGTTCGTCACTTTCCGTGATAACGAAACTGACGTCGTCTGCATACGCTTGACATGTTATTTTGCGGCCGTGTATATGTAGCCCTGCGAGGTCCTGCGTCAGGGAGCATAGCAGAGGTTCAATTGCTATCGCAAACAAAATCAGGGACATTGGGCATCCCTGGCGTACTGAGCTCATAATTCTGACCGGTCTGCTTAATTGGCCGTTGACACATATTCGAGAGGTGGAACTCTTTAGTAGGTTTTTGGCTGTAGTGATAATTTTTTGTGGAATGTTCATTGCTTCCATGGTCCGAAAAAGATATGAATGGTTAACTCTATCAAAGGCTTTTTCAAAATCAAGAGATACTATCGCACCTGGAATGTCCAGAGCTTATGCTGTTGCAATAATATCTCTGTATTCACACAATGACTGGTAAATGGTTCTATTTTTCCCAACACTCGTTTGATATTTCCCGGTAATGGTTGTTATAACCGAAGTTAATCTTTGCGTCAAGATGCGCGTGAAGATTTTGTAGTCGGTATTGAGTAGTGTTATTGGACGCAGGTTGTTGACGGTCTTCCCTCCTGGCGTTTTAGGGACTAACACCACTATACCTTCACAAAATTCTAGTAACATGTCACTACCGGCGTTCAGAATTTCATTACATATAAGCGTCAGCTTGCTGATTAGCTGTTGTTCAAACGTATGATAAAATTCTGCTGGTAACCCGTCAGGACCAGGGGACTTATTCTTCGCGCTTCTTCGAATGGCGTCTGCCACTTCCTCTTCTGTTACATCTACTGACAGGTTTGCCGCTTCTTCCGGATTTAACTTCGCGGTTAGCCTTGCGATGACGGCTTGTTGCGCCACTTCATTCACTGGTTTGTCAGTTAAAAGTGTCGTAAAATATTTATAGATTTCTTCTCGTATGTCATGTTGTGTTGTCAAAATGTTCCCGTCTACTGATTTCAATTCTGTTAAAATTTTCCGGTTTGTTCTTTTCCGTTCTTGTATTATATGATACATGGATGTTGTTTCTCGTTGAACTGTATTTTGTAGTCTTGTTCTTACTATGCAGCCTTCTAACTGCTTTCGCTTGAGGCTTAAAATTGTGGCCTTTATCCTTTTGATCTGTGTATAATTTTCTATGATGGTAGCATCTTGTTTGTATAGATCTCTGAGGCACTGATAATAAAATTCTATTGTATTCTTTGTCCAAACACCTTTCTCCCAAGAGTAATATTTCATGGCCTTTACTAACGCGGGTTTTGCGCATTTCACCCACCACTTAAGGGCTGAGTCGTACTTTGGAAACTTTCTCTCGCATTCTCTCCACGTATTCTGGAAGGTATCTTGGCATCCTGGATCTGTCAGATGTGTGACGTTCAGTTTCCATTGTCCTTTTGCTCTGTACGTTCCTTGTTTTTGTAGATTAACGGTGCATATGTAGGCCACATGATCGGAAAATATATTCGGCCATAGTTCTGCTTGCAGAACGTGATGCTGTAAATTCTATCAATACGGCTAGCGGAATGGTTGGTGATGTAGGTAAAACCGGCCTTATCACCATGTTTGAGTTCCCATGTGTCTATTAAGTTGACCTCTCTGATGATATTCGCAAGTTCGATACAGTTATTGAAATTTGGTATCTGATCTTTAGAGTTGATGACACAGTTAAAGTCGCCTGCAAATATGATTTGTTCGGGACGGCGCATGAAGAGTGGCACTATTTCTTCTTTAAAAAATTCCGCTCTCTGGTGTTTTTTCCCCGTTCCGGAAGGAGCGTAAATATTAATGATCCTGGTATTATTTACTGTGCAAGCTATGCCCCTGCTGTTCGTGAGCCTCTCGACGTTTGTTGTCAGGATACCTTCTTTTGTCATGATCGCTGTCCCGAGTTCACTGCCGTAACCAGGATTAATTAAGGTGTTGTATCCTGTTATACGTTCCAGGTTAATGTCTGTTACTTCCTGTAATAGCGCAATGTCTATATCTGCGGCGTACAAGAAGCCTTGAAGGTTTTTTTAATTTAAATGTGCAGCTTATTTTATTAATATTAACGGTAGCAATCCGATACGCTTGCAACGATGTCACATGTGCAGGCATACTTGATGTCATGCTTCCTCTTAACTGTTGTTAAAGATACATGACTTAAAAGTATTCTGGATCATCGTCTATTCCACCCGATGTAGCAGCAGTGTTTTGCTGATGTTCAGGTTTGCCTCTACAAACATCAGACGACGCCGCTGCTGTGTTTTCCTGAGACTCTGGCATCTCTTCCTCTCGAGTGTCCTCAACTGTGTCATCTGACCATGCTTTTGGGTTCGTATTTCCCCTGTCTTTTCCATGTTCAAGATTTCCTTCCTGATAGGTTGTTGTATGTTCTTTCGACGTTATTTGCATTTGGTCAGAATCGGATTCCTGTGCTCGGGTTTTCTTTTGCGCTGGAAGGTTTCCCGGAGGGATTTGTGGTGTCCCTTCCGTTAGTGTTTTGTGAATCTGCACGGCTTTCTTGCGCATTATTCGTGCATTTTCTTCGGCACCTTCGCGTGCAATACGGCGTTTTTTATGTTTCTTTGGAGATTTCGTAGACTCATGGTCAGTTAATTCGTTTGTTTCAGTTGGTAATGACGGTGATGTCAGGTCTGCTTTTACTATTTGTTCCATACTTGGCTCGTTATTGCTGTTTTCACATACGGCTGTCTGTTTACCTTCTTCCGCAGCCTGGGCAGTAGAAGGAAGGGATTCTTGTGTGCTCGTGTCCATTGCTGTTTCCTGTTCGTTCAGATCGTTGTAGGCCTCCAGAGCTGCGTCTAGGTTTTGTTGTGGGGCAATGTTTCCTCGCGCGGCGGCTACGTAGCTAATACGCAACGCAGACATGACGCCAGGTCTGTCTTGCTCGCCGGTCGGTATCTGCGTCACGCGCCGTTGTAAACACTGCGCGCGAACGTGTTCTGTCGAACCACATCCAGAGCAAGTGCGTGGTTGCCCGTCGTAAATTACGATCGCTCTATAGCCACAAACTGTAATGTAAGACGGTATGTGCTTCATCATATCTATTTTTACTTGCCTGACACCATTTAAAACCGGGAAGATGTGAGAGTCTGACCATCGTTCCGCGATGTTACTTATGACTGTGCCGTATTCCCTGAGTTGTTCGTTAATTGCTTCAGAAGAAATTTCGAAAGGCAGTTCGAAGATACGTACAGTTTTAATACCCATGCCAGCTCGTGATACCGTAACGTCTCCAATATTGCCGTCTGAATGTTTAAATTGTAAACGTCCTCCACAGGATTCAAATATTTTCTTGCATTTTTCTGGGCTTATCAATTTTAAATACACTGTACTGCTGACAATCGATAAGTGTATTCCTATCAGTTCGTCGATAGTAATCTTCATAACATCTCTAACAAACAATTCCACTTCAAATGATTTTGGTCTACTAAATTTCGGGTCGAAACTCAGTCTTAGCGTGTCTTTTCGTTGTGGTCGATCCATTATGCTCGTGTGCAAGACATTCTAGGAGGTAAATATGAACGCTAAAAGCGCGCACTCACCGTGTAACTCCGCTCGGCTGCCAAATAGCGAGGACGTAAACAAGACGTCCGCACGGCACGGCTGCCCGGCGAACACTGATCGCTCGGCTACTCCACCGCGGCCTTCGTTCCTTCCTTCTACAGAATATAAGTGAGATAAATAAGTAAACTACGATAAGTAAACTGACTGTAATACCGTAGTATACCTTGTAGTGTAATTGAAGTATATAGTTTTGTGAATTATAGTAAGTACAGGCTATACTCAATAACTGAACCAAATTAATAACTATCACCTTTCTCCGATCATCTGATTCAGACAAAATTATTGCGAAATGGTTCAAAGAAAACCCGACTCCCATTAGCAATAACTCCCTACCCAAACAATCATATCTGTTGGGGAATTAAGTTTACCGTTTTTACGTTGGCGAAAATACGTCTTCAAAACAATTATTAGGCAAGTAAATTTCTCCCAAAATTGTACTAAATGCCTTCTCCTAAAGTTATTTTGTGAGAATTGTAACTCACTGCGAAAACACACCAGACATCTTACTCACAAAAACTCCTTATTAAATACAGAATATCATGACAGAATCAGGGATTAGAAAACTCGAGGTCATTGTAGCGAGGCACAGTACCGTGTCTGTCAAAATATATCTAATGAAAATTCGCACTGACGTGTTCTACGACCCACATTTGTAGTTTTATACGTTTTTGCAAACATTTTGGACCAAAACAATAATGTAAATAATCAAAAATTAATAAGAGTGTCTGAAAACCTTTTAGGAAAAATAAATTTAGGTAGTGGCGAGTTCCGAACCACTTATCTTCAGCGTCACAGTTCAACGCATTGCCCGCTACGCTACGGATAACAGGTAAGAATTGCGTCCTTGTTCTTATACTACTGATGGCCGTTCTTAACTGATGCAAATATGGCATTTGTAGACACTAGATTATCATTTATCGTACGAAGCACGGCGTGTTTTTGTTAATTCTTCAGTGCGCTATTGCTTTGAAATGACGTCGTGTAAGTTACAATAAGAAAATCATTAAATACGCAACGCAAGATGGCGTATGCCAGAGAGAGTTCTGGCCGAGGAATGTCACGTGACATCTGCGAACGGCTGGTTTTAGTTCATTCAATGGAGGGTGTCAAAACTCCGTTATTTTTGCAAATATCTCTCAAACGATACGAGATATTAAAAAAAACATAAGGGAACACAGTTGTCGAGAATTTTCTCCTCTACAAATTCGTTTATTCAATTTTCGCGCCAGATGAACGGTTTATTTGCAATTAAAGTTACATTACAAAATGATTTTTTGGTATTACTAACGTATTTCTTGTCCAAAATATTTAAAAAAGCGAGGTTCTAGTGTCTGGTAGCCAACAACTATGTCTGTAAAATTTGGTGCCGATCGACTGAACGGTTCGAGCTAAAAAGTGGGAACACGTTACAGACAGACAGACATCGTCAAATCGCCGTTATTTTTGTAAATATCTCTGCAACGATGCAAGATATGAAAAAAAAAAACATAATAGTGCGAAGTTCTAGAGAATTTTCTCCTCTACAAATTAGGTTGTTCAGTTTTCGAGTCAGATGGATGGTTAAGCCGTCATTTTCATTTAAATTTTGAGCTGTTAAAAGACGACCGCAAAAGCCCACTTTTAGTGTTACTACCGTTACCTAAAGTGGGCCAAAAAGCAGATAAAATACGATTATGTCTTCTTAAGAACAGTATCAATTTCTTCTAAACTAACCATGCCAGTCTGGACCACATGTGGCTTAAATTCAAAGCCGCGGCGGAGCGGCCGAACGCATTGAGGCGCTATGCTACGATGCGCCAGGTCGTTCCTCGTAGGGGGTTCGAATCCTCCCCTAGAGCATGGATGTTTGTGCTGTCTTTAGTATAAGGTAGTTCATAAGTAGTTTGTAAATTTAGGGACTGATGACCACGCAGTTAAGTCCCGCTTTACAAACATTTGAACATTTAAATTCAAAGAAACAACATTGGCATCCTCAATTTCTCTTATCTTTGTGCTATTTACGAAAACCTATGTTGATGGCAGTCGAATCTTTCTGCAGTCAGGTCATCAAAATTTCCTCAGTAGAGTTTGTCGAAAAGAACGTCACGTTCCCTCCAGTGATTCCAATTTGAGGTCCCGAAGCGTCTATGTAACACTCGCGCGTTGATGGAAGCTACCAGTAAATCTAGTAGCCCGCCTCTCAAAAATGTTCAAATGATTGTAAAGCTTATGGGACCCAACTACGGGGTCATCAGTCGCTAAACTTACAAACTACTTACGAACTAACTTACACTAAGGACGGCACAAACATCCATGCCCGAGGGGGGATTCGAACCCTCGACCGTAGTGGCCGTGCAGACCGTGACTGGAGCGCCTTAGTCCCCTCCGCCACCGCGACCTAGCCCGCCTCTGACTGCTTCAATGTCTTTCTTTAAAGTGGTCTGGTGGGGATCCTAAACACTTGAGCAGTACTCAAGAGGTGGTCGAACAAGCGTTCTATATGCTGTCTTCTATCCAAATGGATCACATCTTCCCAAAATTCTACCAATAAACTGAAATATAGCATGCGCCTTTCATACGACTGCCCTTATAGGCTCCTTCCACTTTAGACAGTGACGTAGCCAGGATATTGTCAAAATCCCCATATTGTTACTCACTAAACCTCAAGAGCAGCCAAAAGTGTGTGTTCCAACCTCCTTCACGAATGCAAACTTTTATGTCCCAGCCTCGTCGCCGCTTTTGTGTCTCGTTTCCGTCGTAGGTGTCGGTGGCCGAGTAGAAAGACCGACACAGGAATAAAGGATGCACGCTTGTTCAGGTAGGAGGTGACCAGCCAGTGGGACAGCAGAAACTAGAAACACTAGAGTAAATTATAACGAGATATATATTTCTTAGAGGCTTAGTAATACTTAACTTTTACATAGCTCAGTACTACAGAATGCTGATACATAGTTGAGCTAGAGGCCTGCCTAGTGTCTATCCGATAGCCAAGTCTTCACTGGTGCCTATCTGATTCCGAAGTGTTTGCTGGTTCCTGTCTCAGTCCCAAGTGAACGATGTCGTTCAGTGGTGGCCACGAGCGGGATCGCAGCAGAGGGCGCTCGTGGCTAACGTCGTAAGAACGCCGCGCCGTGCGTGCATGGCGGCGCGCGGCGAAAGTAAGTGGCGCGCACTTCATACTTGTGCGAAACCACACCCCTCCCCTCCAAACAGGCCGCGCCGTAGTGGCGTAGGGCTGAGGGCCACGGCGTAGGCACTGGGAGGAGGGCCTGGGCGGGGGCGTTACTGGTGGGACTGGCGTCGTAGCAGAGGCTGGGATCGAGACGCCGTCCACGCCCCGGCATCCACCTTGCGATCCTCCGGGAAACCCACCAAAACCAGGGGAAGGGCGCAGGCCTCCGCCCAGAGGGAGCAGGTCATCTTCTTCTAAAGTGCGTGGCCCGGACTGGGGGGGCCCGCTCGGTCCCGGAGTCCTTCTCGGTGACGCTGTCATCTGCGGCGGCGACAGCGGAGGAAGCACGTCGATATCCATCGGGACGATCTCGTAGTCCGGGGACGCTGCACCCGTCAGCGAACGATGTGGCTGCGCTCCCTGGCGGTGAACTGGGTCTGGAATTAAGAAACCCGAGACGTGATCGCGCGGCCTGTGCAAGCGCAATTGGTTTGTGTGGCGACGCAGCTCCGACCCTGTGGAAGAACGTACAACAAACATATTGCGACCGAGCACGCGCTGAATGGTGCCCGGCATCCATCGTTTTCGTCCGGCAAACACCCTGTACAGCACCGGAGTAGAACCCTGAAAACGCGAAGCGCCATACGAACCGACTCGGTTCGCGGGAGGCTGCAGCAGGTGAAGGAGAGTGCGGTGACGGCGGCCGTGTAGCAGCTCGGCAGGAGACGGGCCGTCACGTGACATGCACCGATACGTAGACAGGAAAATTTGAAGAGCTTGCTGCCTGGAGTGCCGAACTTTCATCTTCTCCATGTGAGACTTGAATGTTCGAACGAAACGTTCTGCTTCACCATTGGACTGAGGGTGAAAAGGTGCGGTGGTGATATGCTGAATGCCATTCACACGACAAAACTGTTGAAATTCCGCACTAACAAACTGAGGTCCATTGTCAATGACGATAGTTTCAGGCAAACCTTCGATGCAAAACACTGATGTTAAGGCACTGATTGTACTAGACGCCGTCTTTAAGTTCATGGAAATCACAAAAGGTAACTTGCTGACAGCATCTACAACGATTAACCAGCGCGTATTCCAGAAAGGTCCGGCAAAGTCAATGTGTAAACGTTGCCATGGTCCCTTGGGGCGTGGCCAGTCTGAGAAACGTTGCGGAGGAGCCGCCTGATGCTCCGCACAAACAGTACACTGTGACGTCATGCTCTCTATCTGAGCGTCCATACCAACCAAGGTACAATGACGTCTGGCTAATTGCTTTGTCCTAACAATGCCCCAATGTCCTTGATGCAGGAGGCGTAACTCTTCTCGTTGCAGGGAACGAGGAACAATCACTCTTGTTTGGTCGTTGTCCGTATGCAACAACAGTACACCCTGACTTAACGATAATGCATGACGTTGTGCAAAATAACGTCGAACCAGAGGCCGTTGAATGTCTTTGGCTCTGGCAGGCCACCCAGAGCGAACAAAACGTGCTACCACACTTAGGTCTGCATCCGCAGCTGTTTCCTGTGCAACCCGACGAGAGTTCAAAGGGAAATCTGCGACAGCGGAAGCATCTCTGGAGTCTATCTGACAACATGCCATTTCTGTAGAATCAAACGACACATCCTGGCCAACCGGAAGTCGAGAAAGTGTGTCGGCGTTGGCGTGTTTAGTGGTAGGTCGGTACAAAATCTCATACTGATAATTTGACAGTATCAAGGACCATCTTTGAAGCTTTGTGCCGTTCGTGGCGGAATTGGCTTTGTGGGTGAGAACAACGACGTGAGAGGCTTGTGGTCAGTCAACAAATAGAATTTTCCGCCATAGAGATAATGATGAAACTTTGTGACGCCGTAAATGATTGCTAAGGCCTCCTTTTCTATCTGACTGTAATTCTGTTGCGTTGGCGTCAGTAGCTTGGATGCAGAGGCAATAGGATGATCGTGAGAACCAATACGATGTGACAATATTGCACCCAGACCGTATGACGAGGCATCCACTGCTAGCACTACAGGCTTCTGTGGGTCAAAGGGAATCAAACATCCATCACTGAGTAGTGCAGACTTTAATTTGTCAAAGGCAACCTGGCAATCTTTGGACCATACAAAAGGAACATTCTTCCTACGTAAGTGATGCAGTGGAGCTACAATCTGAGAGGCATTGGGAATAAACCTG
Source organism: Locusta migratoria (assembly GCA_026315105.1). Classification (NCBI taxonomy): domain Eukaryota; kingdom Metazoa; phylum Arthropoda; class Insecta; order Orthoptera; family Acrididae; genus Locusta; species Locusta migratoria. The sequence goes on along the minus strand of CM048755.1, from coordinate 352,089,381 downwards.
AAATAATAGTTCAGCTTTCCCATTACTGCTTGCAATTCCTGCACATTCTTAGGAGGAGGCAAGTCTTTGATTGCTCAAAGATGTGACTGTAAGGGATGGATTCCTTGGGCATTAATCACATGGCCTAGGTACTCTATTTCAGTTTGAAAAAACGAACACTTTGCTTTATTACAATGTAGACCTGGTGCAGTCAACATTTTGAAAAGACACTCCAGGTTAGATAAATGTTCTTCAACTGTACATCCGGATACCAGAATATCATGTAAGTAGTTCGAGCAATAAAGGTACAGAAACTGTCAGCTGTTTCAAGAAACGCTGAAAAATAGCGGGGGCGGAAGAACTGCCAAAGGGTAGGCGTTGAAATTGAAAAAGACCCATGTGAGTATTAATGACGAAAAACTTTTTTGACTCGTCAGCAAGCGGAATCTGTAAGTATGCCTCTACTAAATCAATCTTGGAAAATAAGCGACACTGTCCTAATTTGCCCATTAGTTCCTCAGGTCTCGGCAGGGGGTAAGTGTCTACAATTGTTTGACTGTTCACTGTTGATTTGAAGTCCGCACAGAGACGAAGTTTTCCTGACGGCTTGGGTATAATTACTATAGGCGAGGCCCACTGACTCGCAGGTACAGGAGAAATCACACCACTATCCTGCCAACGTTTAAGTTCTGCAGCAACTTTATCACGAATTGCGATAGGCACTGGTCTAGCTTTACGAAATTTTGGTACAGCAGATTCTTTTAAAGTTACATGTGGCACGAAGTCTTTTGCGCAACCTAGTTCTGGCGAAAACAAATCACTGTATTTTTCACACAATGCACTGATTTTATCCTGAGGGACTAATGACGAAATTTGAAGCACATCTCTTTGAATGGATAAACCAAACAAGTCAAATGCATCTAGTCCAAAAATGTTCTGTGTAGATTTGGCCTGAAGAACTAAAAAAGAAACTGTTTTTGTTACACCTTGAAAAGAGGCGGACAGGCTACACGTTCCTAGCACGGGAATATTTTGACCTGTATATGCTGTTAGCACTTGTTGAGACGGCGACAATTTTGGCGAACCCAGAAGTTCATAAGTATCTTTATTTATTAATGTGACACCGGAACTAGTATCAAGCTGAAATTTCACAGTCTTATTTTCTATTCAAAGAGTCACAAAATGTTTTTGCTTGTGGCGCTCGACAGGTGCGCGAATGTGGGCAACGTCTGCTACAGTTTGTTTGCTGCTATCAGAATCGGCACACAGTGGATTAACAACACTGTCACTAGATGGCACTACCGCCGGATCGGCGTCCGCACAATGCGAGGCTACTGCACTAAAATTACTTTGAGTAGCTACATCAAGTCTACTGTCACTAGCTACACAGTACTGGGCACTTTTACAAGGAGAAGTTGTAGAAGGCACTAGGTTCACTACAGGATTGCACTGTACATTGTCATTTTGCTTGTCCCGAACCCTTTTCCGTTGCACAGATTTATGCGCTCAACGGCACTTGCGACGTGTCTCACTACATATTTTTGCAGTAGGCACAGAACTTTCTTGCATTTGAGAGTCAAGAGAAACACTGTCCAAATCCACAGCGTGTATAACACTTACTGTATGAACGGATGTCGCACTCTGCGAAGCACTGTTCTTTGAATTTTTGTTTTGCATACACACTGATTGTGCATGTCCCGATTTGCCACATTGATAGCAGGTTGCGTTGCGACTAGGGCAATGCGCTCGTTTGTGGCGAGATACACACTGGGGGCAAGACTTACGAACAATTTTCTGAAATGAGCGTTGGCACCCATTATTCAAATTACTGTTTCTAACACGACGGGGCGACCTTTGCGTCGCACTTTTACACTGGCTACTGTTCACTGTCTGTTCAGCACGGCCAGCACAAAAATAAGCATCACTAGGGCTACACTGAGAACTACGGCTAGGAAATCGTCCGTTGCGGCGCACGGAATTAACACTGCGGCTTTGCATTTCCACATCTGCTAAGTCAAAAGTATCATGCGCTTCTATAAGCTGCAGTACACTGTCTAATGAGGGATCAGACTGTTTTAAAATTGCTGCCCTAATTCTGGGGTCCTGAATGTTCTGTGTGATCGCATCTCTCAACATAACGTCACTATAAGAAAGTCCACAAGAGCAAGTAAATTTACATTTGCGGGTTAAGCCCTTCAACTCAGTGATCCATTCCTGGTGTGACTGCTGCGGTAATTTTTTAGGTAATTTTTTAAGTCTGAAAAATCGGTACCGTGCAGCGGCTACAAGAACTTTTCTCTCATAATGAGCATTCAGTGCATCTACTATTGCATCAAATTCTAGATCGCGAGGAGATGCGTGGGGGAAAAGTTTCTGCAGTAACACGAAGGTGTTGGTACCCACAACGGATAATAACAGATGCTTCACTCTCTGACCTGTAATTTGATGAGCCGCGACGAGTTCTTGAAATTGAGCCAAATAGTCGCTCCAGTCTTCCTCATGTTCGTTGTACTGGCGAAAGGTAGGAAGCGGTATGGCGGCAGGTGTGGGCTGCTGATGCGACGGCTGTTGCTGTTGGTTAGCCGCCTGTGCCGTCAACTGCGACACCGCTTGCAGTAGTTGCGTGATTTGCACCGTCTGTAACTGAATAATTTCCATTAAGTTTGGGTTTGGGGTAGTGGCCATTCTGACCGATTAGGCGCCGCGCATACAAGTAACTTATAACAAAACACAAATAAAATGTGAAAGAGGACGCTCTGCAACAAAAAAGTCCACAAAACACGTAACAGAATATGTTCCCCCAAAAATCTTATAATAAGGGTGGGTGGGCGAGAGCAATTTCTGCGTGCTCCGACTGCTGCTGTCGGGCTGCTGCAAGCGGGCTGGTCCAAGGTTCTTCTATCGCTCCTCGTTGCCACTTTTGTGTCCCAGCCTCGTCGCCGCTTTTGTGTCTCGTTTCCGTCGTAGGTGTTGGTGGCCGAGTAGAAAGACCGACACAGGAATAAAGGATGCACGCTTGTTCAGGTAGGAGGTGACCAGCCAGTGGGACAGCAGAAACTAGAAACACTAGAGTAAATTATAACGAGATATATATTTCTTAGAGACTTAGTAATACTTAACTTTTACATAGCTCAGTACTGCAGAATGCTGATACATAGTTGAGCTAGAGGCCTGCCTAGTGCCTATCCGATAGCCAAGTCTTCACTGGGGCCTATCCGATTCCGAAGTGTTTGCTGGTTCCTGTCTCAGTCCCAAGTGAACGATGTCGTTCAGTGGTGGCCACGAGCGGGATCGCAGCAGAGGGCGCTCGTGGCTAACGTCGTAAGAACTCCGCGCCGTGCGTGCATGGCGGCGCGCGGCCAAAGTAAGTGGTGCGCACTTCATACTTGTGCGACACCACACAAACGATGCTGGGTTCCGTTAAAGATGAGCCCACCAGAAACATAAAATCTACATAAATGCAAGTCTCGCAACACATTCTTTCAATCGAAAAAAAAAGTGAGTTCTTATGTAAAGCCAAATCGTTTTTTCATATCAGAATCTTATAAAAGCATCTATGCAATAATTTTGTCTGAAATTATTACGTAATTAGGTCCCTAACAACAATTATAGCGACCACTTCAGAATTAAATGTCTTTACTTACTAAATAAATTTAATGTCTTGGCATTTCGCAGAAACATTGTGACGTAAGAATAATCTAAACTCGATTATCTAACTAAACATAAATATACTTACATAATCATAAAGTAGCCTATAAAGTAGCGATATGAAATGGAACGAACATGTAAGGACAGTTGTGATTAAGGCGGACAGCCGACTTCGGGTTTACTGGGAGAATTTTGGGAAGATGTACTTCATCTGTAAAAGAAACCGCTTATAAAACGATTGTACGACCACGTCTTGAGTACTGATCAAGTGTTTTGGACCCGCAGCAGATCAGTTTAAAGAAAGACATAGAAGCAGTTCAAAGGCGAGCAGCTAGGTTCGTTACTGGTAGGTTCGACCAACACGCGAGTGTCACGGAAATGCTCCGGCACCTCAATTGGGGATCGCTGGAGGAAAGACGACGGTCTTTTCGATAAATTCTGTTGAGGCAATTTAGAGGGCCAGAATTTGAAGCTGAGTGTAGAACGATCTTCCTGCCGCCTACTTAAATTTCGCATAATGATCACAAAGAGAAGATAAGGGAAATTAGGGCTCGTTCAGAGGCATATAGATATTTTTCCCTTGGGAATGGAACACGAAAAGAAAACCTAGTAGTGGTACAGTGTACCCTCCGCCACGCACATTACGGTGGATTGCGGAGTATATACGTAAATGTAGATGTAGATCTTAAATAGTAGATTATGTTGCCATGCGACTGCGAAGTCATTATATTTATTTTAGCAATAAAGATGTCTAATACTGATATGGTCGCTGTAATTGTTGTTAGGTGCGTAATTTGATACCAATTAATTACAAAACTGTTGAATAGGTGATTTCATAGATACTAACTAACCGAATTAGTTTTACGGGAGTTCTCACAACTTCTTTTAGTGGTAAGAATGCTTTGCGAGACTTTTAATTTTGTCTATTTTATGTTTTCCATGGGATCGGATTTCTTTTTTGCAGGTAGGTATTTCTGTCGGATCACTGATATGAATAATAATGCGTTTGAACCCAGATTTTCGCCGTTTTTTATTAATAAGTTCGTTCCAGTTCACTCGTTCCACCCATAAAACAACGTAATGCAACAGCGTTACTATCAGTGTTGTTCATTTTTGTCATAGTTTTTGTGATCATAATAAACACTCTCTTCTGAGAGATATTAAAGTTCGTGATTAAAGTGTTCACATGTTCATCAGTTTCATCATCATCTACTCGCATATTACATTCCAGTAAGCCATAAATGCAGACTTTTATATTGGCAAAATTCTGATGAAAACTATATAAATAAATGTAATCGGTGGAGTACAACGCTCCAATGGAATGCTGCCAAACAACAAAACCGTCAAACATTTTTTTGACTCACCTGCATTGAATAATCCAGATGCGATACATAATTTTGAATACAATAATATCCAGCTACCAACTTGTAAATTTTTATGTGCACAAGAGAGGCGAGAGAAAAAAAAGATCTACATATCATATCAAGAAGTATAGAGGGTTAAATGTAATTGTACAAAATCAAATGATACAGGTAATAATAATTTAACATTTCAGGTAAGTGACTAAGTAAATCTATAGTTATAAGAACTATAATGGCTTAATAAAAACTGCTTAAATAAAAGTGTAATGTCCTTAATGTTCATCATTCTAGGTTCCTGCTGGAGGTGTTTTGGAGCACTAACTGGTTTTGCCATTATTATTTGGTGAACATTCACTATAGTGCATGCTGCAATGGTTCCGTACTCAGTTCCTCACATTTTTGTAACACACAAATCAATATTTTATCCTTCATCTACATCTATAATAGCTGCACCTTCACCCTTAATGTTGAATCCGTAATTCTTTCTTCCTGCTTCAAGTACGGATTACTGTTCACAATAATCAAGCTAATTTCAGAACCACGTGAAGCAATTTATAAAGAAATAGCAAGGCATCATAATCAAGTCTACTAAAAAAACATCATTCTTGTGTGATTATACTTTACTTTTATGGAATTGCGTTTAGTTAGTTAATTGACTTTAGATGATTCAAATTCAAATGTTTGTTAAGCTTATGGGACTTAACTACGGGGTCATCAGTCCCTAAACTTACAAACTACTTATGAAATAGGACGGCACAAATACCCATGCCCAAGGGTGGATTCGAACCCCCGACCGTAGTGGCCGTACTGACCGTGACTGGAGCGCCTCAGTCACCTCGGCCACCGCGGCTGGCTTTAGATGTTTAATGTTTATTATTACTTGTGATGTTTTGTGGGCTTCGTGTAAACAAAGTTTTTCTCCTTGGTTATATAGTAATGGTTTCAAAGCATTACTACATAATTTCGGGAGGGGGGTGTCAATTCCCTTCTCCCCCCCCCCCCCCTCCAAATTGGCTACGGCCCTGCCTGTTAGTTGGGTAATAACGTCGTTGGCTCAGACAATAGATAAAATAGTGATGTCTGTAAGTAGAAAATGTTCAAATGTTTGTAAATCTATCGGACCCAACTGCAAGGTTATTAGCCCGTAGCTTACAAACTACATAAACCAAGGTAAACTAACTTAAGGACAACACAAACACTCATGACCGATGGGGGACTCGAACCCCCGACGGCGAACGGCCGCGTGCATTGTAGCACGGCTCCCCAGTGCGCACGGATAATCCGCCGCGGCTATCTGTAAGTAGGCTCGCACTATATGATAAATATATACAGCAACTCATTAACATCGTTGCCTTAGGAAGTCATTGATCGACCGGATATAGGGGAGACGATGTTAGACTGTTCTGACTTCTAAGGTTGACTTATCCGCGGGGGACGGCCGACAAGAATATCTCATTTATATACACTACACCAACAGCATCAATAAGGTAAAAAAAGAAAAGAAAAAAAGATCATTCGTAAATGTTTATAAAAGTTGTGTAAAATTATGTCAAGTATTTTGTATTATCTTTTTTAGATAACGTTGTGAATAACTGCGTTTGGTCAAAAAGCGTTATTGTTGTGTAGAAGTTCTTGTAACAATTTGATTTAATGAAGCATTTAAAGTAACCTTATTTTGTATCATTTGGTAGTTAATAATACCTGTCACTTCCTATTTAACTAACTAGTTTGATTATTATTCGCATGGAGAAATAAATTTTTGTTCATTGTAGTAGTCGTCTTCGGTACTACAATGCAAGTACCACCATCTCAAGTGTTGCTCTCATAACAAAAAGAAGTGGTCGATAAATTAGGATTGCATAGTAAGAGTCATGATCCGTCTGAGTAGTTAAAATTAACAAAATTTGATTAATCAGAAGTTGACAAAAAATTTTGTGCAGCAAGACCGGTTTAATGTTGGTTAGATTAACAATATTAAGATTAGAGCTAAATAAATTCACAGAATCAGTCGTTATATTTTATTTCAGACAGATGCATAATTTCATATTTAATTGGTTCTATTTCCAGTAACAGAAAACAGTAGTTTGTCATAGCCATTTTTCTTGATTGTTCCAATAACAAACCAGTTAAAATACTTATAATTCAGAGTCACTTAATGTCAAATGTATTAATGTTAAGGAATAATTTATAGAAAAATTAGTGTTTGCTTCAGAGGCAGATAGCAATTCTTAAGTAATATTTTTAAGAAAATCTTCTGTGGTATTGCATTTTCGTTTAATATAACGACCAGGCTGGCAACCCAGATAACACACACATATGATCTATGAAGGCCATTAAAAGTAGCTCACAGTATTTACGAATTAAAAGTGGAAAAGGTATACTTTTTGTGCCGAGCCACATTCGGAGTAATCTAGACTATAATTACGGCATTCATTAATACTCTGATTAATCTAAAGACAATTAAATACAGTGATATTATTGAATTAAATATTAAATAAATTGTCAGGGCTTGTATTCCGTAAATTTCAAAGTGGTAACAGGGCACAACATTAAAATTGTCAGACATCAATACACGCACATGGAACATATTATTTTCTATTAGATTTCAGACGCCTTTGCAAGTAACATCGAAGGTAAGTCGACAAAACATGAGATTCATCTGTAATGGTGCCTGAAAAATTTCACTTAAAACATATACAGGAATGTCTTGGCTCACAATTTAAGAGCAAACATACTAGTTTCATCATTAAAACAGTTTTCATCGCCAAATAATTTAAGCAGGTCAGTTTCATTAAAGCTACTAGCAAAAAAAATTAACTGGATTAGTTTCATTTGACTTTCCTACTAGGATAAATTTAGACTTATTAGTTTCATAAGCTATTGCGGACTGTTGAGATTTTATACTAATGAAGTAGACATTAATTAAATGTAATCCGTGCAGATGTTTAACTCTCAAAAGTGCCGTGTACGTGTGACTACTTCGAACACCGAAGAATCGATGTGCATCAGTGCATCGTTTACACCTACAGCTTGACGTGGAATTTGATCCACGGCTCGTTTCTTGTGGCTTCTCACATCGTAGAGAGGCGAAGGCTTGGTTAAAATGAAAACTGGACGAAAAATATGTCCGACCGGGATTAGAACCCGCGATTTCGCGTGGAAGTTCAGCTACTTATACAGTAATACAGTCAGTAATACAGCAGACCGACGCAACCAGATGCGTAATATGGAATTTAAGCAAGGTATAGGTTACAGTAAAGCTGTAATTTTCGCGGTATGATACTTTTGGTAACTGATTTAAAATATCTGGAATGTGAAATTGTACGCAATTCAACCATCAGCTCGTATGCATCCGCAATAATTTCCGTCATTATATAAACAATGTATTTTACTGACTCGTTCGACCACTGTGATACACTATACAGGTACTCAAGAAAGAATCACAAACTATTCTCCTGTTGTGCATATGAGGGAGTGCTTAACTGCTCGAAAGTAGATATGTTCCTGAATCCCCCCATGACACCTATCAAAAAACAAACTCAAGCTATTCACGTACAGAAATTTCTTTGTTTACCCTAGTGTGGTATAGACAGAACTTAAAATATGTTGTGGCAGTTTTTAGTAAGATGACGCTTATGGTAATACATGAATCGTCTACACAAAACTGTTAAGTATTCCATTAGAAATTTTTTAAAGGCGAGTTCAAATGTTTGTAAATTTATCGGACTCAACTGCGTGGTCATTAGCCCGTAGCTTACAAACTACTTAAACTAAGGTAAGCTAACCCTCGGACAACACACACACCCATCCCCGAACCCCCGACGACGGATGGCCCGCCGCGGTGGAGTAGCCGAGCGGTCTAAAGCGCCTCGCTGCGGAATGATGACCACGCAGTTTGGTCCGATAGATTTACAACATTTAAACTTTTTTTTTTTTCGGATGGCCCCGCGCACCGCAGTACGACGCCCCAATGCGCTCGGCTAACCCGACGTGGCAAATGCGAGTAGGAGTGTATTTAAATAATGAGACTGCACGGTAGTAAATGTTAAACTATGAGCCACTGTCAGGTGGTAGCTAGTGGTTAACCTCAAAGACAGGATTGCCCAGTACCCTGTCCTACAACACAGCTGCATTGATTAAGCGAGAGCAGTTACAAGTGACATCATATCACAGTCCACGCGAGGAGATAAATGTTCAAATGTTCGTTAAGCTTATGGGACTTAACTACGTGGTCACCAGTCCCTAAACTTACAAACTACTTATGAACTACATACGAACTAGGACGGCACAAATATCCATGCCCGAGGGGGGATTCGAACCCCCGACCGCAGTGGCCGTGCTGACCGTGACTGGAGCGCCTCAGTCACCTCGGCCACCGCGGCCGGCACGCGAGCAGATAACTTCACAATTTACGAATGTATATCTTATCTATAAATGAATGTAGGTATATCTGTTTGCACGTACGTTTCCTATATAATCCAGGACGGCTGGAGCAATTTTCATGAAATATTTAGATTAGCCCAGTGGGTGATACTATGAAGTTTCGTAGCGATCGTATTAAGATATTTATTAACGTGTATTATGTCTGGAACGACAGTAGTCCCCCTACGGAGAAAGAGACAACCGCCATTCTTCTGTAACTAGTGCTGCCGCTTCCGTGATGAATATTTGCAGTCAACAGATCAGTTGATGAATTACGACAGCACCCAATAACGATATAACATCTCTCAGAGTAGCAGTAACTGTGCAGACTGAACACATCGTGCGATGACAACTACAGGCACATTAATGATTCTGGGGAGGGCTCATTAAAAAAAAAAGGCTGTTAAATTTATTAATCTATGATTTATTAAAAAAATGTTCAAATGTTCGTAGAGCTTATGGGACTTAACTACGGGGTCATCAGTCCCTAAACTTACAAAATACTTATCAACTAACTACTACTAAGGACCGTAGTGGCCGTGCAGAACGTGACTGGCGCGCCGCAAACCGCTCGGCCGGCATTTACTTTTATACTTTTTATAATTTAACCAATTATACTACGAAAACAATTGCACGAGGATTAAAATGAGAAGGCTCCCATTAATTTGAAAGTGGAAGAGGGGCAACATGGTGGAAATGGAGTATATATATTCAGCTCGTAAAATAATTAAGGAGCTTCTACGTTACTAGCCAAAGAGAAAGGTCTTTACAGTTTAATTTACATGAGACTCTATGTGTAAAAATTGAACTAATATAACACTATTGCTGTTCATAAGATTGCTATCGGTGGCGCCGCTCACCATAGAATATACATACACTTACGGCCCGGTAACTACAAAAACACGAACAAAAGTTATGCACTCTGGTGATCGTTCTACATGTCAGAGTGAATTACAGTTCTTACCATTTACTTACGCACCGATGGAGTCCGATGTTATAGTTACATTCGACTATGCCTTGTGTACGCTTCACGTAGTTGTCACAAAGTGTATTTAGGGAACAGATTAACGATAGTGACAACTGTAGATCTAGCTTTGCGAACCATATTGGGACCTGCAGACGTTTAAAGTTCTACAGAATTTTTTTAGAATCGATGACAGTTTGTTTGCTGACAAAGTCCGTAATTTAGTTCAAATGTAACTCTATCGGACCAAACTGCGTGGTCATCAGGCCGTAGCTTACAAACTACTTAAACTAATGTAAACTAACCTAAGGACAACACACACACACACACCCATGCCCCAGGGAGGACTCGAATCTCCGACGGCAAGCAACCACGCGTTCCGTACCGAGGTGCTTTAGAGCGCTCGGCTATTCCACAACGGCACACAAAGTAAGTTCCGTTTGGTTGTATAAAACAAATATGTACAGTCTACAACTGTTAAACTACTTTTCTCCATAGCTTCCGAAAACCGCGGCGGAGTGGCCGAGCGGATTGAGGCACCATGCTACGATGCGCGAAGCCGCTCCCCGTCGGGGGTTCGAATCCTCCCTCAGGCATGGATGTTTGTGCTGTCTTTAGTATAAGGTAAGTTGAGGGACTGATGACCCTGCCAGTTAATTGCATTAAGCTTTATAAACATTTTATTTTATTTATTTTAATTGTTTGAAACAGTTCATCAGTAACCACAGACGGGCGTCCACTTTGTTCTTCGTCGTGCACTTGATCACGTCCTTCGTTGACCAGTCTGACACATCTTCTAACCATTGAATCACTCATAACATTTTGTCCGTAAACTTCGCAGATTTGCCGATGGATTTCCTTCGGTTTAACTTTCTTTGCATTCAGAAAACGAATCACAGATCTGATTTCGCACGCAACGGCATTTTCAGCTACGGCTGACATGGTTTTAGGTACAAGTGGGGTTTTGTACATAGATGATTTTCGCAATTATGCTTGCCCATACTGTACTTGTTGCGAATTATTACCGGCTTTTGAACCTATACTAGTGTTTTTAAATACGATGTGCAGTGTCCGCGTTTATTGATAGAATTAAGAAATGTTCAAAAAAAATGTTCAAATGTTTGTACAGCTTGTACAGTTTGTACAACTACGGGGTCATCAGTCCCTAAACTTACAAACTACTTATGAACTACCTACGAACTAGGACGGCACAAATATCCATCCCCTAGGGGGGATTCGAACCCCCGACCGTAGTGGCCGTGCAGACCGTGACTGGAGCGCCTCAGTCCCCTCGGCCACCGCGGCCGGCGATAGAATTAAGCAAATGTCCTTCAGACACTGCACATTGTATTTAAAATCAGTCATTGCAAGGCTTACGACAAATGTACTAAAACGTCTCACCATGTGCGGGAATTACATCATAGAATGTACGAGCACTCATGGGCAGTAGACAACGTGTGGCATGTGAAGGTTTGGGTCGTTCCGGGAATCGTGCGCGGGTAGCGTAATGGTGACGGACCACTCGCGATAGGCGGGAAATCCGGGCTCGAGTCCCGGCCCGGCACAAATTTTCATATGTCACCATTACACCATACAGCTGATGCTGACTAATATTCGCAATTGCGAATACATTTCTTGTCTTTACTAGTGTGTTCACATCAGCACATCCTGTGTGCAGTTACAAGTCATTCTGCGCATGAAGACTTTAACTACCGTTGGCTGAAAAGTTGTTTAGAGTGACTAGGAAGGTTACTTAATTTTTAACATACGAAGCGTCATTTGCGGTGAGGTGTACGTCTATTGTAGTAACCGTTAAGTGAAATGAAACTGGGAGGCCGCACCGCGGTCTGACACGCCGCCTTCCAGAAGCGTCGTTTATGACGTCACGGTGCGGGAAACTTGTTCCCCGCTATTCTCCTTGAGGGCCGTTTGCTGGCGAACTGTCCCGGAGTCTTGCTCGCTGACGTCAGAGTCGTGGTACGTTAAGCGTCTCAGTACTCGGCGATGTTATTCATGTTTTCGCCTCCAGGGGACGTTAGACAGCAGGGAATGGCCCCTTCCCTCTCGTGTTCGCAGTTGGAAACTAAGACTCGAGCCACTGCGCCGCGACGAGTTCCTGAAGAGGACCGACTCGGTTGGCCGCTACCAATTCTCCCCGTCCCGGCACGCACAATTAGAGACTGCAGAGCGGTTTGATAGAACGCCGTAGTATTTCCCTGCTCTCTCCAGTTTTACGGCCGCAAGTGCTGGGCTTTCAGAAGACGGCTACAAGACGGGCAGTAAACGGACAAATATCAGAGAATGGCCGCCTAGTGTGCTCTACCAGTCTCGACACCCCTTACCAGAGTTTGTTACGATGTGTAGTTCCGCCAGTCGCCGCACAGCGCTCTCTGGGACTGTAGCCTAAAGCTCTGTATAGGGAAAGTATGGCCATCCTTTTCCGCGCCGCTTGCCGCCGTCTGCGGCTCGTGATTGGCTGAAATCCAGTCACGTGGTTCTTTCAGCCATCTTGGTCCTATACGTTGCTTGGCTGCCGTGCGAAGTCTTGTGAATATTCGTATGTTTGGGTTTGAATAATGCGACAGTGTTGTACTTTTGGGTGATCTTAAGAAGCGAAGAAGAGAGGCAAACATTATAATACTTTCATTAAATATCAGAAATGCAGGAAGGTGAACAGTATGCCTGATGAAAGACGTCAGAGAAAACTAGGAGTCCAGAAGCGAACTTCGGTTCCTTCACTGTGATGATTTTAATTCATATTTTAAATAAATAGAGTAAAGATTCACTACGAATGGATCGCACAGCATATACTTATATATTTTTAACTTGAATAAATTTGTGAAGAAAATTCCTGCTTAATGTCGTGAGGTTAAATTTTTCACTCATCGTTGGTTTTATCTGCAGGTAGTTGCCGAAAACACAAATTTTTGACATATTAGTGAGTGAACTAGAGTCACGTTTAGATATGAAATCGATATACACTTCCTGAAGCAAGCTTTTCTCGTTCTTTTTCATGTGTATCATTACAGGAAACAAAGAATTGAAAGAAGACAAGTATTCGACATTCATATGTAATTGGCGTTGTAAAGGCACTTTTAATTTCTGTTTTTGGTAAAAGTCATGTAGTGGGTATCCCCTTGCATATTTCGTAGTTCATTTAAGATATCAGTACATAATACGGAAGAAAATACTCATTAAAGTCTTATCCATGATCTCAATTGTTTTCTTAATTTACACTATGCTCCGATGACGACATGCTCGCGGTCTATTGGAATATTTGGCTACAGTACAGGTCAATCTGAATTTATATGTTAACTCTTTAGATCTGGAGCCACAAACTAAACAGTTTTCCTAAAATCTGACGATAAGTATTTCGTAGAGCAGCCAGGTCCGCATGGACAGAACTACGCGAAGTTCCCGCATCTGTCCGTCGGATATAACACCCTGTATCTTGAGAATGAAAACAGTTATCGTCCTGCTCTCAACCTTAAATAAAATTTCGATATCTTACCTACATTTCGTCCGCAGCATTGTATGTGCTAAAATCAACCGTACGCAAAGTCTACGCAATGCTCCTTTTCCTCTGCAAACTATTCAAAATTTTGCTCAGTAGTTAATTTAATTTGATGTAGCACGGAAACTATAGGTCATAATGAACAGAAAATCACACCATTATCGAGAGAATATATCACACTATAACACGTGAAAAAATTAAATTTTTTCATTGAATAGTTTTCTCTAAATCGGTTGAGAAGTATTGTTAAGCGCATCGAACGTTGTAGTGGTCGGTGCGTAAGCAGCAGCGGAATAGGCCCAGCATGGCTGCTGCTGGAAGGCTGGCCATACTTTCCCTATACAGAGCTTTACTGTAGCCATCTGCCACTAACAAGTGGAGGCCTCAAAGACCTTGTAAAAAAATCGCACTGACGTCTTTTACGGCCCACTTTAGATTTCTAGTTTTATAAGTTTTTGCAAACATTTTGGACCAAAATAATAATCTAAATAATAATAAATGAATTAATAAGAGTATATATATATATATATATATATATATATATATATATATATATATATATATATATATATATATATTAGGGTAGTGGCGGGCTTCGAACCACCGACGCTACGCTACGGCTATAAATCAAAGCAGGAGTTCTTTAATCTCATATTATTGATGGCCGTTGTTAACTGATGTTAATATGGCATTTGTAGACATTAGATTATCACTTATCGTACGAAGAACGATGTATTTTTGTTAATTCCTCAGTGTGCCGTTGCTTTGAAATGACAACGTGTAAGTTAGAATAAGGAAATAATCAAATACGCGAGGAATGTCACGTGACATCTCCGAACGGCTGGTTTTCGTTAATTCAATGGAGGGAGTCAAATTTCCGTTATTTTTACAAATACGTCTCAAACGATACGTGATATGAAAAAAACATAAGGGAGTTAAGCTTTAGAGAATTTTCTCCTCTACCAATTAGGTTATTCAATTTTCGTGTCAGATGAACGGTTCATTTGCAATTACAATTACATTACAAACGGCAGTTTTTGGTTTTACTACCGTATTATTTGTCCGAAACATTTGAAAATGGAGGTTCTGGTCTCTGGCGGCCTACAATCATGTCTGTAAAATTTGGTGCTGATCGGTTGAACGGTTCGTCTTAAAAACAGGGTAGCGTAATGGTGACGGACCACTCGCGATAGGCGGGAAATCCGGGCTCGAGTCCCGGCCCGGCACAAATTTTCATATGTCACCATTACACCATACAGCTGATGCTGACTAATATTCGCAATTGCGAATACATTTCTTGTCTTTACTAGTGTGTTCACATCAGCACATCCTGTGTGCAGTGACAAGTCATTCTGCGAATGAAGACTTTATTTTTGCAAATATCTTTGAAACGCTACGAGATATTTAAAAAAAAAAAAAAAAAAAAAAAAAAAAAAAAAAAAAAAAAAAAAAAAAAAAAAAAAACCATAAGAGAGGAAAGTTGTAGAGAATTTTCTCCTCTACAATTTCCGTTATTCAATTTTCGTGTCAGATAAATAGTTAAGCCTTTATTTTCATTTCAATTTCGAGCTGTCAAACGACGATCGCAAAGGCCCAGTTTTAGTGTTACCACCGTAACCTAAAGTGGGCCAATAACGAGACTCACTAACGGCGCTGCTGTCGCGGGATAATTTGACCTTCGGCCGGCCGCCATGATGGTGGTAAGCGTCAGATAAATGAGAGTGTTGTCAGGAGATAAATGGTGTATTATATAGCTACTGCGGTATTTATAGTGACGTCTGCACTGTTTGACTATTGCATTGTACATAAAGCATGACGGTGAGGAGCTGCTCAGCGTGTAACTGCAGTTGAGCGGGTCACGCTACTCTAAGGTATTTGGCTTACAGTTTTAAAAATGCTAATATACGTGCTAGATGCCCTAATGTTAATGTTACGTGCACTTCGTTAAGAAAAAGTTATGCCATACTCCGTGTTCTTAAATGAATTAGTTAGTCACTGGTTGTGTATTCACAAGGCAAGAAGCTATTTTACAGTTATATATGTGATGTGATATTTCATTTTCAGAGTCTATTTTTAACATTAGCTGTTTCAGGCAGCTCTGTTTCATTTTTTGATGGTATAAAATATCTAAATATTGGAGAATGCAGCAGTCACCCATAGAAAGACGTGAAGTGTTGTGAAACTCTACCGAAATTAATTTTTGTACAAAAGTTTCTCCATCGTAGATTATACTGAGAAAGTGCCAAAAAACCGTGTCTGACGATAAATTTCGTTCATATGCTGCACTTAGAACGTTACAAAACTGAATCTTATAATTCGGTTTGGTTGGGAAGAAGAAAAGCTATTGGCCAATTTCTACGCCGTGTGTGTAATAAATTTACACACGAACAATAGTTGTTGTATATATTGAGAGTCTGAAGCTGTTTTGTAGTTATATATTTAAATGGGCCGCTTACGGAGCTGGGCCGGCCGCGGTGGCCGAGGGGACTGAGGCGCTTCAGTCACGGTCTGCACGACCACTACGGTCGGGGGTTCGAATCCCCCCTCGGGCATGGATATTTGTGCCGTCCTAGTTCGTAAGTAGTTCATAAGTAGTTTGTAAGTTTAGGGACTGATGACCCCGTAGTTAAGTCCCATAAGCTGTGCAGACATTTCATTACGGAGCTGTGCGGCCATGGGAGGCCTCGACGTTGGAATCACGGATTTACTTCACACTCCGTACACCTTCAGTAGCCCAGTATAACAACACAATGTACAACTAACCTGGCAGTCCAGAGAAAATCGCGTCATTTAGGGGAGAATGGGCCACATTGAACCACCTGGCACAATGAATCAGGTGGCATAATTTCAGTAAAAGGTGGATTTTTTTTTCTCTGTGCATTTGTTATCAGTACTGCTGTACCGACGTCCATTTGTTTTCTGCAAGATCTAGCTTCCGCCGTTCGTTTTCTGCTGATGTTGTTATTTTCGCTACAGTGAAGTAATTTTCGGAGAATTAAATAAACTAAATTTGGTGACAAAGGATTGCAATGAAGTACACAAAAACTATGCCATTACAACAATATCAACATTGTGTTTCACGATCCATATCTTCGAATATTAACAATTTTCATGTGTAACTTCACTTGAGCTTTGTTTGAAATATATACTGTTGGGACATATTGAACTAAGTTCTCGTGGGTCATGACGAGTCGTAGGTTCATTGTACCCAACTGATACACCAGAGAAAAAAAAAAAATTTACAAGCCACAAAAAATCCCAATAGAAAGGCAGATCGGAATCTTCATGAGCAGGATGCTGATTGACAATATAGTGATGTTCATTATGAAGAGAGCAATGATAGCATGGATGAGTCTGGTGAATCT
Source organism: Locusta migratoria (assembly GCA_026315105.1). Lineage (NCBI taxonomy): Eukaryota > Metazoa > Arthropoda > Insecta > Orthoptera > Acrididae > Locusta > Locusta migratoria. The sequence goes on along the minus strand of CM048755.1, from coordinate 352,072,128 downwards.
GTATATAACTTTGAAAAATTGAATAAATTATCAGAAACATATGATTTCGTTTTGACCACATTTGAACTAAAAACAAAATGCCCGTTTACAACGTGGTGAAAATTTTAAACCAAAGGATGACTCTTGAGACTATCAGGTATCATTTGTGAGGAAAGGTAAAGGATGAAGCATTTGTTCCAGCTAGCAACATTCTTTACATGCTTCCAATACCAATTAATGATGGTGTGACAAAGAGAGAAAAGACATAATTCAAATTTGGAACTAGCTTCCAGGCCATTGCTGTTCGCTAATTCCAAAAGAAGACATACGACTCTGTGCCTGCAGGTTTGATGATGTATAAGTGGAAAATATGTAAACATTAATTAAAAAATACATTAAAAATTTACTTTGTATGCTAAACATGTTCTTCTAACAAACTATTTAAGGTGGTTCATTGTACCCCGCATGTGGGGCACTATTAACCATTTACCAATTTTTATTCAAAGACATGTAGCTTGAAACAACTCACTCATAGAGCAATCATATAACGCCATTTATTACTTGAATGATTAAACTGTGCCGCGGTGTAAGGCGCCTCGCTGCGGAGCGCGTGGTTGCTCGCCGTAGGAGGTTCGAGTCCTCCCTGGGGCATGGGTGTGTGTGTTGTCGTTAGGTTAGTGTGCCTTAGAGTTAGTCGTATGGCATGAATGGCTGGCAGGTCCCGAAGGGCAGGTTCAGCCACCTAATTGGAAAGATTTTTCCTATCCTCCGCGCCCGCAGGCACCTTTCCTCCGCGAAGTATGAGAATTATGTGCTGAAGTGTCTGTGTTAAGTATAGGTGACTATAATGGGTGCGTGTGTAATGTAGTTGTTGTGACCTCGTCGCCTTTTGTTGTTTATTCGTCCCGGTCTAGTTGTCAATAAAGGTACTGGTGCAGGATCCTTTGAAATGTAAAACATTGATATAGTTAGTATTACAAGATATTTATTGACTGAAAAGTATAATACTGAACTTAAGAACAAATGTCATTTTCTTCTCTCTTCTTGCTTCTCGCGGTGTCGTCCGTATGATGCTAGCTGCGCGGAGACCTAGCGACTGCTAAGTTCGTAGCCGCGTTCTCACTTAGTACTGTCCTAGTTCTGTCGTCGTAGCTGCTTAGTAACTGCCGGGTGTCCAGACATATGTCGGCCTAGATATAGCCGCTTGTAGAGGGAGCGCATCTTCTGTTAATCAAATGTTCAAATGTTTGTATAGCTTATAAACTTACAAACTACTTATGAACTAGCTAACACTAAGGACGGCACAAATATCCATGCCCGAGGGGGGATTCGAACCCCCGACCGTAATGGCCGTGCAGACCGTGACTGATGTCCCCTCGGCCACCGCTGCCGGCTTCGGTTACTCCTTCTCCTCCAGGATGCGCGGCGCCTGCTTGCTATTAGCTTTCGGTCGATCGCTGCCTTCTCCACAATCGTTCTCTTATGTCTGGAGTGTGGCGCTGACTTTACGCCACAATAGTAGTTTCGTGTTGGAGATGACGGGAGAAGGGACAGGGTGAAACCCGGTGCCGGCACATAGCCCACTCCTTTCGAAAAGGACGAAGGGGACCGCCCAGCTTAACGTCCCCATCCAACGGACGGATCACCAACAACAGTACCCCATTCCCTCACTCCATGCGACATGGAGAGGTTTGGCTAAATAAAAAAAAATCCAGGACATTGGTGCAAAGACTTGTGATCAGGGTCATTGCACCACCACCCCTCTGCCGCAAGACAAAGGGAAAGTTGTCAACAGCACGTGGCGCACCCGGACGGTACCCATCCAAGTGCTGGCCACGCCCGACGGTGCTTAACACGCGGGAACCGGCGTGTCCACCTGGCCACGGCCGTGAACTTAGTTTACCTTACTTTAAGTAGTCTGTAAGCTACGGACTAATGACCAAGCATTTGAGTCCCATAGATTTACTTTTTTTTTACCCACTACACCCTTATGTATGCATGGGTAGATGGCAGACATTGGGGTTTAAAAACATATTTTTACACTGTCGGAATTAAAAACAAGCACACCCTCTTAGAGTTTTGCAGTTCACTCAAAAGTTACGTGTATGGTTCAAATGTTTGTAAATCTATCGGACTCAACTGCTGGGTAATTAGTCCGTAGCTTACAAACTACTTAAACTAAGGTAAAATAACCTAAGGACAACACAAACACCAATGTCCGAGGGGGGATTCGAACCCCCGACGGCGAACGGCAGCGCGCACCGTAGCATGGCGCCCGTATGCGCACGACTAATCCGCCGCGTTAGTGTGTATGGAGTACATAAAATGGTAGCGTTTACGGATCAGTAGCTCAGGCCGCATTGAGTTACCATAGGTGTTCTATACGATTCAAGTTGGCACTCTTTGCAGGCCAATCCATTACAGGAATGTTGTTTTTGTGTAACCACTCCGCCACAGGCCGTGCATTATGAACAGGTGCTCGATCGTGTTCAAAGATGCAATCGCTATCCACGGATTCTCTTCAGCAATGAGAAGCAAGAAGGTGCTTAAAACATCAATGCAGGCCTGTGCTGTGATAGTGACACGCAAAACAATAATGGGTGCAAGCCCCCTTAACGAAAAACACGACCACATCATAACACCACCGCCTCAGAATATTACTGATGGCACTACACACGCTGTCGGATGACGTTCACCGGCCATTCGTCATAACCATACTCTGCCATCTGTCGCCACATTGTCTAACGTGATTCCTCACTCCACATAACGTTCTTCCACTGTTCAATCGTCCAATGTTTACGCTCCTTACACCAAGAGAGACGTCGTTTGGCATTGTCCTGCGTGATGCGTGGCTTACTGGCAGCCGCTCGACCATGAAATCAAAGTTTTCTCGCCTCCCGCATAGTACTTGGAGTGTATCCTGGTGCAGTTTGTAATTCCTGTGTGATGGTCTGTATAGATGCCTGCCTATTACACTGTACCACCCTCTTCAACTGTCGGCGGTCTTTATCAGTTAACAGACGACGTCGGCGTGTACGCTTCCGTGCTGTACGTGTCCCATCACGTTTCCACTTCTTTATTACATCTGAAACAGTGTGAAAAACGACTAGAAGAGCACAAAATTAACGGTAGAAGGGGGGAGAGTGACAAATCAGCTGTTGTTGGACATGTTTCTCAACCAGGAGACCACCGTATTCAATTCGATAAGACTCAGGTTTTGGCAGCCACAAACGGATATCACGAAACACTGTACAGAGAGGCTATACAAATTGTAAATCACCGCAATAATTTCAATAGGATAGAGGAGGGCGTGATACTGAATGAAATCTGGATTCCCCCCTCAGCAGGTCCTTTGCAGATGGGGACGAAACGTAGGCTTTTAATAACAAAACTATAAGACCACGGTATAATAGGCCGAAAAAATTTTAACAATATCGACATTAACGGCCGTGAAAGTTTACATTTTATACATTTAATGCTTGCTCGAGGAGACAGTTGTTTTCTCTCAACCCCGTCGAATAGTTGTCACCGCATAGTCGTGTAAACTAGTATTGCCCAATACAGTCTCCCGCTTCACCCTACGGAAATTGTACGAAGAGAGGATGCCACACGAGGAATGGTCGCGTGGTCTAATGAGTCACGCTGCTGACTGGAGGTTCGCGTTTTCCCTCGGGCATGGCTGTCTCTGGTGTCCAGCGAGCACAGAATAACATAGAGAGGCTGTACCGCCTACATCAGCAGTGAAGTCACGGCAGCCATCTTAGATGGGTGTAGAAACGGAGTTGTGCCGATAAATGCGTAGTACTTCAACTGACGCTCGCCCCAATTACGTTGTTATTTGAACTCCTTAGGATAGGAAAACAATTATCAAAATTTTCACGCAGACAGATGGATACTGAAGGTATGCAACGGTGTTCTTAGCAAGTACAATACTTATTATGTCTGTATAAAAAATAATTGAAACTATTATATGAAACTAAAATTACGACATGAGAAAGTTAGTAGCTTGCCACTTTTTTTGTTTTGGGGTCAGGAAACTTTCGTCTGCGAGAAAGTTGTAGATAATGAAATGAACTTTTTATTTAAACAACTTTTTATAGCTCCCCTTTTTTCTCACAAATTTGGATAGAATAGAGCGGTGGAACCTTTCAAATTCTACTCGTTACTTTCAGCGAGCTTGCCCACCAGCGAGCACAGATTCTGTTGCCCACTCACCTTGTACTGTGTGATCAATTTCGATAAACATTTTTTAATCTGGGATAGAATTTTCGGTATGAAATAATTATGACTTAATACTTATTTATTTTATTACTAACTAGCTTACCCCCCGCCCCTACTTTGCACGGTTAATCTTTAAAGTTCTTTAACTCGAGAACTGCAGAACGTATTGTGATTCGGTTTACTTCAATTTTTTCGTTAGAATTCTGGGATCAACGTTGGTTATATACGAAAATGTGAAAATGTTAAATAATTGAAATAAAAATAATAACGTAGAATGGCTTACCACTCCCTCTCTTCTGTACCCTCTGTAGTGTAAACTATGAGGCCTGCGCCAAAGTACATAGTATAGAATTATAGAACTCAGGACGATTTTTTAAAGGCCGCAAGATCATATGTCTAACTTGTACAGATGTCCCACAACCACTATATCTGTAGTCTGAAGCCGTATGGCGCCAGCACTTTAGAGAAGAAAACTGGTGAATGTGGTTTACTCTTAAAACACATGGTCACGCGTATTTTATTTATTTATTTTAGATCCTTGTAAGTTCTGCAATTCTATACTATGTGCACTGGCCTAGCTCTTATAGCTTAGGCTCCAGAACTGACTGAAATGCAGAAGCGGTAAGCGCTTCTACGTTATTATTCTTACAATGAAAGTACTTGGGCTCGAACAAACATGTCTGTATGAACGTTTGGTTACAGGGTCTCTACGTACATCTCAATGTGCTGGTGAGTGTCGTTTTTATGCAAAACTTTGCAATCATGCTCCAGATAGCACTGTATATGTAATTGTAGACGCCATACGTAATGCAGATATCTGAATTATAACTTATGTAATAATCGTCGTACATGTTCTCTAGCGTATTGTCATCAAAAGCCGTGATGATAGTTGCAACTTTAACCTTGGAAGACCGTTGGTATTCACTGCCACTGCTTCCATCGCCTCTTCCCGCACTTACCGTAACACTACCGCTAGCAATGAGTTCTTGGTCATTATCATCCCTATTATCATCATTATATGTTAGTGTTCTGTACCATAATTGATACGAGAAAGCATGCGAATGATTCATCTTTTACACTAATACCATCTTCACGAAGAATGGTTCTTTGTAACTTCATCTCAACCAATCGCAATACTTTAGCAGGTTTAATTATCAATCGCCGCTCCATCTGACGCTTCACCACACAAATGTCATAAAACGCAACTTCGGAGGCACACTGCACCGTCGTTACTGGCGAACCGACAGGTCAAAGTGCAATGTGGCAAGGCACACGCAGAAGCCTCTAACGGACGACTGCAGAGTTTTGCAGATGCGAGAGTGTCACTAGTGCAATAAGGGATCTTTACATTATCTCTCGTACGATTTTGATGTATATGTTTTTATTCGAGCCCAAGTACTTTCCTTGTTAGTTTAGTTGTTTCACAAGTTCCTATTGACATTAAATATAGTCAAAGTTTATCACAGGATTTTAAAGAAAAAACTGAGGAAACAGCATGACGATACGTTCAGTACTCCTCGAGTTATAAAAGGTTAAGACAGACAGAGGGAAAATGTGCTTCTGTTTAATATAATAGTATGATTTGCTATGCCTAGCTGAAATTTGTAATTATTTGCGGCGAAAATAGATTGTCAAAAAAGGAACGCCATAAAATATGTGAAAAAAGGAATTAACAGACAGCGAACTACCGTGTGCCCGCAGCTGTGGCCGGCTGGAGCTCGGCACTAGGGTGTTTCAACTCTACGGCCGCCATGTTGCTTGTGTGTCACGTCTCCTACCGGCTTTATTTCACTGTCATTGTAAGGCCTCTCTACGTTATTCTGTGCTCGCTGGTGGTGTCCGCAGTGTAAGCTAGTTTAAGTAGTTTGTAAGTGTAGGGACTGATGACCATGGCAGTTTGGTCCAAAAGGTTTACAAACATTTGAATATTTTGAGAGGATGCCAAGTGATCAACAATTTGACACCTACATCGTTCATGTGAAACTCAGCTTGCCCTTTTCTCACATGACATCTTGCGAGCCATGGATGAAGTGCAACAGGCGGATTGTGTTTTTCTCGACTTCAAAAAGGCGTTCGACGCGGTGTCACACTGCAGACTGCTAACGAAGATACGAGCTTATGGAATAGGTTCACAGATTTGTGACTGGCCGGAAGACTTCCTAATTAATAGAACGCAGTACGTTGTTCTCGACGACGAGTGTTCATCATAGACGAGTGTATCGTCAGGCGTGCCCCAGGGGAGTGTGATAGGGCCGCTATTATTTTCTATCTATATAAATGATCAGAAGGACAGAGTAAGCTGTAATTTGCGGCTGTTTGCTGATGATGCTGTGGTGTATGGGAGGGTGTCGTCTTCAACTGCATACAAGGTAACTTAGAAAAAATTTCTAGTTGGTACGAAGAGTGGCAGCTAGCTCTCAATGTAGACAAATGTAAGGTGATGCGCATGAGTAGCAAAAACAATCCCATAATGTTTGAATACAGCATTATTAGTGAGCTTCTTGATGCTGTCGCGTAATTCAAATATCTAAGCGTAACATTGCAGAGTAATATGAAATAGAACGAACATGTAAGGACAGTTGTGAGTAAGGCGGACAGCCGACTTCGGTTTATTGGGAGAATTGTGGGAAGATGTACTTAACCTGTAAAGGAGACCGCATATAAAAAGCTTGTACGACCACGTCTTGAGTATTGCTCAATTGTTTGGGGCCCGCAGCAGATGAGTTTAAAGGAAGACATAGAGGCAGTTCAGAGGCGAGCAGATAGGTTTGTTACTGGTAGGTTCGACCAATGCGCAAGTGTCACGGAAATGCTCCGACAACTCAATTGGGGATCGCTGGAGGAAAGCCGATGTTCTTTTCATGAATTTCTGGTGAGGAAATTTAGAGGGCCGGAATTTGAAACTGAGTGTAGTACGATCTTGCTGCCGCCTACTTACATTTCGCGTGGTGATCACAAAGACAAGATAAGAGAAATTAGGGTTCGTACGGAGGCATATAGGCATTCGTTTTTTCCTCGTTCTATTTGGGAGTGGAATAGAAAAGGAAATGCATAGTAGTCTTGCAGTGTACCCTCCGCCATGCACCTTACGGTGATTTGCGGAGTATGTATGTAGATGTAGATGTACAACGACTTGACCTTATTAACACGGCTATATGTAGTTCATGTGGTTCTTCGGCCACACCCCTGCATAGATTTACGTGCTTGGTCTTCTGGAGAACTGGTTTTGGCTGCGAAATAAAACGGCTTTTCTTAGCAGGACTAATGTTGCCTCTTAGTCCATCGACATGCTCTTGCGACCTGGCAGAGGGTTCATCGAACCACCGTTATACTATTTTATCTCCCATTCCATTCTCGAATAGCGCGCGGAAAGAGAGAACACCTGAATCTCTCCGTTCGAGCTCTGATTTCTCGTATTTTATTCTGATGATCTTTTCTACCTACGTAAGTGGGAGTCAACAATATATTTTCGCATTCGGAAGAGAATGTTGGCGATTGCAGTTTCTCAAGTAGCCCACGCGGTAGCGATAAGCGCCGTTGTTGCAATGATTCCCATCCCAGATCCTGTATCATTTCCGTAACGATGTCTCCCCTGTATCGCGACAATACGAAACGAGTTGCCCTACTTTGGACTCTTTCGATGTCCTCCGTCAAACCCACCTGATAGGATCCCACACTGGGCAGCAATACTCCAAAAAGAGACGGATAAGCGTAGTGTATGCAGTTTCTTCAGTAGTTCTGTTGCATCTTGTAAGGGTTCTGCCAATAAAACGCAGTCTCTGGTTCGCCTTTCCCACGACATTATCTACGTGTTCTTTCCAATTTAAGTCTGAAGTAATAGTAATTCCTAGTTTTTTGTGGAGTTTACGGCCTTCACATTTGATTGATTTATCATGTAAACAAAGATTAACGGATTTCGTTTCGTACTCATGTGGACAACTTCACATTTCTCATTATTTAGAGTCAATTGCCAATTTTTACTCCATATTTGCCATTAATACGTGGTTCTGTAGGAATTATCCTAATGCACGTAAAAAAAATGTTTGAAAATATTTGAGGAACCTATTCAATATTTATTTACACAGAAATTGATTATGATTTAGTTTGTACCAACATACAAATGAAAGCCCATGCCTAAGAATTTGCTGTAACAGTCGGATTACAAACTCCACCTTGACTCCTTGTGTCTGTATTTGTAACGTTCATTTCATGCACTTCCGCCGTAAAGTGATTATAAACTCGTTGTAGTGCATAGGGCCCATGGGAGTACGCCTGCCGTATGGCAGAAAAATGACCGTCGCCGCTGAGCGGGCGATACTTCCTTTATACAGGGCTTTCCGAACCGTGGGTACAGGGCGCCACGTGAGGCAAAAGTTGCAGCCTGCACCTACATGCTCAGACCCATTTGATCCCGCAAATTGCCCAAGTTGTTAGAATGTACTAGCGATCACAGGACAATCCGTGGCAACAAACAGACGGAGCAACTGGCTAAACAAGGCTCCACGCCAAGAACGCCGCGCCGTACCACTCCAGCGCGTTTCACTTAACGTGCCGGCCTGTCTCTACAACGTGGCAGACCATTTCTTACACCTTGTATTACGCGCGAGAACTCATCTGCAGTGTTTTGAACCGTACAACGGTTGACTCTGCAGGCGGAACAAATCTACCGTGACGCGCAGGCTAGACGACAGAAAGCAGTGCACGTTTCAATCCAAGACAGGTAAGAGGCTGTGTTAAAAATGAACCGAACGACCACTCCTGTAACTAGAAAATAAGAATAGTATTTGAAAAACGACCTCACCGGGTACGGGAATGTAGTATTAAGCAGAGTCTCAGTAAAAGAAAAGTTTTGTTCTATTGAGAGGTAAAAATTTAGTTTTTTATAATCGTTAAAAATCGGAAAACAGGGGACAGTAAAGTTATGACAAATTAAACTATAAAGATACTAATTAAGGACAGGATTCAACCGTTAATGGTATCGTTTCGATAACCCAAACCGCAAATCATCATCATCATCATCATTAATCGTTTTACTCATTGCTGAGTGTCGTGACCTCATTTCCTCATTCATTCTTAAATAGTTGAAACTTCAATCAGGTCTCTCCATCTACAGCGATCTTCAGCCTTTCTTAATATGTTGTGAAGAAATATGCTGGTGATCGTCTTCGCTTGAACAAACCATCTGATTGCTGCTCTCCCTCGTGGTCTTCTGCCTTCAGTTTTTCCCTGCAAGATGGTCTTCTCTAAATTATCCCCTTTCCTTCTCAAGGTGTGCCTAAGGAAATTGAAGATAGCGCGGCCTCCTGCGTCGGGGGTAAGAATTCTCCCTCGGGCATGGATGTGTGTGTTGTCCTTACGTTAGTTTAACTTAGTTTAACTAGTTTGTAAGTCTAGAGGCTTATGAACAAAATAGTTTTGTCCCATAGAATTAAATTTTTTTTGACCTTAAGGTATTTTTGGCTAACACGAGAAAATAACATTCTGGTGATGCGAAGTTCTTCTACACACCTGGCCATTAAAATTGCTACAACACGAAGATGACGTGCTACAGACGCAAAATTTAACCGACAGGAAGAAGATGCTGTGATACGCAAATGATTAGCTTTTCAGAGCATTCACACAAGTTGGCGCCGATGGCGTCACCTACAACGTGCTGACATGAGGAAAGTTTCCAACCGATTTCTCATACACAAATAGCAGTTTACCGGCGTTTCCTGGTGAAACGTTTTTGAGATGCCTCGTGTAAGGAGGAGAAATGCGTACCATTACGTTTCCGACTTTTATGAAAATCGGATTGTAGCCTATCGCGATTGCGGTTTATCGTATCGCGGTATTGCCGCTCGCGTTGGTCGCGATCCAATGACTGTTAGGAGAATATGGAATCGGTGGGTTCAGGAGGGCAATACGGAACGCCGTGCTGGATCCCAACGGCCTCGTATCACTAGCAGTAGAGATGACAGGCCACTTATCCACATGGCTGTAACGGATCGTGCAATCACGTCTCGATCCCTGAAGAAACAGATGGGGACGTTTGCAAGACAACAACCATCTGCACGAACAGTTCGACGACGTTTGCAGCAGCATGGACTATCAGCTCGGAGACCATGGCTGCGGTTACCCTTGCCGCTGCATCACAGATAGGAGCGCCTGCGATGGTGTACGCAACAACGAACCTGGGTGCACGAATGGCAAAACGTAATTTTTTCGGATGAATCCAGGTTCTGTTTACAGCATCATGACGGTCGTATTCGTGTTTGGCGACATCGAGGTGAACGCACACTGGAAGCGTGTATTAGTCATCGCCATACTGGCGTATCACCCGGCGTGATGGTATGAAGTGCCATTGGTTACACGTCTCGGTCACCTCATGCTCGCATCGACGGCACTTTGAACAGTGGCCGTTACATTTCAGATGTGTTACGACCCGTGGCTCTACCCTTCATTCGATCCCTGCGAAACCCTACATTTCAGCAGGATAATGCACGACCTCATGTTGCAGGTCCTGTACGGGCCTTTCTGGATACGGAAAATGTTCGACTGCTGCCCTGGCCAGCACAGTCTCCAGATCTCTCACCAACTGAAAATGTCTGGTCAGTGGTGGGCGAGCAACTGGCTCGTCACATTACGCCAGTCACTACTCTTTATGAACTGCGGTATCGCCATCCAAGCTCTGTTTAACTCAATGCCGTATCAAGGCCGTTATTACGGCCAGAGGTGGTTGTTCTGGATACTGATTTCTCAGGATCTATGCACCCAAATTGCGTGAAAATGTGATCACATGTCAGTTGTAGTATAATATACTAGCTGAAAACCCGGCGTTGCCCGGGTATTTATTTATTTATTGTTATATTTCCTTATTCGTATGCTGATCCTTACAGAGAAAGAGCTGAAGACACTGTAGCACGCATAGAACAAAGATATGGTCTGTGCCATCACGTTTCGCTGTATGTAACCCCATTGCTATAGAGTAGCAAACATCATCTCTGGCCCTCAGTCCGATTTTTTTCAATAATTTGACAACTTTCAACCCCCATATCTTCCCCCCCCCCCTTATAGCTATCGGCATGGAACTGCTGTGGCGTACAACGGGAGATTTAGGACAACAATTACACACAGACCATTCGTTTGCATTCTGTAGTTTTCGCTTCAGAGCGAACCATCCCAGTATAATCCACCTTTTTATCATTATCAACCCTCAAGCAACAATGCAACCAATAAAACCATTTTCAAAGAGTAAATATAATTTTCAAAGAGTAATTATTGTTTCGCATTTCGCGTTATATTCGTCAAATTACTAAATATCTATCTGATCGCTATAAAACCGTGCCTAAAACCTTCCTCAGGTATAAATTAATAACTGTACATATATTTAAGTCTCTGCGCCTTGTCGTTCGGACGTGATAAGCGTACACTGAACAGACATTAACATTAATATGTATAGATAAATAGCTATCCGATCGCCATAAAACCGTGCCTAAAGCCTTCCCCGGGTAGACATTAGAAACTGTACAAATTTTTAGCTCTTTATGTCTTGTGGTTCAGTCGTGATAAACATACACCGTACAGACATTCACATTTATAGATATAGATTTGTCCAATGAATACCCGTTTATCATCTGCATTTCTTCTCGGTGTAGCAATTTTAATGGACAGTAGTGTATTATTGAAGCATATGTTCTTTTTATTTTTCATGGTACACGCAGCATCTTCCTCCAACAGCACATCTGGAAGGCAGAAATGCGGCTCTTATGACTGCCTTTCACGGCGCAGGTCTCGCATCCGTATAAGAATACAGGAAACAACAACGTTTCCACTAAGCGCATCTTTGTTGTCTTGGATGTAAACAAATTAATTAGCGGACGAAAAATATGTCAGTGGGTGGCTGAGATGTCCCACCTACACTTGACTCTACAACTGAATTGAAATGGAGAAGACAGTCGCGGTAAATACAATGAACTGTTGTACTGGTGTCGACACCATTGTGCAGAAGCGATCTTGCATAAACAAAAAATGGCTTTTAGCGTACAAATACCATTCACTGCGTCCGTGGCGGCTGCGCACACGACTCTGAAATCCTATCAAAAGCAGCTGGTTTAATCTGTAGCTGAATGAAATCAGCTAAAAATTCCTATCAGTCTTCATGAAGTCAAGACTCGCTAACTTCCATACTCAAAACTAAGTTGCCATGGTACACTGATTCAGCAAACCAGCCTACAGTTGTGCCTTCTCACTATGGTCCGCAGACGTGAACTAATTATTATGGACAGGCAAAAATGTCCAGTGCTCGCTCTGTGATAGTGCCTTAATTACATGTGAAGCCTGCAACTCAACATTGAGCACCGCGGACCGCTGTTTATACCACTGGGCAAAACCACATGGAGCCGCTAAGTATTCTCACAGAAGTGCACCTCGAAAGGACACACACGAGAGAGTCGTCTCCAGAGGCAGACCAACTGTGTTTTTTTTTTAAATTTTTATTTATTAATTTTTTTTTAGCTCGGTCAGTCATATACTTTTTCGATATTTTCACAAATTTGTAGTCGAGGCCGCGGTGAAGTAGCCGAGCACATTGAGGCGCTATGCTGCGATGCGTGAGGCCGTTCCCCGTCGGGGGTTCGAATCCTCCCTCGGGGATGGACGTTTGTTCTGTCTTTAGTATAAGTTAATTGATAAGTAGTTTGTAAGTTTAGGGACTGATGACCCCTCAGTTAAGTCCCATAAGCTTAACAAACATTTGAACATTTTTGCAGCCGAGACACATCTACTCCAGTTAGCCAATGAGAAGAGTCGTACCAGCGCATCGTTGGCTCTGAAATAGTCTTGTGTAGTTCGCGAACGAACTGGTTCGGAAGAGCGCTCTCACAGGCGAACTACGCGAACTAGTTCGCAGATCCCTCGCCTCTTAGTTCGTCCGCTCCAGTTCCGAAGACTGGCCGGGAGCAGCGACAGGACGCGAGAGCGCGCAGAATCGCGTGATTCCCTTCTGCCAGTGACCGTGATTTGGAGCTGAGATGAAGCTCAGCTGTAGTTTCATAGTTCACTTCCACAAATTTTCTTTTCTAAGGTATTCAGCAGTGTCATAACAAAAGAAAGAGCTCTTTTAGTAGCGGGAGCAAAAGCCAAAAAGAGCGGACGAACTAAAAAGAGCGATCTACTTCGCGGCCGAGCTGCGAACTAAAAGGAGAGCTACCGGTCGCGAACTAAAATATGCGCGATCGGTCGCGAACTAAAATATGCGTGATCGGTTGCGAAGTAAAATATGTGCAATCGGTCGCGAACTAAAATATTTGCAATCGGTCGCGAACTAAAACATGCGTTACCGGTCGCGAACTATTATGCCCAACGTATCTCGCTTCTTAGTTCGTTGGATTCTTTTCCGAAGACCGACGGGCAGTAGCGAGAGGCCACGCAGCAGAATTAAAAATCAAGTGTTTGCCTTCTGCTGATGAGAGCCATTTCGAGCGAGCGTCTGCCTGCTAGATTACATAGATCAATGCTACATAATTTCTGTTTTGGAGTATACTGCAGTCTGCAATATCTGACTAATAAATTCCATAATGCCAAGATATAGAGATAAGCCTAAACTTAAACGCAAGAATTATCCACAAACTATTTAAATGGCCCGCTACCGGGCTAGAACCCAGTTCCCTTCGAGCAGCCGTAGCGTGCGGATCTCCGTGCCGGCGCGTTTCCAGGAGCTCAGTCCGTCAGTTCACCTGATGATGGCGACATGTATGATCGCCGAAATATTGTGCCCGTTGGACACTATAGACCGGCAGTACACCCGTGGATATTTTGATTATCCACAAACTGTTTCTTTTGCTTTGCGTGATATCGTTAGCGGCTCAAGCAGCAAGCGCATGAAGCAGCTAGGTGTGCAGAACACGGCGCTCAGCCGTCACTGGGAGCGGACGAACTAAAACAACGAACTAGAGCCGCGAACTAAAGTGAGCGCTCCCGATCGTCAACTATTATGCGAAAGTCTACTCTGAAACATGGCGTCCAGCCAGTGAGAAGTTGTGTCTTAAACCGTTATGTCACACCTTAAGAATCTGACTCAACTCTCCGGGCCGGCCGCGGTGGCCGAGGGGACTGAGGCGCTCCAGTCACGGTCTGCACGGCCACTACGGTCGGGGGTTCGAATCCCTCCCTCGGGCACGGATATTTGTGCCGTCCTTAGGATTAGCTAGTTGATAAGTAGTTTGTAAGTTTAGGGACTGATCATAGTTAAGTCCCATAAGCTATACAAACATTTGAACAGCTCTCCGGCGTCACCGTGTCCACCGTCACTAGCTTTTGGTGGCGCTGCCCAGGCGCTCAACACGCCACAGAAGGACGTGGACTGCTGTAAAACTGCTGTTGTCTGCTAAAAGCCGTCGTTCTGTCGTCTGCTTGCTGGTCGGTCTGGGGCCTTCCCTGCCAGGCAGAAAACCATTCCCTTTATCTCCTGTCTCAAAACAAACACGGCTTCCGTGTCATGCCACACAATTTAAAATGTCTGAAAATTAAAATACACAATTTTGTGTTTGTTCTGCAGGTTTGTTTATTATGTGAATCGATTGTCGGCTTCTTAGGGCATCATCAGACATTTACTGAAGTTCAGTCAAAGAACCTGTGCTGTCAACAAACCAGAAGAGATGTAACACGCAGAGAAATAAATTATCATCTTTGATGGAGCAATTACAATGAAAATAAATATTTAAATGAAATTTGTAAATTAATAGTACCGCAAAAAGGAAACATTGATCCTATACATGAAGAAACAGTGAAAGCATAACAATTTCATGCCAACATGGCGGACGAGATTTTATATCCGCCATATTCATGGCGTTGTTGGTATACGAGAATATCCTTAAAAAGTATAGGTTCTAAATATGTTGTTTCATTGTTTAACAACTATTTTCCATTATTGAAAATGTTTTTAACGAACTCGTCATTGAGTTCTTTTTATCCTTGTAAATTATGGTAACTTCTGCGGCCACACATAGAGGGCGCCTGTGCTACGCCTAAGTTGCTCAATAGTATACTTTCCATTCAGTGGTATTTCCATGTGATCCATTGGCTAGCAACTTATGTTACAAGTACAGCTGATGTTGACCGTTAATGTATTATGTGTTTTTAGCTGCATCTTTTTCCGTTCTCCTTTCAGGAGAAGTATGTTTCTTATAATTGTAAATGCCAGAGATTTTTTTTTTTAAATTGGTCTTTGTAACTATTTTTACCTATATATATATAATGTTTCCTGTACTTTGTCACCAGGCACTCCGATGATGGGCTGGGCCTGAAACGCGTCAGCGTAAAGAGAAAAATGAAGGATTTTACATCTACAACTCCTTCATTACTCCAGCCAATCAGCTTTTTTAGAATCCTTTTTTGTTGTCATATTAATAATGGCTGCCTACCTCTACCAGGACTTTAAATCCGATTTGCAATAAAGTTTGAAGGGTTGTTCAAAACACAAGGTGAGATAAAACCTAAGAAATATAGAATAAATATTAGAAACCTGGGACACTATTATAACTAAATAAACAAGTAGATAAAAATAGAGGGATGGAATGAGAGGGTAAAGATGAGGTGCATTGGATAATTGTGAAGCTTAACAAATCTGAGATATGCACTCGAACTGCAAAACGGTGAAAATAAACATATTCAGTAATAGTGATCCCAATTAAATAAAGAATTAATGTAAGGACGGAGTACAGAATAATTAGGAATATTCGCACTAACAAAGAAAGACAAAACAGGTGCGATAAAATGGAAATGTCTGCCCAGTGTCAGCCTCGTAATATATGCAACGTATTAAACACACTGACATCTTCAAGTGCAGTAACTACTGTGTGGGGTAGCAAATTGCTCAGAAAAGTGCGTAAATGATGTGTAAGTGCATGTAAATGACATGTAACGAAGTCGGCATTTCATGACTCCTAACACAATTCAAAGGTACTCCACACAGATTCATACAGAGATTTAAAAGGTCGATGCAAAAGAGATTGGATGAGGAATGGAACAGACCAACCAATGGCAATGAGAAAGATTACAGAGCGGTACACACAGCGTTTCCGTCATTGCATTGATACGTGGAACATTCGTTTTCAAGAGGTTTCTATCCAACCACTGCACAAATGAAATTGAACAACGAACGTTTTAAAAAACACATCGTCTGGGCAGATCTACAGCTCTAGTATCCTCTTTGTCAGTGGCGTAATAATTTTTGTTGCGTGAGAGGGGGGGGGGGGAGTTCAGTCCTCTTCTGAAGGGGGCACAGCCAATTCTCAGTACAAGACGTTCATTGAATCACTATCCAAAATATCTGCAGCTGTTTCAATGTTTAAATCTGGATCACAGTTTGCATTGGAAGACACTAGAAAATAAAAAGAGAAATAAAAAGCTTGCTGATATGACTTCAGCAGCGCGGGGGGGGGGAGGAGGAATAGAAGCACCCCCCGCCCCAATTCATCTGCGCCTCTGCTCTTTACACTTACGAAGAAGAAGACGTGAAGCACACAATATTCGGATATCCTGAAAAGGCAGACAATATAGGCAGGACACTAAACCAACTGAGTGCAATGAGTTACAAATCCCCACACTGTGTTACCACTCTTCTGACCTCTGATCAAAGTGGCTTGATCAACATTATTCGCGCTGGAATGGAGAGCGAAGGACTAGAGACCAAGCAAACTACCGACGATGCTGACTGCCTTATTGTCAGGACAGCGCTGGAGAAGAGCCGACAACATGAACACGTCCTAATAGCTGGAGAGGATGTCGATTTGTTGGTCCTCCTCAGGGTTGGGCTCCAATACAAGGAACATAGTCAAAAAAGGTGGAAGGTATAGAGATAGTTGTGAACACTTCTCGTCAACACCCTTCAATCGAGGACAAATGTCGCTCCCTCCTGGATTAGAGCTGTTTCTCCACGCGTTCACTGGTTGCGACGCGGTATCTGCCATTTTAGGGCAAGGAAAAACAAAAATGATGGGCATAATTGAGTAGAATCCCCAGCTGATTGGCGTGGCTGCCACATTTCTTAAGCAACATGCCACTATAGAAGAGAGAGCCTCTGCATGCTGGAAGTGCTTGATGGAGAGAACGACAACCTTCTAACTCTCCGCTACGAACTTTTCCTCAGGTCTGCTGCGAGTGCAAAAGTCCAGCTTGCTCGTCTACCTCCAACCCAAGAAGCAGCGGCCCAGCACTCCTACAGGACATACCACCAGGTTCAGATTTGGTTGGGTATTGAGAAAGAGTCCTCTGACTGGGGTTGAGCAACAAAGCAGCAAGGGCTAACTCCTATCACCACAATCAAAGACCCAGCACCCTCAGCACTACTGAAGATGTCAAGCAAATGTAGGAAAGGGTGTGGTGACGGGACCTGCTCATGCCAAAGAGCAGGGCTCAAGTGCTCGGTTCTTTGCCGAATGAGCCAGGGCAAGACTTGCCGCAGCGCCCCGAACGTCTCGGCAGATTCGGAAGAGGAAGACAAAGATGTGGACGAACCAACTTCGGTTACAGAGCTCCAACAGACAGAAGAAACAACGGAGCCCGAGCCAGCAAGGAAGAAATCCCGGCATTGAAACGAGTGGTAAGAGACTTTTTAGTATGTACAGCATAATATTTTAGTTTGTTGCAGCTTCAAAACTGAGAAGTAGCGCATTACATTACCACAAATTTATGTCGTGGTGTAAATCTGTTGCAGGAGTCATAAGGCGTTCCCTTCGACGATACACCCCTCCCCCTCCTCGGCCACCCCAACTCTCAACCCGACGTACCACTTAAGTTTTTTACATGTTCATTGTGTTATAAGTAGTACTACCTGCAAATAAAAATTTGTTTCCTTAAAAATTAATCATCTGGACCAATTTATTGAACTATGTGATTTTCCCAAATTTTAGTTTTTTAACGATAACTTTAAACTTATAAGGCCTATGGAGTTCCTTCTGTACTTAGATTAAAGCTAAATACCTGCTTTATAACTTTTTATGTGTGACTTTCCCCGTGGGGTGATCATTAGAGCCAATATTCTAGCCGAAATATAACTAACATCGAAAATGTGAACTTTTTGGAAAAATAAGTCAATTTTTGAAGTCCAGTATCTCGTGAACTATTGGACTTACAGAGCTGCGGTTGGGCTTTAATTGTAGAATATTTTATCTCCATTAATAGAGGTATGAGTGACGTTTCTTAAAAAACACACCCTTCACGAGTTATAAGCCAAAATCAGAAAAAAGTCCGAAAATTTCGAGGTTTTTTGGCTCTTAAAAGTTAAGCTAAAGGATTTCGAAGCTGCAAACTTGGTTTAATACTACTCTAATATGTCCTAACAACATATCAAAAATTCAGCTTCCTGCAATTTTTTTGGACGTAAACATACCTGACGACTGGCCTATTCTACATTTGCTTTCATAGAAGACACAGCTTTTGTGTCATATATCTCAAAGAAAAACAAATGTGCAAATTCGACACTGACATCCGTCAGAACACACGACAATCCATTATGTCATTAAATGACCGGGAATGCCTGAACAGTTACTAGAACAAATGTGTTATTGTGCAAAACACTCTGCACCACGACCCAAAAGTTAGTGACGGTACCAAGAGGAAACCTGAAATTGTTTTAGACTACAACGCTAAAAAGGGCGCTGTAGACACACTAGACATGATGGTAGTGAACTATACAGTACAGAGAAAGACAAAGAGATGGACTATTGTTGTGTTCTCCAATATTATTGACATATCTGCTTATACGTCCTATACAGGGCAACCTTCCCCCAATGTTAAGAAAACATCCTACTGCGAAGAAGACTGTTCCCAGAAACTCTTGGTGAGTACCTAATGGATGGGAATATGAAGAGACGAAGACATCTTCCAAGAGGAATTGTTGCAAGAGAAGATGTAGAGAGAAGAACAACGTTCGAATCTGAACCCTCCACATCGGAAGAGAATGTTCAAATGTTTGTAAATCTATCGGATCAAACTGCGTGGCCATCAGTCCGTAGCTTACAAACTACTTAAACTAAGATAAACTAACCTAAGGACAAACACACACACGCATGCCCCAGGGAGGACTCGAACCTCCGACGGCAAGCAACGGCGCGCTCCGCAGCGAGACGATTTAGACCGCTCGGCTACTCCACCGCGGTAGGGAAGACAAATAAGTGGGAACTATAGTTCTGTAAGAATTATCCTTAGGCCGCGGCCTGCGTGGGCTACGCAAGTACACATTCTAGCGACACTGCTGCTACAAGCGGCGACATTCGGCGACATGGTCGGGTGTCCTACGTGAGCGCGACTTCTCTCTACAAGATGGCCGCTAGAACCGATTAGCTGTTTCTAAAGTTTGCCATCCGCAAACCATAGAATAATGATAGCTCCAGAGTAAGGCAATAAAGTTTTATTAACTTTAGGCAATAAGGCGTAAAAGGAATGCTGTGCATTACATTTACAAAGCGAGGAATGTTCGTGTACTATTTCATTCAGGACTTCAAATAAGAAAACAGACTATGAATATCACCGGCCAAATTCTTCGAAAGTACAACGACGAGTACAGCTACTTTCGACTATGTTCTCAATGAGTTTTTGTGATTACAAACCATCAACAACTGAATAAGTTCGAAATATGTCTTATTGGAAGGCAATAGTAAATCACTTAGTCCATAGGAGTTAGTCGTCGCTCGGCGTAGCGTAGGGGTAGTGTCCTGAGCTGCTAATTTATAATGCAAGTAATTTTTGCGGTCGCTGGTTCGCTTCCCCTTCCATCTTATATTTTAATTACTGCAAGTACAACCCTTTCACCTTTTATTTGTGAAAGGTTTTATGTATTATCTTTAGAAAGTATCACAAACTTTTTTTAAAAGTTTTTGCCCCTAGTTCATCTTCATTGTAAACACACATACCCAACTGTACACCTACCAAACACATTTAATTGCTACTGGAACATTATATCCTGACATTTTACTCAGAAACGTAATTTACACGCATCTCGTTTGACATCTCAGAGTTATCTCTCTCTCTCTCTCTCTCTCTCTCTCTCTCTCTCTATATATATATATATATATATATATATATATATATATATATCAGGAGTAACTTCGTTGTTACCGGTACTGCAAATGCACAAAGCACACAAATGCGAGTAATTCTTCGAATCACGTTAATCGTGGTGTAAATGAAACTATTGTGGTGTCGCACAAGTATGAAGTACTTTCGCCGCGCGCCGCCATGCACACACGGCGCGGCGTTCTTACGACGTCAGCCACGAGCGCCCTCTGCTGCAACTCCGCTCGTGGCCACGACTGCTGCATCGGCCACTTGGGAATCAGATAGGCACCAGTTAAGACTTGGCTATCGTATAGGCACTAGGAATCATCAGTTCAAATGTTTGTATAGTCTATGGGACTTAACTCCGGGGTCATCAGTCCCTAAACTTACAAACTACTTATGAACTACTTACGAACTAGGACGGCACAAATATCCATGGCCGAGGTGGGATTCGAACCCCCGACCGTAGTGGCCGTGCAGACCGTGACTGGAGCGCCTTAGTCTCCTCGGCCACCGCGGCCGGCGAATCATCAGTAGGCAGGCCTCTATATAAACTATCTATCAGCATTCTGCAGTCAAGAACTATGTAAAAGTTAAGTATTACCAAGACTCCATGAAATATATATCTCGTTCTAATTTACTCTAATGTTTCTAGTTTCTGCTGTCCCACTGGCTGGTCACGTCCGTACCTGCACACGCGTGCATCCTTTATTCCTGTGTCGGTCTCTTTCTACTCGGCCACCGACACCAGGACCACCGGCGGAAACGAGACACAAAAACTATCGCTCAGAATAAAAATACAGAAGACTGATGTATTAGAAACAATCTAAAAATTTAACTTCCGTCGTCTATAAAAGCCAAAAGAAAATTTACGAGCGTTATCCAATGCAAACTACTTCATTATATGTGCAAGGCGAATTTTATTTTCTGTTATTTCACAAACAGTTCCCGTTTCATAAACTTGAGGGATTATTAGCTCGCAGAATTATTGCGACAACCTTCATAACATCTACAAGCAGTCAATTCTCAACGAAACTCGACACTTCGTAGCGCGTGCGAAGCGACAAGATTCAAAGAGGTTTGAATCGCGGTCGTCGCTGGTTGTAGCGCGCGACAGGCAGCGCCACAGTCGGCGCTCACGCAGGACTCACAGGCGACTAGAGGCAGCGTAGGAGCGCACCCAACATTTCCCGACCGCCCGATAGATGTCTCTACGGTTACGCTACCGCACTGGTATATCCTTGACTCGATGCAGAATACGCCGTTGTTCATTCTGGCATAATATGTTAACTGTTTTGTGTTAAGACCGGTGGCGGCTCGTACAAAATTTGTCCAGTGTGCTAAAATATTACAAAAATAAACAGGAAACAAAATGTACTAAAATAAAACGTCAATCTTTCTATGATTGCCTTTAATTAAATATCAGTTAATACTGTATTGACTGTAAGACCTTCAGGGAAATCTATAACAGCGCCGCCAACTGCATGTATTCACTGCAGGTAGTAAATATAACGTTTGAAAATATTAATTTTATTTACAGAAATTAAAAATTTAGACTCAGAGGTATTTGAATACGAGCCTCACACAGGTAGGTTTAAGAGACGACTCGCAAGACGCCTGAGTCAGCGGTCTAGTTGACTCTGTAAGCCGCAATATAAGCCGTTACACGAAGCGCGAAGAGAAATATTGATCTGGTGCTGCAGTCGGTCTCAGCACTCATGAGTCGCCAGGCCTGACGTCTCGTCTGCGCATGCGCACTAGCGAACAGACGACTGGGCCGCCTCTCTGCGCACGTACCAGCGCGGCTGAATCCCACTTCAGCACACGGAGCTGGTTTCCAGCTATCGCGGCGAGAGCGCTCCAAAATGCGTTTTCATCCATATTACTAGCATTCTAATACGCATTGGAAGGGAATTGGCATAATTTTATTGTGATATCTGCCTCGTATTCCAAGAGAAAGGATGTAATTTTACAACGATTTCTCGCTTGCATTCGAAGAGAAATGGCATAATTTTAGTAATATATTTACAGTGTGCTGCAGCACATTAGCACATTATCACCACCCGCCACTGGTTAAGACTGCCCAGTGCCATTTCAAAGCGACAGTGCACTGACACTATGTCACGTGTATTATCATTACATATCAAACTGTAATGCAGCAATAAGATGTTCTAAAGAGCGTCGAAATACTCATCGTTAATGTGGTGTAATAGCCAGCGTTATAGATTCTCAATACAAGGAATCGTAGTTCGCGTCCGCACAGTTCTTTTAATTTTTTGAAATATTTTA
The DNA here is from genome assembly GCA_026315105.1 of Locusta migratoria. NCBI lineage: Eukaryota > Metazoa > Arthropoda > Insecta > Orthoptera > Acrididae > Locusta > Locusta migratoria. Next base: position 352,049,601 of record CM048755.1, on the reverse strand, counting down.
TTTACACACATTCAAGGAATTGATTTTTAATGTAAGGCAAGTATGATTTGCAGTTTTCTACATTATTTATATTTCCGTGTGATTAGAAAACGAAGGTTGCCAATATTTCGCCGTTTATTTCCCAATCTATGATAATTTCACAGTGTGCACTTAGGCAGGCACCCAGTAGGAGCTAAAGGCTAGCTTACACGAAGACACTACGTTTCATGAAACTGCGCTACTGACTAGTGCGCATGCGCGGAAGGCGTTCGCACAACTCGTTGGCGAAACTAAACAGTTTAAGCAGCTTCCAACTTTGGCGAAACTGATTGCGCGTGTTTTTAGGTTAGGTGATAACCAATACAGAACAAAACACAACATAAAGGGGGGAAAGGAAGAAATAATACGGTTTTTGAACATATATGCGATGCAAAGGTGTTTGTGCCATTTTAACGATGAAAATTTCAGGAATAAGCAGCGGCGTGTTAGTGCTGTTGAAGCAATTATTCGTGAATTAAATATTGATGGGATGACGATTAGTGAATTGAAGACTAAAAGTACATTCAATTCCAAATACCTATACAAACGAACTATGGCAATTGTGGATTTGAGAACACGGTACAGGTATTGTAGAGATATCTATTTGACAAGAAATGTAATGCAATTTGTAATTTCAGTTCTGGTGACAATGCTTCACGCATAACAGTATATTGTTTCTTTATTGCATTACTAACTCTGTTTAAAAGGAACGTAAACTGCTCTGGTGACATTCTGAGTTGATTAAAATAGCTTCTAGGGTCTTCGATCACAATTTTTTTCAGCAACCTATCTGACGTCTTTTTTTAATCCTGTCACAAACCCAAAAGCGTTTCTTAGTCTTTTTATGTTTAGTCTTATGGAGCGACTTCACACAGAGAAGCAATAGCTCCGCCACAACTTTTACAGCTACCAAACCTTTCATTCTACGGCGACTACGGCACTCACAAAACAACGAAACTGAAGTGTATAGTATTGGCGCCGTGTGTACAGATATACATGAAACCAGTTGCGCGCAATCATTTCATGAAAAGAGTGTCGCAACCTGGTGTCGTCGTGTAGACTAGCCTTAACTTGTGATTTGGTAGTTCTCATTTGGCACAGAGCTCTGGTAGCGTAACCGCAGAGACAGCTAACGGGCGGTCGGGAAGTCTTGGGTGCCTTCCTACGCTGGCTCTAGTCGCCTGTAGGACACTCCCGTAGCGATACATGCGGCCGTCTTACGTCGCGTGAAGCTGTCGCTAGAATGTGTAGCCCACGCAGGTAGATCTCTCGGCTACTCCACCGCGGCGGAAGAGAATCATCTTAGGAATTATATGAGAGGCAGATGCCATTTGCTGTTGTTATGGCCTTCAGTCCTGAGACTGGTTTGATGCAGCTCTCCACTCTATCCTGAGCAAGCCTTTTCATCTCCTCATAAGAACGGAAACCCACATCCACTTGAATCTGCTTACTATACGCGTCTCTTGGTCTCCCTCTGCGATTTTTACCCCACACACTTCCCTCCAATGCTAAATTTACGAGTCCCCGATGTCTAAGAATGTGTCCTACCAAGCGATCCCTTCTTTTAGTCAGGGTATGCCAAAAATTCCTTTTCTCACCAAGTCTGTTAAGTATCTCATCATTAGTTATGCGATCTACCCACCTAATCTTCAGCATTCTTCTGTAGCACCACATTTCAAAAGCCTCTATCCTCTTCCTGTCCGCGGTGCTTATCGTCCATGTTTCACTCCCGTACAAGGCAACACTCCACACAAATGCCTTCAGAAAAGACTTCCTTACACTTAAATTAATATTCGATGTTAGCAAATTTCTCTTTTTCAAAAATGCTTTTCTTCCCATTGCCATTCTGCATTTTATATCCTCTGTACTGCGACCATCGCATGTTATTTTACTACCCAAGTACCTAATCTAATTCCTTTAGCATAGCCTGATTTTCTAAGACCGCATTCCATTATTTTTGTTTTGCTCTTGTTAATGTTCATTTTAGACGCTCTCTTCAACACACTGTCCATTCCATTCAACTGCTCTTCCAGGTCCTTTGCTGTCTCTGACAGAATTACAATGTAATCAGCAAAACGCAATATTTTTATTTCTTCCCCCTGAACTTTAATCCCTATTCCAAATTTTTCCTTCATCGCCTGCTCGATGTAGAAATTGAATAGCATCGGAGAAAGGCTACAACCCTATCTTACTCCCTTCCGGATTGATACTTCCCTTTCATGCCCTTCGAGTCGAATAACTGCGGCCTGGTTTCTGTACAAGCTGTAAATAACTCTCATTTCCCTGTATTTTACCCCTGCTGACTTCAGAATTTGAAAGAGTGTATTCCAGTCAACATTGTCAAAAGCTTTCTCCAAATCTACAAAAGCTAAAAATGTAGGTTTTCTTTCCTTAATCTATTTTCTAAGATAAGACATTTATACGAAAAAAAAAAAAAAAAAAAAAAAAAAAAAAAAAAAAAAAAAAAAAAAAACTGATAGCAAAATTTCAGTAAAAGCGTTAAGTGTAAGAAATCTTACAAGAAAAATCTTACATACACATGTAAAACTGTTAGTAAAAGTTGGTTAAAGTGTAGTTAAACCAACACGCATTTAATTATAATATTCGATTACTTTAGTATTGTAAAAATTTATTATGCAGTTTGAATGATTAATACAATAAACTATCTAAATTATAAGCTGATTTATTTCAAAAGACAGGAAGGAAGGAAGCTTGGAGTTTAACGTCCCGTCGACAGCGTGGTCATTAGAGACGGAGTTCACACTCGGAATGTTTGGATAAGAATGTGGAAGGAACTCGACCGTGCCCTTTCAAAGGAACCATCACGGCATTTGCCTGGAGTGAGTTAGGGAAATCACGGAAAACCTAAATCTGGATGGCCGGAGGGGGATTTGAACCACCATCCATCCGAATGCGAGTTCAGTGTCTTACCACTGCGCCACCTCGCTCGGTCTTCAAAAGACATATTTATGTATAAAGATATATTTACAGGAACCATAAATAACCTGAACATCTGAAATGTGTGCCCACAACAAACACCGTAGTAAGGTTAACAACTGTTTCAACTGTTTGTATAGGTTATGGGACTTACTACGGGGTCATCAGTCCCTAAACTTACAAACTACTTATCAACTACCTTATACTAAGGACGGCACAAATATCCATGCCCGAGGGGGGATTCGAACCCCCGACCGTAGTGGCCGTGCAGACCGTGACTGAAGTGCCTCAGTCCCCTCGGCCACCGCGGCCGGCTAAGGTTAACACAGAACAAGTTTATTGCTTGCCGTTCTAGAAATGACGCTCTTCTGAAGGGTAAAAATAGATTTGCACACTGAGAAAGTAAGAAAGAATAGGGAAGTACTGAACAGATTACGTAATGCAGTTTGCTATTTAGCGAAACAACATCTACTCTTTCTAGGCCATCAGAAAATTCAGAAGGTGTGAACAAAGGAAATTGTAGGAAATTTCTTTTTGAAAATGCAGAGCTCGATCCTGCTCTGAAAGATAATTTCGCAACTTCTACGGTTCTCCTCGACATGTCGGAAAACATTCAAAATCTTTATCTATAAATGTGAATGACTGTTCGGTGTACGTTTATCATGTCTGTACTACAAGACATAAAGAGCTAAAAATTTGTACAGTTACTAATGTCTACACAGAGAAGGCTTTCGGCACGGCTTTATGGCGATCGGATAACTGTTTATCTATACACACACACACACACACATGTGAATATTCAGTGTACGTTTATCACGTCCGAACGACGAGATGCAGAGACTTAAATATTTGTACATTTACTAATTTAGACCTGAGGAAGGTTTTAGGCACGGCTTAGCGATCTGATAGGTATTTATAATTTGAAGAATATAATGCGAAATGAGGAACAATAATTACTCTTTGAAAATTATATTTACTCTTTGAAATATCGTTTTATTGGTTGCATTGTTGCTTGCGGGTTGATATTGATAAAAAAGTGGAGTATATTGGGATGGAAAGTTATCGGTGTATATAAAATTCTATGTGTGTGTGTGTGTGTGTGTGTGTGTGTGTGTGTGTGTACAGAACGCAAACGAATGGTCCGTGTGTAATTGTTGTCCGAAGTCTCCCGTTGTACACCATAGCATTTCCATGCCGATGGAAGATATGGTGGTTGAAAGTCGTCAAATTATAAAAAAATTCGGACTGAAGGCGAGCAATGACGTTTGCGACTCTATAGCAAGGATGTTACATACAGCAAAACGTGATGCCACAAAGCATATCTTTGGTCTATGCGTGCTACAATGTCTTCTGCTCTCTCTCTGTAGGCATAAGCATACGAATAAGGAAATATAAGAGTAAATAAATAAAGCACAAAAATTTTTTGTTCATACATCTCCTTAAAAAAATCAGTTTGACGTTTCGCGCATTATCTATTATAATCAACCAACACGTGAGCGGAGCCGCGGGTTTAAGCCAGTAATTAATACATGCAATTGCTGATGTTTTCAGTGATGAAATATGCAATAAAATTAAGAATACGTCTTTGATGGCTTTACTTAAAATCATCTTCTTTTTATAAGTATGAGTATGTTCACCTGTTTTTGTAGCACGCAGAATACTGAATCATTTTGCAGTCGTTTCTGATCTTCTGGTGAATTTACTAACCGATAAATGACAGCATCATCCGCGAACGGTCTGATTGTCTCGTAAATCATATATAACGAAAAGGAACAGTTGTGGCCCTAGAACACTTCCCTGGGGAATGGCAGCAGTTCTGTTTTACTCGATGACTTTTCCGTCAATTACAACGTACTGTGTCGTTTCTCATAGGAAATCGCGAATGCAATCGCACATCTTTGGGGATATAAACTATGGCTCTTTGTGTGGCCACCAAACCAAAAGGCAATAAATAAATAAATAGTAATGGAAGTTTGCGTCGATCAGCAGGGACCCAGCGCGCGCCGACAGAAAGCAGCTTTGCAAATGTGTCGCGTGGGTTGCGCATTGGGAGGCGCCAACTAATTCGGAGCGACAATATGCAGAGTGTGATTAGGCTGAGGGCCCCTGGTGCAGTCGACCACGCCATGGCTGCTGTGGCCAGTTGACGTCTGCCATTTCCCTGCCTGCTTGCTACATTTCACGTACTCTTCTTCCGGAAGCCCAGAAATATTTTTGAAAAGCCCCGCATTTTGATCTTTGACAAACATTACGATGCAGAATCACAGCTTCCTTAGATGAGCCCTTCGAATACTTGTTGACCCTCTTTAGGTTACGGTAGTAACACTAAAAGTGGGACTTTGCGGTCGTCTTTTGACAGCTCGAAATTTAAATGAAAATAACGGCTTAAGCATTCATCTCACACGAAAATTGAATAACCAGATCTTTAGAGGAGAAAATTCTCTACAACTTTGCTCTCTTATGTTTTTTTCCATATCTCGTATCGTTTCAGAGATATTTGCAAAAATAATGGCGATTTTGGAATGTCTGTCTGTCTGTCCGTAACGTGTCCCTGTTTTTAAGACTAATTAAGCACCAAATTTTACAGACGTAATTGTAAGCCGCCAGAGACCAGAACCTCCCTTTTTCAAATTTTTCGGACAAAAATACGGTTGTAATACCAAAAAAAAAAAAAAAAAAAAAAAAAAAAACCGATTGTAATAGAATTGTAATAGCAAACGAACCGTTCATCTGACACGAAAATTAAAGAACCTAATTGGAAGAGGGGAAAATTCTCTACAACTTCGCTCTCGTATGTTTTTATTCATATCTTGCATCGTTTCAGAGGTATTTGCAAAAATAATTTGCTATTTGTCGATCTGACGATGTCTGTCTGTCTGTAACGGGTTCCCACATTTTAGGTTGAACCGTTCAAACGATCGGCACCAAATGCTACAGACATAAATGTTGGCTACCAGAGTCCAGAACCTCGCTTTTTTAAATATTTCGGACAAGAAATACGTTAGTAATACAAAAAAAAAGCCGATTGTAATGTAATGTAATTGTAAATAAACCGTTCATCTGACGCGAAAATTGAATAAACGAATTTGTAGAGGAGAAACTTCTCTACAACTTTGTTCCCTTATGTTTTTTTCATATCTCGTATCGTTTCAGAGATATTTGCAAAAAATAACGGAGATTTGACACCGTCCATTGAATTAACGAAAACCAGCCGTTCGCAGATGTCACGTGACATTCCTCGCCGAGAACTCTTGCGTTGCGTATTTGATGATTTTCTTATTGTAACTTACACGTTGTCATTTCAAAGCAATGGCGCACTGAAGAATTAACTAAAACACGTCGTTCTTCGTGCGATAAATGATAATCTAAAGTCTACAAATACCATATTAGCATCAGTTAACAAAGACCATGAATATCATGACATTAAAGAAAGCCACTGGTAACTGTTAGCTGTAGCGTATTGGGCAAGCGTTGGACTGTCATGCTCGAGGTCAGTGGTTCGGACCCCACCATTACCTAAACATTTTTTTTCCTAAATAGGTTTTAGACACTCTTATTAATTAATTTTTTATTATTTTGGTCCAAAATGTTTGCAAAAACTTATATAACTACAAATCTAAAGTGGGCCGTAAAACACGTCAGTGCGATTTTTTTTAGGTATTTTACGAAGAGTAACTAACGAATATATTACTTTATTGTGGTTTACAGCCTCTGATCGCACAAATAGTTTCATTACCTGTATTGAATACTTGTCCCATTTATTTGAAAGGAAGAGAAAATGTTGGCATTCCAAACAGAATTTTTGTCGGATGCAACTTAAGGCCTATTATTAAACAGATATTTCTATGATATTCATACCTGGCAGCATCTATTTTCTTTACAGTTTTTAAGCCTTACGGTATTTCCCATTTAACGTATATTGAGCACACCAGATGAAATAAGTTTGTTATGGCCGGCTCTCCCAAAAACATGTTCTGAAAAAATATCGTCTACTCCAGAGTCATAGTTTCAGCTGAGGTCTTTGAATATTCTGTCAAATTATTTTCGCATTATTATATCTTCCATTTCATCTTCATCTACTTCCTTTTCTCTTTCCGTAATATTGCTTTCATGATGGTTTCCATCCATATATTCCTCCAACCTTTCTACATTTGGCCGGCCGCAGTGGACGAGCGGTCTGCGGCGTGCCAGTCACGGTCTGCACGACGGCCGCGGTCGGGGTTCGAATCCTTCCTCGGGCATGGGTATTTGTGCCGTCTTTACTATAAGCTAGTTCATAAGTAGTTTGAAGTTTAGGAAGTGATGATCCCGTAGTTAAGTCCCATAAGCTGTACAAACATTTGAAATTTTTTTCTACATTTCCTTCTTTGCTTATACTGTTCCGTCTGAACTCACGATATTCGTACAGCTGCTTCGGTTTTTTTTAAAGGTCTCTTTAATTTGAAAAAAATGTTCAAATGTTTATGAACCTAAGGCACCAAACTACTTAAACTAACTTATGCTAAGGATAACACACACACACACACACACACACACACACACACACACACCCATGCCCGACCCTCCGACGGGCAATCTGTGACATGGCGCATCAGACCGTCCCGCCATTCTTGCGCTGCTGTCTTTAATTTTCTTTTCAGTTGTAAGCGTCTGTCCTCTAGTTATACATACTGCCATAGGCTAGATTAGTCCCCTAGCCACTCTTGCTTAGCCATTTTTCACTTCCGTTATATACATTTCATCTCGTAATGCTACGCATACGCCTTCCACTGTAGTATGTTCCCCTTTTTCAGCTAATCGTAGCATAATAACGGTTCACAAGCAATAAGTTGTCATCAGTATGTCTCTATCCCTGGATACGTCTTAACAGTTTAAAATCTGGTTCTTTGTCTTATTATATAGTCAATATGAAACCTCTCAGTGTCTGCAGGTCTTTTCCACACATCCCACTTTCTTTAAACTAAATGTTTGCGGCGATTAACATCTTGACAGAGCTGTCTGCTGTGCCACTGTCTGTTCCTATTATTTTCTTACCTCACGGCATTTCTTACAGCATGTCGTAATGTCACACGCTTCATCGCGTTTTTGCCAATCCAATGATTTAAGTTGCCAAGAATTCGAAGCTCTTACCCTAAAAGTATGCACTATGAAGTTAAGAACATGACGTCAGTTTATCGCCTCATTCTCTGGGCATCTGGTCCCTCTACTCATCCATACCACACCAGTTTTCGTACGTGCATGCCTCAATCTCCTTGGCCGTATCACAGCAGAAGTTCTGGATCTGACTGTAAGTATCCATGAGCCAGTTCTCCTTTCCTCCCCATTCGTCAACTCCCACCACCATGCTTGAGCCCCATCCTTTACAACCAAATCTAAACCATGACCACCTTCGAGAAAATCTAGGTGCTTACTGGGAGCATGTCACCACCCATATTGGAAGACGCCCAACTTCACCCCCTCGACATCCCTGAAGATACCAGCAACGCTGCCTGTTTCTTGGAACGGACTTCCCAGAAGCAATCAGCGCCAACATACCTACTAGTCCTACCTACCCTTGCCAACCCACCACTTCTCCATCAACTCCGGACCTCCTCCGTGATTTCCGCAGACTCTATAGTTCATGCTTCTACTCTTATGGCTCCAACACAGTAACACGCCACCTAAAATTACAATGACACATCCGTAACTTATTAAATGTCAAACGTCGCCAGATTGGCGACAGACCTGCACAACATTCAACACGTCACTACCAATAAACACCAGTAAGTATTGGAAGACCTTCCCCCGCCACACAGGAAGAAATCCAAACCCCTCATATCCTCTCCCGAACGACAACCTACCCTTACTGGACAACCTGAGTAAAGCTAACCTTTTTGCTTCCTATCTCACAGACACTTTCACCACTTTGGTCACTTCATTGCCCCCATGTTCACAAGCACGTTGATACCTCTGCTGCTCCCATAGCTCCTGACTCGCAATTCTTACATTGAAAACCACAAATAGGAATGAACACTCCTATCACACACACGATATTCTGCTCAGTGTCGCGAAAATTCAACAAAGCCCCTGTTCATTATCGCATCACATTCCGCCACCTCAAGGAATGCACTTTCTCCTCCCTTGACATACGCTCCTCCGTCTATAATACCATCATTTATAATCGCTTTTATCCAGAGCTGTGCAATATCTCCACAATAATTCTTTTCCTCAAAGCCAAAAAACCCCTTCACGAAAACTCTTCCTACCAACCCATCAGCCTAACCTCGGTGTTCACGGTGTTCAGCAAGGTCATCGAATTTATTCTAGTCTGCCTCCACAAACACTTTGAGAAATACGTCTTACACAGTTTGGCTTTCGTCCCAAATTCTCCACAGATGACCAACTCCTCCATCTTACCTATGTCACCTGCCGGCCGCGGTGGCCGAGGGGACTAAGGCGCTCCAGTCACGGTCTGCACGGCCACTACGGTCGGGGGTTCGGATCCCCCCTCGGGCATGGATATTTGTGCCGTCCCAGTTCGTAAGTAGTTCATAAGTAGTTTGTAAGTTTAGGGACTGATGACCCCGTAGTTAAGTCCCATAGACTATATAAACATTTGAACATTTGAACTATCTCACCTATGACCAATTCAACAAGCGCCCCCTCTCCATATTACTATACGACTATGACTGCCATGCCGGTTTCCTTTTCAAACTCCATTGGCATGCATTTACAATCAATAACATCCGTCACATCACCTCATGACACACTAACGTAATGGTACTGCTATCGCTGAAGTACCGAAGTACCAATGCTCCGTCCTGTCGCCTCTCCCTTACCTCCTGTATATGGCTGATGCTCCTGTCTGTATGCTCCAGTATGCTGACGACACCACCTTCCTGGCCGTCCATCTTACCCTCCATTCTTCCCAAAGTTCTCTCCAACTAGACCCCAACAATTTCATCTCCTGGTATGATGGATGGTATCTCTCCACCAATATCACTAAAACCCAGGCAATCCCCGATCGTTCCAGGCTCTTGACCTCTATCTAACAATCCACAACCGTCCCGTTAACCATTCTAACACACTAAACAAAGCTGGAAAGCCCATCTTTTGACCATCCGAAAAAAAGCCCACAATAGACTGAAATTACTCACAGGCTGAGCATTAGGATTCGACCCCTGCACTGTGCTGCATACCTACTAGACTCTCCTCCATTCCACCCGCACCTACGTCAACATCGCATGCATTTCTGCTTTCTTCACCTTTTACCACTTGCTGTGGCAGCCACTGACTGTTTAGGCCCAATTCACACAGAGTTGTGTAGGCGCGGACGCCCGGTGGTGGAGAGGCAGCGACGCCGCACGGGCGGGACGTGAGCGCAGAGTGACATCTGCGACGTGAGCAACTCACCAGTCTCTCAAAATATGTCGTCGTCGTCAGGCGAAGACAGCGACGCGCTGCATCTTTTGCACTTACTGAATTTTCAGCAGGCAGAACACATTGGGTACATCCATTATTGTTGAAAATAGGGAGGAAATACGGCATATACATTTTTCCATCTCTCTTTACAGTCGTTCACTAGAAAAAAAAATCCAAATTACTATCGTGTGATTGGTCTGTTTTAAAATGTAAGAAGAATGTTCTGAATAATTGAACCAGTCGCCCGAAAACAACCGTAATTGACATTTTTTTTTTCAAAGTGTGTTTAAGAGTTGGAATGGCGTTGTATCTGACGTCCTGAATCTACTGGTTAAAGTGTTTCACACTCACGTTATTTTAGCACCATTGTCGCTCCAAAAACATTCTTTGTGGAGGCGAACAATGAGCGAAGCGGAAATGCATTATTATACAACAGGGCTCTGATATGCTCAAGAATTCTCGTACGCATACGATAATTCTCGTACGCATGCGAGAATTTCATCGTTTGTATGAGTTAAGAGGCAAAAGCGAATATTGTATGCAAACCTACGAAAATTTTGCCTAAAGTCTTAAGTTTATAACAAATATGTAGTATACACATTTGGTGGAGATATAATTCACATTGTGTAGCCTATATGTATTTGAGTAATGCAAATTGTTCATCTTGGAAAAAAGAGTATTTTCTCACAAAGATAACAAAATCAACGTTGTAGGGACTGTTACTGTGGTGTCGCACAAGTCCAAAGTGCGCGCCACGTACTTTCGCCGCGCGCCGCCATGCACGCACGGCGCGGCGTTCTTACGGCGTCAGCCACGAGCTCCCTCTGCTGCAACTCCTCTCGTGGCCACCACTGAACGACATCGTTCACTTGGGACTGAGAGAGGAGCCAGTTAAAACTTCGGAATCAGATAGGCACCATTGAAGACTTGGCTATCGGATAGGCACTAGGCAGGCCTCTAGCTCAACTATGTATCAGCATTCTGCAGTACTGAGCTATGTAAAAGTTAAGTATTGCATAAATTCTGTGCAATATATATCTCGTTCTAATTTACTCTAGTGTTTCTAGTTTCTGCTGTCCCACTGGCTGCTCCCCTCCGTACCTGCACAAGCGTGCTACCTTTATTCCTGTGTCGGTCTTCCTACTCGGTCACCGACACCTACGACGGAAACGAGACACAAAAGCTGCGACGAGGCTGGGACACAAAAGTTACAAAATAGGCAGAATGACGTTTTAACTTGTATATAGTGTTTGCACCAAGAAACCCTAAATAGAAAAATAGAAAACATTTTTTTCTCCTGAAAAAAATTGCTCTCATTAATTACAGCGTTGTTCGGGCGAACGACTCAGTTATGGATCGTCAGTACAATAATATCAATAGTCAGATGCAGTGACTAACCTGTTTCATTTAGTTCTCCAGCGATAGTCTGCCAGGTTTTGTCCTGCACACTACGACTGCAGTAGTCTGAACGATTATGACCGTACAGTTGCGGATATTACAGAACTTGACGTTAAACTCGAAATCGTGTCGCATTTTGAAACTTGAATGAGAGAAACTGCAGCGCGCCAGCTGTCCGCGCCCGCCCTGCGCCCTTTCGCTGCGCCACTGGTGGCGGCGAACGGTCGCGGCGCCGACTACGAAGCGTCAGTGTGGACTGCTGCATTTGTTTACGTGGAGTGGCGCGTGGCAGCGCCACGTCCTAGCCAGGCGTCCGCGCCGCGCCAGTTCTGTGTCAATTGGCCCTAGCCGGCCGCGGTGGCCGAGGTGACTGAGGCGCTCCAATCACGGTCAGCACGGCCACTACGGTCGGGGGTTCGAATCCCCCCTCGGGCATGGATATTTGTGCCGTCCTAGTTCGTAAGTAGTTCATAAGTAGTTTGGAAGTTTAGGGACTGATAGCCCCGTAGTTAAGTCCCATAGACTTTACAAACATTTGAACATTTTTTTTTGAATTGGGCCTTAGAGTGCCCGCATAGCAGGCACCCAAGGCGGGCTGCTTAGCTCCCCTTCGTAGGCGCTCACACGTGAAACATAAACATCAACAACGACCAACTGCATAAGAAACGGCGCTGTACTGCGGCACTACATTTCGGTCAACCATGTGACAGTGGCCAGCCAATGACAGCGCAGTAACCAGTTGTAGCCCTCCGCCGATGCCGGCTTGATAAGCGCCCCACGGAGTGTGGAGGGCAGTGCAGACTCAGACACCGGCCGCTCCTACGCCGGATCCACCTGCCGCCGCACTCACTGTAGTTTTCGTGTAGTAGTATTGTATTTGTTTTGGCCTAGCGCCACTTGTAATAGTAGTTGTCTGTGTGATGCTTTCACTATTGTACTTGTTGTTTATCCCTAAGTGACTGCCCATCTTTTTCTTTGCCTTTGTTATTGTACGCCCAGAAGACTTTTTGGCTAATAAACAGTTATCATTTTCAGGAGTTGTTGTCTTTCCTGCAGATCTCAGGACGTAACACCACTCCCTCGAAATCGTAGAACGCCATGCACTCGGTCTTGCCATCCAGATCCGCCTACCCTTTCTCAATCACCTCCTTTACCAATTAATCAAATTCCAACATCTCCTGGAGCACACAGAACACCTATATGTCTAGTCAATTGTATTCCGAATACCCTCTCTCCTCCCCAGTCTTGGAGTATCCTGCGCCTCTGCCAGTGTGGCACGCCTTCCCACCCTCTCCACGCCATCCATATTCCTTTTCGATGCACCTTCCCCTCCCTTCCCCACTCATCAGTCTTATCCCAGCTGGCCTTTCCTGTCCGCAAATGTTCAAATGTTTGTAGAGCTTATGGGACTTAACTACGGAGTCATCAGTTCCTAAACTTACAAACTACTTATGAACTAGCTAACGCTAAGGACGGCACAAATATCCATGTCCGAGGGGGGATTCGACCCCCGACCGTAGTGGCCGTGCAAACCGTGACTGGCGCGCCGCAGTCCCCCGGCTTTCCTGTCCGCCTTCATCCCTCCTGCCACTAACACTCCCTGTCCTACATCCGCTTCCCCAACTACCGACTTGCTCCCTGACTTCACTGTACAGTTACCAGAGCCCAACATTATTTTAGACTTGGCTAGTTTTAACAAAGGTTGCACTCCTGATTTTACATATTGCTCTGAATTTTTTAAAATTTTAGATAGGCATCACGATTTTACGGTGGTCTATGCTGATAGATCAAAGCTGGGGGATTCCCTCGGCTGTTCCATAGTGTTCCCAGGCCATGTTACCAGGAAATGCCTCCCAACAACCTTTTCTGTCTTCAGAGCAGAGCTTCACGCGATTATGACGGCATTCCAGGAAATACGGCGTGTTCCGAGCACACGGTTTCTTATCTGCTCCGATTCACTTAGCGCACTGCAAAGCCTGTACCCAGATGAGAAGATTCCACAGCTCATACAGGCGGCGGCGGGGTAAACAAGTGTACTTCTGATGGTTACCTGGGCATGTGGGAATCAGGGGAATGAAGTGGCTGATAGGGCTGCAAAGGCGGCCTGCAGTGACCACGACATAATACAATCTGCCATTCCCTTGCAGGACGTCCTCTCTGCTCTCAGCTGTGAGAAGACACGTGGCTGGCAGTGACAGGTAATAAGCTGCGGTCGGCGAAACCAACTGTCCGGCCGTGGCGAACCTTCTGCCAGTCATAAAGTGGCCCTGACGCGACTTCGAATCAGGCACTGCCCATTAACACACCAGGTTTTACTTCGTCAAGAAGATCCACCATTTTTGTGATGCCTGTGGAATGCAACTTACTACACTCCACGTTTAAATCTAGTGCAACTTATATCGTGCTGCAAAGGCAGAAGCCAATCTTAGTGGTGATCTGCCCTCCGTTTTAGCTGATGACGAGGCGAGTGTGAGAAGTGTTTTATGATTTTGTGAAGCGTCAGCACTCTGGTCTAAGCTTTCAGGTTGGACATTTTAGTTGGAGCAGAGTGGCTGGCTGAGTTCCTCCTTGTGTGATCAGCCAGACGTGCTCATCCGGTTTGACGTTTTAATGCCCCTCTTAGTAACTGTGATATAAAGGATCTTTATGCCCTCATTTAATTCGCTTGTCTTTTATCTTGTTTGACACTCGTATCACTCTGTCTTCGAGGCATTAAAGACCTCGACGTCGTGCGTCCTGATCCCATAATCATCAGTTACCAGAAGCCGCATCAAATCACCCTCATCACCTTTTAGGTGTGCCCCAAACCACGTGCACCTGTTCCAGCTTGTCTCCCCAAGAGGGGATGAATGTAAGTAACATTTTTAATGTAAATACAAATAAATAATCCTCGAGACGGATTTTCGTCTCGAATATGTCAAAGACATCAAAGATAAACCTGAAGCATTGAATTAAAATTCGTGATGCGACCGGGAATCGTCGAACCCGGGCCTCCATGCTTCTAGGCAGAGGTTAAAAGCTGTACGTGTGTTGTGTGGATGTTGAACCTATCGTTAGATCAGACAACAAATTGTTCCTTGACACAGCAATTTGGTTTAATTATGGCCCTGATACTGATGTATATGCTATTAAGTGAGAAACAGTGCATGAAACTGATTATGTGCGCAACGGATATTTTTAACAAAACAACTGTGACATGTAGCCTTTTGAAACAGACACTGACTATACTCAAAAATTTTGACTGCGAGAAAGATATTAAAAAAAAAAAAAAAACACAAATCACTTTCTTAATGCTTGACTGTGAGAATTTTATGCAGATCAATTTCTAATTATTGAAATTTAGTATCAATTTAGTATCATAGTCAATTAACTATCATTTACTATGGCACCAATAATGAAATCCATTCAACAATATTATTCACATCAATACTGCACTTTAAATCCACTAATAATTAATTATCAAATGAAGGAAGTAGGTTAATTTTCTAACTACGTAAATGAAACATGAAAGAAAGTTTAAGCTACTTATTATTAATAATCAGCATTACATTACCTACATAATACAACTTCTGACTTGCTGGCAAAGCAGCCTCTGCTCTACATCGGAGCCATACACACAACCCAACCGCTCTCTAAGCGAGCTGAACCACTAGTCCTACTCTCTCTCAGTGCGAGCTACAATGCTATGCAATACATGATCTTTGCCAAAGATGAAACTTCATAAAGGACACATATCGATACATACAGTAGAAGCGATATTATACATTTTCTTGCAAGCAAGTTACTCGATACAAAACAGGAGGCACAATATTGGACATTTTCTTACAAAATAATTTTTTATGGACACGTTTCATCACCCCCCTCCTACCTATTAAAATTTTGTAGGGTGGGTGATGCCAATGGCATTGCCTAGCCAGCAAAATTACTGAATTCCAAGTCCAAAAATCCATTAATGACATCCAAAATATAACATGAAAAATATGAAAACCTGATAAACATTTTTATACAAGATATTCAAGATCAAAACAACAGATGGAGTTCATAGAAAATTTAAAAAATGTGACAGTCATAAATACGTGCAATTTTACAGACGAGTACCAACAAGAGTAATGCTTGGAGTGGTACAGGATGTGACAGGCATAAGCAAATGTCAAAATGTACAGCACATCAGCAATAAATGGAATACATGACAAATGTACATAATGATAAACATAAGTATATATAGAATTTCAGAGAACATAGTTTGACAAATGATATAGTGGAGAAAATGAGATAGCTAGAAGTAATAGACAAGTGAAAAAAAATACAATAATAAACATGAACATATACAAAGTTTTACAAAAGGTAGTTTAACTAATGTCATCATTCTTTAAAGAAAATGAGGTAATTACTAGTAATACACACAGTAGTGTAAGTTCCATGCGTCTAAATTTTGTACAAGAGATCAGTATTTTTGGGAACATAAAATGAACATTTGTATCTTGTGCACAATGTAGTCTATGTAAATTTTTAGTGCACTTAGTATAAGATAAAGTGTCAATTTTGTATTCTGTGATGCATTTAAGATGCCATACTTTCATGGATGCTCGAACATACATGTAAAATTTTTGACTACATAGGTTTCTGATCATGTACAAAATAATGTCACTGCATCGGCACAATAGGATTTCAATATTACGTTTGTCAATCGAATAGTTACAATGACAGTTTAGACTAAAGTGTATTGACTCATTATAGTTCTGAAAGCATATTTATCTATCAAGAGCACAATTTTATTTTGGTCACTCAATGTAAAAGAACCATGAAATATACCTAAACACTTGTAATGAACCTGTGGACAACGTTTGCAATGGGAGGCACTGAATAGTATAAGCACACGAATAGCACATTAGCTCCTAACATTCATTTTAGGTCTGCACGATTAGCCAATTATCCCCTAACATTCATCTTAGGTCTGCACACGAACACAAAACACTGTAAGATTACACCACACTGTAGGCGAGCTGGCTGGTTGCATTGAATTTGAAGTCATGGGGAAAAGGTTCTGATGTATTCCTCCATGCAATTCGACAACCAAGTGTGCTCCAACCAACGGGGCTACTAGCAGACTGCATCAGCATAGCCAAAATTAGAGCAAAATTATGGTGGTTGGCCAAGGCTGCAATGGACAGTACTATGTGGCCAAACATCATCCAAAAAACATCTTCATTAAAAGGCCCAAAATCAGTGGTGTATAATAACACGTCCATTGTTCTGTGTGCATTATGGAATCTCGTGTGCGAAATCGCCAGTTCCCATGCGTGTCCAAAGTACATGAAATAAAGCATTTTACACACAAATTAGTAACATAATCATGATATTTCAGTTTACACTGAAAGAAAAGTCGTTGATTATTAAACCATATTTTTACATTACAAGTAGTGTCTTGAAGACGGATACATTTGAATAGTAATGAGTAACTTAATTCTTATACTAGAGTATCTACAAAATTAGTGTCATTTCATATAGGCATAAGGCTTTACATACTATGTACATATTACTTTACAAACACATAATCGTATGAAATACATTCAGGGTGCTTGTCATCAATTTGGCATTAGGTCATGTAAAGTAAATTTTTTTTGTCATAATTAGAGCAATTAACGTGAAGCCACTTCAAATAACTTGACATTCCAATTACCACTAGTCAATTAAATTGACATACATCACTATGGTGGGGATTGCATTACCACAAAATTATAACAATTAAATTACATATGTTGCCATGGCCAGGCTTTTGTCTGAACTGAGTTACATATTTCATTGCCTTGAGGTATAACACATCAGGGTAGTTTCGTGAGAATATCAAAAGAGGTTCAAGTCATCAGGTCATGTCTGTGTCTGTCTGAGTCAGCAGTAGGGTCAGACAAAACAATTAAGGCAAATTTTGGCACAGTAATAGATGTACATCACAGTAAATCATCCGATAACGTACACTACTTGTTAGGCATAGCTGCAGATTTTCATCAATAAGATCATCAATAAAATTTTGAAGATAGCAGTAAGTAAAAGCAAAGTATCTCTGTGCATTAACTAGACTTAACTAGGCGTAGTTTATGGCAAAACTGCAAGTTCGCAAGAGAGATGGCTGTGTGCAACGTATAAGCATAACCATACATTTTCATGAGCTTCATTATAAAATTAATTAGCATAGTGGTAGGGCTTAGGTATATAATTAGTGAGCATAGCGGTAAGCTTTGATTACAAGAGCAATAAGCATAGCTGCAAGCATAATTAGAGATATTCATTACACATAATTACAAATAATGACAGAGCATCAGAAGGATATGATTCTCACCAATCACACATGCCATTGAAGGCACAATGCATCAACATACAAAATGGTGCACATAAGCACAAAGAGAAAACACAAAAGCGCAGTGCGAGTAGGCACATAAGAAAAGAACAGAGCATAGCATCATTAGCAACAGAGCGATTCTCCTCACCTCATAATTGCTTCATAATCATTGTATACTCTCGTCCACATAATTACATTTATCAAACATCTTTGACTGTTACCAATACCTTCCTTACCATCATTTATCCATAAACAATAGTGCATTTTAAAGACCACCATGACATATTGTGTATTGCCTTACTCATCATCCTCCAGAATGTCCTTTTTCTTTTTTACTGCTTAATTGGCTTACAAAATGCTTATGTCACCTCAAAATCTTCTTCACTCGCTCCGAAGTTCGTAAGTTATGCAATTAGTAATACAGAAGAGAAATCTGATATTTTCTGAAACATAATAACTTAATTAGATTACTCAATCAAAAATTTCCATTAATTTTATTTGTCTTGCACAGCCACAGAGTTCGTTATATGTAAATTGCAAGATAGTCATAGTTTTGTATGACAATATCCCAGCGTAGCACAGAGCATAAGTATTCAGAGTTAGAGAAAAGTAACAGTGAGAAAAAGATGTAGATAGAGCGCACTAAGGAAAAGCGGAAGAATAGTGACACTCAGCTCGAGAACGGGGCACCAATCGCCACTTGGTGTGTCCAAAACAGATTAATGGACTCTCTACCCCAATTTTATGCCTTGAAAATTTTAATATTGGAAATGTGGAGTATGCCTTTCGACTTGTGCGTCTTTAAAGTTTCTACCTCAACGACGTTGTCGTGGATGGTACGTTTGATTCAATACGGACCATTGTACAGTAAGAAGAATTTGTGAATCATAGATCTTCCCTTGTGGGATAAGTGGTGGGATCTAATTAATACCTTTTGTCCTACATAGAGCTGTTTGGCATAACAATTACGTTTATCCTCGTGCTCTGGATAACGTTTAGTGCGCGGCGGGCTTTGTTGCGACCGGCGATCATATCTGTTTCTATCAAAATATCGACTGCGCGAGGAATTTTCCTCGTCTTCTTCCTCTAAGTCTTGTAAGAGGTTTCTAAAGGCTTCAATATCATTCTTGCATCGTGGCGCAATGGCAATTTGACGCAAGTGTAGAGGCAATTTGTTCAAACAAATTCTAATTAATTCCGCAGGGCAGTAAGGTGCCGATAAAAATTGATTTTTGTATATCAAATGTTGGAAATATTCTACCGGGCTCGAGAAATTTGATCGTTCAAAAGTTTTGAACGTCGCAATACTGTTTTTAACGCGGTCTTGTGTCGCTTCCGACCAGTATGCGGATAGAAATGAGCGTCGGAACTGATTCTCGCTATAGCACTCTTGTGCAATAGCTCTCATTCTGGTGGCTGGCTCGCCTTCCAGATAACCACATATAAATTCTAATCTGTGCTCAAGTGGCCAATTCGGGGGAAGACAATAATCGAATTGCTGCAACCACTCTTTAGGGTGCAAGTCATTCGGAGAGTTTTTGAATGTCTTGAATTTACGTACAGTCAGGAAATGCTTGTAGTCAAACGCTTCACTTCGCCTGTGCGGTGTAAGTGAGCGTAAACTACGCACCGCGTCTTCATTGTTGTTGCTATGAGGTACACTTCGTTCACGTACCAAGCGACCTACTTGAGTCGAATCATCATTGTCATTTTCGTTCAAATTTTCTTCTACGTCTTCGTATGCATTTCCACAAGTATGGTCAAATTTCCTCTCTATTCGCGCCACGCGATCATCTAATTTCCTGACCTCAGCCTTGTATTGCTGATTAATGGTCATTTGACCTTGCTTGAAACGGTCAAGGGCGAGATATTCATTAGTTTCATTAAACGGGGTAGGATGCGTTACATCAGAACTTTCGTCACTGTTATCACTGATTTGGGTAATTTTAACAGTAATATCCTCAAACTGTTTATTAATTTTATTGATCTGTTCCGTCGTGACTGACTGGAAGTTCTGCAACTTTTCATCAAATAGATTACTCTGTTGCTTCAATTGAGCGAGTTCAGTAGTTTCCATATTTTCGACTCGTGACGCAAAGCTTTCCATATTTTCCACTCGTGACGCTAGGCTTTCCATATTTTCCACTCGTGACGCAAGGCTTTCCACTACCGGGTTAATCTCGTCGCGAATATCTTGTCTTATTTGCTGAGATTCACGTTTGAAAGTATTGAGCAGTTGTTCCCTGAACCGATTGTTGTCCTCATTTATTTTATTAAAACTACTTTGAATACTCACAAACCTCGAATCGCACGTCTGTTCTATTTTCTCAAGTTTTTTACTTTGTTTCTCAAGTTTTTCATTTAATTTCTGAGATTGTTCCTCCAGTTTTTCATTTAATTTCTGAGATTGTTTCTCAAGTTTTTCACCTAATTTCTGAGATTCCTGAGATTGTAATTGACTATTCTCATTTAATTTAGAGAGCTGTGACAATAAAATTTGCATGAAATCATTTGGTAATACGTTTTCCATAGCCGTCGCACAAGTATTTTTTGTAGCAGAGCTAGGCGGAACCGATGCATTATTTTCCGCAACCACGTTACAAGAATTGGAATTCTGTATTGTCGAATCCTGTACTGTATCATTATCCATATTGTCTATTCCTGAACTAATCTGTTCCGCATTTTCGGACACGGCATTTACTGTCGTATTTGTATCAGTGCAGTGAGAAGACTCTTGTAAAAATTCAGCTTCTCTCCTTGCATCATTCGAGGTCTCATTTTCGGAAGCAGATTTAGCATCAGCGCGGACTCTCCTATTCTTCGACATTGTTAACAGAATTTTGCAGTAAAGTGACTAATAATATTTATTTTCACCTACTGCATATTTTTTGAAAATCACACACAGTAATTATGAGAGAACAATAGGCTGAATCGGGCTAGTGCAACATACAATCACAATCGAGATTACGCGAACCGTTAATTATCACACGAGTTCCGCGATACTAGAACTTTCATCACAACAAACATCAGACAATATAAAAGAGAGACTTGTTCAGTAGTAATGCAATTATTTGTATATTCAATTAATCTACTATAAACAATGCTACACACTATCAAGAATGGTAAGTAACAAACTACAGAAACAATTACTATGCTACTGTTGCTATAACAAAGGATGGTGCTACAAAAATTAAATTAAGAGCCAAAAGATAAGTTGGTTAGTGGAAAAGACAAACTAACTTAAATAAGGCTACGTATCTAGCTACGTCACGATCCTGTTTGTGAACTATCCTGGCAGAAAGGGCGCCAGATAAAAGCTGTACGTGTGTTGTGTGGATGTTGAACCTATCGTTAGATCAGACAACAAATTGTTCCTTGACACAGCAATTTGGTTTAATTATGGCCCTGATACTTATGTATATGCTATTAAGTGAGAAACAGTGCATGAAACTGATTATGTGCGCAACGGATATTTTTAACAAAACAACTGTGACATGTAGCCTTTTGAAACAGACACTGACTATACTCAAAAATTTTGACTGCGAGAAAGATATTAAAAAAAAAAAAAAATAACACAAATCACTTTCTTAATGCTTGACTGTGAGAATTTTATGCAGATCAATTTCTAATTATTGAAATTTAGTATCAATTTAGTTGTTGTTGTTATGGTCTTCAGTCCGGAGACTGGTTTGATGCAGCTCTCCACCCTACTCTATCCTGAGCAAGCCTTTTCATCTCCTTATAAGAACGGCAACCCACATCCACTTGAATCTGCTTACTATACGCGTCTCTTGGTCTCCCTCTGCGATTTTTACCCCACACACTTCCCTCCAATGCTAAATTTACGATTCCCCGATGTCTAAGAATGTGTCCTACCAAGCGATCCCTTCTTTTAGTCAAGGTATGCCAAAAATTCCTTTTCTCACCAATTCTGTTCAGTACCTCTTCATTAGTTATGCGATCTACCCACCTAATCTTCAGCATTCTTCTGTAACACCACATTTCAAAAGCCTCTATTCTCTTCCTGTCCACACTGCTTATCGTCCATGTCTCACTCCCGTACAAGGCAACACTCCACACAAATGCTTTCAGAAAAGACTTCCTTACCCTTAAGTTAATATTCGATGTTAGCAAATTTCTCTTTTTCAAAAATGCTTTTCTGCCCATTGCCATTCTGCATTTTATATCCTCTGTACTGCGACCATCGCATGTTATTTTACTACCCAAGTAACAAAACTCATCTACCACCTTCAATGTTTCGTCACCTAATCTAATTCCTTCAGCATCACCTGATTTTCTAAGAGCGCATTCCATTATTTTTGTTTTGCTCTTGTTAATGTTCATTTTATATGCTCTCTTCAACCCGCTGTCCGTTCCATTCAACTGCTCTTCCAGGTCCTTTGCTGTCTCTGACAGAATTACAATGTCATCGGCAAAACGCAATGTTTTTATTTCTTCCCCCTGAACTTTAATCCCTATTCCAAATTTTTCCTTGCTTTCCTTCACCGCCTGCTCGATGTACAAATTGAATAGCATCGGAGAAAGGCTACAACCCTGTCTTACTCCCTTCCCAACTGATGCTTCCCTTTCATGCCCTTCGAGTCTAATAACTGCGGTCTGGCTTTTGTACAAGTTGTAAATAACTCTCCTTTCCCTGTATTTTACCCCTGCTGACTTCAGAATTTGAAAGAGTGTATTCCAGTCAACATTGTCAAACGCTTTCTCCAAATCTACAAAAGCTAAAAATGTAGGTTTGCCTTTCCTTAATCTATCTTCTAAGATAAGACGTAAAGTGAGTATTGCATCCCGGGTTCCTACTTTCCTCCTGAATCCAAACTGATCTTCACCGAGGTCAGCTTCTACCAGCTTTTCCATTCTCCTGTAGATAATTCGTGTTAAAATTTTGCAACCATGACTTATCAAACTGATGGTTCTGTAATTTTCACACCTGTCTGCGCCTGATTTCTTTGGAATGGGGATTATTACATTTTTCTTAAAGTCTGAGGGCATTTCGCCTGTCTCATACATCCTACACACCAGTTCAAATAATCTTGTCATGCCTGGCTCTCCCAGAGACTTTAGTAGCTCTGAGGGTATGTCATCTATTCCTGGGACCTTGTTCCTACCTAGGTCTTTCAGGGCTCTGTCAAATTCATCTCTCAGTATACTATCTCCTATTTCATCTTGATCTACTTCCTCTTCCCTTCCTACAACATCGTTTCTAAGTTCACTTCCTTTGTAGAGCTGCTCTATGTACTCTTTCCACCTTTCAGCTTTCCCTTCTTTGTTGAGAACTGGTTTCCCATCTGAGTTCTTGATATTCGTAGAGTTGGTTTTCTTGTCCCCAAATGTCTCTTTTATTTTCCTGTAGGCGGTATCTACTTTTCCCCTTGCTATACATTCTTCTACAGATTTGCATTTGGCTTCTAGCCACTCCTGCTTAGCCATTTTGCACTTCCTGTCAATCTCATTTTTTAGTCGTCTGTACTCCATTTTGCCTGTTTCATTTACTGCATTTTTATATTTTCTCCTTTCATCAATTAACTGTAGTATTTCCTGTGATATCCATGGATTTTTTGTAGGTCTTGCCTTTCTACCTATTTTGTCCTCCGCTGCCTTCACTATTTCATCTCTCAATGCTAACCATTCCTCTTCTACTGTTTTATTTCCCCCTGTTTCTGTCAATTGTTGCCTAAATCTCCCTCTGAAATTCTCCAGAACTTCACTTTCCTTCAATTTATCTAAGTCCCATCTTCTTATTTTCCTACCTTTCTGCAGTTTTTTCAGCTTCAGCCTACAGTTCATGACTAACAAGTTATGGTCAGAGTCTATATCTGCCCCTGGGTATGTCCTGCAGTTTATAACCTGGTTCCGGTACCTATGTCTTACCATTATAAAATCTATCTGATACCTTCCGGTGTCTCCTGGTCTCTTCCATGTATACAACCTTCTTTTGTGATTCTTAAACCACGTGTTTGTTACGATTAAATCATGTTCCGTGCAAAATTCTACCAGGCGACTTCCTCTTTCATTCCTCCTGCCCAGTCCATATTCACCTACTATTTTTCCTTCTCTTCCTTTTCCTACTACCGAATTCCAGTCTCCCATAACAATTAAGTTTTCCTCTCCCTTAATTGTCTGAATAATTTCCTTTAGCTCCTCATATATTTCTTCGATCTCCTCATCATCGGCAGAGCTAGTTGGCATATAAACCTGTACTACTGTTGTCGGTGTTGGCTTCGTATCTATCTTGACAATGATAATGCGATCACTGTGCTGCTCATAGTAGTTTACCCGCATTCCTATTTTCTTATTCATTATCAATCCTACTCCTGTGATACCCCCAACTGATTTTGTATTTATAATCCTGTACTCACCTGACCAGAAATCCTGTTCATCCTGCCACCGAACTTCACTAATCCCCACTATATCTAACTTCAACCGATCCATTTCCCTTTTTAAATTTTCTAATTTTCCTACCCGATTAAGGGATCTAACATTCCACGCTCCGATCCGTAGAATGCCAATATTGTCCTTCCTGATGACAACATCCTCCTGAGTAGTCCCCGCCCGGAGATCCGAATGGGGGACTATTTTACCTCCGGAATATTTTACCCGAGAGGATGCCATCATCATATTTCCATACAGTAGAGCTGCATGTCCTCGGGAAAAATGACGGCTGTAGTTTCCCCTTGCTTTCAGCCGTTCGCAGTAGCTGTGTGGCAAAGCCACATTAGCTGATGTTACAAGGCCAGCTCAGTCAATCATCCAGACTGTTGCCCCTGTAACTACTGAAAAGGCTGCTGCCCCTCTTCAGGAACCACACGTTTGTCTGGCCTCTCCACAGATACCCCTCCGCTGTGGTTGCACCTACGGTACGGCTATCTGTATCGTTGAGGCACGCAAGCCACCCCACCTCGGCAATGTCTGTGGTTCATGGGGGTGGATCAATTTAGTATCATAGTCAATTAACTATCATTTACTATGGCACCAATAATGAAATCCATTCAACAATATTATTCACATGAATACTGCACTTTAAATCCACTAATAATTAATTATCAAATGAAGGAAGTAGGTTAATTTTCTAACTACGTAAATGAAACATGAAAGAAAGTTTAAGCTACTTATTATTAATAATCAGCATTACATTACCTACATAATACAACTTCTGACTTGCTGGCAAAGCAGCCTCTGCTCTACATCGGAGCCATACACACAACCCAACCGCTCTCTAAGCGAGCTGAACCACTAGTCCTACTCTCTCTCAGTGCGAGCTACAATGCTATGCAATACATGACCTTTGCCAAAGATGAAACTTCATAAAGGACACATATCGATACATACAGTAGAAGCGATATTATACATTTTCTTGCAAGCAAGTTACTCGATACAAAACAGGAGGCACAATATTGGACATTTTCTTACAAAATAATTTTTTATGGACACGTTTCAAGGTCTTACCGTTTTTTTTTTTTTTTTTGTTTTTTTTTTTTTTTTTATTCATCTGGTAGATCTATGGTTCGCTGTCGTTCGTTCAGTTCGTTCGTTGAATGGTTGGCCCAGCTTTTTTATTGGAGAGAGCGTTTAGCCCACTGCCCAGGCGCGCTGAGCCACGGCGCCCGGCTACCGCTAGACCACCATATCACTAGCCATTAAGGCGCCTCAGAATAGTCTAAGCACGATTTCCTTCACGTCACAAACTTTCATTCAGCTTCTGTGTTCCATAGAACATTGCCACTACTGCCAAGGCTCTCCATGCTGCGGAATAGCACTTCGGCAATGGACATATTGGAACATTCCTGTTTAAGGTTATATAAATATCAATGTAAATACAAATAAATAATCCTTGAGACGGATTTCCGGTAAGACGTCTGCCTAGTAAGCATGGAGGTCCGGGTTCGATTCCCAGTCGCATCACAAATTTTAATTCAATGCTTCAGATTTATCATTAATGTCTTTGACATATACAAGACGAAAATCCGTC
Organism: Locusta migratoria; assembly: GCA_026315105.1. Classification (NCBI taxonomy): domain Eukaryota; kingdom Metazoa; phylum Arthropoda; class Insecta; order Orthoptera; family Acrididae; genus Locusta; species Locusta migratoria. The sequence goes on along the minus strand of CM048755.1, from coordinate 352,023,523 downwards.
TCAAGGATTATTTATTTGTATTTACATTGATATTTATATAACCTTAAACAGGAATGTTCCTATATGTCCATTTTCGAGGTGCTATTCCGCTGCATGGAGAGCCTTGGCAGTAGTGGCAATGTTCTATGGAACACAGGAGTTGAATTAAAGTTTATGACATGAAGGAAATCGTGATAAGACTATACTGAGGCGCACTCAGCGCTAGTGATGCGATTCTGCCATCCAGACGGAAATGTCGGCAACGTTGAAGTAGACCACGCTGGACTGGGACTGCGGACTATACGAATATTCGAACTACCGTTCGAACTACCGGCGGCAGACGTCGTGGCAGCGCTACGCCCTTACGGCACGGTGCACGAACACGTGGCAGAAAAATGGACCCAATTCAAGACCTACCCAGTCCTAAACGGAGTACGCCAAGTTCGTATTGAACTTCGTCGGCATGTGCCATCCTACCTAGTGATCGGAGGATGCCGAGCAGTAATCCTTTACGACGGCCAACCTAAGACATGTTCTGGTTGCGGCGCGGAAGGACACCTACGTTCCGAATGCCTCCAGCGCAGAATCACACAACTGCCACCGAAAGAAGTGGAACCTACGCCGATACCGACTATCCTTCCAGTGACTTATGCTGCGGCCCTTACGAAGTCCCCGTCTGCCCAGACACAATCACCCACCGTTACGGAACCAGAACAATGCCCTTTGGACACCAGTGCGGTAGATCCGTCAGCCTTGCCTGCGACAGAGAAATCTACAACGTCATCGATGCCACTGAACACAGAAGAACCCACCACCAGCAGGGCGGTAGTCGAATCTCTTATCATACCCACCGCAGCATTTGTACCAGCGAGACGTGATTCGGTGCCATCTTCCGACACGGAAGGTCATATACGAAAGCAGCGTTCGCCGCAACGCCGGAAGCGCCGCCGTCAGAACGTGTCTGATCAAGGCAGCTCCCACTCGCTGGAGGGGGAAGAAACGATACCACAGGACACCAACGACGAGGCTGACACCATTGCCACTGACCATGCCCCTGAGGAACAGACGGTGGGACAGGCGACAACCAATCAACAGTCTACCGAAATGAACACTGATGGTCTGGAAGGTTCCAGTGCTGGCTGTGAAGCCGTGCGAACCCTCCCTATGACCCAACACGACCTTATGGAACATGAACAGACTTCTGCGTCCACATCATGCGCAGACGAAGTCATGACCGAGCTTGACCCAAACCTGGGGCCATCAAAGGCCCCGCCAGACCATTCAGTCTGATCAGCTCGAAGAAATTTGCGGCCGGCGGGGGATGCCGTCACTAATGACGACCGTCCGTACCATCCATCGCCATGGATACCCCCGCCCAACCACCGCATAACCAGGCCTATCGCTTGGCTACGATGAACATTACTACCATCCGATCCCCAGCTAAGATACAACTTCTGAAAGACACAATAAGAGCAGCAGACGTTGACTTCGCTTTTCTGCAGGAAGTAAGGACGAACGCACTCCCGGACTTTTATGGTTATGTAACCTACATGACACAGAGCGACAGCGGTGTGGCGATTTTAGTGCGTGACGGTATTGCCGTCACTGACATCACGTACCTCCCTTGACACCCGATTTATCAATGTTTATGCACCGTCAGGCAACTCCCGAAGGCACGACAGGTCCAGATTCTACTCTACAGAGGTCGCCCCACTGTTCCTAGGTCGCTACGAACACATTGTCTTAGCCGGTGACTTTAATTGCGTCCTTCACCCTAAGGATCAAATCCCAAACTATACCCCCTGCCCCGAGTTGGGTAAGGTAGTTCAAGATCTTCAGTTGTGCGATACATGGGAAAAGGTTCATGGCGACAGACCTGGATATACATTTCTTACCAGTCATTCAGCGAGCCGACTGGATCGTATATATGTGTCTCAAAGTCTTACAAACGGAGTCGTGGACGCTGAACGTTGGCCACAGGCACATTCGGACCATAGCGCGTATATCTGCACCGTACGTCTTCATCGCCAAGACGTCTGGCGTAGTAACGGCTTGTGGAAACTGAACGTCTCACATCTTCAAGACCCGGACTGTCGAGAGAGGGTAACCGCAACGTGGGCCACCTGCGAACGGCGCCATTCGCGATACTCCACTACGTTGGACTGGTGGCTGTTCTGCGCTAAACCGGCAATCCGTAGGACACTGATGCAGTTTGGCAAGGACACGGCGGCGTGGCATCGGCAGACCTTAGATTTCTACTACGCGACGCTTAGGGACCTTGACGCCTTACCTCCATCACAAGAAACGCAACAAGAACGAAGCCGAATCAAGGCCCACATACTATCGTTAACGAAGCGCCGTTTAGAAGGAGCAGTAATCCGCTGTCGAAGACATGATCTAACAACGGCAGAGGCACCCACCATGCACCATATTACGGCGGACAAGCGCCGACAGCGCCAAAGGGTCATCACACGCCTTGTGACTCAAGATGGTCGCACCTGCACAACCCAAGCGACAATAGTGAAAGCCATGGAGAATCACTACCGGGAAGGGACTGCAGATGAAGAGGCCACTGCAGAAGTATTACAGGAAGTATCACGAACAATCGATATCACCGCAAAAAGAACACTAACAGAGGACATCACGTCTGAAGAAGTGGAGGACGCCTTACACAAGGGTGCAATTCACAAGTCTCCGGGGCCTGATGGAATCCCAGTTGAATTCTATCGGTCCTTCCGGGAACTAATGATGCCTCGCTGGGTCACCATGTTCCGCGAGCTTATGTCACCAGGCTGCACCATATCCCCTTCATTCGTCGAAGGACTTCTCATACCGATTCACAAGAAACAAGCAGGAAGTTCAGTCAACGACTATCGCCCACTTACGATGTTGAATGCTGATTACAAGATATTTGCCAGGCTTTTAGCAGGCCGCATTAAGACGACGTTGCCGATGGTTCTTGCCCCAGACCAGACGTCTCATGAAGGGGAAGCCAACATACAGATGGCCACCGGTGACTGCAGGGACTTAATAGCTATCGCGTCAGCGTGCCGCCTGAGAGCGGCGATCGTCTCCATTGATTTTGAACGGGCGTTCGATAGAGTACAACATTCATTTCTCCTACGGGTGATGGAACGGATGGGATTTCCTCCGAGTTTCATCGACATTCTGCGGCGTCTTTTGATCGTCGGTAGCTCTAAAGTCCAGGTCAATGGAAGGACGGTTGGCCCAATACCCATTAAAAGGTCCATACGACAAGGTTGTCCCCTTTCCACCTACCTTTATGCGATCGCACTAGAACCACTCCTTGCAGGTCTCAACCACAAGTTGTCTGGCATCACATTGAGGGATGTCACTTTTCGCTACAGGGCTTACGCCGATGACCTACTACTGCTGGTTCGCTCAGCAGGTGAAGTACGAAGAGTGCTAAGTTGGATAGAGCGATACGGGCAAGCCGCTGGCAGCCTTCTGAACATCAACAAGTCGGCGGCTTTGGACATCGGACGCGGTCTCGGACCCGACGCTGTCGCCCCACTCCCGACAGTTACTAAACTGAAATATTTGGGTGTCACATTTACGAAGGATGTGCGGGGATCCGCCGCGATAAACTACCGGCGGCTACTGCAGCTCATACGAGTAATGGTGCGCCAGAACCTACTCAGGGAACTAAATCACCTGTAACGTGTGGAATATTTGAACCTCTATGTGGCATCAAAACTCAACCACGTGGCACAGGTTCTCCCCTTACCCATACAGATAGGCCAGAGGATACAGGCGGCCTTCGGCTATTACCTGTCTTTAGGACAGTTATTTAAAGGACGTTATGACACACTCACCCTCCCATTAAGCGGTGGAGGGCTGGTACTGGTAAACGTTCGAGCACGGGCAGCCGCCCTCTACATCAACAATATGAGGAAACGATGGACCAGCCAATACCCCTCCCTCACGGGTCGGCTACTGGAGGTCCTGATGCCAGTGTCTCCACTTCCGCCAGTGGCGGTGGCGCACGTCGCAGCACAGCTCAGTCATGTGTCGACCTTCATCATCGACTATAGTTATATGATCTCAAGTCTCCCCGCAACACGTCCACCAACGGCTAAAGACTTCTACCACAACCTTCTGCGGGCTGTTCCGCGTAACGTTATAGAAGCCAAGTATCCAACTGTACAATGGTCACGGGTGTGGAAAACTATACACCACACTTTCCTGCCCACACAAGCGCGTTCGACTTGGTACCAAGTCGTCAACAAGAAATTTGCGACGAGACACCGACTCCACAGTATCGGACGAATAGACTCTCCACTCTGTCCTGACTGCCAGCTCCCGGACACTGATGAACGTCGCCTCACGTGTGCGTCGACGTCCGGCGTTTGGAGGCTGACCCAAAAGATCATCGCCTGTTATCTTCGCGTCACACCGGAAATGATTGAACCACGAAGCCTGCTGAGTCCGGACGATAATTACTTTCCCCCTGCAAAATATCATGCGATCACATGGATCAACGCAATGACAATCGACTACGTCTTCGGCGGAGGAGAGAAGGCATGCCTTGACTATTGGTACTATCTACAAGACGCACACAGTGTACTCGAACGCACACCGAGGTACCGAAAACTCTTCGCGAATTATTTACGAATTATTTACGAAGTGTTTTCATCAACCCACCACAAAGTTGGGGAGTGCCAAACTACTTTTGACGTCTTACGAAGAAGAACAGATGAGACTGCTGATGGGAAGTGCCAACCATGAAACCACAAACGGTACGAAATTGCAGACTAATTACGTGGTGCTGCTGCAGCAACGAGGCACGCACCGATCGAGGAAAGTCCCATACCACCCTTATGTGAAGGAAGATGCTTAATTTTCAAAATTTCTTTTTCCCGCTTTTTTTTCCATTAAATCTGTACGTATGATGGAAAAGTTATTTTGTTATCATCCCGTAATATCATTACTATTGTTTCTTTTATATGTCAAACATACTTGTTTTCTAATCATTAAAAAAGAAAAATGTGGCCAAACAGATCAATGGTATCTGTTCAATGCTAGGAGAAGACATGCTTTGACGATTTGGCAGCGTCCATAGTGGAGTAATCTGCAGAAAATGCGGTTTCCCGAAAACAATTTTTTTTCTTCCTTTTCTTATCAATAAATGCGGTTTCCCGAAAACAATTTTTTTCCTTCCTTTTCTTATTGTTTTTATCGCCAGTCTACGCTATTGTCTACTACTACTCATTAATTTCATTTCAACAGTAGCTCGTCATGGAGAAGACGGTTTTACTTTGTTCATACTACACATAAAATAAAATAATAATAAAAGAGTTTAAGAAAAAACAAATAAAGTTGGAAATATCCCTTAGAATCACAAAAAATGGTTCAAAATCCGTCAAAAAAATAAAAATAAAAAAAATACAAAAAAGTTACACCGTGGTTCCAAAAAAAAGAAGAAAAAAAAAACAAAAAAAAAAAACTGTTAAGACGTCTAAGGAAAAAAAAAAGCGGTAAGACGTCTGCTAAGTAAGCATGAAGGTCTGAGTTCGATTCCCGGTCGCATCATAAATTTTAATTCAATGCTTCAGATTTATCATTAATGTTTTTTACATTTTTAAGTATAAAAAAGAATGAAGAAAAACCTAGAGCGTCAGCCCATCAGCCGAAATAGAAGGTACGTCTGAAAAGTTGGGTGAATAGTCCTATATTTTACAAACCACGCTGTCTAGGATGAGGTACTTGCGTATACACAATGAGGGGCATGTCTACTAGTGCCCCATATTGTGCAAAGCATTGCAGTGAAGCGGCGGTACACGCTGCCACCAGTGGGCTGTTTATTAGGAGGGGCGGCATATCTCTGCAATTGTACACGACATTTTGTCCCTTCAGAACATTTCTAGAACGGGGAGAATATAGCATTAATTTTATTAGCTAGTTAACTAATTTAACCCTTCATCTAACACGACTTTTTCCTCTTATACCAAAATTCTTTCGAGTGTGGAGAAACAACTCTCACTTTCCGCTGTTGTCATTGGTATTTTACGAATAATACGCACGAGTTTCACTGATTCCGGTAGCACAGCTCCTAAATTATTCTCGTAAATACAATTGAGAAGTGTTAAGCTCCGTTTGCTGTTTGGAAATCATTTCTACTGTATATGACTGTCAATTCCTGTCGCAGTTCACTTCCGTTTAAGTGAAATATTTTAACTGTGGTCTGAAATTCTTTTTCAGGGAATAGCAGCTTATGTTTTGGAAACAAACTGGGTTGCAATAGGCCTAATACTGCTGCTGACAAGTGATTGATAAATGCGAAACGCTCATGAATGTTAGCCATAACAAGGTCACAAACTTCCTTTGCAACAGTTTTACGACAGTCTAAAAAACAGAATCGTTTTGGGCCGGTGATCTCTTCATTTCCATTCCCAGACTGCCAATGATGATCGGCGTCAAGAGAGTTTCTCGTCAGTTGTATAGCTGACTTGAAATCGGAGGCATTCTTAAGAGCTTTCGCACTATCAACATGTCTACATTGCAGCTGATTACATAAAATATCGCAGTGTGGCAAGAGCTTACTGAAAAACTCAAGCCACAAGAGAAACTCTTTGTCAATGATAAGTTTTCCAAGTCCAACTGCTTTCCTAGTTGTTGAATAATCATTGCTGGCATCATCCTCAATTATCCCAAGGCATTCAGGTATTACTGTCTTGTACTTAACTACGGTATTCACAATTCGCGTTTTAAAATTCCATCTTGTGTCAGCATTTCTTGGAAGACGTTTCTTCACAATATTATCCAGTATCGCAGTTCTTTTCACTATTTTGAGAAGAAAGTAGAGAATTCCTGTAAATTGCTAAAAAATATTCTTAGTTCTTTGTGCTGTGTTGCACAGCGCTCTACAATGAGATTAAGTTGGTGGGCATAACAGTGCACAAAATTTGCTCTCTCATACACTGCTTCCACTCTTGCCTGCACACCAGTGTGCCTGCCACTCATAACCGAAGCTCCCTCATATCTCTGAGGTATCAGTTTTTCCGGAGAGTCGTCAATCGTTAGTTTTTCAAGCTCGTTGAACACTTCACTACTTATTGCATCAGCTATGTGAACTTTGTGTGTTACGAAATTTATGAACCTTTCATATACTTTCCCTTTAATTCGTATCGAATAATAAATACTAGTTGAGACAAGGTAGCACAATCTGTCGTTTCATGAACTTCAATAGCGACATAATCTGTTTCTGACATTTCTTTGGAAACTAACTGATGACACACAGTATATATACAGTCCAGCAGTTCGTTTTGAATTGTTTTGGAAAGCCCCCAGAAAACACGATTATTGGATTTGTAATATGTACCTTCAACGTGGAATCCAGTTCTGCCATGAGACTGACCAAACCCCGAAAAATACCAGGATTATCTGAAGCATCCGTTTCGTCATGTCCCCGTAGTGCAAGTTTAAATTTCCCACAAAACTTGATACAGTCGATCAACTTGCTAAGGATGTAACGATTCTTAGAAACATCTTCATCATCCTCAGTCTGTAAGCTGTATCCAGCTGACATCTAATATCGACTTTGCCAAGCAAAATGAATTCGATGTTTCTGTTTATGTGAAGTTCACTTAATTTTTTTTATCAGCTAAATGTTTAATGTCTGTTACCCCATCTGTGGTCCAAGGATGTTAACGCAACATTCATTACCAGAGACGTGTAGCAGAAGAAAGCATTTATTTCACATCTACAAAGCCAGTCTGCCTGTTTATGTAAATGAAGATTAAAAACTCCTAGTGAAACTACTTTTGCTTTTGCCCGCATTTTGTGCCTGTAAAATGTTCAAATCAGGTCTCGGTGGTCCTAACCTTTTTAATTCCAGCTTTCCCTCAAAACTCAAAAAGACTACCAAATGTTAAAATATAGTTTACGCTATTTATATTATTGATTCTAAATAGGAAACTAGAACAACAGTTAGGCAATAACACGCACCTTCACAACAACGACTCTAGTATCACACGCACTGCACCTGTTAGATGACCGGTGCCGGTGCACCCTTTGTATTTCGCGCCCTTGGACGCCGTCCTAAGCGGCCCGGTTCAGCACACTACCCCCACCCAACCCCCAGTACCCCCACTCACTCCAAGCGCCCGTTGCCAGCCTTTACACAGCGCGGACGGATCGCGTAGAGTCCGACAGTCAGCCCATTCTGAAAACATTCGCTGACCCTGGCTGGCAGACTACCTAGTCTAAAAACATTGATCATTGCACGTATTCTGTGTTGGATATTTTTGGGAGGGCGCCGCCCCAGAGTCCTTAAGGAGTAGCCGCCACTGGCTGCGACACAGCTAACAGGCGCAGTGCGATTACTCGTGTCTTTGCAACTTCAAACACAAAATAAAGCAACGCGTTAACATCAAGGTTTGTTTCAAATTAAACAAAACGACGAAGGAGACCAATGGGATGTTAGTGCAAGTGTACAGTGTTTTAGCAGTGAATAAAACGCATGCGTTTCAGTGGCTTAAATGTTTTAGAGACGGAAAGGAAGGTGTTGAGGATGAGCCACGTTCATCTACATCTACATGGGATACTCTGCAAATCACATTTAAGTGCCTAGCAGAGGGTTCATCGAACCACCGTTATGCTATTTTATCTCCCATTCCATTCTCGAATAGCGCGCGGAAAGAAAGAACACTTGAATCTCTCCGTTCGGGCTCTGATTTCTCGTATTTCATTCTGCTGATCATTTTTTACCTATGTAAGTGGGAGTCAACAATATATTTTCGCATTCGGAGGAGAATGTTGGCGATTGTAGTTTCGTAATCAGCCCACGCCGCAGCGATAAGCGCCGTTGTTGTAATGATTCCCATCCCAAATCCTGTATCATTTCTGTAACGCTGTCTCCCGTGTACCGTGACAATACGATACGAGCTGCCCTTCTTTGGACTCTTTCGATGTCCTCCGTCAAACCCACCTGATAAGGATCCCACACTGGGCAGCAATATTCCATAAAAGGACGGACAAGCGTAGTGTACGCAGTTTCTTTAGTAGTTCTGTCGCATCTTTTAAGGGTTCTGCCAATAAAACGCAGTCTCTGGTTCGCCTTTCCCACGACATTATCATCGTGTTCTTTCCAATTTAAGTTAGAAGTAATTGTAATGCCTAGGTATTTTGTGGAGTTTACGGCCTTTACATTTGATTGATTTATCTTGTAAACAAAGTTTAAAGGATTTCTTTTCATACTCATTATTTAGAGTCAATTGACAATTCTTACACCATACAGATATCTTATTCAAATCGTTCTGCAGTTGGTTTTGATCTTCAGATGATTTTACTAGACGGTAAATGACGGCCTCATCTGCAAACAACCAAAGAGAGCTATTTAGATTTTCCCATAAATCGTTTATGTAAATAAGAAACAGCAGAGGACCAATAACACTACCCTGTGGAACGCCCGACATCACCTCTGTTTTAGTCGATGCCTTACCATCGATTACTACGAACTGTGTCCTCTCTGAGAGGAAATCCCCTATCCAGTCGCAAATTGGGGGCGATATAACGTAACCACGCAATTTGATTAAAAGCGGTTTGTGAGGTACGGTGTCAAAAGCCTTCTGGAAATCAAGGAATACGGAATCAATTTGCGTACCCTTGTCGATAACACACGTCATTTCGTGTGAATAAAGAGCTAGTTGTGTTTCGCATGAACGATATTTTCTAAATCCATGTTGACCTTGTGCCAATGGATCATTCTGTTCGAGATAATTCATAATATTTGAATACAGGATATGTTCCAAAACCATGCTGCAAATTGAAGTCAATGAAATAGGCCTGTAGTTTAATGGGTTACTCCTACTGCCTTTCTTGAATATCGGCGTGACCTGTGCAACTTTCCAACCTTTTGGTACAGATCCTTCTTTGAGAGAGCGGTTGTATATGTCTGTCCCGTGTTGTCCCGGACAACATGGAACGAGTGGGGCGGATGCTTTCTGTGCCCCGGCCTTAAATTAGCCCTGAAATTACGCTTGGCAGTGGTTGCGCAGATCCAAGAACGCGTGACCTCAGTGCTTCTAGCGATTCCACAAGAAGCGTTGCTGACAGTTTCCAACAACTGTATATCCGATTTCATAAGTGTATTGTAGCTAATGGCAATTACTTTGAAGACCAGAGACGGTATGTTATTTGTAACTTTGCTTTCCTATACTTCTTGAGACCATTCACCGAACTTTTCAGACGCACTTCTATTAAAAGAAGTAAACTTTATGTGACAGCACGCTCGAAATTTAATACATCAGTTACGGCACTGTGAAAACAGGTGTCTTGTTTAATAAATGTAACTGCGAGAAATTCTTTGAACAGCAACGAAGAGCTCTACATTATGCGAGGAAAGGCCAGAAATACGGTTTTATTTTAAAACACGTTGCTGTGCTAATGGAATCCAGGAACTGATGGAAAAAATCCGTACATTAATTAATTCAGGGAACACAAATCCGCGCGAACAGTACTTTTTATTTTCCTTACTGGACCAAAAAGACTGCATTACAGCAAGTTTATCATATCTGTATTCAGGTGTTAGATCCCAAACAAGTGACGAGTGGAGGGGTTCTGAACGAATATTTAAATGTATTTGAGCCATTTGAATTGGTAAAAAGTGAAATCTGGAGTAAAAACTGTACCTGTCTTTCGAAAGATATTCCAGTAATCAGTTAGGTAACCCCAGTCATAGGCAAAAGACAGCGGGCTACCACAGTAGCTCAAGAGGTACAGCAATGTCTGCACGACTCACTTATAGCTAGGCTACGACTAATACAAACAGAGTATTGTATATGTAGTTGCTGCAGTGCTCTACGTAAGTTTAAAAGTGTTACCATTTCTGAATTCCATTAACTATACAAATACTGTTGCAAATTTGACTGAAAAGTGCAGCCGCGCTGGAGTGGCCGAGCGTTTCAAGGCTTCTGGCTGCGGAGCGCGCCACTTCCTGCCGTCGGAGGTTCGAGTCCTTCCTCTGGCACGGGTGTGTCTGTTGTCCTTAGCATAAGTTAGTTTAAGTAGTTTGTAAGCCTAGGGACTGATGACCAGAGTTGTTAAGCCCCATATATTTACAAACATTTTTTTTTTCTTTTGAAAAGTGCATGGACATGATAATGCGTCCAAAATCTACTCATTGGCTCCCTAACGACTCTATCCACGAGTACCATTTCCAACAGAACGCCAGTTGTTTCTTACGGACTTCTTTCGATGAAGACGTTTCCAATAAAATCTAATAAAACGCGTTGATGCTAGAGAAGAGCTGGAGATCCAACGATGTTTGTAAAAGCTGTATCTAAATCGCAAGGAGAACCCTTAATTTTTCTAGAAGGTAACCAGGTCCAGCTATCGTGGCAAGGGGAAAAAAATCTCGCAATACCTGCAAGTTTAATTCTCAGATGTTCAGATGTTTGTATAGCTTATGGGACTTCCTAGGAACGCTTCAGTCTCAGCTGAGTTTCGACCCTTGTCAGAAATGAGTAGTGGTACTGAGTGACTGGCTTCTTCTGCAGCCACAGCTGCGTATGACGAGTGTGGCGACACTCTGCCAAAAATGTTCAAATGTTTGTTAAGCTTATGGGACTTAACTACGGGGTTATCAGTCCCTAAACCTACAAACTACTTATGAACTAGCTAACACTAAGGACGGTACAAATATCCATGCCCGAGCGGGGATTCGAACCCCGACCGTAGTGGCCGTGTAGACCGTGACTGGAGCACCTCAGTCCCCTCGGCCGCAGCGGCCGGCGTTTAATTCTCAAAGAGAGAATGGTTTATTCTGTCCACTCCCATGAACCACAGACATTGCCGAGGTGGGGTGGCTTGCGTGCCTCAACGATACAGATAGCCGTACCGTAGGTGCAACCACAGCGGAGGGGTATCTGTGGAGAGGCCAGACAAACGTGTGGTTCCTGAAGAGGGGCAGCAGCCTTTTCAGTAGTTACAGGGGCAACAGTCTGGATGATTGACTGAGCTGGCCTTGTAACATCAGCTAATGTGGCTTTGCTACACAGCTACTGCGAACGGCTGAAAGCAAGGGGAAACTACAGCCGTTATTTTTCCCGAGGACATGCAGCTCTACTGTATGAACATATGATGATGGCATCCTCTCGGGTAAAATATTCCGGAGGTAAAATAGTCCCCCATTCGGATCTCCGGGCGGGGACTACTCAGGAGGATGTGATCATCAGGAAAGACAATACTGGCATTCTACGGGTCGGAGCGTGGAATGTTAGATCCCTTAATCGAGTAGGAAAATTAGAAAATTTAAAAAGGGAAATGGATAGGTTGAAGTTAGATATAGTGGGGATTAGTGAAGTTCGGTGGCAGGATGAACAGGATTTCTGGTCAGGTGAGTACAGGATTATAAATACAAAATCAGTTGGGGGTATCACAGGAGTAGGACTGATAATGAATTGGAAAATAGGAATGCGGGTAAACTACTATGAGCAGCACAGTGATCGCATTATCATTGTCAAGATAGGTACGAAGCCAACACCGACAACAGTAGTACAGGTTTATATGCCAACTAGCTCTGCCGATGATGAGGAGATCGAAGAAATATATGAGGAGCTAAACGAAATTATTCAGACAATTAAGGGAGAGGAAAACTTAATTGTTATGGGAGACTGGAATTCGGTAGTAGGACAAGGAAGGGAAGGGAAGATAGTGGGTGAATATGGTCTGGGCAAAAGGAATGAAAGAGGAAGCCGCCTGGTAGAATTTTGCACGGAACATAATTTAGTTATAACAAACACCTGGTTTAAGAATCACAAAAGAAGGTTGTATACGTGGAAGAGACCAGGAGACACCGGGAGATACCAGATAGATTTTATAATGGTAAGACATAGATTTCGGAACCAGGTTTTGAAGTGTAGGACATACCCAGGGGCAGACATAGACTCTGACCATAACTTGTTGGTTATGAACTGTAGGCTGAAACTGAAGAAACTACAGAAAGGTAGGAAAATAAGGAGATGGGACCTAGATAAATTGAAGGAACCTGAAGTTCTTAAGAATTTCAGAGGGAGCTTCAGGTAACAATTGACAGAAACAGGGGAAAATAAAACAGTTGAGGAGGAATGGGTAAAATTGAGAGATGAAATAGTGAAGGCAGCAGAGGACAAAATAGGTAGGAAGGCAAGACCTACAAAGAATCCTTGGATATCACAGGAGATACTAAATTTAATCGATGAAAGGAGAAAGTATAAAAATGCAGTAAATGAAACAGGCAAAATGGAGTACAGACGACTAAGAAATGAGATTGACAGGAAGTGCAAAATGGCTAAGCAGGAATGGCTAGAAGGCAAATGCAAGGATGTAGAAGACTGTATAAATAGGGGAAAAATAGATACAGCCTACAGGAAAATAAAAGAAACATTTGGCGATAAGAAAAACAGCTCTATGAATATCAAGGACACTGATGGAAAACCAGTTCTCAGCAAAGAAGGGAAAGCTGAAAGGTGGAAAGAGTATATAGAGGGGCTCTACAAAGGAAATGAACTTCGAGACACTATTGTAGGAAGGGAAGAGGATGTAGATGATGATGAAATAGGAGATACTATACTGAGAGATGAATTTGACAGAGCACTGAATGATCTAAGTCGAAACAAGGCCCCTGGAGTAGATGATATCCCGTCAGAGCTACTGAAGTCTCTGGGAGAACCAGCCATGACAAAATTGTTTCACATTGTGTGTAAGATGTATGAGACAGGTGAAGTACCCTCAGACTTTAAGAAAAATGTTATAATCCCCATTCCAAAGAAAGCGGGTGCAGACAGGTGTGAAAACTACAGAATCATCAGTTTAATAAGTCATGGTTGCAAAATATTAACAAGAATTATATACAGAAGGATGGAAAAGCTGGTAGAAGCCGACCTCGGGGAAGATCAGTTTGGGTTCAGGAGAAATGTAGGAACACGGGAGGCAATACTCACATTACGGCTTATCCTAGAAGATAGATTAAGAAAAGGCAAACCAACATTTCTAGCTTTTGTAGATTTGGAGAAGGCTTTTGACAATGTTGATTGGAATAAACTCTTTCAAGTACTGAAGCAAGCAGGAGTAAAATATAGGGAACGTAAGGTTATTTACAACTTGTACAAAAACCAGACAGCGGTTGTCAGAGTTGAAGGGCATGAAAGGGATGCATTGGTTGGAAAGGGAGTAAGACAGGGTTGTAGCCTTTCCCCAATGTTGTTCAATTTGTACATTGAGCAAGCTATAAAGGAAAGCAAGGAGAAATTTGGAGAAGGAATTAAAGTTCAGGGTGAAGAATTAAAAACATTGCGTTTTGCCGACGACATAGTAATTCTGTCAGATACAGCAAAGGACCTGGAAGAGCAATTGAACGGAATGGACAGTGTGCTGAAAGGTGCATATAAGATGAACATTAACAAGAGTAAAACAAGGGTAATGGAGTGCAGTGTAAGAAAATCAGGTGATGCTGAAGGAATTAGATTAGGTAACGAAACAATAAAGGAGGTAGATGAGTTTTGTTACTTGGGCAGTAAAATAACAAATGATGGTCGCAGTACAGATGATATAAAATGCAGAATGGCAATGGGTAGAAAGGCGTTTTTGAAAAAGAGAAATTTGTTAACATCGAATATTGATTTAAGCCTAAGGAAGTCCTTTCTGAAGGCATTTGTATGGAGTGTTACCTTGTATGGGAGTGAAACATGGACGATAAGCAGTGTGGACAGAAAGAGGATAGAGGCTTTTGAAATGTGGTGCTACAGAAGAATGCTGAAGATTAGGTGGGTGGATCGCGTAACTAATGAGGAGGTACTGAACCGAATTGGGGAGAAAAGAAATTTCTGGCATACCTTGACTAAAAGAAGGGATAGATTGGTAGGACACATTCTTAGACATCAAGGAATTGTGAATTTAGCGTTGGAGGGAAGTGTGTGGGGTAAAAATCGCAGAGGGAGACCAAGAGACGCGTATAGTAAGCAGATTCAAGTGGATGTGGGTTGTCGTTCTTATGAGGAGATGAAAAGGCTTGCTCAGGATAGAGTAGGGTGGAGAGCTGCATCAAACCAGTCTCTGGACTGAAGACCACAACAACAACAAGCTATTCTGTACAGTAAGCTGTTTCTGGCTATAGTATGTTCTAGTATTTCTCTTTTATTTAAGTATATATGGTGAAGAAATTAAAACCTTGCGATTTGCTGTTGACCTTGTAATTCTATAAGAGACAGCAAAGGACCTGGAGGAGCAAATGAACGGAATGGACAGTGTGTTGAAACTAGCACATCTTCTTCTGCTTTCTCTTTAGTCCTTTTCCCGCACATGCAGGGATGTGGCATGTTAATATTGACGGGGTGGCCGGATGCCCTTCCTGCCGCCACCCCATGCCCCCGGGAGGAAATGTGTACCCCAAATGTCTGCGTATAGTGTTATATGTGTGGGAAAGTGTAAAGTGTTACGAAATCTTTTTGACTCGTGAAATTGAGGCAGGACTTGGGGACCAGTCCGGTATTCACCTAGGTGGATGTGGAAAACCGCCTAAAAATCACATCCAGGCTGGCCGGCACTCCGACCCCTTGGTTAATCCGCCGGGCGGATTCGAACCGGAGCCGTTACGCCTCCCCGTCTGGGAAAGCGGTGCGTTAAGGCTAGTCTACACGACGACACTAGGTTGCGACACTCGTTTTATGAAATGAGTTGCGCGCAAATGGTTTCGTGTATGTCTGTAGATACGGCGTCAATACTGTACACTTCAGTTTCGTTGTTTTGTGAGTGCCGTAGTCGCCGTAGAATGAAAGGTCGTCAGCTAAGTTGCTTAGCGACCTTGCTGAAAAAATTGTGATCGAAGACCCTAGAAGTTATTTTAATCAACTCAGAATGTTTAAAAGGAACGTAAGCTGCTCTGGTAACAGAGTTAGTAATGCAATAAAGAAACAAGATACTGTTATGCGTGAAGCATTGCTACCAGAACTGAAATTACAAATTGTATTACTTTCTTGTCAAATAGATATTCGTCTGCCGGCCGCGGTGGCCGAGGGGACTAAGACGCTTCAGTCACGGTCTGCACGGCCACTACGGTCGGGGGTTCGAATCCCCCCTCGGGCATGGAAATTTATGCCGTCCTAGTTCGTAAGTAGTTCATAAGTAGTCTGTAAGTTTAGGGACTGATGACCCCGTAGTTAAGTCCCATAAGCTTTACAAACATTTGAACATTTGATATTCGTCTCTACAGTACCTGTACCGTGTTCCCAAATCCACAATTACCATAATTCGTTTTTATAGGTATTTGGAATTGAATGTTCTTTAGTCTGCAATTCACTAATCGTCAACCCATCAATATTTAATTAATGAATAACTGCTTCAAGAGCACTAACACGCCGCTGCTTATTCCTGAAATTTTCATCGTTAAAATGGCACAACACCTATGCATCGCATATATGTTCAAAAACCGAATTATTTCTTCCTTTCCCCCCTTTATGTTGTGTTTTGTTCAGTATTGGCCATAACACGCGCAATCAGTTTCGCCAAAGTTGGAAGGTGCCGAAATTGTTTAGTTTCGCCAATGAGTTGCGCGAACGCCTGCCGCGCATGCGCACTGGCCAGTAGCGCAGTTTCAAATGTTCAAATGTTTGTAGAGTCTATGGGACTTAACTACGGGGTCATCAGTCCCTAAACTTACATACTACTTATGAACTACTTACAACTAAGGACGGCACAAATATCCATGCCCGAGGGGGGATTCGAACCCCCGACCGTAGTGGCCGTGCAGACCGTGACTGGAGCGCCTCAGTCCCCTCGGCTACCGCGGCCGGCGCGCAATTTCATGAAACGTAGTGTCGTCGTGTAAACTAGCCTTTAAACCACACGGCTAACGGAGCGGGTCTTGAAAGTAGCATATAAGATGAACATTAACAAGAGCAAAACAAGGGTCATGGAATGCAGTCTTAGAAAATCAGGCGATGCTGAAGGAATTAGATTAGGTAACGAATCAGTAAAGGTGGTAGATGAGTTTTGTTACTTGGGCAGTAAAATAACACACGATGGTCGCTGTACAGAGGATATAAAATGCAGAATGGCAATGGGAAAAAAAGCTTTTCTGAAAAAGAGAAATTTATTAACATCAAATATTAATTTAAGCGTAAGTAAGTGCTTTCTGAAGGCATTTGTGTGGAGTGTTGCCTTGTATGGGAGTGAAACATGGACGATAAACAATGTGGAAAGGAAGAGGATAGAGGCATTTGAAAGGTAGTGCTACAGAAGAATGCTGAAGAGTAGGTGGGTGGATCGCGTAACTAATGAGGAGGTACTGAACAGAATTGGTGAGAAAAGGAATTTTTGGCATACCCTGACGAAGAGAGCTGCATCAAACCAGTCTCCGGACTGAAGACCAGAACAACAACAACACCAATTTCTTCCTTTTTGTTGTTGAAGGAATAAAGTTTCTGTTCCGTGTGAGATATGTGTTTTTATCTTGTGAGAAACATGCTACTTATACTTCAGTACGAATAAAAGAAAGGACTGTACTTGAACTTCTGTATAAGGTACAATTTTAAATTCTTCCTTATACGAACGATAGAGAACGATTACGACTGCTTCGTTGTACAGTACTTACGAGCAGCATCCAGAGAGCGCAGCACCGTTGCTAACTTCTCGGGGATTTGCCTTAGGATAGCGCGTATTTCAAGCACTATCATAGCCCATCCCTTGTGAAACTCATTGTAAAGACCTGTTAAAAAGGACAGGTATTTAAACTACACCACGAATTGTTCACATAAAAAATTACGACACAAATACTACTGCGTACGATTATGAAAGAAAGTCTAGAATGAATTTACGTTTACCAACAAATTATAGACATAAACTGAGAACGGAATTTGATATGCAGGAATAAAACGGGCAGAATAAATTACTATATGAGGGCGACGCCTGCCTCTGGAGCGCATAGGAACGGGAAACAAAATGTCAAAATGTTTCGTACGTATTTCACTCAGCCTGCGTGACCAGGCCGTGGCATGTGCCTGCTGCTGGAAGTTTCCACACGCAGGTTTCGGAATGAAAACAACGAGGCATTACCCTACGTTGTTGTTGTCATTGCCTCGCTTGGCATTTATAATACTGGTTTCATGGTGACAAATAACAGTGTCTAATATTTTTTACGAAATTATTATCAATTGCAATTTTCTTACAGCTCCACTGTATTAGGCATAGATGTTTTACCAAATGGTGACATATGAAAATTTGGGTCGGTTATGGAGTCGTGTTCGGGTAGCCTAGTGGTTTTGGCGACCGCTCGCGAAAAGCGGGAAACCGGGGTTCGAGTCCCGGCCCGGCACAAATTATTCATATGTCACCATTTGGTAAAACATTTATGCCTAATACAGTGGAGCTGTATGAAAATCGCAATTGCGAATAATTTCGTAAAAAGTATTAGACCACTGTTATTTGTCACCATGAAACCAATATTAGTTATTGCTATGACTAACGATATTTTACAGTAAAATCAAATTTGTAACACTAAAGTAAATTTCTAATATAAATGTCAATTTCTACAAGAGAGTGGTTTACATTTTCAACTTAAATGCGTTGGTCTTTAGTTAAAAAAAGACGCACACTTGATATTTTTTGCTGTTTAAAGCGCCTTATACTCCAAATAGAAAGAAAAATGGTTTCAATAAACCGTACGTAATTTTTGGCGTAGAGTTTATGTTTCTAAATGGAAGGGGGTAGTCCGTTTCCAATTGAAAATTCAAAGTTGTTTGTGCCCACGCGGGACTGTTTGTTAGGAGGTGGCCAATCGTAACACAGGAGATATTCCCTTTACTAGTATTACGATGCGTCGTTTCGAGATATTTAGCTGTCTCAAGTTAGAACAAACATCCTCAATATAGTGAAGGCTAACATAATAGAAAGCGTATGGTCTCGGTAAAAGCTGAAATACAGATAAAGAATCATCCTGAATTAGGTTTCACATGTTTCCCATAAATTATTCCAGTCACAGGCTGGGATGGATCCTGCAATGAGGTCGCAGTTGCCTGTTTTTCTCGCCTTTGTCACACTAGACCTGTATGTAAATGCCTTTATATATCAACTAGCTGCAAGTACCCGGCTTCGCCCGGGTTTAAAATAAGGTTTTCTGTAGAAGCGTACAAAACCGTTTATTTGCATGTAATAAAAGGGTACATTTATGTTAAAGCAGTGTGATAAACAACATTTTAGGCAGTTCCATTTGGAGTATGTACAAAGAGATTTTCGTCTTTGCCCACATACAACTGTCCATGAGAGAAGCATGGTGTCTGCAAGTCTATACCAGAAATCCCAAGAGACTGGCCCTTTGCCTTGTTGATTGTCATGGCAAAGCGCAGTTTCAAAGGGAACTGTATTCTCTTGAATTGTATGATGTTGTCTGAGGGAATGATAAGAATTCTTGGAATGAAGACATCCTCACCCTTAGCACTCCCTGTGAGTACTGTGGCTTGAATTACATGTTGCATCAGCTTTTTCACAATTAATCTTGTGCCATTGCACAACCTGGGTGCATCAGTATTTCTGATCAGCATTACTGGAGCACCAACTTTCAGAATCAAGTTGTGGACTTGCAAATCAGGAGTCTGGGTGGAACTCAAAAGCTCAATGGGATATTATACTGCTTCATTATCATTAAGGATGCAGTCTATGGACTTGTCGGCATATTCTTGCCATGTAAGCTGCTTCTGAATGTTGACATTCAGCTTCTCATTCAGATCATTTCTGCTTGCCAGAATTGCTCTGCGAGAAAGCCAGTCCTGATCCTTGAAGTTTTGCTGGATGTTAGGATACACTTGGGACAGAAGTTCATCAGGATAGTTGAAAATTTGACGACATGGCATAATGATGAGGCCTGTTGAAGGATTTTCAGGAACTTTACCATCTTCAATCTGGAACAAATTGTTTGCAAATTGTCCTGCAGACAAATCACCCTGAATGTGTGACCGCATGTTTGTAGCTTAGAACAGGCACATGGCCAGAGTGAGATTGATATGGAACGAAACCTATTTAAGAAACTTCCCCATGTAATTTTGTGTACGTGTACCAAAGTTCAAGTTATTTGGTTGTCTGGATCTTGAGTTATAAGGGAACAGACAAACAGACCTCAAATGCGTCTTATATGTATAGAGATTGCAATCGAAGTCTGTAAGTGAAGTACTCTCCCCAGTGCACCGAACGAAATTTTATGTAGACATTAACCTTCATCTTGTTTTCAAGGTCAAGTGTACAAAATTTCATCAAGATCGGAGCAAAACTGTGGATTTTGGCGAAATCCATAAGTACCCTCCACCACGCACTGAACGGAATTTTATGTAGACAGTAGCCTTCCTCATATTTTGAAGGTCAGTTGTGCAAAATTTCATCAAGATCAGTGCGAAAATATAGATTTACACGGACACATTGAAAACGCACTTTCACTTTTTCTCAAATTTTCCGGTTGCTTTTCCAAAAAAATGGAACGAAACTTGTTTAAGAACCTTCCCCATATAATTTTGTGTACGTGTACCAAATTTCACGTTATTTGGTTGTCTGGCTCTTGAGTTATAAGAGAACAGACAGACAACAAATGCGTCTTATAAGTATAGAGATTAAGTTATTTTTTTGTTCTTGTATTGTAGTATTAGTAATCTCAAAAGTATTTTATTTGATGCAATGCCAAAGATTGTTAACAAAGGTATGATCTCATGGGACACCAAACAAAATTTGTTACTGTCTAATATTCAAATTATACAGTGTTATAAATAAAGTGTCGAAGATTCTTCGAGGTGCTAATACTCATAGAAACAAAGAAAATAATTCCAATAAACATTTGTCCAGAAACGCACATTGTTTGGTAAACACGTGTAGTTTGTTAATCTTTGGCCCCTCCTCGTAAATCACGTGTAGTATTTGTTTGCTAGATTTTCTTTCTATGTGTTGCATATGTTTCTGAGCTCTGAGCGATATATTCTTTATGGAAAGAAATATCATCGAACGCCAAGACCACTAAAAATTATTTGTTTCACAGTGATATTTTTCGATAGAAGATTTCTGTAATTATCTGACCTTCGTAACGACTGCCATTTTTCTCCGAAATCATATCTTTAACACTTCTAATTTTTTCCTTTCTTATTTTCGAGAATCCCTCCTTCACAAAAAAGCCTTAAACACTCTAAAGAAGTGGATGAATTTCTTTCTTGGTATTGTATGACAATCTTCTTTTAATTCTACACTTTTGTTTCAGTCTTTTATTACACTTTCCAAGTAGCAAAATTTGTGTTCTGGCATAAGTATTGTATTTTTTCTCTTAATATTTTCTCTCTAGAGGATACCGAGAAAATGGAGTAAGTCTACGAAGGAGACTGATTATAAGTCGTTTGTGCGTCATATTGAGGAATAACAGCGGATACTTAACTTATAAAATGTTTGTCGGCACCAGTTGTTAACGGTTTGTTTGTTTCACGGGAAAATGTATCGCGAATTTTGAAAGATTCTAGATAGACGCTAATTATTCTGCGAAATCCTACTTACAAGTTTTGAAGAAACGATATTGAGGAAAGAATCTGAAAATATTCTTCAGCTCCTGTAGGGCTCGTGAAGGCGAGGTTAATTGCAGCACGCTCTTATGCCGCCTTTGAGGAGTCACTCTTCCCGTGCATATGCGATTAGAAGCGATAGAAACTGTAAATGTCATACCATGTTACGTAATCTCTGTTATGCACTCCACAATGTTCAAATGTTTGTAAATCTATCGGACCAAACAGCGTACTCATCAGTCCGAAGCTTACAAACTACTTACACTAAGGTAAACTAACCTAAGGACAAACACACACACACACACACACACCCATGCCCCTGGGAGGACTTGAACCTCCGACGGCGAGCAACCGCGCGCTCTGCAGTGAGGCGCCTTAGACCGCTCGGCTACTCCACTGCGGCCCACAATGTTCGCAGATGTAGAAAAAGTGTAGTGTGACATCGCAATAATTCGTCGCCAAGTTCTGTTTGCATCTTGGGTGTAGGATAAACCCAAAAGACAAATAGACGTTCCCAGTAGAAGACGCGCCTCTGCCTCCTATGGTGAAGTATAATCTAAATGTACTCCATTGTTTATTTCTTTCTTGCGTTTCAACGTCACATTTATTCTGTATAATCGGTTGCTTAAAAACTCGTCTTCCTTGATCTCGCGTACGCCGCAAACTTCCCATACTTCTACATCTACATCCATACTCCGCAAACCACATGACCTTGAGTACCACTATCCAGTCTCGTATTGTTCGCGAAAAGAAAGATTGTCGGTATGCCTCGGTATGGGCTCTAATCTCTCTGATTTTATCCTCGTGATCTCTTCGCGAGATATACGTAGGAGGAAGCAGTATACTGCTAGACTCCTCGGTAAAGGTATGTTCTCGAAACTTCGACAAAAGCCCGTACCGAAATACAGAGCGTCTAGTCTTCCACTAGAGCCGGTCAAAACGGCCTCCACTCCCGCTCGGTTCCCGCAGAGCTCGCGCCTCGCTCTCGACGGCTGACGGCGGGTAAAGGGTTGGTAGAGGGGGAGCGATGACGTCACACTCGCGAGAGCGAGACGTTTCGGGCAGGACGAGTCCCGATACTCCCGGGTTCTCGTCGCGCCCGCCGGACCGAACTGAGCTTGTCTGAGCCGCCTCAGCCTAGTCGGCGCACGCCGCCGGCTGCGTGTTCACACAGCGCGCCGGACATACCCGAGACAATAAAGGGGGAAAATACACTTTTTCGATTTTCGCTTGGAAAAATTGTTGATGGTATACACGATCACGCTACATTGTTTTATGAAATTAGTTTTTCCTTACTAGCTTTGCCTTGCCTGTGAAAAAATAAAAAAGGTTAATTTTCATTCCGCACGAGTTTTTAGTTCCGTAACGCTCCTCACTCGATTTTGATGAAAGTATGCGTTTAAAAAATCTGATTTTTGGACACATTATAGTAAAACATCTTAGCTTTCCTATAAGACATTCACCCTTTCGTAATTCCTAACAGTCGTTTTCAAATGACACTATTTCTCAAGTATATGCACTTGATTTACAAATCGTGTATTGAAAAAGTTAGATAGCGGGCAGGTTACTGTTCTGTGATTTTTAGACCATATATTACAGCGAGTGAAATGGAGCTAAAAGAACAAAAAAGTTTTTGAAATGGTAATCACACTGATATCTACCTACTTTCACACGTAATTGCAAGTTATCTGGGCGCCCTCGGGCCGCGATCACAAGTCTACGAACTCAGCCTGTGTTGAGCGTAGCGTGAAGCACTGCAGTGCCGGAAAATCTGAATTGCTGGCTACGTTTGTCGGTCCCTCGTGATGTGTTAAAGATCCATAATCAGAGAACAATGATGAACTAATTTTTCTTGGGTGGCAACCGATTACAATGGACAACTATCTGCTACGGTTTTACAGCAGATCGAACTTGACTTTGAGAGGCATACATCTGTTTTTTTCCACATAATACAGTTCATGGAATTTATATTTCGTGTTTGGAACTAGAAGAGAAGAACAAAATAATGTAAACTGCGACTTTGCTCTTAATGGACTGAAATAAAATTTTGTGACATTACAGTTAACGGCTTTCTAGTTGCAGATGAACGAGAAAGTCAAAAGATATTTATATTTATTGATGCATCTACTCCTAAGACACAATATATACCTTTTCGCTTTTGTAGCTTTCCGAAAATGTGTTCCCACAGGGTGAAAATAATTGTATACAGTGTGTCCGACATAAATGCGGTCCTTTCACGTCTGAGATGAAAGTAAGAATGAACTGAGTTGCTTTTAGTAACCTGTCTGAGACGAACAACGTTTCTACGAACATTTTGCTGTATCATTTGAAGACAATTTTCTTTGTCTGCAAGATGGTACTTTCGAATCTTCAATATACGCTGGTTTACTTTAGCCGCAGACACTGCAAGACAGGTCAGTAAAGGATGAGAAGCGTCTGTCACTTTTTTCTATTTTTTTTTTTCCGAGGGAAGGGGAGAGCTTGTCCCCAGCTATAAGGAATCCCAACCCACTGTCAGCAGCTGATCGATTGCTGGCCACTTCAAGAATCCAGCTAACACTTCATTGATTTTATTATATTATATATTAAAAGAATCTACGAAAACTAAAGTCAGTCGGACAGACTAAACTACCCAGCTGATTTTCTTCATTTTTGTGTAAAACTAAAGGTATTCATCCACTTTTTCTACACTCAAACGGGATTTCCTTCTGTATATTTCTTATGGGGATGTCCTGGCTGTAAACTAAAGTCATTCTGTCAGGCCGTTCTATCCGACCCATTTCCTTCATTTTCGCTTTAAACGAAAGGTATTTATTCGCAGATTTGTCATCAAGTATCATAATTAACTTAAGTCTCTCTTTCCTTTACTTTCATTCAAACGCGGGATCCTTCTGTCCTTGCATTGTATATTTTAATCGGTTTGTTTTAAGATATCTTCGATTCTGAATAAAGTACACAGTTCTCTTTGACCTAACAACCCTCAACGGATCAAGATCTTTCATTTGTGCTTTCAAACACTTGCACGGATTGATTCTGAAGAAAGCTATGTGTGAACATTCAACTTCACTTCCATTTTTTCCCAACGTTTTAGTCATTCCACTAACGGTGCGGTATTCGCACGGGTCTTATTCGCACGGGTCCTCTATCTTTCTTATATATTAAAAGAACCTATTTTATAATTATAATTGATTTTAAATAAGTGTTTTGATATGAATTTAAGAAAACACAAGCTTATATAATATTGTCTATACTGTTACTATCTATAATAAATATTTTTAAATGATAAATATTTAATTTTACTTATTTCCATTTCACATGACTGGCCACTAATGCTGCAAAGTATTTGCACAGGTCGCCTAGTTTTATTACTATTGTTCTCACACTGTAGTGAACCGTCGAATTTGATGAACATAAGAAATAGGCGGTAATGCACTCGTTCCATCCATATAGACTAACATTTAGGAGAGTATTTCCTTCCCCTAACCATTCGATATCTTTAATATTCCCGGCGCGAGTCGGTGCCGGCACGAACCGATTGGGGTATGGTGTTGCTTCTGTAGCACAAGTATCACAAGTCTCCAGCCTGCTTTCAGCAGAAGCTCCTCTGCATGATTTTTTTTTCAGTTATACTTATGATAATATGTTTATTTTTCTTCTATTGCTATTAATTCTGTAATATGAATTTAAAAAATTAAGAAATGTTTAGTTTTTCACATACGGAAAAACTCTCCTAAATGTTAGTCGAAATTAATGGGATGGGTCCATACCACATATTTCTAATGTGTTTATGATTCTATGAGTCACTACAATGTGCAAACAATAGTAACAAAATTACAAAATCAATTAACAAATGTTCAAATGTTTGTAGAGTTTATGGGACTCAACTACGGGGTCATCAGTCCCTAAACTTACAAACTACTTATGAACTACCTTATACTAAAGACGACACAACTATCCATGCCCGAGGGGGGGATTCGAACTCCCGACCGTAGCGGCCGTGCAGACTGTGACTGGCGCGCCGCAGTTCCCTCGGCCACCGCGGCCGGCTTAAGAGAAGGCTAAATAGTGTAATCTTAGGTGTAGCTGCATCAATAAATGTAAGTACATTTTTGGGTTTCTTCCGTTTATTATCCTCAACTAGAAAGTCATTGAGTAGAATTTCAGAAATTTTATTTCAGTCCATCAGCAGCAAATTCGCAGTTTACATTAATTGTTTCTTCTCTTGTAGTTTGAAACACGAAATATGTATTCCATTAATTGTACAATGTGGACAACAAACTACTTATATACCTCTTAAGTGAAGTACTACCTTACATAAAACCATAGCAGATTCTTGTCCATTGTAATCGGTTGCCACCCAAGAAAAATTAGGGTATAGCTATTTTCTGGTTATGAATTATTAACACATCACGAGGCACCAACATACGTGGCCAGCAAATAATTTTTTCGGCACTGCAGTGCTTCACGCCACACTCAACATACGGTGAGTTCGTAGGCTTGCGGACGCGGCATGATGCCGCTCAGATAACTCACAATTACTTGTGAAAGGAGGTAGATATCAGTGCGAATACCATTTCAAAAACTTTTCTGTTCTTTTAGCTCAGTTTCACTCGCTGTAATGTATGGCATAAAATGCATAGTACAGTAAGCTGCCCGCTATCGAACTTTTTCAATACACTATTTGTAAATCAAGTGCGCATACCAGACAAAAAGCATCATTTGCAAACGATTGTTACGAATTTCGTAAAGGTGAATGTTTTATTGTAAAGCTAAGATGTTGTACTACCCTGTGTCCAAAAATCAGATTTTTTAACCGAATACTTTCATCAAAATCGAGTGAGGAGCTTTACAAAACTGAAAACTCATGCGGAATGAAAAGTAGACATTTTATTTTTTTCACAGGCAAGGCAAAGCTTGTAAGGAAAAAATAAGTTGATAAAACGATGCGATGTGGTCTTATATATCAACAAAATTTCTTACAAATTGAAAATCAAAAAAGTTGTTTTTCCCTCTCTTTTTCGTTTTGGCACATCCCCGCTCGGCTCGGCCCGGCCGGCACCCTCATAGACGTGTGCCGGACGGGCGCAATAATTAACGGCGTCTTGAGGGGGCTGGCCGTGCGCATGCGCACTGCTGTCGGCTGTTCCACATGCCAGCCGGGAGTAGCGAGTCTTCTCGCTCCCGAGACTGCATTATCGGCACGGCCGGCTCCCGGGTACGGCGGTCTCGCTAGCCGCTCCCTCTGGCGGGAACGAGCGGGAGCCAGGCCGCGTTTGACGGCCTCTATCTTCCACTGGAGTTTATCGATCATCTCCGTAACTTTCACGATTACTAAATGATCCTGTAACGAAGCGCGCTGCTCTCCGTTGGATCTTCTCTACCTCCTCTATCAACCCCACCTGGTACGGATTCCACACTGGTGAGCAGTATTCAAGCAGTGGGCGAACAAGTGTACTGTAACCTACTTCCTTTGTTTTCGGACTGCATTACGTTAGGATTCTTCCAATGAATATAAGTCTGGTATCTGATTTACCGATGATTAATTTTGTGTGGTCGTTCCATTTTAAATAACTCCTAATGGCTAGTCCCAGATAGTTTATGGAATTAACTGCTTCCAGTTGCTGACCTGCTGTAGTGTAGCTAAATGATACAGAATCTTTTTTTCTATGTATTCGTAGCACATTACACTTGTCTACATTGAGATTCAGCTGCCATTTCCTGCACCGTGCGTCAATTCGTTGGAGATTTTCCTGTATTTAATTACAATTTTCCATTGTTACAACGTCTCTAAATACTTCAGCATCATCCGCAAAAAGCCTCAGCGAACTTCCGATGTTATCCACAAGGTCATTTATATACAGGGTGTTTCACTAAGTGTGTTTGCCTCTGTAACTTATAAAATAATAGGTGACGGGAAATTTTGATGCGGTAAGTCAACACAAGAAATGTTACACTTTCTGCGGAGCTATGAACATAGTTTATTGTATCATTTTCCAAAGAGTTACAGCACAAAGATATTATTTTTTAAATGGAACAATAGTTTTTTCTATCGTGCATTGGATTCGTTGAAACCAGCTGCGTCCAAATCAATTTAAACTACATTCCTATCACTGTTAGTTTGGGAGCTACAACCCTTGAAAATTTCAGGGGCAGATACCACACGCTGTACATAATACATGGCTGTGTGGTGGGGTTGGGGCGCCATGGTCCTCATTCATGGCCCGCAAGATCGCCCGATTTAACGCCAGTAGATTACTTTTTGTGGGGATATCTAAAGGATCGTGTTTATGTCACTGAGCCCACATCCCCAGATGATCTAAAACGGCGCATCGAGGACGCATGTCGCTCCGTCACACCGGCGATGTTACATCTCGTCCGCAGATCCTTTCGATGGCGCATTGCATTATGCATTGAGGAACAGGGACACACATTTGAACATCTCATGTAAATCAACTTCACACCGCCATAACATCCATCACCCACCACACAGCCATGTATTATGCACAGCGTGGTCCCACGACACTCCCCTGTGGCACACCTGACTTCACTCTTGCTTCGGAAGAGTTCTCTCCATTGAGAATGAGATGCTGCATTCTGTTATCTAGGAACGCTTCAAACTAATCACACAATTGGTTTGATAGTCCTTATGCACTCACTTTGTTCATTAAAGGACTGTGGGGAACTGTATCAAACACCTAGCGGAAGTCAATAAACACGGCATCTACCTGGGAACCCGTGTCTATGGCCCTCTGAGTCTCATGGACGACTAGTGCGAGCTGGGTTTCACACGATCGCCTTTTTCGAAACCCATGCTGATTCCTACAGAATAAATTTCTGGTCTCCAGAAAAGTCATTATACACGAACATAATACGTGTTTCAAATTTCTAAAACTGACCAACGTTAGAGATTTATGTTCTGTAATCACAGCTCTTAGATATGATCGATCGGGATAGAAGTGGTATCTGACGTGCCGCAAGGAAATGTCAGGGGCCCTCTGCTTTTGCTAAGCAGTGTAAATGACGCTGGACAGCGGCTTACAAACCCATTTGTGGGCCGCGGACATTGCATGGGCAGCGAATCAGGTCAAGAGTCGAAGACAAGGCAACAATTACCAGGAAGTAATTAATTAACTAACCCCCTTCCTCTCTCCCATCCCAGGGTGCGGAAATCGTCAAGGTCAGTTCCTCTCCTCCCCACCCCCTTCTACATCTACATATACTCCGAAAACCACTTCACGCTGTGTGGCAGAGGGTACTCTGTGTACCATTTACAATTTCTCCTCCTGTTCCAGTCGCGTTATGGTTCGTTACCTTGACTCAAGAAGAAACCATGTACGCCATTTTCAGATCGTTACTGCCGACGTGTGCTTTGCAGTGCTTCTTTTAATATTGTCGGCCGTAATTGAAAATGCCACCGCGTGTGAAATCAGATCTGTGATTCGTTTTATGGAGGAAGGAAGCTTAGGGTTTAACGTCCCATCGACAGCGTGGTCATTAGAGACGGAGTTTGCGCTCGGATTTTCGAGGAAGGATGTGGAAGGAAATCGTCCATGCCCTTTGAAACAAACCATCCCGGCATTTGCCTGGAGTGATTTAGAAAAATCACGTAAAACGTAAATCTGGATGTCCGGAGGTGGATTTGAACCACCATCCTCCCGAATGCGAGTCCAATGTCTTACCACTGCGCCACCTAACTCGGTTTGATACGTTTAATAATGCAAAGAAAGTTAAACCAAAAGTAATTCATCGGCATATCTGCGAGGTTTGTGGACAAACTGCTGTGATTCAATGCTTAGAAGATGGACAAGACTCTTCAATGAAGGATACCATGGCCGGCCGCTGTGGCCGAACGGTCTGCGGCGCGCCAGTCACAGGCTGCACGGCCGCTACGGTCGGAGGTTCGATTCCCCCCTCGGGCATGGATGTTTGTGTCGTCTTTAGTATAATGTAGTTCATAAGTAGTTTGTAAGTTTAGGGACAGATGATCCCGCAGTTAAGACCCTTAAGCTTAACAAACATTTTAACATTTTGAAGAACGTGATCTCCTGCACGATGACGAACGAACTGGACGCCCGTCTGTGGTTACTGATGAACTGACTCACACAACTGAAGGGAAGATTAAGCACAACCGTAAGTTTACACTTAGTGCCCTTGCTATGGAAGTTCCGCAAATCTCACGATTAGTAATTCATGGAATTGTTGCTTAAAAAGCTGAAATTTCGGAAACTTTGCTCACGTTGGGTATTGAAAATTATTACTAAAAAAAAAAAAAAAAAAAAAAAAAGAAAGAAAGAAAAAAGAAAGAAAGAAAGACGGATGGGCAGTGCACTTCAGTTTTTGACACGCTACAATGAAAAAGAGCCGGCCGCGGTGGCCGAGGAGACTGAGGCGCTCCAGTCACGGTTTGCACGGCCACTACGGTCGGGGGTTCGAGTTCGAATTCCCCTCGGGCATGGATATTTGTGCCGTCCTAGTTCGTAAGTAGTTCATAAGTAGTTTGTAAGTTTAGGGACTGATGACCCCGTAGTTAAGTCCCATAACCTATACAAACATTTGAATGAAAAGGACGATGATTTTCTTTCTCGGATAGTCACGGGGGATCAGACTTTGGTATTGTAAGACACCCCTGAAACAAAACGGCAATCAATGCAATGGAAGCACTTCATCCCCAACGAAGATTAATCTGAAGCAAATCTTGACACCTCGAAAAGTCATGTGCGCCGTTTTATGGGACGGAAAAGTCATTTTGCTGTTTGATTTCTTACCACGAGGCAAAACAATGGAGGCACATGGTTACTGCGACAGCATTAATTAATTGCGCCGCACAGTACGGAACAAGCGCCGAGGATTACTGTTAAAAGGTGTCGTGTTTTTTCCACGATAATGCCCGACCTCACAAAGCGAATGTGACCAAACAACTCTTACTGGAATTTCACTGGGTCATGTTTGATCATCCTCCGTACAGCCCGGATATCGTTCCTAGCGATTTTTATCTCTTCTTACACCTAAAATCTGTCCTTGGTGATCAACACTTCAACGATGATGACGAGCTAAAAAAACATGTTATCATATGGATGAAAACACAGGCGGCAACCTTCTAGGAAGAAGGCATACAAAAACTTGTGCCACACTATGATAAGAGCCTACAAAATTTCGGAAGCTATGTAGAAAAATGGTTTAACAGTTGCAGATTTTTGGGCAATAAATATTTTTTCTGTATCTGTACATATTTGTTTTACTTACTTTGTGGCCATTACAATTTAAATCGCTCCGTTTGCCTACTCCCAGATAATTTCTGGAAGTAACTCTTTGCAATGTTTGCCTGTTATTGCGTAATTATGTAATAAATGATCTCTCTTTGTGTGTAAACGCAGTACTTTGATTTTTTGTGTGTTGAGAATCATTTGCCATTCCCTGCATTGCCGGCCGCAGTGGCCGAGCGGCCTGCTGCGCGCCAGTCACGCTCTGGGGGTTCGAATCCCCCCTCGGGCATGGATATTTGTGCCGTCCTTAGTATTAGCTAGTTCGTAAGTAGTTTGTAAGTTTAGGGACTGATGACCCCGTAGTTAAGTTCAATAAGCTCTACAAACATTTTTGAATTCCCTGCATTATGCGTCGAGACGCTGCAGATCAGACAACATTTCGTTACCCTATTCCAGTGTTGCGACTTCTCCATAAACTACAGCATCATCCGAAAAAACCCTCACTGAACATTGAATGTTATCTACGAGGTTATTTATATCTACATCTACATACATACTCCTCAATCCAACGTAAGTTGCGTGGTGGAGGGTACACTGTACCACTACTAGTCATTCAGAACGAGGAAAAAAAGAATGCCTATATGCCTCCGTACGAGCCCTAATTTCTCTTATCTTGTCATTACGATCACTACGCGAAATGTAAGTAGGTGGCAGCAAGATCGTACTACACTCAGCTTCAAATTCCGGCCCTCTAAATTTCCTCAACAGAAATTCACGAAAAGAACGTCGTCGTTCCTCCAGCGATCCCCAATTAAGTTGTTTCTAATGTTTGTAAATTTATCGGACCCAACTGCGTGCTCATCAGTCCGTAGCTTACAAACTACTTAAACTAAGGTAAACTGACCTAAGGACAAATACACACAACCATGCCCCAGGGAGGACTCGAACCTCCGACGGCGAGCAACCGCGCGCTCCGCAGCGAGGTGCCTTAGACCGCTCAGCTACTCCACCGCGGCAATTGAGTTGCCGGAGCATTTCCGTGACACTTGCGCATTGGTCGAACTTACCAGTAACAAACCTAGCTGCTCGCCTCTGAACTGCTTTTGTCTTCCTTTAAACTGATCTGCTGCGGGTCCCAAATAATTGAGCAATACTCGGGACGTGGTCGTACAAGCGCTTTATACGCGGTCTCCTTTACAGATAAAGTAATTATTCCCAAAATTCTCCCAATAAACCGAAGTCGGCTGTTCGTCTTACTCACAACTGTCCTTACATGTTCGTTCCATTTCATATCGACCTGCAATGTTACGCCTAGATATTTGAACGACGCGACTGCATAAAAAAAAAAAAAAAAATGTTCAAATGTTTGTAAAGTCTATGGGACTTAACTACGGGGCTATCAGTCCCTAAACTTACAAACTACTTATGAACTACTTACGAACTAGGACGGCACAAATATCCATGCCCGAGGGGGGATTCGAACCCCCGACCGTAGTGGCCGTGCGGACCGTGACTGGAGCGCCTTAGTCCCCTCGGCCACCGCGGCCGGCGCGACTGCATCACGAAGCGCACTACTAATGCTGTATTCGAATATTATGAGATTGTTTTCCTACTCATGCGCATCACCTTACATTTTTCTACATTGAGAGCTAGCTGCCATTCTTCGCACCAACCAGAAATTTTGTCTAAGTTATCCTGTATGCTATTACAGCCTGTCAGAGCAAAACCCTTTCTGTCCCTATCCATCACTCAGCCGGTTTCTCAAAATCCTTTTCAGTAGCAGGAACCAGGCTCTGGAACAATCTACCTCAGTATATCAGAGAACTGAATAACACTGCCAGCTTCAAACGACAGTTAATGGATTATCTACTAAAGCAATAATGACGCCAGTCTTTATTACCCTACGGTCCAGGTACGTCACATCCATTCCTCCTCCCATATATTCTTCAACTGCCATTGCTCTCGCCAGGTACAGCTTCTGTCAGAATTCGCCATGCGTTAACCAGTCTCGATATATTCAAAAGTAAATATTGTATCTGCTAATATAAATGTTGTTACTTCTATTATTACACCAGCAGCAGCAGCAGAAGGTGTCTCAGTGGTACTGTTAGTATTAATCCTATTTAGAGTTAAGTTATTACATATGTAGAGTTATTACCTTTTATTTACATCCTTTTACATGTAATCAACCTGTATAAATAATGTTATTAACTGTTCATCTGTAAAAATCATTATTATGTTATAGGTAACTCACATGTAAAGAAATATTGTATGTGTAAAACCCTGGTCCGATGTAAGAGAGGGCCTGATGGCCCTAATCTGATCAGGCTAAATAAATCAATAAATAAATAAAAATAATAAAGACGAAAAGCAACGGTGGCCCTATAATACCCCACTGGGGCACGCCTGAAACTACTTTCACGTCTGAAGTCTCCTCTCCGTCGAGAATGAAATGCTGCGTTATGTTAGCTAGAAACGCTTCTATCCAGTCACACAGTTGGTCTGATGTTCCACATGCTAGCACATTGTTCGTCTGGCGACGGTGCGGAACGGTATACAACGCCTTGCCGAAGTCAATAAACACGACATCGCCTTTTGATCCCTTCTGCTTTTTGCAGCTCGTGGATGAATAGCGCGATGTGGCTTTCACATAATCATTGCTTTAGGAAGCCATGTTGATTCCCACAAAGGAGATTTCCGGTCTCCAGAAGTAACATAATACTCTAACATAAAACGTGTTCCAAAATTATGATACTGACCGATTTCAAAGATATGACCTGCGTTTATTTCCAATCCTTAAGAACGCTTCGCTTCTCTAGAGACCTTCGGTACACTGCTGCTCAAGGAGGGCAAGCTCCTTCGCATACTCCGTGTAAAATCGAACTGAGATCTCATCGGGCGCATCGGCCTTTCCTCTGTTGAGCGGTATCAGTTGCTTTTCTATCCCTGTCACATTTATTTCAATGTCTGCCATTTCCTCGCTCGTGCGATGGTTGCGAGGAGGAACAACAGTGTATTCTTCCTCTGTGAAACAGCATTGGAAAAAAGACATTTAATATCTAGGTCCTTCGTGTGTAATCCTCTGTTTCAACACCATTATTTTCACAGACTGTCTGAATATATATGCTTTCGAACTGTTGACGATCTAACATAGGACCCCTTCCCCCCTTTCCCCTGATCCCCTGGTAATTCTGCCGCTGGAATTCGACTCCAGGACCTCTCGATTCCGGACATATTTCTAACCGTCCTGGTGGTGATTCTTTGCCACTGTGATATGTATATTATTCCCCCTCCCTCCACCCTACCCCGTGGCAACTACTCTCCCCTTCCCCTCCCCCCTCCTGAGTCACCTAGGAATACTGCTCCGCTGACCTGCCCGGGATTCGGACACTGGATCTCCGGATTCCATGCCAGTCCTACACTCGCCACCTGACCCCTCTCCTCATAATTCGTCACCAGTGCCCTCACTGAGATTTGAACCCTTGATCTCGTGATTTCAGGACCCTGCCAATCTTCCCATCTAAATTTTATTTGAAAAATTGGGAACTATGGGTGGGATATAACTACAAACCGTAGTGGAGTAGTCCCCACTGGTCTGTACGAAGAGGAGAGACAGGGAAACTCAGCAATCAGAATGTACAAGGCAGTTGCCCTTGCCGATTAATCCGTTACGTGTCTACGAAGAGGTGTGATGAGAGTCAGAATGTACGAGGGAGCATTCCGTCTGTTGTCTGAGGAAGAAGACAGCTGGAAAAAAATCATGTGTGTGGTAGAATGTTTTTTTTTTAATGTTTGTAATTCTATCGGACCAAACTGCGTGGTCATCAGCCCGTAGCTTACAAACTACTTAAACCTAGGTAAACTAACCTACGGACAAACACTCACACCCATGCCCCAGGGAGGACTCGAACCTCCACGGCGAGCAACCGCGCACTCCGCAGCGAGACGCTTTAGACCGCTCGGCTACTCCACCGCGGCTGTGTGGTAGACAGCAGCCATACAGCTACCCATCCCTCCACCACACACACACACACACACACACACACACACACACACACACACAGATATATATACCGCACCAAACTCGAGGACTCTACGCTGTATATAGGTTTCAAACGATTTGGAAAATGTGGTCATTTAAACGGGAATGACCGTGCGCTCTAAGGCTATGTCCTACGTGAGCGACGAAAGCACGCGACAGCTTCAAGCGGTAGAATACGAGCACATGTGTGGTTACGGTAGTGTCCTAGCTGAGCTGTATCCTGCGCGCTGCCTGTCTCCCACGGCAAGTGGCGACGTTTGTCGCTGACGCACGCGCGATAAAGTGTCGAGTTCGCTGAGAATCGTCTGCTAGTCGAGGTTATAACGTGCCAACGAGAAAGACAGGCCCAGCGCAGACGTCATGCCACGTAAGCAAGGTAGTTCCGAGCCGGGCGATCACTAGCTCAGTGGCTGCCCGCTATGACGCAGTGGGCAGTAGAGATCCGAAACGGGCTTCGAAATGTTGCTTAAAACCCGCTAGCGGGCGTTATGACGTCACCGGCTCGGCCCGCTGCGCTCGTGGGCTTGCCGACGCGGCTCGCCGCCTTGGCCGGGCCTGGCGGTACCCGCAGCACACTCACCAGCCGCGCTGTCGGTTACACCGAACCAACGAGGCCGGCGGGCGCAGCGGGTACAGCGAGCCTGGAGAGCCACGCCCAGCCTGTCACTGTTACAGAAGACGCGCAGATTTTTCGCGACAGATACAACTTACACGTGGTAATTACCTATGCTTTCGTATTAGGTACGCCTGTTTTATACCAAACTTGATGAAATGATCACTCGTCACTTTCAAAACAAGAAGAAGGTTACACTTACATAATATTCGTGTAGTGCATGGCAGAGGGTGATTCAGTTACAGAATAGCTTACAATCTACGTTTTTATCATGATCGTGATGAAATTTGCAACACTTGACATTCAAAACAAGGGTCACAGCCTACATAAGATTCACGTGGTGGATGGCGGATGTTACTTCACGTATATAGTTTACAAATTTTATAGTTTCATTTGTAACTTGGTGAAATTTCGTGCACTTGACGTTCAAGACTAGCGGAAGGTCACTATCTACGTAAGATTCGTGTGGTACTGGCGGAGGGTACTTAAGAATTCTCTAATATCTAAAGCTTTATTACGATCTTGATGAAATTTCTCACACTTGACATTCAAAACTAGTGGAAGGTCACTGTCTACGTAAGATTCGGTGTAGTACATGGCGGAGGGTACTTCACCTAAGAATTCTCTAAAATCTAAAGCTTTATTACGATCTTTATGAAATTTCACACACTTGACATTCAAAACTAGCGGAAGGTCACTGCCTAAATAAGATGCGTCTGGTACATAGCGGAATGTCACTTACGAATTCTACTAAATCATAATAGGGGACCCATATCATATGAGATTTTGTTTCGTTAAGAAGGGGTGGGTAGCTTATGCCACACTACAAGAATATTTTGACAATATATAATTTTCAACTATAGGATGAACATGGAGGTGAGGCAGGAGCGGGCTGGCAGAGAGCTACGGGATGTCAGAGACATCAGGATGGATGGAAATAAAAGAATGAGGTGTCAGCGGCAAAGGTAGTCGTGGCGTAGGAGGAGGAGGCGGAAGGAGGGAGAGGCGAAGGAAGATATTTATTGAGATGGAGGCAGAAATGTACAAACAAGATTGGAAAAGATAAATACCCGAACAATTTCAGCTCGAACTATTCGATACATTAAGAAGCCTAAGTGGGTAAAGAGGAAGGTAAGGAATAGTTATAGAGTTCGAGAAGTGTCAGACAGTAGAATATAAGTCCTGTCCTCGTGTCTGTTTAGCAATTTCGAAGCATCGCCTGGTTCGCTAGTATATATTCTCTGTGCACATGTGTAACTAACTTTATTTTGGTATATTAAAATTACGGCTGTTATTCTGAATGATTATAACATCTAAGTGTTATATTTGGTCAGTATTCGCAAAAAATTTGTTATTTTTATGTAATTGAATGTAAAAAATTAAATATCAAGTTTTTGTCTCGTGTTCAAAAACACACTAATATTTCATGACATAATAAGAGGAGTAAGATGGAGCAGTGGCGGACTGAGGCTGTCGGACGCCCGGGGCGGCGGCAGAACAGAATGAGGGCCCCCGTCCACTTGGAAGTACATATATTACAACAAAGAAAGTAATTTTTGAGATTTGGACATTTGTAAAACAATACATTTATATGCTTATTATTCATTTCGATTGCTTTCCTATTCAAGAGTGAGTTAACAGAATATACAGTTCTATTATCTGTTGCATGTGTACCAATGAGCGTAATTATAACGGCCGTATGCCATGCGATATTAATGATAGCAGAACAAGTCAACATTTCGCAGCGCCTTCAGCTGAAATGACCATTGTAAGTTGAACGGGTAATACTGTGACAGTATACGCTTTAGTGTCCGTCGCTAAGCTGTGTGATGGAAATATTTCGTTCTATGTGCACGTGCGCAACCTAGCAGCACAGTGGTTGACGCGGATGCAAATTGAGACGGGCGGCACAGCGCAGTCTAATGGGGCCGCGCAGACAGGCAGTAGAGGGGACGCGACGCTGATGCGACCTGCACCTGAACAGCGCTGGGCTGCGTGTCGCTGCAGCCGAGGCACGGAAAGGGCAGGCGGGGAGCGGGCGAGCACTCTGCCGTACGCTCTGTATCCAAAGTGCCACTATTATTGGTTGTTGAAAATGTTACAATGTATGTAAAACTATTGGACCCTACTGCTATAGTAATCAGTCCATAGACTTACAAACTACTTAAATCAACTTACACTAAGGACAACACACACACACACACGCACACACACACGCCTGCGGGAGGACTCGAACCTTCGGCGGGAGTGACCGCCCAGTGCAAAGATTATTGGCTGTCCGAACAATATTGCCTTACGACTCAAAGTGTTTGTCATAGACTAGTGATTCGTTTTTCAACATTTAAGTTCTCGTTCTCTTTTCATTTGTGCATTATACTTTTCAGTTACTGCGTACTTATATCTGTACAGTTTTGTTTAGTGAAATATTCAAATGTTCAAATGTTTGTATAGTTTATGGGACTTGACTACGGGGTCATCAGTCCCTAAACTTACAAACTACTTACGAACTAGCGAACACTAAGGACGGCACAAATATCCAGAGGGGGGATTCGAACCCCCGACCGTAGTGGCCGTGTAGACCGTGACTGGAGCGCCTCAGTCCCCTCGGCCACCGCGGCCGGCAGCGAAATATTGTAACATCATAACATCAACAACGAAAACAGAAAATTTTAATTTCGTAGGACATAGTCGACAATGTAAATGGATGCAACATTTTATGGCTTCTTAAATAAAGAAAACCAATTATTTAGTTGCCAAGGAACTAGTAGATCTAGATAATTTTGGCAGAATTGTGATAGTTACTGTAATTAATACTACATAATTTTTGAATTCATACATAATGTGGTCAGAATCTCAAGGATAAATTTTAAAGCTCAAGTCAACATTCCGTAACTTCGGGAGTTGATACATTTATCTTTTCTTGGTTGTCATTTTTTGTATCAGTTATTTACTGGAAAATGGGACTATGATTCGAAACCTAGGTCATTCTTTATTAATAAATAAAATAAGGCTTTCGCTTTGTTAAAACACATACAACTGTGAGATTTCATCGCCTATCGTACCTCAAAAATACCGCCAGTTCCGGTTCATTTGAAATAGTCTCTTGCAAATTACACTCATGTAAGTCAATGGCGTCCTATATAATTCCATATTATACTTCTGAAAACTGCCTGTTAGTCAGTCCGATGTAAAATCAGCATCACTTGTCTTCGTAGTAGTTTGACATCCTGCAGTTTTTCCATTCACTCTAATACATTTATTTGGTGATAGTTTTAATGCAGTAACGAATAAAGCAATACTTCGTTGATAAAATGAGTATGAAATTTGACGATTGATATGACCACATGATTCCCGATGCCAGGGATGGAAATGGGAGCGCCAGAACCTCGAAAACGAATTAACACTTATCGTTCTGCTCGGTTTCAAATGAAAAGTCAGAATATTGTCTACATTTCAAACACAGCAACAGTTAATCAAAAATCGACTGTACCAAAAACTCTATGCAATGTGTTTTTACCAAAGCACGTTCTTAGTTTTCGTGTAATACTTCACTTAATTTTTGATGCTACACGGTAATGAAAATAAATTTAGGCCTTTATTACAACAAACTATAATATATGTAAAATCTTCTGCGAATTGTTTTCTTAATATGGATTGATGAATGTTTCACTTCATCTGCAAGAAGATTGTAGTGAGCAGAAAGAATTATTAAATTTATTGAATGAGTTGAGAGTATAGCATGAAAGTGTGTAAATGATTTTCAGTACAATGGTATGAAGTTGTCTCGACTCATTGCAGAAAGGAACTGATGAATACTTGATCTGAAGATCAAGTGTGCAAAATTTCAACAGAATCGTAAGAAAACTGTTGATTTTGTCGAATTCTATGAGTAAAGTAGCCTTCGCCATGCACCACATGGAATATTGTGTAGGCAGTGATATCCTCTTATTCTGAAGATCAAGTATGCAACATTTCATCAAGATCGGAATAAAACTGTAGGTTTGTATGAATTACAAACATATGGTCGCCTAGCTCACGGAGACAGCGAGTATGGATATGGCGTCAGAGTACCCGCAGAGCTCATGCCCGGTGGCCACGAGCCCGCGAGTAGGATGGGGCGGCTGCGCCAGCGCACTTAGGCTCGCTGTACTCGCCTAATTACAGCGGAGGCGTTTGTAGTGTATGCAACCCGCAAGACCGGGCTCATACTCGGCCCGTTTCTGGCCTCTACACTGTGCAGTGCCCCAGCGGCTCGCCAATCGGCTAGCGATCTCGCCGGCTCCGAACTACCTTGCTTACGTGGCATGACGACTGCGCTGGGGCCTGTCTTTCTCGTACGCCTCGGGTTATCAATGATATCGCAAAAATTCTGTGAGCTAATAATCCCTGAAGTTTATGAAACTGCAACTGTGTCTGAAATAACAGAATATAAAATTGCAATTGTACATAATTAAGTATTTTGATTGGGATAAGAAGTGTACAAAAATCTTGTAAATTGAAGAATGAAGTTAAATTTTTAAATTGTTTCTAAAATGACAGTCTCTTGTTTTTATTCTGAGTGGTAGTTTAATTTACACAATGATGAATGTGTTTTGAACAATTACATTTGTGCGCTTTTTAAGCATTTGCAGTAACAACAAACTTACTCCAGCGAGAGAGAGAGAGAGATAAAACTAGGATGTCACACGAGATCTGTGTAAAATTACTGTTCTGAATAAGAAATCTTGATATAATGTTTCAGTAGGAATTTAATGGCCGGCCGCGGTGGCCGTGCGGTCTGCGGCGGGCCAGCTCACTGCTGGTCGGGAGTTCGAATCCCCCCTCGAGCATGGATGTTTGTGTCGTCTTTAGTATAAGCTAGTTCATAAGTAGTTTGTAAGTTTAGGGACTGATGACCCCGGAGTTCGGTCCCATAAGCTCTACAAACATTTAAACATTTTTTTT
Organism: Locusta migratoria; assembly: GCA_026315105.1. NCBI lineage: Eukaryota > Metazoa > Arthropoda > Insecta > Orthoptera > Acrididae > Locusta > Locusta migratoria. The sequence continues at coordinate 351,983,224 of CM048755.1, read as the reverse complement.
TTTAATTTAATGTGTTTGATAGGCCTTCAGTGGGATACGTGTGTTTGCAGTAAAGATGAATATATTGGTATTAACGTGGTAGCCCACATCACTATCCTTATGCAACGCCCACTGCTAGCAGCTCCGTCCAGAATTAAATGATTTAGGCTAAGGCCACACCGGACGCCGGGAACATCGATCCATGCCAATCGCCATAGGCGTATTGCTCGCTCGCACTTCGCACTGTGGAAATGTCTCTTTCAGTGCTAAGTCGGTAATTGCTTCTGAAAGAAAATATTTCTTTGAAATATGAACTGTTACGGAAACTACCATCATGCTGGGTACATAGTATCAATTGTGAGAGGAGTGAACGTGGTGAATTCAACGTGTTGTACAAACAACTTCGAAAGTTTCCAGACAATTTTTTTGGTTATTTACGATGACTGTAATAATCATTCGATATCCTTCTCTTGGCAATTACAGAAAAATTACAAAAACAAGATACTAATTACAGGGCTAGTATATCTCCTCAACAGCGGCTAGTGGTAACATTAAGGTGATCGCGGTGCCCTCATTTTTGTCTGCGAGGGGGAGCACTCAGCAGAATGGCTTAAGGACAAGGAGCCCATGATATACCCGTGGGAGGATGCGAAGCTGCTGGCCAAGACAGCAGCCGAACTCCTGAAGACCGCAAAGGTATCAATATGGGTACCAAAGATCCTTAAGGATGGCTCAGAAGACAGCACGTAGAATATTGGACCAAAGTCTATCAACAAAAACATGGCAAGGTAATGATGCCAAAGCCATGTTTTAAAAGAAGCTCTGCAATCCTGGGCCTGAACAGGAGAGAGATTAGACTCATGGTTGGATTGTTGACAGGCCATGGGAATTTCAAAAAACACCTACATACAATGGGAATAACCCTAAATGTAGGATCTGTGATGACGGGGATGAAACTGCATCACATCTAATCTTCGAATGCATTGCATTGGAGAGTAAAAGGCACAGAATATTTGGGATAACCAGACCCGAAGAAATGGTGTCTAATAAAGAACTGATAAAGGGACTCCTTGCAATGTTCAAGGGCATTGGTTGGCTTTACTAGATATACAGGGAGCGATACCGCACAATAAACTTAGTTTCGGTGCGGGCAGTGGCGGGTTGGACCAAGACTGGTTTGGCTTCCCCGAGAAAATCAATCAATCAATCAACATTAAGGTGAGTAAATACAAATTCTGTACATATGTTTAATTTTTTAAAGAAGATGTTTTGGATACATGAATATTACAAAATCAGTCAGTAAGGAGAAACTTCCTTATGCCGTTTCCGATTTCTTGGGAATGTAAATTAGGTTTTAGAAAATTTTACACTATGGAGCAATTATTCGGGGAATGGTTTGAGAGGCTGCAACAACACAATGTCATTTGAAGAACTGTTGTCGGAAACGATGAAATGAAGTGACTGCTCTTCTTCCTGTGCCGGCTGTAACGGTGTATTTTTGCTTAATACACGAGTGTCCAGAGACGGCTGGTAAATGCCTTCTTGAACCGATTGATGTTCTGTAACAATTAAATTTTGAATTTTGCTTCGCAGTATAAGTTTTTGCAAAGGTGGAATTTCAGCCATATATGGCAACAAACTCTGTCGATTTCTTGCTCCAGTATTTCAGTTTTTTTTTTCTCTCAAAGTCCAACATCTGGTCGCCTTTGCTTGTAGACAAAGTGGAACGCATTTTTTCTCTGTGTTAATTAACCTGTAGTTGCTGTCATGAATAAAAATAAAACTTACCAGAGCTGCCAATTTCCATTGTGACACCTTCCCACATCTTCTTTAGAACTGTCACATTTTTGTGACGTTCATGAGCGGGATTCCACAAACATTCCCTTTTGCATACAGCCGAAATCAGAGCTTCGTCATCCATGGTAGTGATGAAACAAACGAAATCACAATCTCCGAAGCCACTAGGCGACAAGCCGGGAAGAACCAAGAGGACCGTTCGTCTAGCGACACGCCAAGCGATTGGCGTAGCCGCCTGACGTTCAATGCGGCCGGTCCCATAAGACCGCAGCTGTTTGTTTAGCAAGCTAAGCCACCTGGCGAGTCGCGAGGTATCTAGGCGCTAAGCGAGGCGCGTACGATGTGGACGTAGCCTTACTGTCGTCTTACAATAATACTCACTTTGTAATTATTCAGTTGTTGATGGTTTGGAGCCGGCCGCGGTGGCCGCGGGGACTGAGGCGCTTCAGTCACGGTCTGCACGGCCACTACGGTCGGGGGTTCGAATCCCCCCTCGGGCATGGATATTTGTGCCGTCCTAGTTCGTAAGTTCTCAATGTAGAAAATGTAGAAAAATGTAAGGTGATGCGCATGAGTAGAAAAAACAATCCTATAATGTTCGAATACAGCATCAGTAGTGAGCTTCTTGATGCGGTCGCGTCGTTCAAATATCTAGGCGTAACATTGCAGAGCGATATGAAATGGAACGAGCATGTAAGGACAGTTGTGAGTAAGGCAGACAGCCGACTTCGGTTTATTGGGAGAATTTTGGGAAGATGTACTTCACCTGTAAAGGAGACCGCGTATAAAACGCTTGTACGACCACGTCTTGAGTATTGCTCAAGTATTTGGGACCCGCAGCAGATCGGTTTGAAGGAAGACATAGAGGCGGTTCAGAGGCGAGCAGCTAGATTTGTTACCGGTAGGTTCTTCGACCAATGCGCGAGTGTCTCGGAAATGCTCCGGCAACTCAATTGGGGATCGCTGGAAGAAAGACGACGTTCTTTTCGTGAATTTCTGTTAAGTAAATTTAGAGGGCCGGAATTTGAAGCTGAGTGTAGTACGATCTTGCTGCCGCCTACTTACATTTCGCGTAAAGATCACAAAGACAAGATAAGAGAAATTAGGGCTCGTACGGAGGCATATAGGCATTCTTTTTTTCCTCGTTCAATTTGGGAGTGGAATAGGAAAGGAAATGCCTAGTAGTGGTACGGTGTAACCTCCGCCACGCACCTTACGGTGAATTGCGGAGTATGTATGTAGATGTAGATGTAGTTGATAAGTAGTTTGTAAGTTTAGGGACTGATGACCCCGTAGTTAAGTCCCATAAGCTTAACAAACATTTGAACATTTTTTTGATGGTTTGGAATCACAAAGGAAAAACTCGAAAGTATCTGTACTGGTCGTTGTATTTGACTGGTGATTTACACGTCTATTTTCGTATTTGAAGTTACGAATGAAATAATCCAAGAACATTCTTCACTTTGTAAATTTACTGCACAGCACTCTTTTTCGTCTTATTTCCTAAATAAAGTAAAACTTTATTGCCTTACTCTGGAGCTATCGTTATTCTACGGTTTACGGGTGCCAAATTTTAGAAGCAATTGATCGGTTCTAGCCGTCATCTTGTAGTGAGAAGTTTTCGCTCACGTAGGACACACGGCCATGTCGACGAATGTCGCTGCTTGTAGCTGCAGTGTCGCGTAGCTGTATATCGCGCGCTGCGTGGCTTGCCCCTCTTCGGAGGTTCGAGTCCTTTCTCGGGCATGTGTGCGTCTGTTGTCGTTAGCATAAGTTAGTTTAAGTAGTTTGTAAGCCTAGGGAATTATGACCACTGCAGTTTGATCCCATAGCTTTACAACCATTTGAATATTTTTAAAAAGTTGTTTACAAATTGACAAAGACGGATCTGCTAGGGAGTGAGGGGGAGCAAACCGGTGTGTCTGCGACTCGTAGAGTTCCGAATGGGTTCCGAGACAATGAGAAGGAGGGGGCGAAAGGAGTGACGCCGAGCGGTTGAGGGAAAGACGCCAAGATGGCCGCCCAAAGTCGACCGCATAGGGGGCAAGGGGTGCCACAATCACGTTCGTACCCCGGTTGTGAAATGTAATAGATGCGACACTGCACATGGAGATATAAGCGTTAAAATTGCCGGACATATACACTAGTCAAAATAAACAAGAGATCAGTTGAGATATCTAGGTTATGGTGTTGTCATCGCCAGAATGAACTAAAATCGTTAGACCACTTTCTGCCAGTTTTGGCGATTGGAGAGACTACAGCATAAAGGCAACCGAGATAGTGATAATAACAGAAAGTTGCTACATAGAGGGCAGGTGTTGACTGACTAGTGTGTTCTTTCTCTTCAGCTCTTATCCCGCACAAGCAGGGTCGGTTTAGTTATTGCAGTTTTGGCATGTTAGTATTGACGGGGTGGCCGGATGCCCTTCCTGCTGCCACCCCTGCCCCCCGGGAGGGAATGTGTATAGTATTATAAGTGTGAAAGTGTAAAGTGTTATGAAATGTTTGCGAATCGTGTAACTGAGGCGGGACTTGGGGACCGGCCGGCCGCGGTGGCCGAGGGGACTGAGGCGCTTCAGTCACGGTCTGCACGGCCACTACGGTCGGGGGTTCGAATCCCCCCTCGGGCATGGATATTTATGCCGTCCTAGTTCGTAAGTAGTTCATAAGTAGTTTGTAAGTTTAGGGACTGATGACCCTGTAGTTAAGTCCCAGAAGCTGTACAAACATTTGAAGTTGGGGACCAGCCCGGTATTCACCTAGGGGGACGTGGAAAACCGCCTAAAAGCCACATCCAGGCTGGCCGGCACTCCGACCCCCTTCGTTAATCCGCCGGGCGGATTCGAACCGCGGCCTGTACGCCTCCCGGTCTCGGAAAGCGGTGCGTTAGACCACAAAACTAGCTGTTCAATAAATTAAAAACACAATTTTGTGTGTGTTCTACAAGTTTATTTTTGCTTACTTAACCGGTTTTCGGCTTATTAGGCCATCTTCAGAGTATTTACTGCTGTGCAAAGAGGTTACATTCTTTAAATACAGTATGGGAAGAGATGACAAATGACTACACTTAGATCGACGTACATAATATAACACTTCTTTGACTTTGTGTTATTACAGTTATGAACTTAAAAACTAAACTGTAGTACAAGAATATGCAATGTGTGGAGGATAAAACAAGGAATAGATTTGAATATAAATAGGGAATTGAAACTACCTGCTATTACAAACAAACTGATAATGCTGATAAATAAATATATATAAGTGCCTTGTTAATAATTATGCACTATAATTATAGATGGTATTGCATATGACAGTTGTAAGGCCAGGTTTGGAGTGGAATCCAGAAATTAAAATGAATAGTTACTTCATTAGATTAAACTAAACAAATCTGTCTAATGAAAAAAAAAATATTCTAAAAATTCAGGTAGATGAAAATGACTGTTATGTTGTAAACTGAACTGGGACCAAATTTTCAAAACTTAAAAATAAAACATAAGAAATAAATACACAGTAGGTTGAAACTGTGGGGGTAAACAAGGAATCCAGATTTTTTTAAATAAAATAAATAAAATGCTAGGTCTACATTTAAGCCAGTGTGGGAGTTGATGGGAAAACTTAGGTAATTGACTGTACTATGAGGAAATGTATGAAGAGACTGGAACTGACAGGATAGGAGGTAATGTGACTCAGGGATGAATTAAGTGAAATCTAATAGGGGTGAACTGTTTAGTTGTGTTTGATCATTTAATACTAGATCAGGGCTATGGGCTAGGTGTTTATTTATTTCAAGAGCTTCCAATAAGTTAAGTTTTTGGCCCTTGTTTGCTATGTGAAGGACTTGACACAGTGGCTGGTAGCTATGGCCCTCACTCAGTACATGCTCAGCAAATGTGGACTCCTGATTCTGTAGTCTCCAGCTGCGTTGATGTTCAGCTAGTCTAGTTGCTATGCTTCTGCCTGACTGACCAATGTAAAACTTATTGCAATCTTTACAAGTAATTTTATATACACCACTGTTGTTTAATACAGGAGTCTTGTCTTTGCTATTAAAGATGCACTGAGATATGGTGTTTGTCATGTTGTAGGAAACCCTGTAGTTGCAGGATTTCAGGGGTTTAGACACTTGTTGTGTTATTGGTCCTATATATGGTATTGAACACCATTTCCTGTATTCATTGGAGTGGAAGTCAGAGGGAGCATAGAGGAGGGGTATAATTTTCTTCTTTTGTTTTTTGTGCAAAATTCCATCAATCAGGGCTGGATTGTATCCATTGGTTGTGGCAATAAATTTTATGGTGTCTAATTCTGATCTGAAATTCTCTATTGACATAGGAACAGATATGAGGCGATGCACCATGGAGTGGAAAGCTGAGTGTTTGTAAGTAACGGGGTGTTGTGAGGAGGCAGGTATTACTGTGTCTGTAGCTGTAGTTTTCCTGTAGATTTTGAAAGAGTGTGTATGTTTAGTGATATCTATAGTCAAATCTAAGTAATTTATGGATTTGTTACCCATCTCCATTGTGAACTGAATGTTTTAGTGTTGGCTATTTAAGTTTTGAAAAAATGTGTTGAGTTGTCTTGTGGTACCTGTCCACAAACACAGTACATCATCCACATATCTGTACCAGTATTTAATATTTGAACTTAAGGGTTCTTTACTCAGAAAATGTTGTTCGAAATTGTCCATAAATATATCTGCTAAAAGTGGACTGAGTGGAGATCCCATAGCTAATCTATCTAGTTGTTTGTACAGAGCACCTTCAAATTGGAAATAATTTTGTGACAAGCATGTCTGAGTGGCTACTCTTAGCTCATTTACTTCTACTGGATTGATGTTAGACATATACATCAACTCAGTTAGTGTTTCTACACATTCCCCCACTGGTATGTTGGAAAACAAACTACAAACATCAAAAGATACTAATTTAGCTGTATTTGGTGTGGGAACATTTACTATCTTATTTACAAGATCCAATGTGTTAAGGATACCATGCTTGGCTTTGAATTTTGTTTTACTTTTAATTAACATGTCCAATTTCTTGGCTAGTTTGTAAGAAGGAGAAGTGTAAGAGGACACCACTGGACGTATAGGTACTAACTGTTTATGTAACTTAGGTAGTCCATATAGTTTTGGAGGGGCAGGATTCATGTTGCTTAAGGACTGTACTTCATAATCTTTAAATATGCTTTTGCATGAACTAATTACACTCTTAATTTCCTCTTTGAATTTAGTGGTAGGATCCTTATGAAGGACTTGGAAACAATCAGGGCTGAGGAAGTCATTGATCTTTTGGAGATAATCTAATTTGTTCAAAAGAACAATACTGTTACCTTTATCAGATCGTGTTGCAATGATATCCTGTTGTTGTAATTTCTTCCTGAAGTTTCTGACGGTATGACAATCCTTAGCCTGTAGGCTGTTGCAGTTAAATGGATCTACTTTCTTCATTGCATGGGAAACTAAATGTTTTGCTGTAATGTCTTTACCTAGTGCATATTCAATATCTACTTTCATGAGATCTAACTGTTTTTCTGATGGAGGATGTGGAGGAACATATTTAAAACCTTTTTCTAACACTTTTTGTTCATTTGTCGAAAGGTTTAAGTCTGACAAGTTAATTACTTTTTCTGAAAACTTTTGTGGACAGTTAGGGGTTGGCGAAAAACTCATATCACTCAAATGAACTAATTTCTGTTTCTGCCGCAAAAATATATCGTGGATCAAGTCATTCACATTTTCACGAACTTCACTGTCAAGCACATCGAATTCACACGGATGTAACCTCGACGTAAGAGTCGTGTGCACAACTTTAAGATGAGTACTCACATTGTCACGACAGCGGTACCATTTCTTAATTTCTTCCTTAATCCAAGTGAATTTTGCGACTTCAATGGCTTTTCTTGCAGATGCTGACGTTCCTCTTGACTTTATGGTGATGTACTTAGGCGTAATTTTACGTTGAAGGCACTGTTTATTAAACCAAATATGCTGTGTCGACTTTGCTTTCTGTCTCAGTAGTCTACTGTAAAAGACGGATAGCTGTGCTGTGGTGGCACATTTTATCATTTTGACTGATTGTTCCGTCGCTTCTTGGTAGAACATAACCAAATAAATTAAAAACACAATTTTGTGTGTGTTCTACAAGTTTATTATTGCTTACTTAACCGGTTTTCGGCTTATTAGGCCATCTTCAGAGTATTTACTGCTGTGCAAAGAGGTTACATAGTTTAGAAGCAGTATGGGAAGAGATGACAAATGACTACACTTAGATCGACGTACATAATAAACTTGTAGAACACACACAAAATTGTGTTTTTAATTTATTTGGTTATGTTCTACCAAGAAGCCACGGAACAATCAGTCAAAAATAAAAAAAAATAGCTGTTCAATGTTAGTTTGTATTTGCAGAGATAAGATTGCGACTCTTAATTCAAAATACTTTTGTTGCTGAAGGAATACGCACAACACGATTATGTATTGTTTCTTTGCAGCAGTACAAAACCAAGAACACCTTCAATGGTGCATTGCTGTTCTATGGCATAACCATCGGAAAGAAATAAAAGATTAAAAAATGCAGCAGCGCCGACTATTAGGTCTTTGGTGCACTACGTAACTAACAGGGCCTCAATTTGTTCTGTACTGTACTACACCGTTCTCTAGATATTCCTAAACAGAATGGACTCAAGGTGTAATACGTACGCACCGAAATCAGAAAGGAAACTACATAAATTCGTGTTTCCTTGCAAAGAATTATTAGTAAATGGAAACATCAATAGACGCTGAAGAACGTCGTTATGTTTTAAATTCAAATGATAACCGCGGGAATACGCATTTCTTTCCATGGCATTGCAATGCATGCGGCATACAGCTAATAAAAAAAAAATAGCTTTTTGCGTCGTACCTAAGTTAAATTTTACTTGCAGTGGCAACGGTTTAGTATGTTAACGTTGCCAACGAAATATTCGCTTTAGGGAGATCATTAATTCACTGATCGGAACAAAGTTAATTATTTATTTAATTACCAACACAAAGTATTATTCCCCTCATTGTACGTGACTGATTTTTCAAAAAGGATTCAACATCAATACACTACACCGCTACCCTAAGGAAAATCGTAGCCCTTGTTTCAGTGTATTAGTTATGTGAATACAAAACGCAGCATCGCCATTTATTAGTTATTTGGTGTACTATGTAAATAACAGCGCATCTATCGGATCTTTGCTATACTAGGCTGCAATTCAAGCGTAGGATACACCAGAAACTACAAATTACGATATCTTTTCTTCCCCTGATCCGATTTTGATGAAATGAAACTTACATGTTGCCCCAACGTACTCTCAGTTGACATATGAAACCCCATAAAAGCACGTATCGTACTCTTCGGGATTTTCTGTACTACACCATACAGTAGTATAATCATAGTATACACAAAAACTTCAAATTACGATTTTCTTTTCCATCCTTACCCAAACAATCCGAGCGTAAGCTTCGCCTCTAATGACCACGTTGTCGACAGGGCGTTAAACGCTAATATTCCTTCCTTTCTTCCTTCCTGACTATAAACAATATTTCTTGTGACTTGTCCAGGATATAATATGGATATTTTCTGTGGACAGCCCATGCCTGAGCAAGCGACATAAATCCGTGTGAGATACATGGATATTGCAAATACACTCCACAGTATTGAGTAGATTGTCCTGTGATTTATTAATCTTAATAGAAACCCGCTACAACCTACAGTCTCTTAAAGTTAAAAGCCAGATCTGTCGGCAATAAAGGGTATTCGTCGGATGTACTCTGCTTCATTCTCTTCCTTTCCTTCGCCGGCCGTGGTGGCCGAGGAGACTGAGGCGCGTCAGTCAAGGTCTGCACGGCCACTACGGTCGGAGGTTCGAATCCCCCCTCGGGCATGGATATTTGTGCCGTCCTTAGTGACCACCGCCCCTGTGGTGTAGGGGTCAGCGCAACTGCCTAGAAAGCAGGAGACCCGGTTGCGAATCCCGGCTGGGTACACATTTTCAGCTTTGCCCAATCGCAGTTGATGTCATATATTCTATGAATGTCGAATAATAACAACTGCAGGATCAGAAGTGACGTCTGTTCTCTCGGAACAGACGCCACATGTATATATACAATATGCCGGTGACGGGCAATGATCCTATCGTTAGTGGGGACGGGTGGGCAAAGTTTGAAGCCCTTACTCTAACGGGAATTAGTTCATAACTACGAGTTTGAGTACTGTGGGCAGGGCGAAGCTGGGAATTTGTATCTGACGGGAGGCGTGCTTAGGTAGTCCTTGCAGGGGCGGTGATCACTGTGTCCCCAGTGGTGTAGGGGTCAGCGCAACTGCCTAGAAAGCAGGAGACCCGGGTTCGAATCCCGGCTGGGTACACATTTTCAGCTTTGCCCAATCGCAGTTGATGTCATATATTCTATGAATGTCCTTAGTATTAGCTAGTTCATAAGTAGTTTGTAAGTTAAGGGACTGATAACCCCGTAGTTAAGTCCCATAATCTCTACAAAGACTTGAACATTTGATTTTCTTCCTTTCCTTGTAGCTCTATAGATATGTATTGCTTCTTCCTACAGCGGTATGCGCTTCACTTTTCAAGTTGTACAATTATATAATTTTTCAGGCACATACTCATTTGTATAAGCGCTGTATGTCTGAAAAATCTGTTGAAAATGTAATTAGTAGTAAAGAAGTAATAGATTAAAACTTTGTGCGTGATGGGGCGGTTTTCCATGAATGTTACTGTTTATGTGCTCGTATCTCATGAACTACGTGTCGTACTGTGATACAATTTAGAAGATACATTCAACTATACGTGTGTATACTGTTCGTAAAATTTCCTGCAGGTACAATATGTAATGTAGAAATTATAAATTTCAACATTATACCGAATGCCGTAGTTTTACTCCGTGAACAACGGAAACGTAGTAAGCGAGAAACTTTTTTCCTTTCATCATTTTGCTATGGTTGTCAGCGAGAGAAAGTTTCCTAAAGGCTTGAAATTATGTTTAGAGTTTGTTGCAAGTCGCTAAGTGCTCTCTTTCTCGAATAGTGGGCTGATAAAGTCACAGTGTCACGTGACGCAAGATGGGGAAGTTTTCATTGTTTATGACGTCATATCTCCTGAACTATTGGTCCTAACGCAACATCGTTTCTTAGCTGACGTCTCCTTCCAAATTTCAGCTTCATAGGTGAAGTAGTTTTCGAGATTTCGTGTTTAGCCAGTGAGTGAGGGAGTGTATGAATGAGTGTCCTTTCGCTTTTATATAGCTAGAGATTTAGGAGACAATCTGAATAGCTCCCTTAGACTGTTCGCGGATGATGCTGTCGTTTATCGGTTAGTGAAGTCAACAGAGGATCAAAAGCAACTGCAAAGCGATTTAGACAAAATTTCTACATGTTGCTAAACTTGGTAATTAACACTAAATAATGAAAAGTGTGAAGTAATACACATGACCACTAAAGGAAATCCGCTGAACTTCAGTTGCACGATAAATGTCATACCTTAAGGTCGTAAATTCTACCAAATACCTAGGAGTTACAATTACGAACAACGTAGACTGGAGAGAACACACAGAAAATATTGTGGGGAAGTCGAACCAAAGGTTACGTTTCATTGTCAAAACGCTTCGAAGATGCAACAGCTCCACCAAAGAGACTGCCTACATCACACTTGTGCGTCCTCTCCTGGAGTACTGTTGCCCATTGTGGGACCCTCACCTGGTAGGACTGACGGAAGACATTGAGAAGGTTCAGAGAAGGGCAACTCGTTATGTTTTATCACGTTACAGGGGGAAAAGCGTCACGGAAATGTTGCACGATTTGAGGTGGAAATCATTAAAAGAACGACGTTATTTGTTGCGGCGAGATATATTTGCGAATTTCAATCACCGACTTTTACTTCTGAATGTGTAAATATTTTGCTAGCACCCACCTACATAGGGAGACATGATCATCCCAATACAATAAGAGAAATCAGATCAAAAACGGACGATTTAGGTGTTCTTTCTTCCCGAGCGGTATTAAAGAATGGAACGGTAGAAAAAAGGTTATGAAAGTGGTTAATGAACCATCTGCCATACACTTAAATGTGATTCGCAGAGTATCTATGTAGATGTCGATGTAGACATCTAGTGCACGTTTCAGAGTCTTGCAGGAAACGACACCCAGCAGCACACAGAGGTGTAAGCAAAATTTCATAGAGTTAAGTTCGTTCGAGGGCAAATACTTCTCCTGTTACTTTCACAATTTTTCATCCTGAAGGGTGTTCTGCTTTGCAGTTGGTTAGACAGTGGACTCGTTTCGTAAAAGGGTGCCGCGGTGGAGTAGCCGAGCGGTGTAAACTCTAAAGCGTCTCGCTGCGGAGCGCGCGGTTGCTCGCCGTGGAGGTTCGAGTCCTCACTGGGGCATGGGTGTGTGTGTTGTCCTTAGGTTAGTTTACCTAGGTTTAAGTAGTTTTTAAGCTACGGACTGATGACCACGCAGTTTGGTCCGATACATTTACAAATGTGGTGTCGCACAAGTCTAAAGTGCGCGCCACCTACTTTCGCCGCGCGCCGCCATGCACGCACGGCGCGGCGTTCTTAGGACGTCAGCCACGAGCGCCCTCTGCTACAACTCCGCTCGTGGCCACCACTGAACGACATCGTTGACTTGGGACTGAGATAGGAACCAGTTAAGACTTCGGAATCAGATAGGTACCAGTGAAGACTTGGCTATCGGATAGGCACTAGGCAGGCCTCTAGCTCAACTATGTATCAGCATTCTGCAGTACTGAGCTATGTAAAAGTTAAGTATTGTATAAATTCTGTGCAATATATATCTCGTTCTAACTTAGTCTAGTGTTTTTAGTTTCTGCTGTCCCACTGGCTGCTCCCCTCCGTACCTGCACAAACGAGCTACCTTTAGGGTAAGGTGGTACAAATTCGATATAGGTACAATTCCGATCAACATAAGGTTTCGCGCCATTTGTCAGTCTCGTAGTGTTGGTAGCACTCGTCTTTGTATGGCGTCGTGGTGTAGCAGGTTTCTACAGCTCCTCCTGTGTTTTGCAAGAATACACCACTTTGTACTACGGAGATATAATTTTTTTCCTGTTAAGAGGTAAGTGAAGCTACTTAGTCTAACGCGCTCTTATAAATTTTCTAGTTTCCACGCGCTTGCAAATTCTATATTAGTGAGGTTAGAAACTTGTTTTCCATTCGGGCGTGTTCTGAGGCACCTACAGAGAAAGCCTCTGTGACATGTGCTGCCATTTCTTGGCAGAATTCACTACTATTTACTTGTGAATTCACTCGCGCCAGTAGTACATTTTCGATCAGAAAAATGGTACAATTTCGATATCCTAGTACAATTTCGATCAATGCAGTTTTTCAGTTTAGTCCGTCACGATTGGTTACCAAAGACACATTATACACAATTACTGCAAATAAATTCTGTATATTTAAAGATTTTCCTACGCGATTTTTAAAGCTACCTCTTATTTTCTAGATGCCACGAAAACGAGCAGAAAAGAAAATCTACAATAAATGGAGTCCAGCTGCGACACTTCAACAAATACAAAACAATGGGTAGCCCTATTACAGTTCTTATTGTTGACAACCATGGCAGCCACACCAGCTTAGATGCTGTAGAATATTGTCGGGAAAATGGGATAGAACGTTTGGGATTGCCTCCGCACAGTACACATGTACTGCAACCATTAGATAGAACTTTCTTCAAGTCCCTAAAGGCTCAATATCACAGAAATGCAACTAACTGGATTCATCGCAATCCCAATGAAAACATTAAAAAACAACGATTCTGTACTATTTTCTGTGATGCCTGGGGCAAAGCTGCTTCAATTGGGTGCGCAGTCAAAGGGTTCCAATGTACAGGAATAAGGCCCTTTTGCAAAGACATTGTTCCCGAGGAGAAATTTGCACCTTCAACGTTATTCGAGGCTCTTGCTCCTTCAATCTCCACCAGTAAAGCTACTAACAGCATTATGGGAGAAGAACCCTCATGGTCAAAAGATGTAACTGAAGAACCCGGCACATCCGTAACGCCAGGGCCCAGTACAATTTCAAAGCACGATGCTGTCAGGGACATTTTGCCAAGTCCAGAGAAAAATTATCGTCTCGGAAGAGGAAAACACAGACATCAGCTAGACTCACTTCAGATGAAAACCTGGATAACCTCCGCAGCAAGAGGAAACCTTTTCAACAGGGCACAAGGAAAACAATGAACAAATGCAACAAGAGCAATAAACGGAAATGTACGTCTGTGGGTAATGATGAAAGTAGTTTACCAAGCTTCAATTCGCCAGCAAACAACGAAAATAATTGTGGATTTTGTTTATTGAATCAGTAGCTAAGGGTGACTGGATTCGCTGCCAAAAATTCAATGTTTGGTATCACAAAGTATGCGTTGGTGCCCGAGAGAAAAAGTGCTTTATATGTGGAAGATGCAAGTGATCAAAATTGTACCAGGAAGTGATCACAATTGTACCTAGTGTGGTACATTTTCGATCGATTCTTCTCAATTCTGTAACCTATTTTTGTGTTTATACCAACTTTTGTAATTGTATGATATTTGTGTTACATATTCATGAAAGATCCAAGAACAAATGCCATAGTTAAAATTATTTCTTGTCTCATTATATTTCCAGTTACAATAACGAGTGTCCGAAATGATCGCAATTGTACCACCTTACCCTATTCCTGTGTCGGTCTTCCTACTCGGCCACCGACACCTACGACGGAAACGAGACACAAAAGCGGCGACGAGGCTGGGACACAAAAACAAACACATTCGTAAATGGGTGGTATTCAAGTCTGTCTCTTTCCTTCGCTGTCGTCTGACATCTACAGCTCCGTACAACATGGCGAATCCTTTAGCAAGAGCTGGATAGATTTGTATCTACGTCGTTTTGCGACGGATACAATGACAGGTATAAACGGCAAGGGTGACGACAAAATCTTAGACTGCTGAAAAGTAATCTGGAACAGAAATTGTTTCTCAAGAGACCTTCTTTTCCTCAGAACAAGCACCCGTCGTGGGATATGCGATATGTAGCCAGCGCTTGGTTCTTTCGAAGGGAAAAAGAAAACTAAGAAACAAAGACAAAAAGTGAGCTACGTCTGACGCAGGGTTGCGGAACAAATATTTGAGCACGTGGACAGTGTTCATCTAGACGAAGCTGCTTGTATCGATTTAGACAAGCCGACACAGTCGCTCTAGTGTAAGTAACGTCAGACGCGAGAGTACACTCTCGCAGCCATGTAGACAGCAAAAGAAGCAAACTCACATACTAAAAAATAACACTTAACGTAATTAGTGAGCCTTTTTAGAGAACTTTTATATGCAAAACAGAAAGAACTCGTGTTGCACCACATATTACCATTGGCACTGAAAAGCGACGTAAACTGGTAACCTTCAGAAGTTACCAGACTGTAAAGTTCACAGCTTTGATCTAGAAACTGGGTGGCGTATTAAAACTACATGTCAGAGCGAGACCCTAAGCAGGCACCTTTGCCCTACACGGACGAGTGCTCTGCCGACTGCAATATGCAAGCGCGACTCATAAGCGAGTGTGACAGCTTTACACGGAGGATGTGGGATACCTGCTAATATCACGGTCGACCTACTTCTGCGCAGCCGCACGGACTAATAAGTCGCTTCATGTAGCCTCCAGTTTATTCAGCCGTGCTTACTCTGCCAGCCAATAACTGCGTATGTGCTGCCGGTACAGGATTTTGTGTACCGACTGACCTCTCCATCATCATCATTAGTCATTTACTCATTGCTGAGTGACGTGACCTCATTTCCTCATTCATTCTTAGGTAGTTGGAACTTCAGTCAGATGTCTCCATCCACAGCGATCTTCAGCCTTTCTTAATACGTTGTGAAGAAATAGGCTGGTGATCTTCTTCACTTGATCAAACCATCTTTTTTACTCTCCCTCGTGGTCTTCTGCCTTCGGTTTGCCCTGCAAGATGGTCTTCTCTAAATTATCCCCTGTCCTGTTCAAAATGTGCCCAAGGAACTGAAGATATTTCTTGCTGACACGAGAAGATAACCTTCTTGTGATGTGAAATTCTTCTATTGTTGAAGCATTTGTTCTTCTTTGTGTCCATGGTACACGTAGCATCTTCCGCCGACACCACATCTGGAAGGTATCACACAGAATGTGGAGAATGATCTTTGTGTTGAAGTAAATAATTAATGTTCATTGTGCTATACAGTTTAAATTTTTTTACGTATCCTGTTCCTATAAGTCAATTAGTAATGTAAAACGAACCTTTCGTTGGCAACAATAACATACTCAGCAGTTCCTTCCGTAAGTAAAATTTAACCAACACGAAATTCATTGAATAAATCAGGTAGACTATTACTTTCCCGTACAGTTAGTGTGAAGTGTGATTTGAAAAAATCCATAATCTTGTCAAACCGTGGCTCCAACTTAGTTTGTTGTATCAACAAAATTACTCTTCGGCACTGAGGTTACTTCTGTATTTCTATTTGACAAATTTGAGCAACTAAAACATTTGCTCACATCTGCATGTAGTGTCAAATACATATAACCAACTTCGCGCAAAGTATTTAATGACGGGGTAGCTTTCTTTGGGAAGATATTTACAAAATTGTACAATACCACCTTCCTTAAAATTGTCCATTGTGTGCTTTGAGATAAATTTTTTTTTTTAAATTTGCAACACTGAGAGAATATCTTTCACTTCACATGAGAAGCGGTTCTGAAAAATTCGTATTACTTTTTACTGTGCGACTAAATCGGAAAAGCTGGAACTTTCTTGACTTCACCAAGAAATTATAATGGAAAAGAGCTCGAAAAACGTGAGCGATGTCCACTTCAATAATTGGCGAAATGAGAGGAAATCGCCTGTTTGATATTACTTTCATAAATATTCGCCTCTGTCTGAAAACTGAATGTGCATGTAAAAATCACAAATAATATTGTCCTCCCCTTGAAGGTTTTTGTTCAGTTCGTGTAAATGGTGAGCAACATCAGCCAAGAAAGGTAATTTCCATAGCCGTCCCTTGTCCAATAGAATTTCTAGGGGGTTAATTTTCGTTTAGAAATAAACTACTGGCCATTAAAATAGCTACACGCAGATGCAAATGATAAACAGGTATTCATTGGACAAATATGTAATTCTACAACTGACATGTGATTACATTTTCACGCAATTTGGGTGCATAGATCCTGAGAAATCAGTACCCAGATCGACCAGCTCTGGCCGTAATAACGGCCTTGATACGCCCGGGCAGAGAGTCAAACAGAGCTTGGATGGAGTGTACAGGTACAGATGCCCATGCAGTTTCCACACGATACCACAGTTCTTCAAAAATAGTGACTGGCGTATTGTGACGAGACAGTTGCTCGGCCACCATTGACCAGACGTTTTCAGTTGGTGAGAGATCTGGAGAATGTGCTGGCCAGGGCAGCAGTCCAACATTTTCCGTATCCAGAAAGGCCCTTACAGGACCTGCAACATGCGGTAGTGCATTATCTTGCTGAAATGTTGGGTTTCGCAGAGATAGAATGAAGTGTAGAGCCACGGGTCGTAACACATCTGAAATGTAACGGCCACTGTTCAAAGTGCCGTCGATGCGAACAAGAGGTGACCGAGACGTGTAACCAATGGCACCCCATACCATCACGCTGGGTGATAAGCCAGTATGGCGATGACGAATACACGCTTCCAATGTGCGTTCACCGCGATGTCGCCAAACACGGATGCGACCATCGTGATGCTGTAAACAGAACCTGTATTCATCCGAAAAATGAGGTTTTGCCATTCGTGCACCCAAGTTCGTCGTTGCTTACACCATCGCAGGCGCTCCTGTCTGTGATGCAGCGTCAGGGGTAACCGCAGCCATGGTCTCCGAACTGATAGTCCATGCTGCTGCGAACGTCGTCGAACCGTTCGTGCAGATGGTTGTTGTCTTGCAAACGTTCCCATCTGTTGACTCAGGGATCGAGACGTGCCTGCACGATCCGTTACAGTCATGCGGATAAGACGCCTGTCATCTCGACTACTAGTAATACGAGGCCGTTGGGATCCAGCACGGCGTTCCGTATTGCCCTCCTGAACCCACCGACTCCATATTCTGCTAATAGTAATTGGATCGCGACCAACGCGAGCAGCAGTGTCGCGATACGATAAATCGCAATCGCGATAGGCTACAATTCGACCTTTATCAAAATCGGAAACGTGATGGTACGCATTTCTCCTCCTTACACGAGGCATCACAACAACGTTTCACCAGGCAACGCCGGTCAACTTCTGTTTGTGTATGAGAAATCGGTTGGAAACTTTCCTCGTGTCAGCACGTTGTAGGTTTCGCCACTGGCGCCAACCTTGTGTGAATTCTCTTAAGCTAATCATTTGCATATCACCGCATCTTCTTCCTGTCGGTTAAATTTCGCGTCTGTAGCACGTCATCTTCGTGGTGTAGCAAATTTAATGGCCAGGAGTATATTCCTCTGTCCTCAAGAAAAAAGTGTACCAAATTTAAAAAAAAATGTTCAAATATTTGTTAAGCTTATGGGACTTAACTACGGGGTCATCAGTCCCTAAACTTACAAACTACTTACGAACGAGGACGGCACAAATATCCATGCCCGAGGGGGGATTCGAACCCCCGACCGTAGTGTACCAAATTTATTACACGTTAACCACCTTAGGCTTATTGCAGTGTGGTCTGGGAGATCACTGGACACAGATTCGACGTCTTCTAGAAAACAGTTTAAGTGGTGTTTGCGTCCATGGCTTCCAATAAAATTCACAACAGAAATCACAGGTCCCATCACAAAGAACTTTTCCACGGACTTTGCACAAAGTGCTCCCTGATGAACACAGTGCACTGTCAATTTTTGTAAATACCAGTGGCTTCACTGTCTGCATCAAGGCCGGCGCAACCCCCCCCCAGGCTTTTTTTTTATTTTTTATTTTTTTTTATTTTTGGTGAAACTATTATGGAATTTTTAGGAAATGTCTGCAATCCATCGCGGTATTTGTTTTTAGTTTTCAGACGTATCTATGTTTCAGCTCGTAGCTTTTAATATGTGCTTACATCTAAACCGTCATGTGGACAGTTACGTTCAGCATGACGGTTAGATGTAAACGTAACTCAAAGCATTGAGAATAGCCACATTGTTCCCGAAATCTATGTAGATCTGGAAAATAAAAATAATAAAAAAGAAACATTGCGTCTGATTGATGACATTCTCTACAGATTTGTACAAAACTGTAAAGCCGGTCGCGGTGGCCGAGCGGTCTGCGGCGCGCCAGTCACAGTCTGCACGGCCACTACGGTCGGGGGTTCGAATCCCCCCTCGGCATGGATGTTTGTGTCTTCTTTAGTATAAAGTAGTTTGTAAGCTTAGGGACTGATGACCCTGCAGTTAAGTCCCTTAAGCTTAACAAACATTTGAAAACAGTAAATCAGGCGCTGGGCACCAACTCAAAAATGGATTCAAACCTGACTGAAAAAAATCTAGCTAATTTTAATAAGCCTTGTAAAATGTATTATCAGGCAGCAATTTCTATGGCATTACGAACAATAGAAATACGAACTTCGAAAACTGCACAACTTTTGTCAAAAAGATGATGTTGATGATTGGCGTTTTAGGGCGCTCGACAGCGAGGTCATCTTCGCCCGTTTGTCAAACAGAAAATGTTCAAATGTTTGTAGAGCTTATTGGGCTTAACTACGGGGTCATCAATCCCTAAATTTACAAACTACTTATGAACTAGCTAAGACTAGGGACGGCACAAATATCCAAGCCCGACGGGGAATTCGAGCCCCCGACCGTAGTGGCCGTGCAGAACATGACTGGCGCGCCGCAGACCGCTCGGCCACCGCTGCCGGCTGTCAAACAGAAATGAGCTACAAAGCTAGCACGGAAACCCTTAGAAGCAATGTTATTTCTGTGGATTTTCGTTTTAGAAGGTGTCAAAAATAAATTTTTGTTTTGTGCGGACGTGAGGGCATTGTTGCTAAAAGACCATACT
Organism: Locusta migratoria; assembly: GCA_026315105.1. NCBI lineage: Eukaryota > Metazoa > Arthropoda > Insecta > Orthoptera > Acrididae > Locusta > Locusta migratoria. The sequence goes on along the minus strand of CM048755.1, from coordinate 351,963,414 downwards.
TTCTCAGGTTTTCTTCAGAATGAAAAAAATGTTCAAATGTTTGTATAGCTTATGGGACTTAACTACAGGGTCATCAGTCCCTGAACTTACAAACTACTTATGAACTAACTTACACTAAGGACGGCACAAATATCCATGCCCGAGGGGGGATTCGAACCCCCGACCGTAGTGGCCGTGCAGACCGTGAATGGCGCGCCGCAGTCCCCTTGGCTACCGCGGTCGGCTCATCAGAATCAAAGCGACCAGTAGTTTACTTAGATGAAACATGGATTCACAAGCATTATACAGTAAATAAATGTTGGCAAAGTGATAGTGTGCGAGTAGTATTGTCAAACATAAGTGCCGGCCAGAGTTTACTTGTTGTTCATACAGGCGGAGGCAGGTGTTTCATGGCTCAAAAACCAAAACCTCCGACTATCAGTCACAAACGAATAGCAAAAATTTTCAAAAATACGTCGAAAACCAATTTCTGCCAGTCTTATTACCAATGTCTTTATCCCTTTAAATTACTCGCAGCGTATTTACCCATTCTGAATATTGCTAGCCATTGTAGGTATTGGACGTGTTTAACTGTAGTAATGTTCAACAATTTTTTCCATAATGCTGGAAGAGTAAAACACCCTAAAACTGCCATTGAAGGGCTTAGCAAAATTGCTTCAGGCTTAATATGTAACCGCAGTATCAAACATTGCATTCTAATTTCCAGATTAGATTTCGTGTTCTGCAAAATTAGTTATGAGTAAAGGCACGGCGCGTAACAGGCTGGCAGACTGCTTCCCCCTCTCTGTTCCTCCGGCGTAAACACGACGGCGCTGCCACAGTGGCGAGGGAGAAATCATTCCTCCTCCCTCCCCTGGTACAACAGGGGCGGCCGGCAGGAAGTCGAGGCGCCATGCCACAGTTTCCGAGGTTTGGTTTCTAATCCCCTCTTGGAAATGAATGTTGAGTTTGTCTTAAAGGGGAAAAAAAAAGCGTGCGTCAGTTTTGCCGCCCCCCGGAAAGTGCCGCCCCGTGCGGCCGCACGTGCCTTGCGCCGGCCCTGGTCTGCATTTATTCTGCCAACAAAAGCAGCAGATTTGCCACACATTTCTCCCTCCATCGGTTGTGACGCATTTCAGCCGAGAAAGAGGATGGTTGTACTTTGTGGCTACAATTAACTGTACCTCTTTGAATATGTCATCAGCTGTAGGGTAAACAGCTCTGCTAGTTCTTCGGTTACTTCAAAGTTTGAGTTAACACAAGATCACTGGAACTTGAACAGTATCACTAATATCAGTAGATTCGTCGAAGGCTATAGAACACCAAGCAAACTTGGATGTCCTTTCTTGCAACTGGTTTGTTAAACGGGAAGCAATGCCTTCAACTCGACGTGCCACAGTATTTTTTGAAAGAGATTTACATTGTTCCCTTTTGTCAGGCAACATTTCTTCAGTTGTAATCAGAATGGCGTTCATTATGTAGTCAGCATCCGTGAATGGCTTGTTACGATTTCGTGGGCTATTCTTAAACTTTCTTTCGAAATGGCTTCACGTCTCGAACATGTTTCCAAAAAATGCTTTATTGCAAAAACAGTCTACGATTTAACATTTCGAATTTGTACTCTCGTACATTGTCTTTGAATGAATCAAACTGTGCATCAGGCTGTGTTACATAATGACGGATGTTATAGTCCTTGACCACAGATATAAGTTCATTGTAGATTTAACACATAACATAGCATAGCATAGCATAGCATAGCTTTGTTACTTTTCTCTATGACGAAGTATTCCACACCTCATGTTTTATTGAATACGCGACACTGTGTTGACTTTTATATTTTTCTCCTCAATCGACAAACTGCACAGTGCGGCGCCAAAAATTTTATAGATTTTCAAAACAAAGGAAACTTGAAATAACACGGCACACGCTACAACGAATGAACAAAACAAACACGACGCAACCAGCAAAACAAAACACCGCCAAGAACAGGAAATCCCAGCCTCCTGCAGACAGGGTGCACCTGGTGGCGTCTTTTTTATTTATTAACGGATGAAGGCGACTAGGACGAGCTTCAAGCGGTGCGATGCTCCTAAAAGTCTCTCACAAACGATCTAGAATCGAGCGCGGGCCGGATAAAATTCCTTCGCGGGCCAGATCCGGGCTACGGGCCGTATTTTGGAGACCCCTGGTCTAGAAACGAAGATACGAGCTTATGGAATAGGTTCATAGATTTGTGACTGGCTGGAAGACTTCCTAAGTAATAGAACGTAGTACGTTGTTCTCGACGGCGAGTGTTCATCAGAGACGAGTGTATCGTCAGGCGTGCCCCAGGGGAGTGTGATACGACCGCTATTATTTTCTATCTATATAAATGATCTGATGGACAGAGTAAGTTGTAATTTGCGGCTGTTTGCTGATGATGCTGTGGTGTATGGGAGGGTGTCGTCTGTAACTGACTGTAATAGCATACAGGTTGACTTAGACAAAATTTCTAGTTGGTGCGAAGAATGGCAACTAGCTCTCAATGTAGAAAAATGTAAGGTGATGCGCATGAGTAGAAAAAACAATCCTATAATGTTCGAATACAGCATTAGTAGTGAGCTTCTTGATGCTGTCGCGTCGTTCAAATATCTAGGCGTAACATTGCAGAGCGATATGAAATGGAACGAGCATGTAAGGACAGTTGTGAGTAAGGCAAACAACCGACTTCGGTTTATTGGGAGAATTTTGGGAAAATGTACTTCAAATGTAAAGGAGACCGCGTATAAAACGCTTGTACGACCACGTCTTGAATATTGCTCAAGTGTTTGGGACCCGCAGCAGATCAGTTTAAAGGAGGACATAGAGGCGGTTCAGAGGCGAGCAGCTAGATTTGTTACCGGTAGGTTCGACCAATGCACGAGTATCACGGAAATGCTCCGGCAACTCAATTGGGGATCGCTGGAAGAAAGACGACGTTCTTTTTTTGAATTTCTGTTGAGGAAATTTAGAGGGCCGGAATTTGAAGCTGAGTGTAGTACGATCTTGTTGCCGCCTACTTACATTTCGCATAAAGATCGTAAAGACAAGATAAGAGAAATTAGGGCTCGTACGGAGGCATATAGGCATTCTTTTTTTTCCTCGTTCAATTTGGGAGTGGAATAGGAAAGGAAATGCCTAGTAGTGGTACAGTGTACCCTCCGCCACGCACCTTACGGTGAATTGCGGAGTATGTATGTAGATGTAGATGTAGACGGTTTTTATTCTTATTGAAACGACGAAGACCACAGACTCGTAGAGGAAAATAGTTTCCTTTGTACAAAAGAATGTGAGGGTCTTTCGCATTTGTTGAAGTGCCCATTCGCAAAACACTATCCGGTTATGGCAGTGACACGTGGTATGGATGGTACTTATGAGGATACAGTAAGTTGCAAATACTATCTACAGACATAGCAGAATCGCTTTGTAATTGCCGAACGCTTATCTTTCGATTGTGGTATACTCCTGATAGTACATCTGTTTAGTTAGCTGTCCCTGTAACTTGTTTGCTTCGTTTCTGTTTGGCAGCATGTACACTGCCACAAGACAGGATTTCACAACCCTGTATTAGAACGGATGCGTGCGAACATTCTCCAGAAAACGCTAGGCCGGCCGCGGTGGCCGAGGGGACTGAGGAGCTCCAGTCACGGTCTGGACGGCCACTACGGTAGGGGGTTCGAATCCCCCCTCGGGCATGGATATTTGTGCCGTCCTTAGGATTAGCTAGTTCATAAGTAGTTTGTAACTTTAAGGGACTGATGACCCCGTAGTTAGCCGGCCGCGGTGGCCGAGGGGATTGAGGCGCACCAGTCACGATCCACACGGCCACTACGGTCGGGGGTTCGAATCCCCCCTCGGGCATGGATATTTGTGCCGTCCTTAGTTGTAAGTAGTTCATAAGTAGTTTGTAAGTTTAGGGACTGATGACCCCGTAGTTAAGTCCCATAGACTCTACAAACATTTGAACATTTGACCCCGTAGTTAAGTCCCATACGAAATGTTCAAATGTTTGTTAAGCTTATGGGACTTAACTACGGGGTCATCAGTCCCTAAACTTACAAACTACTTATGAACTACTTACGAACTAGGACGGCACAAATATCCATGCCCGAGGGGGGATTCGAACCCCCGACCGTAGTGGCCGTGCTGACCGTGACCGGAGCGCCTCAGTCACCTCGGCCACCGCGGCCGGCAGTCCCATACGCTATACAAACATTTGAAATTTTTAAAACGCTAGGCATACATGGCAACAGCAGCGTCAACATTTCTGTTACGTCCACCGTAAATCAAAACCATTACTTTTTCTTTCCTTCTGTAGGTGCAGCGTGCATCGTCCATTCGCACATCTTGTCTACGAAGAAAGTTAGCCACGACAGAATAGCCGTGCGCACTAAGGCGCCCTGCTGCGGTGCGCGAGGCCGTTCGCCGTCGGGGGTTCGAGTCCTCCCTCGGGCATGGATGTTTGTGTCGTCCTTAGCCGGCCGCGGTGGCCGAGGAGACTGAGGCGCTCCAGTCACGGTCTGCATGGCCACTACGGTCGGGGGTTCGAATCCCCCCTCGGGCATGGATATTTGTGCCGTCCTAGCTCGTAAGTAGTTCATAAGTAGTTTGTAAGTTTAGTAACTGATGACCCCGTAGTTAAGTCCCATAAACTATACAAACATTCGAAAATTTGTCTTCCTTAGCGTAAGTTACTTTAAGCTAGTGTAAGTAGTTTGTAAGCCTAGGGACTATTGACCAACGTAGTTAAGTCCCTTAGATTTACAAACATTTGATTTGAAGAAAGTTAGGTGTGAAGGAAGTAAACACTGTGCTTTTTGTTCTACTTCTGCTAGATACATGAGCTCCGGTCACAGTGTACTGCGTGTTATGATTCGTCGTAGTTCGCTACACGGCCACAGTGGCGCTTTGAATAGTACCATGTTCGATATGTCAGAGAGATAGGACGTTGCGGATGGGGTTTCCAAGTAAACATGAATTACCGGCGTGACCTACTTTCACGGTATGAATGTAGTATCCCCGGTGCCAATGAATATTAAATGGACATTGAGCTGCATGTTGTAAATTGCAGTTGTGGATTCATTTCGATTCCACTGATTACAGCGCCATCGGTGGCGAAACGAAAAACGTTCAAGATAAATAGTATCTAGAGTTTTTTCCTCGAAATTGTAATATGCGACGAAAAAAAAAGAAACAAAAAAAATCAGACATTCCCACTGAAGATTTCAAAGAAGCACAGGTCACACCTATATTCAAGAAAGGCAGTAGGAGTAACCCACTAAACTACAGGCCTATTTCATTGACGTCAATTTGCAGCAGGGTTTTGGAACATATCCTGTATTCAAATATTATGAATTATCTCGAACAAAACGATCTATTGACCCAAGGTCAACACGGATTTAGAAAATATCGTTCATGCGAAACACAACTAGCTGTTTATTCAGACGAAGTGATAGGTGCTATCGACAAGGGTTCGCAAATCGATTCCGTATGTCTTGATTTCCAGAAGTCTTTTGACACCGTACCTCACAAACGGCTTTTAATCACATTGCGTGGTTATGGTATATCGCCCCAAATTTGCGATTGGAAGGGGATTTCCTGTCAGAGAGGACACAGTTCGTAGTAATTGACGGTAAGGCATAGACTAAAACAGAGGTGCCATCGGGCGTTCCACAGGGTAGTGTTATTGGTCCTCTGCTGTTCCTTATTTACATAAACGATTTAGGGGAAAATCTAAGTAGCTCTTTTAGGTTGTTTGCAGATGACGCCGTCATTTACCGTCTAGTAAAATCATCTGAAGATCAAAACCAACTTCAGAACGACCTGAATAAGATATCAGTATGGTGTAAAAATTGGCAATTGACTCTAAATAATGAGAAGTGTGAAGTCGTCCACATGAATACGAAAAGAAATCCATTAAACTTTGTTTACAAGATAAATCAATCAAAGGTGACGGCCGTAAACTCCACAAAATACCTAGGAATTACAATTACTTCTGACTTAAATTGGAAAGAACACGTAAATAATATCGTGGAAAAGGCGAACCAGAGACTGCGTTTTATTGGCAGAACCCTTAAAACATGCGACAGAACTACTAAAGAAACTGCATACACTACGCTAGTCCGTCCATTTTTGGAGTATTGCAGCCCAGTGTGGGATCCTTATCAGGTGGGTGTGGCGGAGGACATCGAAAGAGTCCAAAGAAGGGCAGCGCGTTTCGTATTGTCACGATACAGGAGAGACAGCGTTACGGAAAAAATACAGGATCTGGGATGGGAATCATTACAACAACGGCGTTTATCGCTGTGGCGTGGGCTACTTACGAAACTCCAATCGCCAACATTCTCCTCCGAATGCGAAAATATATTGTTGACGCCCACTTTCATAGGTAGAAATTATCATCAGAATAAAATGCGAGAAATCAGAGCTCGAACGGAGAGATTCAGATGTTCTTTCTTCCCGCGCGCTATTCGAGAATGGAATGGGAGATAAATAATATAATGGTGGTTCGATGAATCCTCTGCCAGGCACTTAAATGTGATTTGCAGAATATCCCATGTAGATGTAGATGTAGAAGCCCCTCCCTCGCCACCCACGCCCGAGGTTGTGTAGGGGGCGAGTATAGTATCATTGTATGTCGCCCTCCGATACAAATAAATTAGTATTGTACCGTTTTTGATGCGACTTTTAGTTTCAGTGATATTTGAATGTCTTGAGCTAAAATGGACGTCCCGTATATGCGTTGCCGTCCGCAGCGCTTTACTATTCCCGTCTAGCTACCTCTGTGTTTGCATACACATGTCTATACCAGTATCTTTCGCTCTTCAGTATATATATATATATATATATATATATATATATATATATATATATATATATACTCCTGGCTGCGTGTCGGGACGTGCGGTAGCAGCGCGCCCCATGTATTTCAAACGACAACTTTGCTTCTCATTTTTTCCGCATGTAATTGACGCATTGCGATGCAACCAACGCCATACTTTTTGTGATTTTTCACGCTATTGATTGCGTAGGAAATAATATGGGGAATCCATTTAAAAAACGTAACTTTGTGTTGAAAATAATATTTGTTTCCGTGTTAGACTGTCTCATTGTGCTCAGATTCATAAGCACGTGCTGTACGTGCATTACCGTGAAAGTCGTTTGTCAATATCTATTGTAGTTCCAAAAATATCTGGAGTGAAAATGTTGAGTGGGACAACATATATATACAATGGCTGGAACTGCTGTGGAGACACTATCTACTATTGTCGCTGATAGCACACGTTGTTGACATTCCTACCTTACCTCAGAGCAAATGGACTCGCTCGTCCCACGCCACACAGTTGAGCGAAACACAGTCACTTGTGAGCGACCGGTCTAAGATAACGGTGTCTCTATGTTTTCTAAAAAGGAACAACGTAGTTGGATCAAAACTAAATGTGCTAGAGGTCGTACAGTGTCATCAAGGTCTTCAAGAGGCGTGCGGGGAATCGCCATTGCCGTACAGGACAGTGGCATGACCGCGAAGAAGAGGCTTTCTTACGCCTTCTGGATGAGACGTGCGCCACATCGCACGAGCCAAAACTAAAACGCCAAGCCAACGAATGGCGTCATTATGAGTAGCTGCGAAAGTCGAAAGTGTGTCAGAGTCGCAGTATGGTGAAAGTTACGGTGATTCTCGTTTACGACTGTGATGGTGTTATCGAGTTTGTGACACTTGCGGGGAGTGACACTTGCGCGGAAAGGGAATGTGTAGACACTTGCGGGGAGACCCGGACGCTGCAGGTAGTGGACAGGGTGTTCCACAAGTAGGGATACACCAACCCTACTCCACGCCCTCCAGCCGCTACGTGTGCCGTATTCAGGGAAAGGTCCACCGGACCGGCCGCGCAATTTGTGACACAAATTCCATGTTTGATAATAGTAATGCATAGAAGTATGAAATCACATCAAGACTACTTCCTGTAAACATTTCGAGAAAAAAAGTTGGCACTGAGTTTAGAAAAACAAAATTCTGGTATATTGGATTTTAACATGTTATCAAAAAATTAATGTTACTACAAGAGATACAGCCATTCAAATTTACGGGCACCATAACGTTTTCCCTTCCTGAGTAAATGAGCTGCTTCTTGTAGTTTCAACATCACAGTAGCCTTTTTCTTGAATGTTCTGAATATAAATCTTCACACAGACTTCTTGAGGAGGAGAGTGATACGGATATCTGATTGTAAACCACTGCCTATTACCTTAGACCTTTTTGACTGTACTGAACAGGAGTTCCGCGTATTCCGTAATTTATATTTATACAGTTAACAGGCAATGCAATTTATAACCAACTATTGGCTGCCAATTTCGCTTCATTTTTCCTGGAAGTCTTGCAACTTGTTGCTCCCTGTTGGTTTATTCCTAGTTCGGAGTAAAAATGGTTCTATATGACGGTGATAGAAAATAGAATTTTTCTTTAGCATTTTTCGGTGTGTGACATTCCCTTACACATTCCGTATTTCATTTATTAGATGTATTTGTAATTCGAATACAGCGAAATCGTTTTGGGGTCTCGAATAAACGCATCAAGTATGTAAAATACTCATTGACTTATTATTAACGTTTTTTAATTGAAGGTTAAAGGTTGCATCTCCTATTAAAAAGCATAGTAGCTATTTTTAAAGAGATGGAAGTTGCGTGATAGTGGGGTTAACTACATAGCGGTCAATTACATCAACGTATCTGTGCAGGATGCCTAATATATTTATTGCTTGCGCAGGTGTCTTGATATACTTAGTGTTCTGAATAATATGCTTTTAGGAGGTATGACTGTTGAAAGTCATCGTCTTGTAGTAGCAGAGGATGTCTTAATAACTCTCCAAACATTATCACTGTTAAAATATCGTTTTGTTTTCAGGAGGAACACTCAACGTTAGAACAAGTTTCGTGTTATGTTGACAGTGCTAGACTTCTTGGTGTGCCTGTGCCCAGGAAAAGCTATTAGCCGCCCCAAGAGCCCCGGGTTCCCGGCAAGTGTCACTCCTCGCAAGTGTCACTCCCCGCAAGTGTTCCAACCCCGGTGTTATCCTCAGGCATTACGTTCTTCCACGGCAGACCGTCAATACACAGTATTACTGTGCGTTTTTGGAGCATCACCTGCGACCAGCTTTGCTAAAGAAGCGGCAACACTTTCTGTGCAATCCACCCATCATTTTGCACGAAATTGCGCGGGTGCATACAGTGCAAGTTGTGGCTATTCTGTTGGGTCGATGGGATTGGGAAGTACTGTAATATCCACCATACACCCTGGAATTAAGTCCTTGTGACTTTGATTTGATTCCGAGGTTGAAGAAACCACTTCGTGGCATTCGCCTCAGGACTGTTCCAGAGGTTCGACAGGCAGTAGACCACTCAATTCGCACCATAAACAGGCCTTGTTAACGGTATACTATGCCTTCCACATCGCTGGCAACGGGTTCTACACGACGCTGGTGACTACTTTGATGGATAGTAACAGGTGCAAACATTTAACGCTTTTGTATCGCTTGTGAATAAATAGTTGCCATTATTTAAGTTCCAACCCTCGTATATAGTGGGAACCACACCATGCCTATCGTAATTTCTCAGATAAATCGTGTTCTTGAATAGAAATCAGGTGAAAACATGTTTAAGTAACAAAAGATTGATATATTTTTTCCCAAAGACTCTGAAAAGAACACTGGCTTCATTTTGATTACCTATCATCGTAGCATGTGCGTTGGGTTCATTCAGCAATCAATGCTTATTTTGGGCGTCGTATTCAGTCGTTGTACGTAAATGAAAGCGTGTTTACTGCTGTGTATATTACATTTCTATATAAAAAATATTACTTACTGGCAATGGTTGACCTGAGTGTCTGCTACGTGCACTTAGACGCACCCTCCAGTACTGCTTTGTCATATCACAGGAAAGAACTCTGTTTGGATGATATAGAGATAAAAGTGACACAAGCTATTGGCTCTTCCAAAGTTTTATCTAGTGCGCATTATTTGCCGTCACAATGTACCGGGTGATCAAAAAGTCAGTATAAATTTGAAAACTTCACGGAATAATGTAGATAGAGAGGTAAAAATTGACGCACATGCTTGGAATGACATGGGGTTTTATTAGAAAAAAAGTTCAAAAAATGTCCGACAGATGGCGCTGGACAGCAAAACGTCCGTGCCTGCGCATGAAAATCGTGTATAAAAGGAGTTGTAATGAGAGAGAGAATCACACGCACCAGCAGTCTCAGCATGTTGACGTTACCTGAAAAGGCGCTTTTAGTCAAGCTGTATTATCAGAATGGGGAATGTGCTAGTTCAGCGTTACGATCCTATCGCCATAGGAAGGGGATTCGAATGTGTAAAGGTCCGTTGACAAATGCAGCTGCGGCGAGAATAATTTCGAAGTTCGAAGCCACAGGTTGTTTAGACGATAACCCCTGTATTGGCAGACCGAGCACAAGGCGTAATGCTGCTGAGTCAGTTCAGGAAGAAATGGAGGCTGTAGCGGGTTCGTCTATGCACGGGGAAGTCAGCGCTCGTGCAGTCGCACGTCGCACCGGCATTCCATACACTACTGTTTGGTTGGCACTTAGACGTGCCCTCCGATGCTATCCTTACAAAATCCATCGGCATCACGAACTGTTACCTGACGATTTAGTGAAGCGGAGGGTATTTGAGGCGTGGACGTTTCAAAAGATGGCGGAAGATGACGATTGGTTGAGTATGGTGTTGTGGGCCGATGAAGCTCATTTCACGCTCCGAGGGTCTGTCAAGGTCCACAACTGCAGAATTTGGGTCACCGAAAATCCTAGAACTGCCGAGGAAACTCCATTGCACGACGAGAAAGTCACGGAATGGGTTGGATTTACTACATATACCGTTATCGAGCCTTTTTTCTTCGAGGAACTGCGTGATTCGGGTTTGTAACTGCTACCGTGACGTGTGAGAGGTGTGGTGTCGCACAAGTCCAAAGTGCGCGCCACCTACTTTCGCCGCGCGCCGCCATGCACGCACGGCGCGGCGTTCTTTCGACGTCAGCCACGAGCGCCCTCTGTTACAACTTCGCTCGTGGCCACCACTGAACGACATCGTTCACTTGGAACTGAGATAGGAACCAGTTAACACTTCGAAATCAGATAGGCACCAGTGAAGACTTGGCTATCGGACAGGCACTAGGCAGGCCTCTAGCTCAACTATGTATCAGCATTCTGCCGTACTGAACTATGTAAAAGTTAAGTATTGTATAAAATCTGTGCAATATACATCTCGTTATAATTCACTCTAGTGTTTCTAGTTTCTGCTGTCCCAGTGGCTGCTCACCTCCGTACCTGCACAAGCGTGCTACCTTTATTCCTGTGTCGGTCTTCCTACTCGGCCACCGACACCTATGACGGAAACGAGACACAAAAGCGGCGACCAGGCTGGGACACAAAAAGAGGTACGCCGATATGTTAAAGAATCGCATCATCCCCAGCCTGGCTGATAAACACCTGCTGGAACGTACGATTTTTATACAGGATGGCGCTCCACCCCATATTGCTAGACGCGTGAAAGATCTCTTGCGCGCGTCGTTTGGTGATGATCGTGTGCTCAGCCGCCACTTTCGTCATGCTTGGCCTCCCAGGTCTCCAGACCTCGGTCCGTGCGATTATTGGCTTTGGGGTTTTTTTTTTGTAGCCCATCCTTGTCTCCACTTTTGTGTCTCGTTTCCTCCTGTTGTCCTGGGTGTCTGTGACCGAGTAGAGAGAGACCGACACAGGAAAGTAGGATGCACGCGTGTGCGGGTACAGAGTCTGAGGTGACCAGATAGTGGGACAACAGAAACTAGAAACACTAAGCTAGATTAGAACAAGTTGTATATTTCGTAGAAATATGACAATACTTATCTTTTACAAAGTTCATGACTGCCAACTAAGTGTACTACTGCAACTCCGCTCGTGGCCACCACTGGACTGCATCGGTCACTTGGGATTAGGACAGGCACTAGGACTCATCAGTAGGCAGGCCTATGTCTCAGCAGTACACTTAGTTGGAAGTCATGAACTTTGTAAAAGATAAGTATTATCATATTTCTACGAAATATACAACTTGTTCTAATCTAGCTTAGTGTTTCTAGTTTCTGCTGTCCCACTGGCTGGTTACCTCAGACTCTGTACCCGCACACTCGTGCATCCTATTTCCTGTGTCGGTCTCTCTCTACTCTGCCACAGACACCCAGGACAACCGGCGGAAACGAGACACAAAAGGGTTACCTCAAGTCGCAAGTGTATCGTGATCGACCGACATCTCTAGGGATGCTGAAAGACAACATCCGACGCCAATTCCTCACCATAGCTCCGGACATGCTTTACAGTGCTATTCACAACATTACTCCTCGACTATAGCTATTGTTGAGGAATGATGGTGAACATATTGAACATTTCCTGGAAAGAACATCATTTTTGCTGTGTCTTAATTTGTTATGCCAATTATTGCTTTTCTGATCAGATAAAGCGCCATCTGTCGGACATTTTTTAAACTTTTTTTTTTGTTCTAATAAAACCCCATGTCATTCCAAGCATGTTTCTCAATTTTTACCTATCTACATTATTCCGTTATTTATTAAGTTTTCAAATCTATACTGACTTTTTGATCACCCAGCAGAAAGCTGTTCCGTCGAGATTACTCGCTGACAGTTGCAGCTGACGCGATGGTACCTGCTTATAACATTTCCTGTGATTATGTAGAATCACAATATTTTTGAAGGCGATTACGCCGTGTTCTTAGCATACTACACTTACTATACCAACTAGGAGTGATATCGTCGAGAAACCGTCGGTTCTGGGAGAACTGCTCAAAAATGTTCAAATGTTTGTAGAGTCTATGAGACTTAATTACGGAGTCATCAGTCCCTAAACTTACCAACTACTTATGAACTACTTACAACTAAGGACGGCACAAATATCCATGCCCGAGGGGGGATTCGAACTCCCGACCGTAGTGGCCGTGCAGACCGTGACTGGAGCGCCTCAGTCTCCTCGGCCACCGCGGCCGGCGGGAGAACTGCCCTGAGGAAAATACGGCGCTGGCTGGCACATGTTGGAATTAACACTGCCGGCCTTCTGCAGACCGCTCCCTTCTCGTCCCCTGAGCTTCCCTTATTTCGGCCACCAAAATAACTTTTGAATTACTTTCTCCAGGCGTGAGAAATATTCCGTCACAATGCTCCCCACTTGCCCCCTCTGAATTGTGCGCGGGGCTGGGGCTCCAGCATCCATTTGGTGTCCAGGTTTCTCCCCTTGATTGGTAATCAGGCGGATTTCCCCGGTGCCGGGTAATCAGCCCTCGGCGACGGTGAGAGATAGGGGGCGTAAGCAGCAGCATTTGTGGCCGTCGCCGTCCGCAGAGAGAAAGCGCGTGTCGCCACGAAAAATCGCCCGCCCCCAAATTACGCTGTTTCTGCGGGAGTAATGTACCGACGTCTCTGTCTTAACAAAATATTTGCTACTCCCTCATACAACTTCGTGGCGTGACTCAGAAATATACTGCAGTACTTTTGACGGCGCGCAACAGGATTTGCAGAATTCCCAAATAAATTAATGCTTAATCATGTGTCTTATGACGTACCGTACTTGTTTTCCTTTGATAATAGGTGATTCTTAGGAAAGGGCTTATTCGGAAAACCTGTTGCAAATTTTCTTCTATTCCCTTTGATTTATGCTTGGTTTTTACTGCGTGATCTTATTCTACTTATACATCTACATATACAGAGTATCCCAGCTATCTTGTCCACCCAAAATATCTCTGGAACAATAACAGCTATTGGAAAACGACTTTCACCGGTATCAATGTACGACTGGGGCCCATGAATTTACATATTTGGAAACATTCTAAAACGAAAGCAAATGTGTTTTTTAACACAAACTTTTTTTAATGGACGCCCTTATTTTTTTTCTTCAGCAGTGCATAGCATGACAAATCACATAAACAATGGTGTTGATTGCATCGCAATATTCCAATTACATCCAGAGATATTGCGACGCGAAGTTGACGCTTGAAATACGCGAAACGCTCGGCTAGCGCACGTCCTGAGCAGCATGGGGTTCTCGCCTGAGTCTCTGGACGCGCGCTAGCTGCGCTTTTCGCTTATTTCAAGCGTCAACTTCGCGTCGCAATATCTCTGGATGTAATTGGAATATTGCGATGCAATCAACACCATTATTTATGTGATTTGTCATGCTATGGATTGCTGAAGAAAAAAAATAAGGGCGTCCATTAAAAAAAGTTTGTGTTAAAAAACACATTTGCTTTCGTTTTAGAATGTTTCCAAATATGTAAATTCATGGGCCCCAGTCGTACATTGATACCGGTGAAAGTCGTTTTCCAATAGCTGTTATTGTTCCAGAGATATTTTGGGTGGAGAAGATAGCTGGGACACCCTGTATACTCCACAATCCATCGTAAGGTGCGTGTTGGAGAGTACACTGTACCACTACTAGACTTTTCCTTTCCTATTCCACTCCCAAATAGAACGAGGAAAAAAAGAATGCCTTTATGCCGCTATAATTTCTCTTATCTCGTCTTTGTGATCTTTACGCGAAATGTATGAAGGAGGCAGCAAGATCGTTTCGCAGTCGGCTTCAAATTCCGGCCTTCTAAATTTCCTCAACAGAATTTCTCGGAAAGTACGTCGTGTTTCCTCCTGCGATTCCCATTTGAGTTGCCGGAGCATTTCTGTGATACTCGCGCATTGGTTGAACCTACCATTAACGAACCTAGCAGCTCGCCTCTGAACCGCTTCCATGACTTCCTTTGAATTGATCTGCTGCGGGTCCCAAACACTTGAACAATACTCAGGACGTGGTCGTACAAGCATTTAACGCTCGGTCTCCTTTACAGGTGAAGTACATCTTACCAAAATTCTCCCAATAAATCGATGTCGGCTGTCCGCCTTACTCATTACATGTTCGTTCCACTTCATGTTACGCCTAGATATTTGAACAATGCGACTGCGTCAAGGAGCTCACTACTAATGCTGTATTCGAACATTATGGAATTGTTTTTCCTATTCATGTGCATCACCTTACATTTTTCAAATGTTCATATGTCTGTAAATCTATCGGACCAAACTGCATGGTCATCAGTCCGTAGCTTACAAACTACTTAAACCTAAGTAAACTAACCTACGGACAAACACACACACCCATGCCCCAGGGAGGACTCGAACCTCCACGGCGAGCAAACGCGCGCTCTGCAGCGAGGTGCTTTAGACCGCTCGGCTACTCCACCGCGGCTTACATTTTTCTCCTCTGATTTTACCTTGGGCGGAGATTAGGAATGCCTGCCTCTATCGAGACTGTGTCGCATTTACAAAATTACAGCATTATGATCGTTCTTTGTAAAATAATTTGTACCGCTATGACTTAATAACTTTCGGCATAGCTTTTCTGTGTAAGGTACCAGCTACATTGTTCTGATCACCACTGAGCTTAGATAACTGATTCGCTCTTCCTACAAGCTGCGTCTGTAAAGTTCGATGAATGTTCTCAGGAAATATAAGAAACAAGAGTTACAAACAAAATACCTTTACTGGCCTTCAAACCAATCGCTATTGGCTACAATACACTTCTGACATCGGTTGTACAGCTGCTGAAAACTCAGAAAACGCTTCTTGTGGAATGGCTCGAAGCATTGAGATCACGCGTTGTTGAATCTCCATAACCGTTACCAAGCATAAGCCTTTCAGTGCTAATTAAGGCGGGGAAGCAGAAGGAAGTCTGCTGGCGCCAAATGTGGAGAATAAGGAGGCTGTGGAAGCACAGTGAGCTTGTGTCTAGCGAGAATGTTGAGCCGAAACCGCCGGATGCTACTACACCGTACACTTGCACTAAAATGCCATGGGTTTCCTTCACAGTTTTGCCTCATTTGAAACAAATCTTGATATTAACTCGTTGCTCCATTTTGCGCTCCACGTTGCAATGGCACGAGTTACCACACTGACCCTGTTAGCTGGGTTGCAGCGTGTACCACCGCTTCACTGCAGTGCTTTGTATGGTAAGAAGCGCTTGTTGACATGTCCCTCAATGTGTATGCGCGGGCACCTCATCGTCACCAGCGCGGTTTGTAAACTTTTCAGACGAACTTTGTAGTGTTATGCTACAAGCCACTTTTCTGTCCTACTTCTAGAAGTGAATCTCCCTTTTGTCAGTTTATAACCAGCACCAGTAACAAACTTAAGTGTTCTTAATTTACATATACAAGATTCTGGTTTACCTTTTACTTTAATAATAGACAGCAGAAGGTAAGTCTCCGCAGTGTTGAAAATGTCTATGACGTACAATCACATTGGGGCACAGTTAAGTGTGGGGTGCCCCAGGGGTCAGTTTTGGGACCACTGCCGTTTCTTATTTATATAAATGATATGCCTCTGAGTATAACAAGCGACTGTAAAATATTTTTGTTTGCTGATGATACCAGCTTGGTAGTGAAGTATGTTGTTTGTAATATTGACACGCGTTGGTTGCACAGTGGTAGAGTGCCAGACTACAAATCCAAAGGTCACGGGTTCGATCCCTGCCAGGTCCTAAGATTTTTATCTGTCACTTTCCACTTCTTTCCCCTCTGGCAGTATTGTTCATGTGAAAAATACCGAGTAGCACCGTGGTTCGGAACCCACGTTAAACTGTAGGTCCCCCTATAAATGGCTGGGTAAGTCAGTTCGAAGGTCGGGGGAAGGCAACGGCATACCACCTCCAAACAGGAGCATGCCTAGTAAAGCACTGTGGTGTTCAAACCAATCTTCGGGTTGTTGACTGCTTTACCTTTATAAAATGATAATGCAGTTCAAGAGATAAGTTCATGGTTTGTAGAAAACAAGTTGATGTTAAATCACATTAAAACTTAGTTTTTAAAATTTATAACACACCATTTAACGAAAGCCAACATTTTGATTACACATGGTGGCCATATGGTAAGTGAGACTCAACAGTTCAAATTTCTAGGTGTTCAGATACACAGTAGGCTGTCGTGGAAAGCCCATGTTCTGGATCTTGTTCCAAAACTAAATTCTGCTTTATGTACCATTAGAACAATATCTGAAATAAGTGATTTTTCAACACGAAAAGTAGTCTACTACGCTTACTTTCATTCAATTATGAAGTACGGCGTTATTATTTTGGGGTAACTCGACTGATAAAGAAGGATATTCTTGGCTCAGAAACGGGCGGTTCGAGCAATATGCGGTGTAAGTTCATGAACGTCATGCCGACCCATTTTCAGTAGCCCGAGAATTCTGACACTGGCGTCACAATACGTATTTTCTTTAACGTCGTTTGTTGTTAATAATATCAGCTTATTCCCACGAGTTAGTAGCTTTCACTCATTGAATACTAGACAGAAGTCGAATCTACATATGCATCACATCACCTTGACACTTGTGCAGTAAGGTGTGCAGTATTCTGCAGCATCCATTTTCAATAAGCTGCCACAAGAACTCAAGTATCTTAGTACTAACCCACGCGCTTTCAAATATAAATTGAAGAGTTACCTCATGGCTCACTCCTGTTATTCTGTCGAGGAACTCCTAGAAAAGTTAAACGATTTATCTAATTCCTTTTCTTTTTCGTTATTGATTCTTTTCACTTAGTCTTCAGATTATCATGTGCATAGGACTACTTAAAGTTTTCCTAATACAATTCTTCTGTTAAAGTTCATGTATTGACTTGTTCCATGACCATGGAGTCTTACTCCCCAATTAGCTCCTGCGGAACGAAAAACCATATTATTATTATTAGAGGGTAATATAAGAAATGCATATAACATGCATATAACACCCTCTTTTGCAGTAACGTGTTTGGCGCTCTTACTGCATCATCAGATCAACTAGAACAGGTGACAGAGTAATTATTCCATGAATGATTTGCTTCGCGAATCTGCCAACTGACAGAATAAGTCATGGTGTGAGTGTAAAACTTATCTTTAATTAACCAGAAATATCCATGTGGTATGTGGAAACGAATATTTAAATTTTATTGGTACTTTAAAAGAATGGTACCCTCTATTATGTTAACAAAAAAAAAAGAAGAATTCTAAGGAAACAGAAGTAAGACAAAACGGCGCCACTTAAATGGATCGCTGCGATGAAGATGTATTTTAATCAACACGGTATAACTCAGGTACACGTTACACATTCAGACAAAAGATATTTCATTGAAAAGTTGGCTAGAGTGAAAATAGAAAACGGACTGGAACACCATACTCTGATGAAAGAAAGAGACTTCATTCTGAAAGGAAGAACAGCGGTGGCCGAGAGGTCTGTGGCGCGCCAGTCACGGTCTGCACGGCCACTACGGTCGGGGGTTCGAATCCCTTGTCGGGCATGGATGTTTGTGTCGTCTTTAGTGTAAGGTAGTTCATAAGTAGTTTGTAAGTTTAGGCACTGATGACCACGCAGTTAAGTTCCTTAAGCTTAACAAAAATTTGAACATTTGAAGAAAGAAAATGGACACAAAGGAAGCCTAACCATCAAAAGCGACAGTGACTAATTGTACTTCGTGTGGTTGTATGGGCCCATACGCAAATAATAATAACAATAATATTAATAACAATAATAATCAGATTTGAAAACATAGGCCGCGCTGGAGTGGCAGAGAGGTCTAAGGCGCCTTGCTGTGGATCGCGCGGATGCTCACCATCGGAGTTGTGAGTCCTCCCTTGTGTATGTGTGTGTTCTCCTTAAATTAGTTTACGTTTGTTTAAGTAGTTTGCAAGCCTAGGGACTGATAACCACAGTAGCTAAGTCCCATAGATTTACAAACATTTGAACCTTTCTTTCTAAACGCGGTTGAAGCGAACACCCAAGCGTCAAACTAAAGCTAAAAACCATTAACCTAAAAAAATAAAAACGAAGAAAGGAGAAACGAAGGAGTACTAGCAGAGTCTAGTAACGTGAATTTTTCTTTCTATCTCTTTGGCCATGTTCCCGCACATGCAGGGTCGGCTTGTTAAATCCGGATTTGGCGTGTGATAATATTTACGGGGTGGCTGGATGCCATTCCTGTCGCTACACAGGAGGAAATGTATACCTCAAGTGTCTGCGTATAGTGTTATATGAGTGAAAGTGTAAAGTGCTACGAAATGTTTGCGAATCGTGTAACCGAGGCGGAACTTGGAGACCAGCCCGGATGTGGAAAACTGCCTAAAAACCACATCCAGGCTGGTCGGCACTCCAACTCCATTCGTTAATCCGCCGGGCGGATTCAAACCGGGACCGGTACGCCTCCCCGCCTCGGAAAGCGGTTTGACCACACGACTAACCGAGCAGGTTCTGAGTAAAGTGAATACACTATTGGAAATAGAAATTAGCACACGCTTTAGAGATCGATTGTTGAAACAATACATATGGAGCACATGAAATGATTACAATCACAGATTAATAGTTGAAGCGGTACTGAGGTACCAGTCGTCTATCCATACTGACACACCCATATTAGTACGACATTTGCCTCCACAGTTGGTAATGTAGGCGCCGATCATACAGATGGAGACTACTGTCTCGGGATACATTATTCCACACCTGTTCACGTAGTTGTGGGTTGACGAGTCGTGCGTGTCAGTTGCCGTCCCATTCGTACTAGAATGGAGACAAGTCCGGAGATGGTGCTGGCCAGGGAAGTTTCTGCCCGTCTTGCAAATGCAAAAATGAGGACACTTTCGATATCTTAGGATGAAAAGTAAGGACACTTTCCATATTTCAGGATGAAAAACGAGGACAATTTTCATATTATTTTCCTATAATCAGACGTATCTACATCAGGATCTTTCTCCTATGTATCTTTTTCATTGCACCAAATCAATTTTTTAGAGTTGCTTCTATTGCGACAATTGAAATGTCTACATTTAATGTTATATTTGCAACAGTCCCTTTTACAGAGTCACAGTTATGGGTCTATTTTTCTCCTTTTGTCCAAGGCACTGACGATCTTGCTGTTCAGTCCACTTAAAAATTGCAAACATCCAAACTAACAATTTGCCCTTTGTTCTCCAGTTAAGGAGAAAAACTTTTCAACTGAAACTTTTTAGGCTGGCAGTGCAGTTAAGTGCGCAGTTTTAACAATTTTTTAATTTTTTTTTTTACTTTCAAATCTGAAAATTCGCCGGAACACTGCAATATTTTTATCCAACAGGAATCTTACACATTCTTCCACGTAAGTGTATAGCACATCTTGAAATTCAAGTCTTTTAAAACAAGAACATTCAATAAATGTTTACCTCCACCTCATGATGTAGGGCCTATATCTTCTATTCGTTAGGTCCACATCGATTGTGAGCAAGAGAAATCAATATTTTACGTTACGAACTAGTTTTCAAAGCATAACGGATCTACTATTATAAACAAAGCCGCGGCGGGTTATCCGTGCGCATTGGGGAGCCGTGCGCGGTGCGCGCGTCATGTGTGTTTGTGTTGTCCTTAGGTTAGGTTAACTTAGTTTAAGTAGTTTGT
Organism: Locusta migratoria; assembly: GCA_026315105.1. Taxonomy (NCBI): domain Eukaryota; kingdom Metazoa; phylum Arthropoda; class Insecta; order Orthoptera; family Acrididae; genus Locusta; species Locusta migratoria. The sequence continues at coordinate 351,942,927 of CM048755.1, read as the reverse complement.
AAGCTACGGACTAATAACCCAGCAGTTGAGTCCGATAGATTTACAAACATTTGAATTTTTTTATAAACAAATAACATTATGTAATTCAATAGCCGAAGTAAGAGGTATATACATTGTTGACGTTACGAGATTTTAGATTTTCCAAAGCTAAAAAAGCGGGCATTAGCAGAAAATCTAAAAATATATGCGGACGCACGATTAAACGTTGAAAATGCGGACATGTCTGCATAAATCAAGACTTCTGGTAACCCTATGTTGGAACAACACATCATGTTCCAGACATTAAAGATATAGGTTCAAAATATTATGGGACTTAACTACGGGTTCATCAGTCCCAAAGCTTACAAACTACTTATCAACTAGCTGATATTAAGGACGTCACAAATATCCATGCCCGAGGGGGGGTTTCGACCCCCCGACCGTAGTGGCCGTGCAGACCGTGACTAGCGTGCCGCAGTCCCCTCGCCCATCGCGGCCGGCGTTTTAATTAGTGATGTGTTGTTATTTCAAATGACGACCACAAGTATTCATTGATGAAATCGTCACTACACTATTCAGATAACGCAGACACACATCCACTGATACATTATAAATCAGTACGTATTACTGTTATATGTTAATGAGGTATAAATGTGGTTCAATTATTCATTACTGTCATTATTTCGGATGATATTTACGAATATCCAGTGATTAAGGAAACACCAGCACAGAATGATCTGAAAGCTAGGATTTTCCATACTCGGTATTACTTAAACGCAATTCTAAAAGAGTTACTATAGGTTTGCCATTGGATCGATTGTTGTAAGAAATGGAAACCTTCCATTTTGCATTAATAAAGTAAAATCGATGAGTGAGAATAGTTTTGTGACTGCAGATTAGGGCAATGTTAGTAGCAAACTGAATCTCTGGCGGTGCTGATAAAACGCCTTGCAGTTGATGCAAGTAATCAATTTAATAAAAAATTCAACAACGACCAGCATATACGCACTTAGGAAATGACATGCAGTAACTAATGTTTTCAGGCAATCAATTACAATATGCCGGCCGCGGTGGCCGAGGGGACTGAGGCGTTCCAGTCACGATCTGCACGGCCACTACGGTCGGGGTTTCGAATCCCACCTCGGGCATGGATATTTGTGCCGTTCTTAGTCTTAGCTAGTTCGTAAGTAGTTTGTAAGCTTAGGGACTGATGACCCAGTAGTTAAGTCCCGTAAGTTCTACGAACATTTGAACATTTTTGAATTACAATATGATATCGATGCACGTTTTAGTTGGAGATCATATGTTCATATTATTTAAGGACACGTACTAAAGAATTTAACAGGATTCGTCTTTGTGACAGTATTACAACTCAAGGAAGTGTAATCAGACGCCTTGATTTGTATTATAATACAAAACATGGTGATGTAAATGAACATGGAATACCGAACGTAACTTTTGAACTGTGAACGTGTTTCGCTTTGGTTCTTTATCAATTATCTGTGAAAGGTTATAAATAATAAATGGAATAACAAATCATATTTTATTTTAAATCTTATAAAACCCCAGGCATATTAATTATGGAGACAATAAAAACTGTATGAATGAAACAAGGAGGGGCCTGAGTTTTATCGAGGCCTCATGCAAAGCGCCCAAACTAACGAGCAAATAACAGGGGTAAGCCACTTTTGCGTGAGCTCTGCAGAAAGACAACTCACACGTAAATGCGCAGAATGTACGACAAACAGTTCCGGGAGGTGGAAGGAGAATCTGTTTTAAGAACGCTCTGAAAACCGAATGCCGAAAGCCGAATTCCGAAAAGCGATAGCATAGCACTACGTTAACGAGTATTTTGAAATACAGATCCCATTCGCTCATACGGAAATATTGGAGCGTGGGCGGCCAGCAGTATTGTAAGGGAGATTTCAATTGCTCGGAGCTGACAAGAATTTATATTATTCCAAGTAATATCACTCGCCAAACCTTTCAATTTACGTCAGTCATAAGACTGTGATATCGAAAAGACACTAAGACGCGAATTCTCATAATTGGAAATGCTCTGTCAACAGAAAATTCATTATTCTTTCTGAGACCTTCAGGTACAATTAAATTCTGGTTTTTATATCAAGTTTCAGGTTGTCAACTGCAGTCTTCTGTCTGTGCAGTAATGATTCCTAGGAGCGCTTCAGTTTCAGCTGAGTTTCGACCCTTGTCAGAAATGAGTAGCGGTACACCCTGCCACCCAAATGTAGGGAAAAGCTTAGTTTCCAAGTAAATGTTCATTAACGTCACATTGTGAAGTGCATTTTACAATCAAGTGTTCAATAAGCTTTATTCTTCGAGCCACAGCTATTATAACAATCCACCCTGTTGTACTGCTGTGAGATTTCTTTACCATTTCCATTGTATTTCTTGACAATCAAAGCACAGAATGAGATTGTCACACTGCAGCGGCGTGTATGTTGATGTGAAACTTCGTGGCAGATTAATAGTGTGTCGCGGTGGAGTAGCCGAGCGGTCTAAGGAGCCTCGCTGCGGAGCGCGCGGTTGCTCGCCGTGGAGGTTCGAGTCCTCCCTGGGGCATGGGTGTGTGTGTTTGTCCTTAAGTTAGTTTACGTAGGTTTAAGTAGTTTATAAGCTACGGGCTGATGACCACGCAGTTTGGTCCGATAGATTTACAAACATTTTGAACATTAAAAGTGTGTGCCCGCGGTGGAGTGGATGAGCGTTCCAAGGCGCCTAGCTGCGCAGCGCGGAGCTGCTCGCCGTCGGAGGTTTGAGTCCTCCCTCGGGCATGGGTGTATTTGTTGTCCTTAGCATAAGTTAGTTTAAGTAGTGTGTAAGCTTAGGAACTGATAACAAGAGTCGTTAAGTCCCATACATTTACAAACATTTGAACATTTTTTCAAAATGTGTGGCTGGCGTGGATGCGAATGCAAAGCCTTATTCGCGAAATATAATCCTGGCCTGGTACACAGTTTTAATCTGCCTGACGTTTCAAATCATAACACAGTTTGTTTCTGAGATAATGTTTGGTTCAGGAAGCCTCTTAACCATACTATTTTATAGAAACACTACGATGATGCCGCGGTGGAGTGGACGAGCGTTCCAAGGCGCCTAGATGCGGACCGCGCCGCTGTTCGCCTCGGAGGTTCGAGTCCTCCATCGGACATGGGTGTATTTATTGTCCTTAGCGTAAGTTAGTTTAAGTAGTTTGTAAGCCTAGGGACTGATGAACGGAGCAGTTGAGTGTCATGCATTTAGAAACAAACACTACGATACATTTCCTTACATTTGTTAAAAAATTCCATGAATAGTAAAGATTACAGTACACCCGCTCTGTTACCAGTGCGGTCTAACGCACCACTTTTCGAGACGGGAAGACGTTCCGGGCCTGGCTCGAATCCAAAAATGTTGAAATGTTTGTAATCCTATGGGACCAAACTACGATGGTCATCAGTCCCTAGTCAAACTAAGTTAAACTAACCTAACGACAACACACAAATCGATGCCTGAGGGAGGATTCGAACCGCCGACGCGGGAAGCCACGTGATCCGTAACATAGCGCTCCAGACCGCTCGGCTACTCCCGCGCGGCAGATTCGAATCCGCAAGGTGGATTAATGAAGGGGACCGTAATGCCGGCCAGCCTGGATGTGGTTTTCAGGCGGTTTTCCACATTCCCCTAGGTGAATACCGGGCTCGTACCCAAGTCCCGCCTCAGTTACACGATTCGCAGACATTCCATAAGACATTACAGTTTCAAACATATAACACTATAGGCAGACATTTGGGGTACACATTTCCTCCTGGGGGGCATGGGAAGTAATGATTACAGTACGCTGCTGAGTATTGAAAACCAGTGGCGGTTCGTACAAAATTTGACCAGGGTGCTACAATATTACAAAAATAAACAGGAAACAAAATATACTAAAATAAAAAGCGTGACTGACAATGGAAATAACGGAGCTTAGCAATATCCCCACCACGTCATCTGTGTTCTACAGCCGCGGTGGAGTAGCCGAGCGGTCTAAAGAGTCCCGCTGCGGAGCGCGCGGTTGCTCGCCGTGGAGGTTCGAGTCCTCCCTGGGGCATGGGTGTGTGTGTTTGTCCGTAGGTTAGTTTACTTAGGTTTAAGTAGTTTGTAAGCTACGGACTGATGACCACGCAGTTTGGTCCGATAGAATTACGAACATTTGAACATTTTTTGTGTTCTACACAAGTGACCAATGGAACTGTTTGGCTGAAAAGCGCAGTTTCACTCGCATGTTGGCTGTACATTACTAATGTTGTTTGTGACTGAAGTTTTATTTACAGAAATTAAAAATTTGGACTCCGAGGTATTTGAATACGAGCCTCACGCAAGTAGGTTTCAGAGACAACGCGCAAGACGCCTGAGCCAGCGCGCTATTTGACTCTGTAAGCCGCAATATTCGTCAAATACTATACTTGCGCAGCCGTCACATGCAGCGCGAAGAGAAATATTGATCTGGCGCTGCAGTCGGTCTCAGCACACATGAGTCGCCAGACTTGGTCACGTCTGCGCATGCGCACTAGCGAACAGACGACTGCGCCGCCTCACTGCGCACGTACCAGCGCGGCTGAATCCCACTTCAGCACACGGAGCTGGTTTCCAGCTATCGCGGCGAGAGCGCTCCAAAATGCGTTTTCATCCTTATTACTAACATTGTAATACGTATTGGAAAGGAATTGACATAATTTTATTGTGATATCTGGATCGCATTTCAAGAGAAAGGATGTAATTTTACAGCGATTTCTCGCTTGCTTTCGAAGAGAAATGGCATAATTTTAGTAATATATTTACAGTGTGCTGCAGCACATTAGCACATTATCACCAGCCGCCACTGTTGAAAACGCAACATTAAGAGGGGCAGGAAAAATCCCACGCAAAGTTGATTGGGACGTGACACTTTGACAAAGATCACATGATTGAAAATACAGGCCCTTGTGAGGAAGATGATGTAAGTATTGAGTGTTGCACCATCCACATCTACATAAATGCTCCGCTAATCACATTTAAGCGCATGGTGGAGTGTTCATCGAACCGCTTTTATGATATTTCCCTGCCTTTCCATTCTCTAATAGTACGCGCGAAAAAGGAATACTTGATTCTTCTCGTATTCGATCTGATTTCTCTTATTTTATTGAGATGATGATGACTCCCTATGTAGGGAGGTGCTAACAAAAGATCTTCTTATTGGGAAGAGAAAGTTGGTGAAAGAAATTTCGCAAAAAAAAAAAAAAAAAAAAAAAAAAAAAAAAAAAAACACCCTCGCCGCAACGAAAAACGTATTTCTTTTAATGATTTCCATGCCAATTTCCAATGATTTCCACACTGGTGGCAGCTGGCAGGAGACTGTCTGATAACTGGCTGTAGCAACGGTCTCTGAGTTGTTTCGAAATACACAAGTCGCTGACGAAAACAATACACCACTGTACGTATTTGTCAAATACGAGATAATGAACTCTTAAAACAGTAGCATAAACGAAATCTGCCAAGTGCGCGAAAATAAACCTCATAAAACCAGAACCAGTAACGAAAATTGAGGAACTGACTGGTAAGGAAAACGCACACAAACTATTCTACTTAGCGGTCTGAACGCTGTGAGACAGTCGGCAGTCAGCAGTAGACTGACACGTGATGCAGTATGTCCAAACAGCTAGCGTGCCTCACTGCCGTCTCTATGATCGGGGTTTCATCCTATTTTTATTTATTTGTTTAAGAAATTATAACAATTTTAAATACAATTAATTATATATTATCAATTACATCATTACTTTATTTTATTTTTGCATTGACGGTTGCAGCTAATTAAAATTTTAAATAGAACATGTAGTCGAATAATTCCAAATGCCTTATTGCACTTAATGTAATTAGATTAAAGCGTCAAATACCATCGTCATTAAAATTTTATTACAAAAGTAAAGCGATATTTTAAGCTTTGAAAAGATTATTAATATTCGTTGTAATCTGGTGGAAATGGTTTCTTCTTTAAAAAGGAGAGTACAGATGTTGCCCTATCGTTTCTATACGTACAGGAGGAGTCAGGACTGCATATAAATACAAATTATAGTATATAATCAGCAGTCATGGCTAATTTGTAGGGAAATGATCCTATATACCTGGTTCGCTTCCAGGCATTCTAACGAAAATGAATTTTTCACGAATGTCAACTAAGTATGTTTTTCCACAGAGCTTCTGAAAAAGACATTGTTCCTGTAAAGAACAGTCATTTTCATTAATGCCTATATAGTTTTGGTTTCAAATGTTTCTATGAAAACCATCATTGTGGTGCTGCAGAAAAAATACAAATAGACAAATGAACATGATATTGCGAAAAATTTTATATAATTGATACGCCATTCAGAAGCAGAGGACATTATCCAACTTAAAGGAAACATGAGTGTATTTCTCATTTTAAGTATCTGTGACAGCCATTTCAAAATCCAAATTAAATTATTTATGATTTAATCGATAATACTTTAGGTAACAAACTTTATTTAAAAGTCATTGTAATTTTTAAAACAAATAATTGAAAACATGGTTCTTTGGGGTGGTTTCGTACACGGCTCTCCAGGCGATGACGCTACCAAGTGAAATATTTGACTGCGTTACAAGTGGGTATTAGCTGCTAAGCCTATTTGTGGTACATGTGCTGTGGTTAAAACTCTGTAGACCTTTATCTTGGGATTTTCTGGCTAGTGTGTTTTAAAACTTCTATGAGTGGGCACCTCTGCCGTATTCTACTAACACCAGAAGTCTCACCCCAAACTGAATTTCCGAGACCTGATGTCTGCTTGTCAGTGGTAAACGCGGCAGTGACGCGGACATTCCAAATGTTCAAATGTTTGTATAGCTTGTGGAACTTAACTACGGGGTCATCAGTCCCTAAACTTACAAACTACTTATGAAGTAGCTATGACTAAGGACGGCAAAAATATCCATGCTCGAGGGGGGATTCGAACTGCCGCCGGCGGTGGCCGAGGTGACTGAGGCGCTCCAGTCACGGTCAGCACGGCCACTACGGTCGGGGGTTCGAATCCCCCCTCGGGCATGGATATTTGTGCCGTCCTAGTTCGTAAGTAGTTCATAAGTAGTTTGTAAGTTTAGGGACTGATGACCCCGTAGTTAAGTCCCATAAGCCTTACAAACATTTGAACATTTGGATTCGAACCCCCGACCGTAGTGGCCGTGCAGACCGTGACTGGAGCGCCTCAGTCCCCGCGGCCACCGCGGCCGGCGCGGACATTCCCCTCTGCTACAAACAACATCGTGTGATACGCGGTGTCTCTGCTTGTAGAGCAACAGACAGAACTGCTCGTGATATAGTTCGTGATGTGGCGGAACGATACTTCATTGCCATGTGCAAAATATCCCCGTCATCGTGTGCAGTACAGCAGAGGTCGTCACATCGTTCCCTCCTCCATGCTGCGACTATATATTAGCATCACAGTTACTTGGTTATGTCCGGCTCTAGCACCTATTTCTCTATAGGCAACTATTCTTCCTCCGTCGAACTCCGAAGGAAGAAAAGCAATATTAGGGTATAACATCTAGCCGTCATCTACATACCGGGTGATCAAAAACTCAGTATAAATTTGAAAACTTAATAAATCATAGAATAATGTAGATAGAGAGGTAAAAATTGACACACATGCTTGGAATGACATGGGATTTTATTAGAACCAAAAAAATAAAGTTCAAAAAATGTCTGACAGATGGCGCTTCTTCTGATCAGAAAAGCAATAATTAGCATAACAAAATAAGACAAAGCAAAACGATGTTCCTTACAGGAAATGCTCAATATGTTCACCATTATTCCTCAACAATAGCTGTGGTCGAGGAATAATGTTGTGAACAGCACTGTAAAGCATGTCCGGAGTTACAGTGAGGAATTGGCGTCGGATGTTGTCTTTCAGCATCCCTAGAGATGTCGGTCGTTCACGATACACTTGCGACTTCAGGTAACGCCAAAGCCAATAATCGCACGGACTGAGGTCTGGGGACCTGGGAGGCCAAGCATGACGAAAGTGGCGGCTGAGCACACGATCATCCCCAAACGACGCGCGCAAGAGATCTTTCACGCGTCTAGTGATATGGGGTGGAGCGCCATTCTGCATAAAAATCGTATGTTCCAGCAGGTGTTTGTCAGGCTGGGGATGATGCTATTCTGTAACATATCGGCGTACCTCTCACCCGTCACGGTAGCAGTCACTGACGTTTTGCTGTCCAGAGCCATCTGTCGGATACTTTTCGAATTATTTTTTTTTTTTGTTCTAGTAAAACCCCACGTCATTCCAAGCACGTGTGTCAATTTTTACCTCTTTATCTACATTATTCCGTGGTTTATTAATTTTTCTAATTTATACTGACTTTTTGATCGCCCGGTAGATATTCTGCAAATCACATTTAAGTGCCTGGCAGAGGGTTTATTAACCACTTTCATAACTTTTCTCTACCGTTCCATTCTCTCATAGCGCGCGGGAAAAAGAACACCTAAATCGTTCCGTTTTCGATCCGATTTCTCTTAGTTTATTGGGATGGTCATGTCTCCCTATGTAGGTGGGTGATTTAGGCAGTCTCTTTGGTGGAGCTGTTGCATCTTCGAAACGTTCTGCCAATGAAGCGTAACCTTTGGTTCGCCTTCCCCACAATACTTTCTATGTGTTCTCTCCAGTCTACGTTGTTCGTAATTGTAACTCCTAGCACAGAGTAAGTTTGTCTGTGCTCCTAGGTATCTGGTAGAATTTACTACCCTAAGGTGTGAATGATTTATCGTGTAATTGAAGATCAGCGGATTTCTTTTAGTGGCCATGTGTATTATTTCACACTTTTCATTATTTAGTGTTAATTGCCAATTTTCGCAGCATGTAGAAATTTTGTCTAAATCGCTTTGCAGCTGCTTTTGATCCTCTGTTGACTTCACTGACCGATAAACGACAGCATCATCCGCGAACAGTCTAAGGGAGCTATTCAGATTGTCTCCTAAATCGTTTATAAACAAGGAAGAGTAGGGGACCTACAACTCTTCCCTGGAGAACGTCAGATATCAGTTCTATTTTACTCGTTGACTTACCGTTAATTACTACGATCTGTGTCCTTTCTGATAGGAAATCGTGAATCTAATCGCACAATTGGGGCGATATTCCACAAGCAGGCAATTTCATTAGAGACAGAGCACAAGCTCTGATTGTTTTTGGTAAGAAGGGGAAGAAAACAGACGTGCATTGTGTAAGGAACCATCGCGGAATTTACCAGGAACGATTTAGAGAAATCACGGAAAACCTAAATCCCGATGCGAGTCCAATGTGCAGAGCACTACGCCACGCCGCACAGTCCAGCTCCGAAACGTGCTGGAAAGACGTTCGCTGCTTCTACGAGTCGTACTGAATCTGCTTAAGCAAACAACTGCAGGAAAGAGACGTTGCAGTAGGTGCAATACGACCGTCGGCTCCTCCTTTGTATTGCGTCCGGAGGGGCACCCGTCATGTGCGCTTCAACTGAGGCCTACTCAAATGCGTCTCCCGTGCATACTTCATGCTATAAATTTTACCTGGTTTCGATGCTTCCATGAAGGGTGTTGCATTATGGATGGCCAGCAGTCTAAATTGATATTATTACCATTTTTGTTCTTATCAGACTAGTACTATACCTATCAATTTAAATACAAATTCAGTAAGCCTGAGACGGTTTTTCGTCTCGAATTTGTCCAAAACATTACAGATAAAAGAGAAGCAATGAATTAATATTTGTGATGTGGCCGGGAATCGCACCCGGTCCACCATGCTTTCCAGGCAGACGTCATACTTTTTTTTTTTTTTTTTTTTTTTTTTTTTTTTTTTGGGACTTAACTACGGGGTCATCAGCCCCTAAACTTACAAACTACTTATGAAATAACTAAGGCGGCACAAACATCCATGCCCGAAGGGGGATTCGAACCCCGAGACCGTAGTGGCCGCAGAGACCGTGACTGGAGCGCCTCAATCCCCTCGGCCACCGTTAGACCACCACATCACTAGCGATTAATACGCTCGGATTAGTCTGAGTACGACTTCCCTCCACGTCACAAACTTTAATTCAGCTTCTGTGCTCCATAGAACATTGCCACTACTGCCGAGGCTCTCCATGCAGCGGAATGGCACCTTGACAGTGGACAGGGTGGAACATTCCTGCTAAGATGATATAAATATCAATATTCCTAAGGCGCTCTAACGTTGAGTGATGTGATGGTCTAACGGTGAGATATCTGCCTAGTAGGTATGTAGGTCCGGGTTCGATTCCCCACCGCATCACAAATTTTATTTATCTGTAATACTACTATAACTAGTAGAATTTACTACTATTAATAACAAATAAAGGAACATTTCATATATTTTCCTTCAGTTTGTATAAATAAATAGGTGTCCAGTTTTAAGGTCCCAGTCGGCGAGTGGAATTTTGCAGAGTGCGGAGACGGCGAGAACGCACACGTGAAGACTTCTGCGTGCGGCAGCGGAACAAGTGGAGCGCGCCAGACACAACTGACTGCTAAATCTGAGCGTGCAGCAGATGAAGGCGAAGTCCCCAAGACATAAATCCCAAGGCCTGATGACGTAACAGCGCCACAAACAGAAACTGCCTACAAGACACTGTATAAGGTGTGGTGGTGAAAAAATGAAATGGATTGGAATGATTCCGGCTGGGGAAGGTTAATGTGGGTTAATACAGTAGGAAGACAGGAGCGGCTGACCCTGAATTAATTGGTGATATTTAAAAAGGGAAATGGATCGGTTGAAGTTAGATATAGTGGGGATTAGTGAAGTTCGGTGGCAGGATGAACAGGATTTCTGGTCAGGTGAGTACAGGATTATAAATACAAAATCAATTGGGGGTATCACAGGAGTAGGACTGATAATGAATAAGAAAATAGGAATGCGGGTAAACTACTATGAGCAGCACAGTGATCGCATTATCATTGTCAAGATAGATACGAAGCCAACACCGACAACAGTAGTACAGGTTTATATGCCAACTAGCTCTGCCGATGATGAGGAGATCGAAGAAATATATGAGGAGCTAAAGGAAATTATTCAGACAATTAAGGGAGAGGAAAACTTAATTGTTATGGGAGACTGGAATTCGGTAGTAGGAAAAGGAAGAGAAGGAAAAATAGTAGGTGAATATGGACTGGGCAGGAGGAATGAAAGAGGAAGTCGCCTGGTAGAATTTTGCACGGAACATGATTTAATCGTAACAAATACGTGGTTTAAGAATCACAAAAGAAGGTTGTATACATGGAAGAGACCAGGAGACACCGGAAGGTATCAGATAGATTTTATAATGGTAAGACATAGGTACCGGAACCAGGTTATAAACTGCAGGACATACCCAGGGGCAGATATAGACTCTGACCATAACTTGTTAGTCATGAACTGTAGGCTGAAGCTGAAAAAAATGCAGAAAGGTAGGAAAATAAGAAGATGAAACTTAGATAAATTGAAGGAAAGTGAAGTTATGGAGAATTTCAGAGGGATATTTAGGCAACAATTGACAGAAAAAGGGGGAAGTAAAACAGTAGAAGAGGAATGGGTAGCATTGAGAGATGAAATAGTGAAGGCAGCGGAGGACAAAATAGGTAGAAAGGCAAGACCTACAAAAAATCCTTGGATATCACAGGAAATACTAAATTTAATTGATGAAAGGAGAAAATATAAAAATGCAGTAAATGAAACAGGCAAAATGGACTACAGACGACTAAAAAATGAGATTGACAGGAAGTGCAAAATGGCTAAGCAGGAGTGGCTAGAAGCCAAATGCAAATCTGTAGAAGAATGTATAGCAAGGGGAAAAGTAGATACCGCCTACAGGAAAATAAAAGAGACATTTGGGGACAAGAAAACCAACTCTACGAATATCAAGAACTCAGATGGGAAACCAGTTCTCAGCAAAGAAGGGAAAGCTGAAAGGTGGAAAGAGTACATAGAGCAGCTCTACAAAGGAAATGAACTTAGAAACGATGTTGTAGGAAGGGAAGAGGAAGTAGATCAAGATGAAATAGGAGATAGTATACTGAGAGATGAATTTGACAGAGCCCTGAAAGACCTAGGTAGGAACAAGGCCCCAGGAATAGATGACATACCCTCAGAGCTACTAAAGTCTCTGGGAGAGCCAGCCATGACAAGATTATTTGAACTGGTGTGTAGGATGTATGAGACAGGCGAAATGCCCTCAGACTTTAAGAAAAATGTAATAATCCCCATTCCAAAGAACTCAGGCGCAGACAGGTGTGAAAATTACAGAACCATCAGTTTGATAAGTCATGGTTGCAAAATTTTAACACGAATTATCTACAGGAGAATGGAAAAGCTGGTAGAAGCTGACCTCGGGGAAGATCAGTTTGGATTCAGGAGGAAAGTAGGAACCCGGGAGGCAATACTCACTTTACGTCTTATCTTAGAAGATAGATTAAGGAAAGGCAAACCTACATTTTTAGCTTTTGTAGATTTGGAGAAAGCCTTTGACAATGTTGACTGGAATACACTCTTTCAAATTCTGAAGTCAGCAGGGGTAAAATATAGGGAAAGGAGAGTTATTTACAACTTGTACAAAAGCCAGACCGCAGTTATTAGACTCGAAGGGCATGAAAGGGAAGCATCAGTTGGGAAGGGAGTAAGACAGGGTTGTAGCCTTTCTCCGGTGTTATTCAATTTGTACATCGAGCAGGCGGTGAAGGAAAGCAAGGAAAAATTTGGAATAGGGATTAAAGTTCAGGGGGAAGAAATAAAAACATTGCGTTTTGCCGATGACATTGTAATTCTGTCAGACAGCAAAGGACCTGGAAGAGCAGTTGAATGGAATGGACAGCGTGTTGAAGAGTGCATATAAAATGAACATTAACAAGAGCAAAACAAAAATAATGGAATGCGGTCTTAGAAAATCAGGCGATGCTGAAGGAATTAGATTAGGTGACGAAGCATTGAAGGTGGTAGATGAGTTTTGTTACTTGGGTAGTAAAATAACATGCGATGGTCGCAGTACAGAGGATATAAAATGCAGAATGGCAATGGGCAGAAAAGCATTTTTGAAAAAGAGAAATTTGCTAACATCGAATATTAACTTAAGGGTAAGGAAGTCTTTTCTGAAGGCATTTGTGTGGAGTGTTGCCTTGTACGGGAGTGAAACATGGACGATAAGCAGTGCGGACAGGAAGAGAATAGAGGCTTTTGAAATGTGGTGTTACAGAAGAATGCTGAAGATTAGGTGGGTAGATCGCATAACTAATGAAGAGGTACTGAACAGAATTGGTGAGAAAAGGAATTTTTGGCATACCTTGACTAAAAGAAGGGATCGCTTGGTAGGACACATTCTTAGACATCGGGGAATCGTAAATTTAGCATTGGAGGGAAGTGTGTGGGGTAAAAATCGCAAAGGGAGACCAAGAGACGCGTGTAGTAAGGAGATTCAAGTGGATGTGGGTTGCCGTTCTTATAAGGAGATGAAAAGGCTTTCTCAGGATAGAGTAGGGTGGAGAGCTGCATCAAACCAGTCTCCGGACTGAAGACCATAACAACAACAACATTTAACATCATATCAAATAATTTGAATGATAAAATACTCCCCTGTTTCAGTCCTAATTGTAATGAAACTCTTCTGTTTTCCTGCAAGTGGCATAAAATATAATTAATACTTTGTCCCCACCAAAAATCTAACGAACTAACTGGGATCTGACTACTAATAATGTTGAAAAAACATCTTTTAAATCCAACAATATTTATTACACCTTTTTTAAGCAGGATAAAACACACAATGATAAATCCAATACTAAAATCATAAACAGCAAGAATACATTTATAACAAAACAAGAAAGAACAATCTAATGCATATGAAGTAACTCAAATTGTTACGAAACTGGAAATTAGTAACGACTGGCAAGTCAGAAACCCCTATCGTGAAATAATATAATGTTCATCATTTTCAACACAAACAAGAGACAGACGAAAAGCGACAGTTGGCAACATTAAACATTGTAAACAAACGTTCAAAAACGAGTACACAGTGAGGTGGTGATGCAAGGGTTTTCATCAAGACCGAAAATACTATATCAAACTGAAGATCTCACAAACATCTCCATAAAGACACACATGGAATAACACAGAAAACCGTAAGTAGGGCCTAAAACTGGATAATTAAATTAACTTGCAAAAGCTAGTGCTACAGAAGTTGTTTCTAACCTAGTAGATCCGAACTTTAGAAATTGTAACAAGACTGTTAACTGTCATACTGTGAAAAATACGTATAATATTATGACTGTACTACAATATTATACAAAAATAACATATATTACAGGCCACTGATGATGCTTCATAAATAAAGAAGCGAAACGCGTATGGCACACAAAAAAACGCCTTCATTTAGTTACTAAAGACGGTAATATACCTCCAACAATATAATGTTCTTAGCGGGATAATTGAGTCGGAATACCAGTGCAGGTTTGACTTTCCTAACGACACATTCCCCACTATAAGGCAGAACCTGATGTATCGACTATATGTTGCTGGCGAGCGCTTTGCCATACATTACCAAACTGACGACTTGCGTGTGAAGGTGCTGCGCTGCAGTGGCGTGGGCGGAGGGCGGCTGTGAGCTGAAAGTTTGCGCGACCACCAAATAAAAAACTCGCTCCGTCGCTCGGAAGCTATGCCCCTGCTATCAGCCCCTGTGCGCTCGGCAGTAAACAGTGCCTACGATCTCAAACAGTTCTGACAAGTCAGGACCACTTCAGTTAGCGTAGACAAGTGCACACAACTACTGAAGGTCTAAATGACTCCAGAAGTTGAGTATATCGCAACTAGTGCTTCGGTGCACTAGTATTGGCTGGCTGACCTTATTCAAACCGAAAACAAGAATAATCAGCTCAAGTATAAATCTCAGAGTGTACCCTGAAACTTATACAAGTTCACTCGTCCAAGTATCGGCTCAATAAGCAAAATCTCCAAGTCCGCACACTGAGAGTACAGGACGCTAACAGACGCGTCTGTACTCCAGCGCTACGAAACACGAAGTCCCCTTCTATCACCGCGTCTCCGCGCAAGACCCCCCGAGAAACGCCGTTTTTACGTAAAGTTCTCGAACTCCAGCCAGTAAAATCTCACAAGACAACCGCTGATTTCGAAAAGCTGGCGCTTTGAACATCAGCCAATCAAAGACGGAATCCCTTCCACACACACTTTTGGCACGATTCTCACTAAACGGCTCTAACCGTCGACTGTGGGAGCGGCTGCCTAGCCTCCAGCAAACATTCTGTTGCTTTCCCTTTCGGACCCTCGGCCACAGCAGTGGGCCCTGCTATCTTCTTCTGAAAAGCTCAGACGATGCCTCTCCTTCACAGTTTGGGACACAAGGCTTCATTTTTACGACCTACTGCCCTGCCAGTGTGCCACCCAAGGCCAGCGCGCCCGGCCTCCTACGGCGCCACAGGGCGCAGGTAAGAAGCAATTTCACTCGCCCCCTCAGGGCCAAGTCAGCACAGCATCTCACCTTAGCAAAAATCTTCCCTGCATCGTATTTCCGACAGCAATAGAAAATTGTATGTACAGGACTCATTACGACAATACATCAACAATAAACATCGATAGCCGGCCGCGGTGGCCGAGGGGACTGAGGCGCTCCAGTCACGGTCTGCACGGCCACTACGGTCGGGGGTTCGAATCCCCCCTCGGGCATGGATATTTGTGCCGTCCTTAGGATTAGCTAGTTCATATATAGTTTGTAAGTTTAGGGACTGATGACCCCGTAGTTAAGCCTCATAGACTCTACAAACATTTGAACATTTTGAATAAACATAGATAATAAAGATGAGAGATGGGCTGCCATCTCTCAACTGCTTTGTCCTATTTTAAAGAAATACCGCGTATTGGGAATTCTCACCAGCTGGAACTGACGGAGGTCTGGGAATCAGTTCAGATAAGAGCAGCTCGTTTTTTATTATTGCGATACAGGGCAGAGTGTGTCACGTACAGCACGACGATGTCATCAATGCAGAACTGGATACGTTATGACGCTGCTCAGGCACACTTGGACAGCTACGAGCGCGAAGGAGAGGCTTTCTTACGCCGTCTCGTAACACTGCATGAGACCTGGGCCACATAGTACGAGTCAGAATTGAAACACTAATCCAAGGAATGGCATTATTATGTGTCGCCGCGAAAGTCGAAACTGCGTCAGAGCCCCAGTACGGTGGAAGTTAAGGTGATTCTTGTATACGACTAAACGGTGTTATCCTAACACATTGTGTACAGCAGACCGTCAAAGCACAGTGTTTTTGGAGCCTCACCTGCGACCAGCTTTGTGAAAGAAGCGGCAACACTTTCTACGCAACCCAGCCATCATTTTGCACGACAATGCGCGGGCGCATACAGCGTAAGCTGTGGCTTCTCTGTTCGGTCGTTGGGACTGGGGAGTACTGTACCTTCCACCATACTCCTCGGACTTAAATTCTTGGGACATTTATTTGATTCCGAAAGTGAAGAAACCACTTCGTGGCATTCGCCCCTACCCCACACACCTGACACGTGTGGGTCTCAGTGACAATCCATGCTGTACGTGTGGAGAAATTGGGAGCCCAGAACACTGTCATACACTGTCAGCTTTACAAAACACACATTCACACTATGTTCGACTGCACTAAAGACCTAAACGAACTAATACGAGTTAAGAACGGACGGGACATAATGAACAGGCTGACGGACGAAATCTCACTACAGAAAAAAAGACGAGTACACACAGAACGTAAGACGTAATGCAACACGAAACGCCCACAACAGAAGACAAAACACTTATGATGAATCTGACACTGAAAGCGCAAACAGTGCAAATTACACCACAGATGACAGCCCCGACACAGAGAACGATATAAACACATGCGAAATATAACTTGCAGATATAGGTCATCATAGGAGCCTCCAAATGATAAAACTCCAGGATGGCAGGGCTCCAAGTCAATTCCGAGGCCTCCCACCCTGGACTTTCCTCTCTTATTCTTCAGACTATCACTTAAACCAATCTTTACTATCTTCTATTATTCTCTTCCTAAAATAGTTGATGTTTTTAAGTTGCCTTTCTATTTTCCTTATGATACGTTTTTACGTTTTTCTTTGTATTTTTTATCTAATTACTGCAAAACTATAAAGAAAATAATGTATCACAGTCGCATAAATGTATTATATAGCTTTTGTAATCACGACCAGCTATATACCCAAAGGCAGCTGGTCAGCAACAAGGGTAAATAAATAATAAAAAACATTCGCTTCAGAACTGTTCCAGAGTTTCGGCAGGCAGTAGACCGATCCATTCACACCATCAACAGAACGGGCTCTGCTAACGGTATACTACGCTTTCAACATCGCTGGCAATGGGTTCTCCACAACGCTGGTGACTACTTTGAATGACAGTAAAAGGTGCAAACATATAACGCTTTCTTATTGGTTGTGAATAAATAGTTGCTACTATTTTAATTCCAACCCTCGTATTTTGTTAGCACCCACCTACATAGAGAGACATGATCATCATAGGCCGCGGCGGAGCGGCCGAGCGCATTGAGGCGCCATGCTCCGATGTGCAGGGTCGTTCCCCGTCGAAGGTTCGAATCCCCCCTCGGGCATGGATATTTGTGTCGTCTGTAGTATCAGGTAGTTCATAAGTAGTTTCTAAGTTTAGGAACTGATGATCCTGCAGTTAAGTCCCTTAAGCTTAACAAACATTTGAACATTTTTTGATCATCAAAATAAAATAATAGAAAAAAAAACTGAAATTTTTATAAATCCGTGGGACCAAACTACTGTGCTCATCAGTCCCTAGGCTTACAAACTACTTAGACTAACATAAAGACAACACACATCCTGCCCAAGTAAAGACTCGAACGTCCGACGGGAGCAGCCTCCCTGTCCCTGACATGGTGCCTGGAACCGCTCGGTCATTGTCGTGGGCCGCGGTGGAGTAGCCGAGCGCTGTAAGGCGTCTCGCTGCGGAGCGCGCGGTTGCTCGCCGTGGAGGTTCGAGTCCTCCCTGGGGCATGGGTGTGTGTGTTTGTCCGTAGGTTAGTTTACCTAGGTTTAAGTAGTTTGTAAGCTACGGACTGATGACCACGCAGTTTGGTCCGATAGATTTACAAACATTTGAACATTCTCGCGCGGCGAAAACCAGAGAAATCATATCGAATACTGAAAGATGTAGAGAGTGGGACGGTAGAGAAATATTATGAAAGCGGTTCCATGAATCCTCTGCAGGCACTTAAATATGATTTCCAGAGTAGATATGTAGATGAAACAAGCACGTCAAAGAGAAGAACAAAAATTTCTACCCCGGTGGTTTACAGTAGAACTAATTACTTGGAACAAAATATAGTACTTAAAATGTGAACTCTCTGTCATTACGTGTATTGCGTAATGGTGACCATACGAAGTATCATTTTGAAACGATGTAAGATAGTCGAAAGACAAGTGTGTTCATAGACACGAATAAATTAAATTACAAAACACATAAGAAACCTCTGCACAGAGGACCAATAATCAAGGAAATACTTTTTTTAGTAATTCAAAGAGGCGAAAAAGAGAATAAAACAACACAGGAGAAAACAAAAACTGGCCTTTACAACGAAACCTTTACTACCCACGAGAAATCAACTAAAAATTCTTTCCAGAAATCCGTTCAGACGCAGCAAAAACGTACTATAAATTTCACCAGAAACCACAATCACGGCGGAAGAGGAGTTTTGACTCCTAAGCTGGAAACAAAATGCAAATTCTCTTGCCGGAGCTGTAAGAGATGTAATGTCACAACTTACAACCTTTTTTGAATGTCAATAAAATCGGGGTAGCCAAATGTAATTACCAATAAAATTAAAAACACAAGAGATACTACGGACGAACCCAAGAATCTGAGCGAGGCAGTTGCGACTTTGTTCAAGTAATCGATAGAAACACTGTTCCTTCTCGCAACCTAGAAATATTTATCTGGAATGCAGACTGTCTTTGTAAACGAAGAAACAAGATACAATTTCTTATCGAACAACACTTTCTCGACAAAGCACGAATTTCAGAAACTTTGCTTCCTACCGAGTCAGTCGAGTGCAGATAGATGCACATTTACAGGAACGACCACCGAAATGATGAAGGCGACGGAACAGCAGTTATAATCAGAAGATCGTTATATAAAGCAGCAAAATCAGTACCTAGGATTACCACACTGAAGCCACAGTATACTCGCGACCTACAGCCCATTTTACGAAACAAGATATCAAAGAACTCATTTAAATTGATAAATTTTACACTCAGAACACCCGTCGTGAAATAGCAGACGACCAGATGCGAAAAGTTTCGTACTGGCAGATATCGAAAATGAATTGCCATTCAAGTTCATGGCCGGCCGCGGTGGCCGAGGGGACTGAGGCGCTCCAGTCACGGTCTGCACGGCCACTACGGTCGGGGGTTCGAATCCCCCCTCGGGCATGGATATTTGAGCCGTCCTTAGTCTTAGCTAGTTCATAAGTAGTTTGTAAGCTTAGGGACTGATGACCCCGTAGTAGTTAAGTCCCATAAGTTCTACAAACATTTAAACATTTTCATGTTCATGGTCCACTAGAAGCCACTCACTCTCCGTACTAACACGATCATCGACTTGATATTTCGGATATAGTGGTTATGAGAAACATCGATGCAGTTCTACAGATACTGACCTTTAACGATTTAATTTCAAATCAGCAGTCAGTTGTGGATTCTTCTGAAACAGTAGCATAGTTAGACACAAGAGCCACCAAAAGCGGAACAGACTCGCAACAGTTTGGGTGTCTTCCGTTCATCCTATTCTCTGACTGGAAGCTACAAAAAAAGAATCTGTGGTAACATATGAAAATAATACTAGTGATAATAATAAACAATCGAATAGACTAACATGACCTTCGGTTTCCTATTCAAGGTTAATGAACACTATGGAGTTTGTTAATAGTGAAGTGCTTAATCCCACAGAGAAGACATCGATATAAATTATAGCAGCGAAGTATATTTGTCCGCTAGGACGGAAACTGATTCACAACATAATGCGGAAACAGCTGAAATAGATCTATCAAATCAGGAGCACATGACGTTGTCAAAGGTGATGGATACTTACGAAGTCGATGGTCACATAAAAGCAAATGCAAATATTTTCCTCGCCTCCGCCATTCGATTTACGAATCTTTTTGATTTAGATGACGACTGAAAATGAGAAGAACAATTACAAAGCGATGACGTTTTACTAAAATACGAACTAGATGTTGAGAACAATGAAAGAAGGCTGAGGATAAGGCCAAAAAAGCGGCATAAGTGATAAGATGGTTTCAAATTTTCAGAGATAAGGTTTGAGAGTTTCGTTAATATAGACTAGCAAGCTAAGTATCATAGCGATGGAATTGACGTTGTGGAGAACCGTGTTACGAATCACGAGAAAGGAATCAGTCATAAGTTTGTAGAGCTGAGTGGATATAACAAAATTATCTGGAGAATTAAAAGCCAAGCGCGAAGAATTATAAGCGCGAAAAATTACGCAGAGTCGTAAAAGCGGTATCAACGGAAGAAAACAGTAATTGTAATGAGTTCACGCGTGCCTTCTTGCACGAATTTTCGTCGCGGGAAATGCAAGAACAAGTAAAAGTTGTGTATCCCAATGATACAACCATACGAAAGATCACAATACAGGTGGTCTGTGCATTACTTTTGTTTACTGATTCGAAGAATACAGTTCCTTGATGTGCAGTCCGAAACGAAACCATTCATTAGGATCGAGAAGGAAAAGTTGCCGCAGCGGCTTCAACATGCAAATCCGTGGGACCAAACTACTGTGCTCATCAATCCCTACGCTTACAAACTACTTAGACTAACATAAAGACAACACACACCCTGACCAAGTGAAGACTCGAATGTCCGACGGGATCTAGCGACACCAACGGCATTTTGCAATTATTAGAAGAATGTGGCTATACCCGTGAAACTACGCAGAAGGAAGTAGTACAGTTTGTTTAAGTTCGGAATGGTCAATCGCAACCGACACAAAAAATCGAAGTAGAGAAGAAAGAATAATGAGAGAAACCACAACCACAATAAATGGAACCCGAACATTCCGATGGGTTCTTGGTCACGACCGTCGCGTTATAACAACAGGCAAGATAATGACTGAAACAGCTGAATGGAGTGCCGATAGAATGCCGCCATTAATAGCGATATTAACAGTCTTGCGATGAGTCTGTGATAACTGAGAAACGGTCCTAGACCAGCTCTGCTTGGCATAGAACTATCAGGAGCCTTCTTCGTTAACTTCAGAGATTCAAGGAATTGTCGAATTGGTTTGATGGCAGATCCAAAGATATTGCGTACCCGAAAACTGATGGCACGCTAGTAGGAAAGATTGTCCATGTATGTAAGAATCAGTCTTGGACCAGAGTGTATATGAGGAAGGCGACAGGACAGAAAATGGTTCACGGTCCGCCTGCAAGGAATGCTGTTCGGGGTGCATCACAAGGAAGACGTGCGGGAGATAAGGAGCAGGCGAGAGCTGGCTTCATTTACCAAGGGCACACAAAGCGCCAATTTCATCTTTCCAAAATTAACCGCGTGGGAGTGGCCGTGCGCTCTAAGAAGCCTTGCTACGGAGTGCGCATCTGCTCCCCATCGGAGGTTCGAATCCTACCTCGGGCAGGACTGTGTTTGTGTTGTCCTTAGCATAAGTTTGTTTAAGTATTTTGCAAGTCTAGAGACTGATAACCACTGCAGATTTACATGCATTTGAACTTTCCAGAACTGTCCATGAAAGTATTAATCGGTGTTGAATTTAGTAAACACTACAAACTAGTCTCGCGTCTGAAAGAATGATATGTGTTGGTACACTTTGGAGGAGTAGAGTTTAAACTAACGTTCAGGAAAGGAACTTGGAACGAAGACTGCGACATATTAGGTGTCATCATTGTGAAAAAATAACACCTTTTTTTAGGATATGAGTAGGCAGATAAAGTTAGTAGAGGACGTAGTGTTGGGAGAAGGGAAAAACAGATTTTGATTAACAGCGCCTGTCTGACGAGGAAATGACGAATGGTGAGTGAGAAAACCTTGAAACAAGTGATTCCCAAAAACGAACAGATGGTCAAACAAAACGTTAACAGGAGCCGTAAAAATCTATTGTGTGTTTTTCCATGTTTAATAATGGACGCCGCGCGAAATGGCCGCGTGTTCTAAGGCGTCATGCTACGGACTGGGCGATCGTTTCCACCAGATATTCGAGTCCTCTCTCGGGCACAGGTATCTTTGTGTTGTCATTAGTGTAAGTTAGTTTAAGTAGTTTGTAAGTCTAGGGACTGATGACCATAGCAGTTTGGTGCATTAGGTTTACAAACATTTGAACATTACTACGACAATTTATTTCCATTGCACATGCTGTGCATGGCGACCGTAAGAGGACGGAAAAACTTTTGGAAAAAATAATACCGATTCAAGAAGTTACTGAAGTAGAAACCTGCGGCACTGCTGGATGTTCAAAGACACCTTGAAAAACATCAGGCAAGCGAGAAGACGAGCCGGCCGCGGTGGCCGAGGAGGCTGAGGCGCTCCAGTCGCGGTCTGCACGGCCACTACGGTCGGGGGTTCGAATCCCCCCTCGGGCATGGATATTTATGCCGTCCTAGTTCGTAAGTAGTTCATAAGTAGTTTGTAAGTTTAGGGACTGATGACCCCGTAGTTAAGTCCCATAAGGTTAACAAACATTTGAACATTGAATTTTAGAATTTAATGGTCATCTGTTTTATATGTAGGCATAAAAACTGGAAGGGGCTTGCAGAACGGTGTGTAGTTCCATAGTTCCATATATGAATGACACATAGGCACCTAGATGCACATTATGAAGTTGAACTCTATAGTGACTTTTGAGCAGTTCTCGCTACTGTAAGGTATTTGGTTTACAGCATTAAACACGCTAATATTCGTGCTAGATACCCTAATCCTAATGTTACATGGACTTAGTTAAGAAAAAGTTATGGCATGCTTCGTGTTCTTAAAAGTATTTGGTAGTGCCTGGTTGTTGTATTCAAAAGGTAAGACGCTATTTTACAGTTATGTATCTGATGATGGGATATTTCATTTTCACAGTCGATTTTTAACATTAGCTGTTTCAGTTTTTGACGGTTTAAAGTATCTAAATATTCGAGAATAAAGCAGACATTGAAAGACGTAAATTGTTGTGAAACTCTTCCGAATTTAATGTTTGTACAAAAGTTGCACCATCGTAGAATATACTGAGAAAGTGCCAAAAAACCGCGTCTGACGATAAATTCCGTTCATAATCTGCACTTAGAACTCTAATAAAATAAATGTTATAATTCGGTTTAGTTAGATAGAAGAAAAGATGTTGGCCGATTCCTACACCGTATGTGTAATAAATTTATACACAACCGATAGTTACGGTATATTCAAAGAGTCTGAAGGTGTTTTGTAGTTACATATTGAAATGAGACATAGTTTTCGCGACTTTACTTTAATGAATACACACGCTAATCGAAAGAGTGTTACGCACATTTTAAGTTCGCGCGGAAGTTTGCCACCACAATGGCCGCCGAGGCGCTCCTCAAGTTGCCCGCTGTTCGCAGTCGACCGCTTACGCAATTGTGGGGGCTTGGCTCGCGCAGTCGAGACGCCAGTTCCGCTGTTCGTGCGCGCGCAAAGATGGACAGCGAGACGTGTCTCGCCCTGATAGAGCTGTACAAAGCAAAACGAGGTGTTGTGGAATCCAGTAAACGGGGACCACCACAACAAAAACACATCCGAGGACGCATGGAGACATATAAGCAGAATAATGAAGATTTCAAGTCAGGAACTGAAAAAGAAGATGACATCTTTATTGGCATCCTACAGAAGAGAAAAGTCTCGAGTGACGAAAAGTTACACAACAGTTTCAGGCATATTTACATTTATTACATTTCTAGAGTGTAATATTTTTTTTTTTTTTCTTTTTTTTTTTTCTTTTCAAAAGGCCAAATGGCGCGTCAAAGATCGCAAATCAGCTAGCTCAGCAGTCACACAACAAAATCATGCAATACAAGTTGAAGCATTTGATATGCTGAAGCCGGCCGCGGTGGCCGAGGGAACTGAGGCGCTCCAGTCACGGTCTGCACGGCCACTACAGTCGGGGGTTCGAATACCCCCTAGGGCATGGATATTTGTGGCGTCCTTAGTATTAGTTAGATCATAAGTAGTTTGTAAGTTTAGGGACTGATGACCCCGTAGTTAAGTCCCATAAGCTATACAAACATTTGAACAAACAGTTTTGATATGCTGAAAACAAATGTTCAAATTTTTGTATAGCTTATGGGACTTAACTACGGGGTCATCAGTCCCTAAACTTACAAACTACTTATGAACTAGCTAATCCTAAGGACGGCACAAATATCCATGCCCGAAGGGGGATTCGAACTCCCGACCGTAGTGGCCGTGCAGACCGTGACTGGAGCGCCTCAGTCCCCTCGGCCATCGCGGCCGGCTGAAATCAAGTGCAACCGCGTCCACAGATCCGTATTTTTCATGTTGTCAACATATTGCCAATTGTAATGTATTTAGCCTGGAAGGTCTCGTTTGTTTGGATTAATGAAGTATCTGATACCACTTTTGATCGTAGTATTGTAACCTAATATTCCATGTTTGTATTATATAAGCATTTTAAGGCACTTCTGGTTGGTCACATAATCACTTTCATTACTTGGGTCTTTTAACGAACTAATTAAATAAATTAATTATTGAAAGTCGTAAGCTTAATGTTGAACAATAATGTAAACAGATATTAACACTACGCTAATTGTTATTTACTTACGATCTTTTGTATTGTTTGTTTTGATAGGAAAAACTTATTATTGCATTTGTCATAATTTTGTGTATCTTTACATAAAGCAAGTTTTATGTATGTTTCATTAACAAATTTATCAAATATAAATATTGTAACTTCCGTGTTCCTGAATGTTCTAGAACACAATATTATGTATTAATAAGCACGAATTGGCGCGAACTTAGTTGCATGTCAGCCCTCGTTCAGTTTGAAGTTAGTATCACTTTGTCAGTCAGTATGGAAGTCAGTCTTGGATTAGTTTTGAATATATTACTTCTGTTTAGTGTGCTTCAAGAATAATATAAATAAAATGAGAATAAAAAGAAAAGTGTCGCATTAGTAGTTTCCTGGACACCCAAGAATCCAACGTCCTAATATTATTTTAATGATGATTTAAATGCAGGCGAGCAATTAAAACATCTACCACTGAACAAGCGAAGGTGATGTATGAAAAAATAATGGTTTTAGTATAATACTAGTATTATTATTATAAAAAACTATTATACAATAAACTGAGAAAATACGATCCACGTACATTTGCACTAGTGAAGCATGTATTTAACAACGTAATTTTCGTTGCCGATATGAGAAATTTTCGTATAACTACACCGTAGAAGGCACTCCGATATCAATAGCACCTCATGCTTCTGCTTCAACCTACACACCAGTAAACAATGAACTTGCTTCTGTTACAAACTGTGTACCAGAAAACAATGAACATGCTTCTGCTACAAAGTATGTGCTCTAAAACAATGACAATTAATCTATGTTCAAAAATTATCTCAATACTTTTCAAATTGTAAAACTGTAAAAAAAATTGAATTCTATGTAAATTTACGATTACAATATTTAATTTCACTGACCTTTATATATTCTTTCAGGACCTCGATGATGGCGTCACAAACTTCTGGCACTATTCTTGATATACTTTTTCTTTGGAGACACGGAAAAGGTATTGCAAGAAACTTCCTGGAAGATTAAAATTGTGTGCCGGAACCGGGACTCGAACCTGGAACCTTTGCCTTTCGCGGGCAAGCGCTCTACCGACTGAGCTATCCCGACACGACTCACGATGCCGCCTCACATCTTTACTTCCGCCAGTACCTCACCTCCTACTTTCCAAACTTCACAGAAGCTCTCCTGAGAACCATGCAAGACTAGCACTCCTGGAAGAAAGGATATGGTGGAGACATGGCTTAGCCACAGCCTAAGGGATAGCTCGGGATAGCTCAGTCGGTAGAGCGCTTGCCCGCGAAAGGCAAAGGTTCCAGGTTCGAGTCCGGTTCCGACACACAATTTTAATCTGCCAGGAAGTTTCATATCAGCGCACACTCCGCTGCAGAATTAAAGTTTCATTCTGGGAGGTATTGCAAGCTTGCATAGAAATCTCCTGTAGCTAAGAACCTCAAAATAATTGATAGACGTTCCCTTGGAGTAATAGCCTCTCGAAAGTGGGTATTAAGTTTTCTCATTTTTTGGTTCGATCATCGCATTTAAGGGTTCGAAATCGCCTAACGACAATCGAGTAAAATTTTTCAATTGTATCCCTCACCACTTCGAAAGCCATATCTTGCACTAGTCGGTTTCCATACTGCATTCATTGGCGATAAAATTCTCTCATCCACAAACGCACGCTTCGTTTCCGTTTTCTATTGTCTTCGATGTTATACATCAGTATGAAGGCAGCCGCTGCACGAGCCGTATTCGTGGCACTGTAGGTAACAAACACCAGCCTCAAGCGACACCTGTTGTGGAGTGACTCACTGCCAGCGATCATCTGCGAACACCTGCCGCGGTGCTAAGGCCGGTATTACACTATCAAATTTTCTTTGACAAAGATTTTTTGTCAAAGAAAATTGGACAGTGTAATATGGAACTTTGGTCAAAGTAGCCTTTCGTCAAAAATTCTTTGATCAAATCTAGCAGCTCACCGTAGATTTGATCAAAGAAAGCGTTCGTCTCATGTTAACTGCGGTGAGAAATATGACCGCTTGAAGCGCTAGCATCGCTGTAGCAGTTTTTGACGTACTGTTTGAAATCATGACCGCGTAATTCGTATTGCGAGTCGTCGCAACAACTAAAATTTATGCAGTTGTATAAGGCTGATTATAAAAACCAGCTGCATCGGGCCGAAAGCTACATAATTGCGGAATTCATTGGCGATCAAGTGAGTACTGTTTGCACGACAGACGAAGTAAAAATGAAAATTAATTGTCTCTGCACCAGTTTTACAGCGGAGAAAGCAAAAGTACATATTGACACTTTAATTCCCTACATATATTTAGTTAGACAAATGCTATTTACACGATATATAATAAGCAAATTATAAATGTTTCAAAAGTTTTTTTTACTGTGAGCGCGACCGAGTACTAGCACAGTCTAACATATACAGTCACGACACTCCCACAGATTTTTGTTATACGCTGCGATAGCAGCG
The DNA here is from genome assembly GCA_026315105.1 of Locusta migratoria. Classification (NCBI taxonomy): domain Eukaryota; kingdom Metazoa; phylum Arthropoda; class Insecta; order Orthoptera; family Acrididae; genus Locusta; species Locusta migratoria. The sequence continues at coordinate 351,915,620 of CM048755.1, read as the reverse complement.
CTCCAAGCGGCCGGCAAGCTACGTTTCTGAATCCGATAGTTGATGAGTGCGAATAGTATAGTTCAGAATGACTTCAGCATACTTTTTACATTAGGGAACGTATGTAGTGCCTTATAAATAGGTAATAATTTTAAAATAGCTCCCTATTTTTCTTTCTTAGGTTTCATAAGATCCCTGATAAGGTACAAAAAAGGTATATTACAAGACAGTTAATTTACAATCATCCTGTAACATACAGGCTATAAATGAGTAATTTAATTTTCTATTAAAAATGAAAATGCCTCGAAAACACCAGGAGACATACCCTTTAGCAGAGAGACGTCAATTTATACGCAGGTATATTAAGTATTCTTTATTACAATTGCAGTAAAATCGGTGAGGTTGGAACATAGGAAACGTATATAGAATGCAATAAATACGGTATTTAACATACCAAATCAACCATCACAGCTGTAGCTGAAGGAAAAACGTCACAGACATGGAAATATAATGATAAAAGCAACCAAATTGTTTTCCAACAAAGAAGAACCCAATTCCACAATTGATGCTACATCTGAACCACAAACGGCAAGAATAATCAAAACATTGTTTTTTTAAGCTAAAGTAAATACACTTAAAAGAATATGCACGTATAAGAAAGACGAGTGACGTATAAAAATGTGAGAATTATTAGACTCCATACCGAATTGATACAGGTCAAAAACTGGCTGTCATAGTAAGAACAGCCAAAAATAGAAATCTATTATACTATTATGTTTATATGCAACTTACTTTCAGCGGAATAAGTTGTAAATATACACATATTCGTAAGTATTTTTTTCATGACAGAGTTGTTCTTTATTCCACTGAATCATTTAAATGAGGCTGTTTTTATATTAATTTCCGTATTATGTTTGTCTTCCGATATTTTAATAATGCTTGTAAAGCAAAAATTATAGTAAGTATTTCGTTAATTACGTACAAAAGCGATTATAAACAAACATCACTACTTCGGCAGCTTATCCACCGCTAGGAGCGCTAGTGTCACAGCAATTGTCAATTGGTAACAACTTTTACAGCAGAGACTGTCGTGACTGTATATGTTAGACTGTGGTACTAGCAAAACCGGAAACATGGCACAGGCTTCTTCCAGCGACAAATGTACTGCAATATTTAAAGCAGAACACCACTGCAGACGCAAGCGTCACCATTATTGTCAGTCTTCCAAAAGACGAGAAGAACCGTTTTCGAGTGGTACAGCGGCTCTCGCCTCAGGTGTATCGTGTAATGCAGCCTAATATTACATATTTGTAGAAAACGACGAAGTACTTTGACATGCTACACTGTAGATGTCTATTATGATTAACAAAAGAACTTCACATTTTTTTATTATTTTTTTTTTTTCGATATGTCTTAAGAGTACAGCTTAAATTGTTGTGAGTGAACAAGGAGCGATGACATCTACAGTATAGCTAGTCAAAAGTACTTCGCCCTTTCCTACAAATATCTGATGTTAGGCATTATTATACGATACACCTGAGGCGAGAGCCGCGGTACAAGTAAAGAAGGGTTCTGTGAATAAAGGCACACTTCCAGATGGCTAGTCGTTGCAATTGTTGTAGGCCTACATGAAATCTAAGTGTATAAATAGATATTTGTAATCTATGTAATCAACAACTAAGGTTAATAACAAATATTTATCCGCCATTTTCGATGCACTGTGACAGATTCTTTGTCAAAGAAAATTTGATAGTGTAATGTCAACATCTCACTACGTCAAAGATTCTTTGTCAAAGAAAATTTGATAGTGTAATACCGGCCTAAGCAGCGTATGGACTGAGCGCGGCTGCCGCGTCCACATACGCACACGTGTGCCGCGCGCGAACTGTTGGATGCGGAAAGTGGATAACGCGGCTTTAGACAGCAGCTGACATTACGTCGCAAATCCAACGCACCCCCCGATTGGATCCAGCGTCGGCATCGATACGAGGCTCACTCTAATATCCACTGACTGGGTGACGCTGTTCTGCTAATGCGGCTGGTGTACGGATAACGTGCTTAAAGTACCCCGTTAAGAGACGTTAACTCTGATGAGCCTGTCCTGTAGCTGCAACTGGTCAACAGGTAACACGTTTAAACTTCTCCGTACATGGAGAAATGGTGCTAAAGCAGAGTAGAAAACACTTACGACAAAGGGTCGTTGTAGAATATTTAGAGAAATACTTTGGTTATTAATACTCTGAAAATAAAATGGAATAATTCTGACATTCGTCGGTGGAGACCACATCGAATACGGGTAAGAGATAAGAATGACAATTTTTGTGTAGACATATGTAGAAACTTGAAAGACAGTCTGTGTGATGGCGGCAACAACAACGCCTCCTCTCCCAGCTGTCTCCTCTGGAGGTAAGGTGCCAGTGCTCTAGCAGATTTTAATCTTCTTTTACCCCCTGACGCGACTTTCTTAATGTTTTATATCAGAGGTAGGTCATTGGCTGATGAAAATTTACTGTTTTAAATATGAGATTTTATTCGGTTTTTAATACATGTTGACGGAGCCCCACTTTTTGAAGAAAGTGATTTTATAGATGGTTTTATAGGCAAGTTGATTACAACTCAAGAATAATAATGGGGATCAGCTAATATTTTAACAGTCGCAGCGGTGTGTTATGAAAAATAAAAATAAATAAAAAAATAATAATATAAAAAAGGATCTGTCAGTTTCTTCAATGGGAGCCGATAAAGAATTAGTGAACTGAATATTTGAAAAAGTACAATGCAGTGGGTTATTAAGTACAGTTTGAAATATAGAATTGTTATAAACACTGAAGTGTTACGAAATGGTACCTTTCGACATATGATGAAGCAATATAAGGCACGAGTGAAAATTATCGGAAACAAACGCTTCTTTCTAAAACACTATCCCATACTGCCCGCTCTTAGAAGGTGACCACATGGGTATAGGATTTTAGAATTTCTCTATATTTATGGTACATAAAGTAGAGAACTTAAATAACGATCAGACAAAGCCACACGACACAACTCTCAAAAAGTCTCGAGAAAATCGACTTTGAAATTTTTCGAAGTACACTTAAGTACCAATAATTAAAACAATTGACTCATCTGTCGGTGTACCTCAGGTGGTAGCGCTGTGGCCTTGTAATCAAAGATTCGATGGATCGAAGCCTACCGTGACACAATATTTTTTAATTTTTTCATTGTGTTCAAATACTTGCATAATTTTAATATCTAATGGTAATTTTTACGAAAAATGCACGTTTCTTTTGTTTATTCATAGTTTTCTATATTTTATAAAATGTCGTTAATAATGATGGTTTCAATAAAAAAACATAAGCTACATTTTTTACAGTATTGGCTTCACTATTAGTCGACGACGGTAGTCTTTGATTGTTCAGTTTGTGAAGAGCTACGACACTGTTTTTGGAAAGTCATCGCCATAGCTACTAATCATTTTCCAAGCATCTAACCTACAAACCATCATTTTAGGTGACGACAAGGTGATCAGCACGTCTACATACACATAAACAAAAACCGACTCAAAAAGTGGGATTAGAGACCCCAAAATGTTTTATATAACTGAATTTGAAAAGAAAAAAAAATTCTGTCACTACAGGATTCGATCCACAATCTCCATATTTGTGGTGTCTGAACGCGACCACCTTTTTTAAGTAAATCTGTTCACCGTGCGCACAACCCATACAGAAACTTAACTGCCTTCTCGCATATCATGAATAAACATCACGCAGTACGGTGTAGAGTGTTATTCCAATTCGCCACTCGAGCGCCCGGGTTCGTCTTCTCGTACAATAGGGTTAGTTACCCTTATCATATCTTTCGTTCATCCTTCGACGATTTAATATTTGAACTTCTCCTAATCGAGACGTTCCAGCTGTGCGGCGGGTCCTGAAACGCACTCCATAAAAAATTAGAAAAATACTGTCTATACTTGGGATTATATAAATCCTTCTATACTTGGGTTCTAAAAATAATCTGCGAAGTGACACTGCGATTTTCTAGTACACAGTTATACTAATTACGGATAAAAATGTTCAAATGTTTGTATAGCTTATGGGACTTAACTACTGGGTCAGCAGTCACTAAACTTACAAACTACTTATGAACTAGCTAATCCTAAGGACGGGATTCGAACCCCCGACCGTAGTGGCCCTGCAGACCGTAACTGGAGCGCCTCAGTCCCCTCGACCATCGCGGCCGGCTACGGATAAAGGTGGTATAATTAGGAGGAGAGTGTACAAAACATTATAATTAGTATGACTGAAATAGGGTATCGAATTCTAGAGGTTAGTAAAGACGGCAAAATTTGAAAAGCCTGCTGGCGGCAAATGTGAAAATCCGCCACTGAATGTATGTATAATATGCCCGAAACAGGCAAATGACCATTTTTGTGTGGATATAGCAACCGGTTCGATTCTTTGCGGGAATACAGATAAAGCTGCAAGTAAATGGAATAGTGTACACTCTTAGTACGTGATAAGTTGATGATTTGGACCGGAATAGAAACGAAATGTCCAAATGTTTGTTTAGTCTATGGGACTTAACTACAAACTACTTACGAACTAAGACGGCACAAATATCCATGCCCGAGGGGGGATTCGAACCGCCGACCGTAGTGGCTGTGAAGACCGTGACTAGAGCGACTTAGTCCCCATCTTTTTTTTTTTTTTGGGGGGGGGCCTCTCTACTCCCCTCACAGCCCTCCCTTACGCTCTCCAAATTGTGCCTTCTTCGGCGAGCTTCTGTTGCTTTCTTCGAAGTAAATGATGAAATGAAATAAATACACCATTACATGATTGTAAACGAAAACAATCTTCCTGGGAAATGGAGCAGCAGAAAAAAGCTGCCATACTGAAAATAATCTGTTCTTGCTGAATCCTCAACAGCGGATAAATAAATGAAAGAATATGTTCTTCTTGTATGCAGTGACAGTAAATCTTCTCTTTGACTCGAAATGTGAAACAACATTCTTCTGTGAACATGCATTGGGAAAACGCAGAAATCGAGGCATAATAACGTCGTCATGTAGAGTGCATACGTGGCACGAGTTGTTGAGAAATCACTGAATTGTGTATCGCAGAAAATTAGCGAAAAGCTTCTTGTAGTTCTTTCTTTTCATAAGCTTCTGGTGCTGTGTGTGGAGGTACAAGTGGAAACTATATTTGCTTTTCGCTTCGTCTGCCAGTATGTAGTGTAAGGCGTGCCCTTTTATCCAGTTAACGGCATTTCTTGTGGCTGGGTAAGGCACGACGCTGGTGTTTAGAAGGTCCGTCGGTGTAACGGTATGTGGAGCCGTTCGGGTGACCTTGGCTATGAGTTGTCGAGTGATTTGCCAGATTTCGTCTACTTCAGCGCAAACCAGTCGATGCTCTTCAGTGTCAACTAAATTGCAGGTCGGACAGTTGGGTGAATCTGCGAGGTGGATGCGGTGCAACTTAGAATTGGTCGGTAGTTTCCTGTTGACGGCTTTATACCACGTAGCTCTGACAGTGGTCGATAGAAATCGGCTACTGATGTTGCTCCAGATGGCCTTCCAGTCATAACCAGGGTATTTCTGTTCCACCACATTTCCGGGTTTCGTTTTCATCAATATGTCATATATCGTTTTCGCTTTGGCCGTCTGCTGGACTATGATCGTTGTGGGAAGATAACTAAGTTCAACCAGAAATTGTTGAAAAGTCCTATGGGAACGTGCCGAACGTCAATGTGTGGAGTGAAATCTGTAGGAGCAATTTCCGTTAGTAAGTTGGCTGTGAATGAGTTAGGTGTCATCTTCCAGAGCTTGAGCATATTGCTTGTAAATAATGCTTTGGATTTCATGAAGATATCAGTAAGGTTGAGCCCCCCATTTGCAGCTGATAGAGTTAACGTGTCGAATCTGACTTTAAAGAGATTCCCACGACTGATGAAGTGGCCGAAAGCCGACATTATCCTCGCAGCAGTGGCACCTGGCATAGGTAAAACTTGTGCGACATAATTGATCTTGGAAGCGATGTAGATATTGACAAGGGTTGTCTTTTGGATTTCGTCAATGTGTCGCATACTGTGCTACCTAATTCTGGCCCTCACGCTGTTAAGAAGGTTCCTGTAGTTAACTGCTATCGTTTCTTTTATGTGGCGCCGATAAGTAATTCCCAAAATTGTCCGCTGGTCGACCACTGGTAGGTGTACGTTCTGCACCAATAGTCCTTGGCCTAAATTCATTATACTGGATTTATTTCTGTTTAATGTTGCACCTGATGCCAGTTCGTACTTGTTGATAACCTCCAACGTTCGTTCTATGTCCTCATTGTTGGTGACTATGACACCTACATCATCTGCGTAGGCGTTACAGACAATTTTGTGAACGTTTATGCGTAGACCTTGTAGTTGCTGGTACAGTGTTGCGAGCAGAGGCTCGATAGCAATGACGAACAAGGCCGTGGACATGGGACATCCTTGCCTCACTGAACTCTTGAAGTGAATACTCCTGGTGAACTGGCCATTCACCATAATTTTGGATGTGCTGTGTTTTAAAATCCTGGCGATGAGGTTTACAAAGCGGTGTGGAAAGCCCATTCTGGACATCGTTTGGAGGAGGTAATCATGATTGACCTTGTCAAACGCCTTTTGAAAATCTAGAGTCATTAGTGCGCAATTAATGTTGAGAAAATCCGCCGTTGATATTATGTCGCGATATCCGCACACTGTTTGTAAAATTGACCTTTCCTTGCCAACGCTAGTCTGGTACGGACCAGTTACCTCATTCATTATCAGTTTGAGCCGTCGGGCTAAAATGCGAGTCATTATCTTGTAATCACTGTTAAGCAGTGTTATTGGTCTTAAATTCTCAATTTGCGCAGAACGTGGATTTTTCGGGATAAGTGCAACGAATCCGGCAAGAAAATCCTCTGGGACGTCACTGTCTGAATTCATTAGTTCTTTGTAGATGAGAAGTTGTTTGGGTTTCAGCTGCCTATAGAAAACCCGGTAGAACTCGGCCGGCAGGCCATCGGGTCCCGGGGATTTGTTTTTGGGACTGTGCAGGACGGCAGCGTCCAAGTCTTCTTCGTCGATCTCAGCGACCAGGCTGTCAGACGCCTCAGTGCTGAGCCGTGCTCGCATGTGTCGGAAAAAATCTCCCTGCGCCTCAGCGCTAACCGCACCGCCGGACATGAGAGTTGTGAAACATTCATGAATTTCAGTTTTAATTTCATTTTGTTTCGTAAGACTGGTTCCATCGGGTCTTTTGATTTCAGTGATTACTTTTTGTTGACCTCTCTTCTGTTCCCGGATAACGTGGAAGATGGACGATTCTTCACCTTTGAGAGCATCCTGTATACGTGCCCTTACTTGATAGCCGTTTAATTGCTTTCGCTTCAGAGACAAAATTTAGGATTTAATTCTCTTTATTTGGAAATAATTGTCAATGACTGATCCGTCAAGCGTGTATAATTCCCGCAAACATTTGAAATAAAATTCAGATGTCCTCTTGTACCAATAAGCTTTCTCCCTGGAGTAGTCAATCAGCATTCTCCTCAGTTGAGGTTTGGCACAAGACATCCACCAGCTAAGAGCGGAATTGTACGACGGGAGACGTCGTTCGCATGCCTCCCATGTTTCGTGGAATCTTTCACGACATCCCGCATCGTGCAGGTGGGTGACGTTTAATTTCCAATACCCTAGTGCACGGTAGGTCTCTTGTCGTTCCATGTTGATTGTACTTATATAAGCAGCGTGGTCGGTGAAGCTGGTTGGCCATATTTCGGCGTGCAAAATACGGTCGTTCATAGTATTCGATACGTACATCCGATCTAATCTACTTGCTGAAGTTCGCGTAATGAATGTGAAGCCTGGTGCATCACCGTGTGTGTATTCCCACGTATCAGAGAGGCGAAGTTCTTTAACAAGATAGTCCAATTCAGGAGAGGTGTTGAAATTAGGGACCTGGTCCTTTCGGCTCAGGACACAGTTAAAGTCACCCACTAGAATAATGCAGTCTTGACGGGGTCCAAACAGAGGTAAGATTTCATGTTTGTAAAACACCGCTCTATTGCGTCGATTTGTGCTTCCTGATGGGGCATACACGTTAATTAGCCTAACGTTATGAAAGGTACAAGCTATTCCTCACCATTGCTCAATTTTTCGATGCTGTGGACAATTATGCCCTCTTTCGCTAAAATTGCAGTCCCCAAAGCGATGCCGTTACCGGCATTGCTGTGAGCGTTATACCCATGCATATTGTCTAAGACAATGTCAGTCACTTCTTGGAGCATAGCAATGTCTACATCTGCAGCATATAAAAAGTCTTTTAAACAATCCAACTTAACTGAACTTCGTATACTAGTTATGTTCAAAGTAGCAATTCGATAGGCCAGAAAAGTGTTCATAATTGGGTAGATAACCGGTATCGGGAAAAGACGTCACTATCAAACTTTTCAGTACGTGTCAGTTTCGTAGCCGCTGGCCTTGTCATGATTCGGGAGTTCATCAGTGGTATTCGGCGATGCTTCACCTTGAACGATGCCTGGTTCACTCATATCGACATCTTCCATTGGATTCTGTGACCAGTCGGTGGACGGAAATCTTGTATTGTTATCCACAGCAGTCGTTTGCGGTTTCCCATCACTACCGCGTTGACTGGCTTCCGATAGGATCTCGGCTTTGGTAGCAGTTGGTACAAGGGCTGGTAGGGAAGCGGTGACGTGGTTTCCCGCGTTGTCAGGTAACGTACTAGCGATTTGTCTGTCTTTTTCTCGCAGTTTGGGGGCAGTTTCTGATGCACCTTCATGTGCAATCCTTCGCTTTTTATGAGTCCGAGAGGTACGTTTTTTCTTTGGGGATGTCGTAGCTTCTACAGAACTTGTTAGTTCAGTTTTCGTAGTTGTGTCATCAGTAGGTGTGTCCTCTACGTTGGTGCTGGTCTGTTCCCGTGGTGGTTGTGTCGGCAAATCGGTTAACTGCGATGTAGCAGATACAACCGCCACAGTGTCTGGGATTTCCATTGGAACCTCTTTGTCAACCTGGGGTGTTCGTGGTTGTGCCGGCAAATCGGTGGACTGTGATGTAGCAGAGACAACTTCGGCAATTTCAGGGCTCTGCATCGGGACGTCTTTGTCAATGACGGTGGGTGACTGGTTCAGTTCCGTGGTGGGAGTGTCGAGCTGCCTGCCGCTGGCGTACGTCACAGGCAGCGACGTCATCACGGCTGGCCTGGCGGGCAGCTGAGCCACCGCCGCTGCAGGCACTCGGCGCGCACGTGTCCCTGTTTACCGCAAGCGGCGCAGGTGCGGGGCTGCCCCTCGTATGACACTATGGCGCGGTACCCGCAAACATTTATGTACGATGGAATATGCTTGTGAAGGTCGACCTTAAGTTGGCGGATACCATTCAGTACGGGAAATTTATGAGAGGTTGACCATTTCTCAGCTACATTGCTAAGTACTTTCCCGTATATAGACACCACTGCATTTATTTCCTCGGCCGAAACCTCGAAAGGCAGTTCGAAGATTCGTACGGTCCTGATTCGAGATCCTGCATGGGTAACTTCGACATCGCCAATATGTCCATCGCGATGTTTGAACTTTAAAGTTCCTCCACATGACTGAACTAACTTTTCACATAGTTCTGTACTTTTCAACTTTACAAAAACGTCACTGTTTACGATAGACATAGAGATCCCTATAATGTCGTCAAAATTCAGTTTCACTGTTTCTTCAAGGAACGTTTCAAATGCAAAAGAATTCGGTCTTGGATGGCTACGATCCAACGTGAACTTCAACGTATCAATACGAAACGGCTCAGACATCACGGACTCATCTTTCAGAGACTTCAATCCACGAATAAGTTATAGCTACAAGCTGCAATAGCGAAACACTCACCAAGCGAAAGCGCAATCGTCCGCAGCGCTCAGCACACAACCGCTCACGACCACTGCCGCCGGCGGACTGCTGCGATTTTCTAGTACACAGTTATACTAATTACGGATAAAAATGTTCAAATGTTTGTATAGCTTATGGGACTTAACTACTGGGTCAGCAGTAACTAAACTTACAAACTACTTATGAACTAGCTAATCCTAAGGACGGGATTCGAACCCCCGACCGTAGTGGCCCTGCAGACCGTAACTGGAGCGCCTCAGTCCCCTCGGCCATCGCGGCCAGCTACGGATAAAGGTGGTATAATTAGGAGGAGAGTGTACAAAACATTATAATTAGTATGACTGAAATAGGGTATCGAATTCTAGAGGTTAGTAAAGACGGCAAAATTTGAAAAGCCTGCTGGCGGCAAATGTGAAAATCCGCCACTGAATGTATGTATAATATGCCCGAAACAGGCAAATGACCATTTTTGTGTGGATATAGCAACCGGTTCGATTATTTGCGGGAATACAGATAAAGCTGCAAGTAAATGGAATAGTGTACACTCTTAATACGTGATAAGTTGATGATTTGGACAGGAATAGAAACGAAATGTTCAAATGTTTGTATAGTCTATGGGACTTAACTACGGGGTCATCAGTCCCTAAACTTACAAACTACTTATGAACTACTTACGAACTAAGACGGCACAAACATCCATGCCCGAGGGGGAATTCGAACCCGTGAAGACAGTGACTGGAGCGACTTAGTCCCCTCAGCCACCGCGGCCGGCATAGAAACGAATCTGGATAGCCAATTGCTGAGAGGGTTCTGTAATAAAATAGAGTGAAGATCTCAGAAACAATATAGAACAAAGACGCGATCTTCCCGAGAAACATAAAAAAAAAAATAAAAGAATAGAATAAAATTCCACAAAAAAATAGGTTAGAGTACCAATCTGGTACAAAATGTCAACTTCGCCATTGAAATTCATAGAATGCCCCGAAATAGACAAGTATCAGAAATAGTTGTAATTTATTGTATACAGAATTCACTGCCGAATCAATATTTTGTAGTCTAGTGTTATATGCGCTACGTCGACTGTATGGCGAGAAGGCACAGCGACAGCGAGTAATGTGCGGGGAGGACGGCCGATAAAAATCACTGCGTGTGCAAGCTGGCGGCTTTTTGCCGGTGGCCTGCAGTGGCAGTGGCAGTCGCCTGCTGTGGCAGCTGACCAGCTTTTTGCCGGTGTCGGTCCGTGTGCAAGCCACAGTGCCTTCCAATGGGCCACTGCTGGATACCGGACAGCCGATATTTTACCGGCCGTCCAAATGTTCAAATGTTTGTAAATCTATCGGACTCAACTACTCGGTTAACCTAACAAAACACAAACATCCATGCCCGAGGGGCGACTCGAACCCCCGAGGCGGACGGCCGCGCGCACCGCAGCACGATTAATCCACCGCGTCCCGGCCGTCCAAAATCGATGTCTTCGTGAACGAACTAGTTCGGAAGAGCGCTCCCACAGGTGAACTACGCGAACTAGTTCCCAGATCCCTCGTCTCTTAGTTCAACCGCTCCTTTTCTGAAGACACGGGTGACAGCGAGAGGACGCGAGAGTGCGCAGAATCGCGTGTTCAAATGATCAAATGTTTGTCTAACTTATGGGACTTAACTACGGGGTCATCAGTCCCTAAACTTACAAACTACTTATGAACTAGCTAATCCTAAGGACGGCACAAATATCCATGCCCGAGGGGGGATTCGAACCCCCTACCGTAGTGGCCGTGCATACCGTGACTGGAGCGCCCCAGTCCCCTCGGCCAGAATCGCGTGAATCCCTTCTGTCAGTTGCCGTCATTTCGAGCTGAGATGCAGCTCAGCTTTAGTTTCATAGTTCACTGCCACAAATTTTCTTTTGTAAGATATCAGCAGTGTCTAAATATAACCCTCATTCCATAGTGTAAAGAAGTAAAGATAACTCAAAACTTAGCATTGTTTGCATTGATATGCGAGAAATTATGCATCAACCATTTTCTCTCGCCTGCATGATACTATTGACGGCTCGCGGGGTAGAATGTTGAGGATAACGTCGTATAAGCGACACTAACACTGTAAAGAAACGAACCCGTATGGAATTAATTACCTACAAAAGTGTAGTTTACTGCCTGTCGTCAGAATGTAAAGGTCGAAACCCATTGTGATCAATGTCGCAAGCGTGAAGATCAAAAATTTCTTCTATTTCATTTGTTAATACAAAATCAATTTCTGTAATAAGTGTGAGATTGACCAGACTGGCTGAACTTACGATGCAACTCAAGCGGCCGCCCCTCCGAAACAAAGGATTGGACTCGCCGAGCACCGAAGACAAAAATTTTAAAAGTAATATACTACGAGTACTCTGTATGGAAAGTAGTTGAATACCTTTGTATCACCCATTCGTGTAAATAACTGGTTTATTTGATGTCAAATTGCCCAAAAATACGGGTAATAGCACACGCTGGGCAACACTGATCGTTATATTAAAAAGCTGTCATAACAAAAGAAAGAGCTCTTTTAGTAGCGGTAGCAAAAGCCAAAAAGAGCGGACGAACTAAAAACAGCGACCCAATTCGCGGTCAAGCTGCGAACTAAAATGTGCGCCATCGGTCGCGAACTATTATGCCAAACGTATCTCGCTTCTTAGTTCGTTGGATTCTTTTTCGAAGACCGACGGGCAATAGCGAGAAGGCACGCAGAAGAATTAAAAATCACGTGTGTGCCTTCTGATGATGAGAGCCATTTCGAAGTGAGCGTCTGCCTGCTAGATTACATAGTTCAGCGCTACAAAATTTCTGATTTGATGTGTTCTGCAACTACAATTTCTGACTAATAAATTTCATAATACCAAGATATAGAGATTTTACTTAAACGCGAGAAATTATCCACAAGCTGTTTCTTTTGGATTGCGTGATAACGTTAGCGGCTCAAGCAGGCCGGCCGCGGTGGCCGAGGTGACTGAGGCGCTCCAGTCACGGTCAGCACGGCCACTGCGGGCGGGGGTTCGAATCCCCCCTCGGGCATGGATATTTGTGCCGTCGTAGTTCGTAAGTAGTTCATAAGTAGTTTGTAAGTTTAGGAACTGATGACCCCGTAGTTAAGTCCCATAAGCTTAACAAACATTTGAACATTTTGGCTCAAGCAGCAAGCGCATGAAGCAGCTAGGTGGGGGAACTTCCCCCTCCACCTGCACGCGCAGACCACGCCGCTCAACCGTCACTTGGAGCAGACGAACTAGTTAGCGGCAGAACCGCGTACTAAAGTGAGCGCTGTCGGCCGCAGTGGCCGAACGGTCTGCGGCGCGCCAGTCACAGTCTGCAACGCCGCTACGGTCGGGCGTTCGAATCCCCCCTCGGGCATGGATGTTTGTGTCGTCTTTAGTATAAGCTAGTTCATAAATAGTTTGTACGTTTCGGGAGTGATGACCCAGCTGTTAAGTCCCTTACCTTAACAAACATTAAAGTGAGCGCTCCCGATCGTGAACTATTATGCGCAAGTCTAGTGTGTAACCAGCCCAACCGCGTGGCCTATCCGCGCTGCCACCACGCGCCTGGGGTGGGAGAGAGCCCGCGAGCCGCGGCGGGTAGCCGATTGGCCGCGGTGGAGTAGCCGAGCGGTCTAAAGCGTCTCGCTGCGGAGGTTCGAGTCCTCCCTGGGGCATGGGTGTGTGTGTTGTCCTTAGGTTAGTTTACCTAGGTTTAAGTAGTTTGTAGCTACGGACTGATGACCACGCAGTTTGGTCCAATAGATTTACAAACATTTGAACTTTTTTTTTTTTGTAGCTGAGCGGATTGAGGCGCTATGCTTCAGTGCGTGGCGCCGCTCCCCGTCGGGTGTTTGAATCCCCCCTCGGGCATGGATGTTCAAATATTTGTAGAGCTTATGGAACATCAATCCCTAAACTTACAAACTACTTACGAACTAGCTAATACTAAGGATGGCACAAATATCCATGCCCGAGGGGGGATTCGAACCCCCGACCGTAGTGGCCGTGCAGACTGTGACTGACGCGCCGCAGAACGCTCGGCCACCGCGGTCGGCTGGGCATGGATGTTTGTGCTGTCTTTAGTATAAGGTAGTTCATAAGTAGTTTGTAATTTTAGGGACTGATGACCCCGCAGTTAAATCCCATAAGCACCACGCGACGAGATGTAAACATACGACGTTTACAACGACGCGGGACGGCGGCTAGGTGCTGCTGAAACAAGCAATTTGAACAGCCATTGCGTTGTCAAGAATGTGTAATTCATTTTTCATAAACAATAAATTGCCTACAACTACAATTTTCTCTTTTACAGTACCATTATTAAGGTCGTAGTAGTAAAGAAAAGCTTATATCAAAGAAAATCTGGTTCCCTTAGTAGAAAAGAAGCCAGTTACCAAGTAATTGTGCATTACTTACAATAAAACATTTCCTCTCGTTACAACACAACCGTATCAAAAATTAAATTATGTTAATTTTCCTTTGGTACAACACTAACGAAAATGAAACCCAAATTACTTTGTTTTTACACAACACAATTCGATCCTAAACATGCTTCATAATAGTGAACACACCTTCCTCGCACTCGTTCACTCACATGCATATTTGCCGTATGGTATTGGCAGCATCGAAAATCCTCAGCATGAGTTGACGCACACTATCAACTTGATAAGCATAAAAAATTTCCTTCATTTCCAGAAGTGAAAATCCTGTGGATTTAAATCAGGGCTGCGTATTCCCCAGCAACGTGAATCCGAACGCCCGATCCAACGTCCTGGAAATCGTGTATCCAAACATCTGCGTACTCTGTGACCAGTGTGGGGTGAAGCACAATCGTGTAGAAACTACACAGCTTATGGGACTTAATTAAGGGTAATCAGTCCCTAAACTTACAAACTACTTATGAACTACATTATACTAAAGACAGCAGAAACATCCATACCCGGAGAAGGATTCGAACCCCCGACGGGGAACGGCCATCGCGCATCGCAGCATAGCGCCTCAATGCGCTCGGCCGCTCCGCCGCGGCCTACATGTTATGACGTATGCCTAACGGAACGTCTTCTAACAACGTTGGTACCAATGTTTCCTCTAGAAACGTTCGGTAATAGTTACCAGTCAAACTTGCAGGTAAATTAATGTAATCATCGAGCATACCAGCCCACACATTTACGGAGAATCGTCGCTGAAAATGAGTTGCCACTACATGGCGAGGATTGTGTTCAAAATTCAAATGTTTATATAGTCTATGGGACTTATTAACTACGGGGTCATCAGTCCGTAAACTTACAAACTACTTATGAACTACTTACGAACTAGGACGGCACAAATATCCATGCCCAAGGGAGGATTCGAACCCCCCGATCGTAGTGGCCGTGCAGACCGTGACTGGAGCGCCATAGTCTCCTCGGCCACCGCGGCCGGCAAGGATTGTGTTGTGTACACTCCACGTGTGCAAGTTATGGAAATTAGTTATTCTGTTGCGAGTGAAACACGCTTCATCTGTGACGAGTATTATATTAACAAAACATGCTGCGCGCTATGTAACAATAACCACTCCAAGAACTCACGTAGTGGAGGGAAATCTTGTTCTTCTAATGATTGCACACGTTGAATGTGGCAAGGCCGCTGACGCTCTTGTTTCAAAGTGCGATGAATGACAGTGTACGATGCACGCACTTGGCGGCCGATGCTTCTAGTACTCTGACAATGAGTGGGACCCTCCTGGATGTGGTCCAGAATTTTTTCCTCAGCTTCCAATGTACGCTCAGCGCATTATGGGCCTTGGCCTTCTGCACAGGACAGTAAAGAGCCAGTATCTCTCATTCTAACCCTTTCAGACCTGGTGTCAATTGCAATGGACACCGACTTTGTATTAATTTTAGAACACTATACAAATGCGATTAATTTCAGATCTCTTAGCCTATTTACTGGACACCTCTCGCTTTTAGTTTCGTGCTTCTTGCCGCCATCTGCCACCAGAATGGCGTGCTACATTGAAAAACAGTGAACATGGTGGACCCGTTGCAGAGTGCGTCAGACATGATATCATTCGTTGAAATTATTTCATGTATTAATTTACGAATTATGCACAAATTACAAATTCCATAAGAAATATGATAAATATGGAGTAACATACGTAACTGTTGACTCCTTATTTCACATCCTTAATTGCCTTCCAGATACAGTGTCCAATTTATTTTATTTTATTTTATTTTATTTTTTTTTTTTTGTACCAAGTAGGAGAATTTATAATTTTGCTCAAATATGGAACGGAAGGGTCTTATCGACATGAAAAAGTGCATGAATATGTTTATTCTATTTTTAAAATAATTCAGGACTGAAAGGATTAAGGAAATAAAATACGCACGCGTAAGTTTGATTCTGTCATGATGTAGCAATGAAGGAAAGCATATCAGAACGAAATATACGCTTCGCATACTGACAAAAATTTAGAAAGGTACAGATAATTACTGTACTTCATTAAGAAGTAAATGGATAATAATCGCGCACAAGTAAAGAATTACAATGACACAAACCTCTGGTGAACAGTAGCAAATGTCTCTCGTGCAGGAAGTCGTCGCTGTGGGAAGCCCTTGCAAACACTTTTGCCTCGCCATAAATTAAATGAATATCGCATAGTTGAGCAATAGTAAATGTCCCTTCCATCCTAACAGTTAACAGAGTTGCCGTAAGGTCTGCATAGGTTACTCGACAACTGTCGTCTCTCGGCGTATTACTACGACGCAGCCACTCAGGCCTTAGTCGCCTAGGTGTTTACGATTCACGCTCGCCAAGTCAATTCGCGCAGAGGGCAATAACTGGAACCGATTGCTTACGTCCATACACTTTTAGGAGTCTGCTTTTCCAAAAACATTATCCTGAGGTGAACTGTTATTTTCTGGGACAGAGAGAGAGAGAGAGAGAGAGAGAGAGAGAGAGAGAGAGAGAGAGAGAGAGAGAAAGGTTTATCATGAGAACCACACATCTATTGAAACAAAATAATTTTTAGGCTAAGTATTTCACTCATATAAGGTCTTAAACAAGGAAGTATTTTATCTCCTGCTCTTTTTAATGTTGTGATGGAGGGAATGAATAAGACAGTTGAAGATGTATCAAAAGAGAGAGACAAAAAAAATGATTTTTGCAACTGATATGGTAATATGGGGTGATAGAGAGGTAGATATACAGTTAAAGCTTGATGCGTGACAGGATAATAATGGAAAAGTACTGATTAAAAATAAAAATAAGAGTGAAGTAAGTGAAGAGAGAAATGGATCAAAAGGAATATTACTTTGCATGGAGAACCCCTCAAAGTGATAGATTATTTCACTCCCTAAATAAGTGAAACATCTAGCGATGGAAGAATATCCAACGAAATTAATAGGAGGTTACAGAAGGGAGGCATTTTCTATCAAACAATAAAACAACTGATTTGGAAGAAGGAAGTTCCAGAAAAACCAAAACTCTTATATACAGGGTGTTACGAAAAAGTACGGCCAAACTTTCAGGAACATTCCTCACACACAAAGAAAGAAAGAAAGTCTGTTATGTGGACATGTGTCCGGAAACGCTTAATTTCCACGTTAGAGCTCATTTTAGTATTTTTCATGTTCATCCACCTACGCTCACTGGAGCACGTTATCATGATTTCATACGGGGTACTCTACCTCTGCTGCTAGAACATGTGACTTTACAAGTACGGCACAACATGTGGTTCATGCACGATGGAGCTCCTGCAAATTTCAGTCGACGTGTTCGTACGCTTCTCAACAACAGATTCGGTGACCATGGATTGGTAGAGGCGGACCAATTCCAAGGCCTCCACGCTCTCCTGACCTCAACCCTTTTGACTTTCATTTATGGGGGCATTTGAAAGCTCTTGTCTACGCAACCCCGGTACCAAATGTAGAGACTCTTCGTGCTCGTATTTTGGATGGCTGTGATAAAATACGCCATTCTTGTTGTTTGTACTTTTTGTTTGTAAATCTATCGGACCAAACTGCGTGGTCATCAGTCCGTAGCTTACAAACTACTTAAACCTAGGTAAACTAACCTAAGGACAAACACACGCACCCATGCCCCAGGGAGGATTCGAACCTCCGCAGCGAGACGCTTTAGACCGCTCGGCTACTCCACCGCTACGCCATTCTCCAGGGCTGCATCAGCGCATCAAGGATTCCATGCGACGGAGGGTGGATGCATGTATCCTCGCTAACGGAGGACATTTTGAACATTTCCTGTAACAAAGTGTTTGAAGTCACGCTGGTACGTTCTGTTGCTGAGTGTTTCCATTCCATGATTGATGTGATTTGAAGAGAATAAAATGAGCTCTGACATGGAAATTAAGCGTTTCCGGACACATGTCCACATAACATATTTTCTTTCTTTGTGTGTGAGGAATGTTTCCTGATAGTTTGGCCGTACCTTTTTGTAACACCCTGTATAAGAGTTACTACTTTCCTATTGTCACCTGTGGAGGAGAAAAATATACAATGACAGAAAGGGACTGGAACTGACTGCAAGCAGGGGGAATGAAATTTCTCAGAGCAGTTAATGGAAAAACAAGAATGGACAGATAAGGAAAAGCCGGCCGCGGTGGCCGAGGGGACTGAGGCGCTCCAGTCACGGTCTGCACGGCCACTACGGTCGGGGGCTCGAATCCCCCCTCGGGCATGGATATTTGTGTCGTCCTAGTTCATAAGTAGTTTGTAAGTTTAGGGACTGATGACCCCGTAGTTAAGTCCCATAAGCTATACAAACATTTGAAAATTTTGATTTAGATAAGGAATTTAGATATTAGAAAGGTCCTGGTAGGAAAGTGGTGGGAGGACCGAGCCAAATGGAGAGGACTCGTTACCACCGAGACCCGGCAGTAGCTGGGGCGGGATCCGACAAACCTCACTCACATGTATGTATACAGGCGCCGGAAACTTACGCCGCGGAAAAAGTTTTTCGTTCCCCCGTGTTATTAGAAAAAAAAGCAGTGGATGGCCCCCAGCAACACGTGCAGCCTATATAGGCTGGGATTACGTTTGGCCGGGCTTCATTTAGCAAACAATTTGAACAATAAGACAGCGGGAGCAGTGGTGTGAGATTAGGAGCGGCGCGGTAATCCCCGCGCGCGGGCTGCCGGCACGTAGCCGATATCGATAAAAAGACGTGTTGTGCGCCATATTAGCGCCTCCATAACTCTGCCGGACACGCCGAGCCACCGCGCCGCCGCCGCCGGCACGTTCCCGCACTCGCCTATATATAGACCGCAGCACCGCTATCGCAAACGCGCAACTCGCTCACGTGGGCCACTCGTTAAGGCGCCTGATAAACGAGTAGCCTGTACCGAATGCAATGGAAAAGAATTGCGCCGCTTATGCCATTTAGCCGGTCGTGATCCGACTCGATCCACGCGTGTCGTAAGAGGCAGATTACACAGTCCACCACGAACGATTGTCAACATACGTGGGTCCGAAGCGTGGCGGCAGATTTGCCCTCGGACTACGCCGGCTGGAGAAATTCCCGTACAAAATAGGTCGACATACGCCGCACGGAAATGGTCGCGCCGAGTCGTGTTACGGATCGCAGGGCCACTCCTTTTGCGTCTCGTTTCCGCCGGTTGTCGTAGGTGTCGGTGGCCGAGTAGAAAGAGACCGACACAGGAATAAAGGATGCACGCGTGTGCAGGTACGGAGGTGACCAGCCAGTGGGACAGCAGAAACTAGAAACACTAGACTAAATTAGAACGAGATATATATTTCATAGAGACTTAGTAATACTTAACTTTTACATAGTTCTTGACTGCAGAATGCTGATACATAGATTAGATCGAGGCCTGCCTACTGATGATTCCTAATGCCTATCCGATAGCCAAGTCTTAACTGGTGCCTATCTGATTTACAAGTGGCCGATGCAGCAGTTGTGGCCACGAGCGGAGTTGCAGCGGAGGGCGCTCGTGGCTGATGTAAGAACGCCGTGCATGGCGGAGCGCGGCGTAAGTAAGCACTTCATACTTGTGCGACACCACAACTCCTGCCGGAAGATCGAATCCTTCCCTGCGCTAGGGTGTGTGCTGTTATCCTTAGCATAAGTTAATTTAAGTAGTCAGTAAGTGTAGAAACCGATGACCTCAGCAGTTTCGTCCCATAATTTTACAAACATTTCATTATTATTATTATAGTCGTTCCCTCATCTGGAGTGAACGTGGAATTTGGGACAATCCTGCTTATGTGCAGAAAACATCACTATATGATCGTTTGGGCGCGATCAGTATTGGCGGTCTGCGGTGTGCCAGTCACGGTCTGCACGGACGCTGCGGTCGGGGGTTCGAATCCCCCCTCGGGCATGGATGTTTGTGCCGTCTTTAGTATAAGCTAGTTAATAAGTAGTTTGTAAGTTTAGGGACTGATGACCCCGTCCCATAAGTTCTACAAACATTTGAACATTTGAACAGTATTGGTGGACGTACGGACCTCTATTGTCGTTCAGAATGGCGCTTTGACTGCTCAGAGATATAGAGACCAGATCCTTCGACATTTTGTTGTGTCCTGGTCTGGTGCCACAGGAGTTGGGTTCCTTCCGATGGACGATAACGCTCGTCCCCACAGAACTGCACTAATGGACAACATGCATGAAGCTGAGGGAACTGAACGAATGGAGCGGACAGCTTCGTCACCGGATTTAAATCCTATTGGGCATGTCTGGAATGAACTTGACAGACGCATTGCAGCCAGACCAGCAAATCTCACTATGGTTGCAGAGCTGACCAAATATCACGCAAGAGCTGGCTGGTAACTCCTTACTGTCGACGCCACACGAGCGTGCAACTGTACTGGCTGTACGGGGTGATCACTCACGACATTACAGGGCAACGAGACTGACTTTTCACTATTATGGTAGCCCATCGTTGCCTCGCTCTTAGTAAAAGGCATGTAAGTCGCAAGTAAAGAGTCGAGACACCAAAATATAGTACTGTATCACACGCACATTACAATTGTAACCAATCATGAATAAAGTACGCTACTACATGTATATTGTGTATATCTCACCTGATTTCCTAATTGTTATGAGATTTATATTTGATTAATATTTGTATATATTGTCAGTAACTTTACTTCAATATTGTGTAATATGAGCGGCCAAGCTCATGAAGGCGGGCTTCTTCATTTTTATATATATATATAATACATTTTTGTGTTGCTAATAAATTGCCACAAGGTGACTGAATGTATATAACTTTTCAAGGCTATATAATATTGTCAAAAATATCTTTGTGTGGAAGTTGTCCAAGTTAAGTCACAAAAGTCTTTTATCTTAAGAGCTCTCCTACTTTTGGAGGGCACGTCGATGTGGCAATGGTAGTATGTCTAGTGCAGGAAACTGCTGTGGTGGAGTAAAATACTTCGAGATTAATTCTAGAATCCAGTTTACCATGGAGAACGAGGCAGATGGAAAACTGAATTTTCTTGACGTGTCAGTTTTCAAAAATGGGAATTGCAGATTGGGCCATACAGTTTATCGGAAGCCCCCACACACAGACCGTTATCTGAAACGCGATTCAAACCACCACCCACAGCAAAAGCGGGGCATTATAAAGACGTTGGCGGACAGAGCAAGGAACATCTGCGAACCGGAATTACTCGACGCGGAATTGAAACACCTGATTAATGCTTTACTTAAGAATGGCTATTCGTCTGCAGTGATAAGGAGAGCTTTGAGACCGACACGTAGAATTGAAAACGATGAAAGGGTTTCTGTGAAATCCAAAGTCTTCCTGCCTTTTACTAAGAACGTCACCGACCGCATCAATAAATTTTGACGAAACGGAATGTTGCCGTCATTTACAAACCTACTCAGAAGATACAGGATCACCTGAAATCGGCAAAGGATGCTCGCAAACCACTGGAAAAAGCAAGAATTTATAGGATTCCGTGTAGCTGTGGAGACGTATACGAGGGTACCACAAAAAGAACAGTAAAAAGAAAAAAGGACTAGATGAGCACAAGAGGAACTGTAGAAGGGGAGAGATTGACAGATCAGCTGCTGCTGAACATGTTTTTCAACCAGGGGACCACCTTATTCACTTTTATAAGACTCAGGTTTTAGCAGCCACAAATGTATACCACGAAAGACTGTACCGAGAGGCTATAGAAACTGTAAAACACCCCAATAATTTCAATAGGATGGAGGAGGGCGTGAAACTAAATGTAATCTTGATTCCGGTTTTGAAGAAGAAATGTAACAGCCTTCCAATATGGGACGATACTAACCGACGGCGGCAATCGGCGACGACGAATTGCGCGCGCATGTCAGAAACAGCTGACGTCACACCTTTGCGCGCGAGCCCTCGTAAACGGAATTTGGCTTCAGTCAGTAGCGAGCCAGAGTGTGCATCGGACATTCAAAAGTGCCACGATCTCTCTTGAAAATGTCCTCCGCAGTCGGGGACGAAACGTTGGGTTTCCATAATAAATCCACTAGACCACGGCAAAGTAGCCCGGAAATTTTTAGTAAATTTGTACGTACGTGAGGAGAGCTCCTCGGACACTTCATGTGTTGCCTTGGGAGGAGGGGGGCCTGCCTGGAAAGCTCAAGTGGTTCATTGCCGACAGTGCTGGAATCTACGCTGCAAACCGCCACATTGTCAGCACCTACTTTGTCAAAGGCTAATGTGTGGCGGTTTAAGGACTTCAACTACATCAGATGCCATTGCGGAATTGTAACTGAACGTTGTATGTTATTCTGCCCGAGAATTTACGACTTTTGATGCATTATTTATAGGAGTAACATCTGAAGTATTTTGAGATTACGATTATTCCGTGTTTGAAATCACGAAAAGGGCGTAAGTGTCTGAGGATCATCGATGATTACTTTGTTGGGGATTTTGCTACAATTCTCCTAACGCACGTCCTGGTAATTTTAAAAGGTAAAAAGGTTTATTTCTAATTTACTACTTTTGTTCATGTAGCACCACTTCCTACAGATCAATACATGTTTCTGAATAAACATTATTCAGCTCAGTTATCTGTGCGTTGCCTACATCATTGACAAACGCTAGAAGGAAACCTCTTTTATTTATTAATTAGTTATCTTTATTTTATATTTAATTGTAATATCTGTTACACTGTTGTACGGAGTGCAACTGATTATGGATTATTTATGATAAAGTTACTTATGTAAGGTATTCATAAGCCAACTGTCGCTTTTTTTTGGGTCTGTATCTATTTGTATTGCACAACTACTTTCGGCAAAACTGTGTTGCCATTCTCAAGGGCCTGCACCTCACATGAAATATTTATTATAAATCAATCATATTGAATTTCAAAATTATGACTGATTCAGAGACAACCTTAAATGTTTACTGTGTTTATGAAAAGTAATTAGAAGAATACGGTGCCCACGTGCTCTTGGTTACGAGGCGCATCCAGAAAGTAAGTTCCGTTTGGTAATAAAATGAAATTGTACACTTGTCATAGCGTGCCACAAGTTTTTGCATGCATCCTTCACAGAAGGTTGCCACCTGTGTATTAAACCATGTGGTAACAGCTCTTTATCATCGTTGAAGTGTTGACCACCAAGGACAGATTTTAAGTGTAAGGAGAGATGAAAGGAGAGGTCCGAGCTGTTTGGAGGATGATCAAACAGGTCCAATTGAAATTTCCGTAAGAATTGTTTGGTCACATTCGACATGTGAGGTCAGGTATTATCGTGGGAAAAACAATCTGTTGACAGTAATCCTCTTCTTACACGTAAAACCTGTCCTTGGTGGACAACACTTCAACGATGATGACGAGCTGAAAGAACATGTTACCACATGGTTGAATACACAGGCGGAAACATTCTATGTAAAAGGCACACAAAACCTTGTGCCATGCTATGACAATTGCCTACAAAATTTCAGAAGCTATGTAGAAAAGTAGTTTAACAGTTGTAGATTTTTGTACAATCAATATTTTTTTGTATCTGTACCCGTTCGTTTTATATAAACAAACGGAACTTACTTTCTGGACGCGCCTCGTATTTTACAGTCGCCGTATAGGTCAGTTGAGTAACTGGTCTGGGCTGAGCCACTGTAGCTGTAGTATCGTGCTGTTAACTTTTGATTAAACACAAGGTATTTCTGTTACCAGTCGCTATTCTTTATTATTCCCACGACGCGTTTAAAGGGTTTAAACTCCATCATCAGGTGGGTTATATGACAAGAGAAAATACAAAACAGTATGTCAGAATGTGACTTTGTACAACTGTTCACTGACGTTTGATGTAAATATATCAATGTGGAAGTAAAATATAGTACCTCCAGTGGTCACAGGTTCCTTGCACTGTCATAATCTCACTTGTATAAAATTAACCAAAGACTCCATCTTTGTTCATCTCTAACAGATACAAAAAGCTTACACTATAGACATAATGCACCAAAGATAGACTCAAACATTTTATACAGATATTGTCATTCAGACAGTAAAAGCTTTATAACAGTAATGTGCAGACAGATATATGGTTATGCTTTAAATGGTGATAGTCTGAAGACGAGTATACAATGCACACTATGAATTAATATATATAAAATTTTGGAGTCAATATAGATTCTAACACTTTATCCAGAGATTGTCATTCACACAGCAAAAGTTTTAAAACATTAATAATGAATAGTTATGCTTTAAATGGTGATAATCCGAGGACAAGTATGCAATGAACATTATAAATTGCTACATACAATTTTGGACGTTACATTTTGGGTGTATGTTTGGATGTGTGTGTGTGACCACTGAAGGTACGAGATTTTATTTGTTTCTTTCACGTTCATATATACTTACATTAAACTAAAATGAACAATTGTACAAAGACACATTCTGACAGTGTTTAGTATTTTCTCCTGTAGACAGTGTAACAGGTCATCTTGTCAAAAAAATGTTCAAATGTTTGTTAAGCTTATGGGACTTAACTACGGGGTCATCAGTCCCTAAACTTACAAACTACTTATGAACTACTTACAAACTAGGACGGCACAAATATCCATGCCCGAGGGGGGATTCGAACCCCCGACCGTAGTGGCCGTGCTGACCGTGACTGGAGCGCCTCAGTCACCTCGGCCACCGCGGCCGGCGGTCATCTTGTCATACAACCTACATGTACAAAATATAACATAAAATTCCACCTCATGATGGGGGTTTAAACCCTTGAAACGCGTTGTGGGAATAATAAAGAATCGTTATTGGGAACAAAAATACCTTGGGTTTTAATTAATTTCGTACAACAGTAACGGTAAAGCCTAAATCGAAACTGTTAATTTTTGATCAAACTGTACATTTGTTTGTTTTTCTGAGTGGTCAGTCGTATTACACCTTCTGTATCTACACAGAATTGGAGAAACCATGCTACAATGTGGATTAAAACTGACCACTCAGAAGAACAACTTTACAGTTTGATCAAAAGTTAACAGCTTGCTACAATGGCTACAGAGCCTTAGCCTGGACCAGTTTCTTAACTGTGCTAAATGAAGAATGTAAAACAAAGTGGAGCACATGGATTACGTATTCTTGTCATTACTTTTGATAAACACAGTCAACATTTAAGGTTACTGTTTCTGAATTAGTTTTTATTTCGAAATTCAGTATGAGTGATTCATTATAAAATAGCTGCAAGTACCCGGCTTTGCCCGGGTTTAAAATAAGGTTTTCTGTAGAAGCGTAGAAAACTGTTTATTTGCATGTAATAAAAAGGTACATTTATGTAAAAGCAATGTGATAAACAACATTTTTGGCAGTTCCATTTGGAGTATCTACAGAAAGATTTTCGTCTTTGCCCATTCTGGAGCAGGCCACATACAACCGTCCATGAGAGAAGCATGTTGTCTGCAAGTCGACAACAAATGCATCTTATATGTATAGAGGGTGCAATCGAAGTCTGTAAGTGAAGTACACTCCCCCATGCACCAAACGAAATTTTACGTAGACAGTAACCTTCATCTTGTTTTCAAGGTCAAGTGTACAAAATTTCATCAAGATCGGGGCAAAACTGTGGATTTTGGGGAAATCCATAAGTACCTTCCAAAATCAAATGTTCAAATGTTTGTAGAACTTATGGGACTTAACTACGGGGTCATCAGTCCCTAAGCTTACAAACTACTTATGAACTAGCTAAGACTAAGGACGGCACAAATATCCATGCCCGAGGGGGGATTCGAACCGCCGACCGTAGTGGCCGTGCAGACCGTGACTGGAGCGCCTCAGTCTCCTCGGCAACCGCGACCGGCTAAGTACCTTCCCCCATGCACCGAACGAAATTTTATGTAGACAGTGCCCTTCCTCTTGTTTTGAAGGTCAATTGTGCAAAATTTCATCAAGATCAGTGCGAAGATATAGATTTACACGGACACAATCAAAACGCACTTTCACTTTTTCGCAAATTTTCCTGTTGGTTTCCCGAAAAAAAAAAAAAAAGAACGAAACCTGTTTAAGAACCTTCCCCATGTAATTGTGTGTACGTGTACCAAATTTCACGTTATTTGGTTGTCTGGATCTTGAGTTATAAGAAAACAGGTAGACAGACAACAAATGCGTCGTATAAGTATAGAGATATCTTCAAATGTCTGTAAATCTATCGGACCAAACTGCGTGGTCATCAGTCCGTAGCTTACAAACTACTGAAAACCTAGGTAAACTAACCCAAGGCAACACATACACCCATGCTCCAGGGAGGACTCGAACCTCCGCAGCGAGGTGCTTTAGACCGCTCGGCTACTCCACCGCGGCTAGAGATATCTTATGTGAGGTACAGGCACTTAGGAATGGCGCCATAGTTTCGCCGAAAATAGTTGTGCAGTACAAATAAATACAGACAACAATAAAAACACAAAAGTGACTGTTGGCTTGAGAATACATTACGTTAAGTGTCTCTATCATCAATTATGTTTGATTGTTGTTTCGAAAATGTTAGCCTCTGCATAGTATGTTTGATTTTTTAAGATGACAGATACAAGGTACTATTTAGAGCTATTGTCGATTCTGGGCATGAAAGCAGACATCTATGGTTACACCCTAAGAGTACATCGAACCATGTTTGTTTTACAGAGCCGTTCATAGTGCAATACGGCTTAGTTTGGTCAACACGTCAAGGCTCATTAGGTCGTAATTGGGGTTTTCTCGTCTGGGATATGAATATAATTCATTTATAAGTTCATCTGTAATTCAAAATGTTCAAATGTTTGTAGAGCTTATGGGACGTAACTACGGGGTCATCAGTCCCTAAACTTACAAACTACTTATGAACTAGCTTATGCTAAAGACGGCACAAACATCCATGCCCGAGGGGGGATTCGAACCCCTGACCGCAGCGGCCGTGCAGACCGCTCGGCCACTGCGGCCGGAACAGTTGTAATTCTAACATGTTACAATTGTTTGTTTTCCATGTTCCAAATCTAATGCATAATAGTTTGCGTGGGGACTAGAAGCATAGGGTTCTTGCAGCTGTTGCATGCCTGAGAACTGGTGGCCGTAATATGGGAGATAGGCGCGTAACGGCAAGAAGGAGGAGTACGTGTGGAACGCTGAGTCAGGCAGTAAAAAGCGGCGGCCAACCAAGAGATAACGTTGGACGTACAGCTGCCACTCAAGGAGAGCACGCTGTAGACAGCAGACAGGCAACGTCGGAAAGGCGGCGCACGTCAGTGGCAATCCCACGAGATTTTGGTGGAGTAGCAGTGTCACAGAGTAACATATACAGAGGAGAAGCCCCCCCTAAACCACTGTCCTACGCTCCCCTCGTAGTTCCATAAGATGCTAGCAGGTGTCAGGCGGTTCCCTGGCTTAGTACCGGTAGACCACACTAAAGGCACTTCTGAGGGTGCCCATCGCACGTCAGAGGGTAGCGTGGAGGGGAGACAGAGGGGAGAGCTCGTGCCGCCTACCACGAGGCCACTGCTGTGTCCGGCGTTTGAGGGGAGGTGGTGGTGGGGGCAGCCGCTACCTGCCGCCTGCTCTGGCCAGTTTAAAGGGCTGCTTCTGACCGCAGCGCCATCATGGCACATCTTATGGAACTGCTGAAATCCCTCCCCCCCCCCCCTACACCCCTGAGTGTAGGACCGGGCCCTTACGTAGGTTTCCCGTCTGTATATATTTGTCTGTGGCAGCGTCCAACGGATCCAGAGCAGCGGAGGCAGAAATGTTTACTACCTACGTCCATAGTGTAAATACGAGGTTTGGAACTTAAATAGTGGTAACTATTTATTCACAGCCGATACAAAAGCTTTACATGTTTGCACTTGTTACTGTCCTTCAAAGTAGTCACCAGCGTTTTGCAGAACCCGTTGCCAGCGATGTGGAAGGCGTAGTGTACCGTTAGCAGAATCTGTTCTGTTGATGGTGTGAATGGAGCATGAGGCCTTCACATGAGGCAAACATTATTGCAACATTCACGCGTTTTAGTAAAACTTAAAGGTCATTCTTCCACGGTCAATGTTACTACTCATTACAAGAATGTTAAGAACGTGTAAATACAATATGTGAAACAATAAAGTGCGTATTTTATTCTAAGTAAGGTGCAAAGTGCCCTGTTCATAAAACGAATCCAACAAATTCACTCCTCGGAGGATGCGCGCTTATGTTTACATAGCATCGAATGTTATGCAATATACTTCTATGAAATTTATGGGAAAGTCTGTGAGTCTATCAGAAAATCCGAATAAAAGAAAAAAATATATTTGGTTCCGAGGGGCCATGAACCAACTCCGAGAACCAGCTTCCACGTTACATTCTCCGGCGTTGCTGCGTACGCTATGGCCACTTACATAGGCCGCTTTCCCTTGAAACGGCAGATTACTGCAATACAGCAATTTTATAACTACGTATTAGACGTTTCCAGTCATTTATTCCAACAAATAGTACCTCTAATGACCGGTTTTCGAGAGATTTTCAGTTACTTTTACTTGCTTTGAAATGTCATACATTCATAAGACCTAAGATATATACATAAAACCCATGAAATACCACGGTCAGTATGGCGTCTTCATCTCTCTACGGAAAAGAGCTGCCCCCCTCCCCGGATAGCCACGTGGTGTGACGTCGGTAGAGTTCTCCCACCTTATTGGTGATCGTTCAAACGCACTTTGAGAATATATGGCATGCTTGATACTGCCCGACACGTTAAGCAGTCGGCACACGGAGCGTGTATCTGAACGAGTGTGGCTAACGTGGCGAGTTTCTGATGTCACAAAGTACGACCCGCACGTTGGCGGGGCTTTCCCAACGTGTCGAGCAGTATCAAGCATGTCGGCTATCCGGGAAGGGGGCAGTTCTTTTCGCGAGAGAGATGAAGACACTATATTGGCCGTCGTATTTTATGGGTTTTATGTATATAACTTATGTCTCATGAATTTATGAATTTCAAAACAAGTTAAAGTAAGTAAGTAAATTATGAATCTCTCGAAAACCCGTCACAAACATCTGTTGGAATAAATGCCTAGAAACATATGTGGTTAAAAAATTTCCATTTTACAGTAATCTCTCGTTTCAAGGCAAGGCGGACTGAAGATCTATCAACACGAATTACAATGTCTACAACAAGTCTAATATCTCAAACGATGATACACAGATGTGTTAGTGGCCGTAGCGTGGGCAGCAAAATTGTAGAGTGCAGAACGTATTTGTAATGGTGGCGGTTTAAGGCTCTTTAGAAGTAAATATTTTTTCTTCTTTTATTCGACTTTTCTGATAGACTCAAAGACTTTCCTATAAATTTCATAGAAGTATACAGCATAATATTCGATGCTATGTAAACATAAGTGCGCATCCTCTGAGGAGTGAGTTTGTTAGTGTCATTTTACGAACAGGAAGTCAAGAAACACTAAATAAAATACATGATGTATCTGGAGTACCCTGTTGTAATGCCCATGTACAGACGGTAGAACTACTACCATAATCGTTTCAATGCAGCTCTTGATGGAGAGAAATGTGATACAGTTAGAACTGATGTCGATGAAGAATGCGTACGACACTTGCCTGGCTCATGCCGCTTCCTCGGGCGACTGCGCGAGAAACGATGTGCGGATCAACTGCAACAGCTCCCAGACGTTTCTCGTCACTTGTCTCCTTGTGTTATGTTGTCTAGGTGTGACACTACCATATGAACGTAACTGGTCTAAAAGGTTGATAAATAATAGCTGAGATGGGTGATATACGTATACTGCACATTTATTTGTTTGTTCACTTTATGAAATAGATGATGATTTAAAGTATCAAACCTCTGCTTTATAACTTCATGCTCCCTAGCCCATCTACATCTACATCTACATCTACATCTACATAGATACTCTGCAAATCACATTTAAGTGCCTGGCAGAGGGTTCATTAACCACCATAACTTTTCTCTACCGTTCCATTCTCTAATAGCGCGCGGGAAGAAAGAACACCTAAATCGTTCCGTTTTCGATCTGATTTCTCTTATTTTATTGGGATGGTCATGTCTCCCTAAGTAGGTGGGTGCTAGCAAAATATTTTCACATTCAGAACTAAAAGTCGGTGATTGAAACTTCGCAAACAGATCACGCCGCAATGAATAACGTCTTTCTTTTAATGATTTCCACCCCAATTCGTGCAACATTTCCGTGACGCTTTCCCCCCCCGTGACGTGATAAAACAAAACGAGCTGCCCTTCTCTGAACCTTCTCAATATCTTCCGTCAGTCCCACCTGGTGAGGGTCCCACAAGGGGCAACAGTACTCCAAGAGAGGACGCACAAGTGTGATGTAGGCAGTCTCTTTGGTGGAGCTGGTGCATCGTCTAAGCGTTCTGCCAATGAAACGTAACCTTTGGTTCGCCTTCCCCACAATATTTTCTATGTGTTCTCTCCAGTCAAAGTTGTTCGTAATTGTAACTCCTAGGTATTTGGTAGAATTTACGATCTTAAGGTTTGACTGATTTATCGCGTAATTGAAGTTCAGCGGACTTCTTTTAGTGGTCATGTGTATTACTTCACACTTTTCTTTATTTAGTGTCAATTGCCAATTTTCGCACCAAGTAGAAATTTTGTCTAAATCGCTTTGCAGTTGCTTTTGGTCCTCTGTTGACTTCACTAACCGATAAACGACAGCATCATCCGCGAACAGTCTAAGGGAGCTATTCAGATTATCTCCTAAATCGTTTATAAACACGAGGAAGAGTAGGGGACCAATAACGCTTCCCTGTGGAACGCCAGATATCACTTCTGTTTTACTCGATGACTTACCGTCAATTACAACGAACTGTGTCCTTTCTGATAGGAAATCGTGAATCCAATCGCACAATTGGGGAGATATTCCATAAGCACGCAATTTCATTAGAAGCCGCTTGTGGGGTACAGTATCAAAAGCCTTCCGGAAATCCAGAAATATGGAATCGATTTGAGATCCCTTGTCGATGGCACTTAACACTTCATGTGAATAAAGGGCAAGCTGTGTTTCGCAAGAGCGATACTTTCTGAATCCGTGCTGACTATTGGTTAATAGGTCGTTCCCTTCGAGGTAGTACATAATATTCGAACAAAGTATATGCTCCAAAATCCTACTGCAAATCGACGTCAACGAGATAGGCCTGTAATTTTGGGGATCACTCCTATTGCCTTTCTTGAATATTGGAGTAATTTGGGCAACTTTCCAGTCTTTGGGTACGGATCTTTCGCTGAGTGATCGGTTGTAAATTATAGCTAAGTAAGGAGCTATTGCATCAGCATACTCTGAGAGGAATCTAGTTGGTATACAATCTGGCCCGGAAGATTTATTTTTGTTTAGTGACTTAAGTTGTTTTACTACTCCAGGAACATCTACTTCTAAGTTTCGCATGCTGGCAGCTGTTCTTGGATTGAATACTGGAGTGTTCACTTCATCTTCTTTGGTGAAAGAATTTCGGAAAGCTGTGTTTAGTAATTCTGTCTTAGCAGTACTGTCGTTGGTAGTATTACCATTGCTATCGCGTAGTGAAGGTATTGTTTGTGTTTTGCCGCTAGTGTACTTCACATATGACCAGAATTTCTTTGGATTTTCTGCAAGATTACGAGACAGGATTTCGTTGTGGAAACAACTATAAGATTCTCGCATTGAAGTCCGCGCTAGGTTGCGAGTCTCAGTAAAAGATTGCCAGTCTTGCGGATTCTGTGTCTTTTTAAATTTTGCATGCGTTTTTCTTTGTTTCTGCAACAGTGATCTGACCTGTTTTGTGTACCACGGGGGTCAGCCCCCTCTTTTATTAATTTATTTGGTATAAATCTCTCGATTGCTACTGATATTGTGTCTTTGAAAGTAAGCCACAACTGATCTACACTCGCATTTTTAGTTTTGAAGGACTAGAGACTATCACTCAGGAAAGCGTGAAGCGAATTTTTATCTGCTTTATTGAATAGATATATTTTTCGTTTATTTTTGGTGCATTTGGGAATTTCGATATTCAGTCTCGCTACTACAACTCGATGTTCCCTAATCCCTGTATCTGTTTTGATGCTCTTTACTATCTCGGGATTTAATTATCAATTCATTTATTTTTAACAGCTCCCAGATGTTTCTCGTCACTTGTCTCCTTGTGTTACGTTGTCTAGGTGTGACACTACCATACGAACGTAACTGGTCGAAAAGGTTGATAAATAATAGCTGAGATGGGTGATGTATGTATAGTGCACATTTATTTGTTTGTTCACTTTATGAAATAGATGATGCTTTATAACTTCATGCTCCCTGTCTCATGTTTAATTACCAATTCATTTATTTTTAACATCGATTTTGTGTTCGTTAAAACGTTGGCTGCTCGCTTAAGGAGTGAGCAGATAGATAAATTTCCGTTGCACATGTACTGTGGCCACTCGCAAAGTAATTTAGAGCAGCAGTGAGCGTTTTAGCTTGCATTTGCAGATCTCGACTGCCCGAGTTCTTGCTTAAATAATTTAACAGGCTACGTTCAACGTAAAAGTTAAAAAAAAGGAGCATGTTTGTTAAAGATCGCACAACAGACTCGTAAACTTTTAAATATACATTACACTGCGATATTTGTATGTAAGTATGCATTAAAAACGCTTAAGACTATAAGAATGATATGCACTTTTTAAAAATCTTTATTTCATAATTATACTACAACCCATCACCAATACAATTAATGGGTCCTAATTTATACAACTCTAATTAAAACAGTGATTTACTTGACTCTATATAATTCTAAGAAATTACTGCAAACTCTACTAAGGGGTTCCTACTTCCTGCTTCTACGTTAGCTACATGTTATTGAGCTACATGAATACTGCAGTGATTACACGTGTGCCAGTACGTATAAACCTAAGGGTGGCCACGGATGTCCACCGAGCGAAACCCAGTGAACGCGCCCCTGGCACTGGGCTGGCCATGACGGTCACTGCAGCTACTAAAGTTCTTTTGAAATTTGATTTATTTAATAACTAACTACTATGTCTACTCTAACTGAACCTACAGTCGAATCCGGGTGTTGCGCCCAGTCCCCCAGGACCAGAGCATGGCGGATTCGGCCAGAGAACTGGCGGCCGGTCCACACCCCGGGGCATGGCTCTGGGCGCAGGTCATGCCCGTGTGGACACTTTACTGTCCATCCCAGAGGAAGTCCCCTCGCACATTGCTGGAGACGGCATCAGAGAGACTGTCCAGGATCTGGAAAGTGTCAGGTTGTCTAATTAGTGTGTAAGTGCCGAAATTCGATGATTGACGCCTCAATTCGGAAGCTACCCCGTCGTACATGGGGCACAAGTATATCACATGCTCTGGTGTTTCCTCTGGGGCTCCACAGTCGCACTCAGGTGTTTCCCTCTTCCTAAACCGACATAGATATGTCGGATAGGGACCATGGCCGGTGAGAAAGTGTATCAATCCATGGCTGGGTTGGAAGTGTTTCATTGTCAGTCGTTCCTGCACACTCGGCAGAAGTTCATAGGTTCTCCTACCGGTTGGATCCTGTTCCCATATCTCTTGTCACAGCTCTTCACCTTTCCTTTTTATAGATGCCTTCCCTTGGAGAGGTTCACCCAAGATATCTACAACCCTATCATGGTTTCCTCTTTTCACCCAGTACCAGGCTGCATACTCCCTGATTTTTATATCCAACGGGTGAAGACCCATGAGCACGAGACTTGCCCCTCCAGGAGTCGTCCTATAAGCGGCCACCGAGTGTAGCAGGATATTTCTCTGTACTATTACCACCGCCATGGCAGGCACAACCCGTGTGAGCCTGTGGGTCCAGCTGCCGGAACCATAGCCCATGATAGATACGAGTATGCTGTTATCATAGAGCTTGATGAGGCTGGGCGGGAGGTGAAACCTCCGATGCCCATCCCAGCAGGCCTATGCAAGGCTACTGATGCTCGCTCAGCTACTGCATCTATATGGGCCGAATAGTTCCAGCGTTCGTCTATTATTACTCCGAGGTACCTCGCCTGAGGCCGCCGAATCACTGGCACCCCCGAAATTCTCACCGTTGGGTTACGGACTAAGCACCCTTTCAGGAGTAGGTAATTGGACTTAGTGAGTGCAATAGTGAGTTTTGTGGCTTGGCACCATTCTGATAAAATTTGAAGGGCTCTTTCAGCTCGTGGTTCGAGGTTTTTGTGTCCCAGCCTCGTCGCCGCTTTTGTGTCTCGATTCCGTCGTAGGTGTCGGTGGCCGAGTAGGAAGACCGACACAGGAATAAAGGTAGCACGCTTGTGCAGGTACGGAGGGGAGCAGCCAGTGGGACAGCAGAAACTAGAAACACTAGAGTAAATGAGAACGAGATATATATTGCACAGAATTTATACAATACTTAACTTTTACATAGCTCAGTACTGCAGAATGCTGATACATAGTTGAGCTAGAGGTCTGCCTAGTGCCTATCCGATAGCCAAGTCTTCACTGGTGCCTGTCTGATTCCGAAGTGTTAACTGGTTCCTACCTCAGTCCCAAGTGAACGGTGTCGTTCAGTGGTGGCCACGAGCGGAGTTGTAGCAGAGGGCGCTCGTGGCTGACGTAAGAACGCCGCGCCGTGCGTGCATGGCGGCGCGCGGCGAAAGTAGGTGGCGCGCACTTTGGACTTGTGCGACACCACAGAGGTCCTCGCGACTGCGACCGCCTACCAGCAGGGGGAGGTCGTCGGCGTAGGCTGTCACCTCTAGTACATACTCACTGTTCTCCAAGTCCCTTAGAAGGGGCTGCAGATTCAGGTTCCAAAAGAGAGGCCCCAGGACAAAGCCCTGAGGACATCCTTTGGAGATAATTTTGCTAACTTTCCCACTAGGGGATAATAGCCAGACCTATCTGTTCATAAATAGTACATGGTAATGAATAAAATACATATCTATTGTTAAATTGTGTAAATTAGACCCGTGCGAAGGCGGGCGGATCGATAGAATATAAAATAAACATATAATATATACAATAAACATCGTCTGTCCTTTTCTGGGTATGAGGTCCGCCTGATATGCAGAACACTGTTTTATTATACACCCAAACTAGTTTCAGCACCTCTGTGCCATCATCTTGCCTTTCTATTTATTTAATGCTGATGATGGCACAGAAGTGCTGAAACTAGTTTGGGTGTATAATAAAACAGTGTTTTGCATATCAGGCGGACCTCATACCCATAAATTTTTTACTGCAAACACGGTAAGAACAAGAGCTGCAAATCGAAAAAATCGTCTGATCTTCTGAAACAGGCAATTCACAATAATACAAAAATGCTATTACTATCTAAAAATGGGTGATGGTCGTATATTCAATTCAGGATAGACTCATGCAGGCTGACCGGCAAATCGACAAACGTCGTCGTCGTCGATTATCTGACAAGCGGATTGGAAGCAGGGTCGACAGCTTCTCTGCGTCCAGGAAATAGGCGTCTTATACCGTGCGGCTAACTGGCGTTTACCAAGGTGCCAAAAGCTGTTCGTATGTGTGCACGTATCACTGTGTGTGTGTGCTTTTTGCGCACTATTGAAAATAAATGTGCGCGAATTAAAGGGCGGGGGGGGCGGAGGTGTGGCAGTGGCGACTAATTTGCCTGCGCGCTTGCAGCTGTGAGGCGCGAGCACGCGCTCTGCGCCTGCGGCTGTGACGCAATTCGCCTCGCGGCAGCCAATTAGTTATGCGAAATTGCCTCTCCTCTCCTCTCGCATATCCAAACGAGATTTGTTTAAACTGCCTCGTAACGCGGTTCCTCCGTCCCATTCCCAGACCGACTTACCCCTCCCCTCTCATCTTCTCGTTACTAACATTGATATTGCCACTACGCCAAGTAGCGCTCGGAGATGGGGGGAAAAATATTAAAGAAACGAAAACTGTATCTCATCACGCGAATCTCCCGTCCGCACACCGAAAGAGGTTTTACGAATTAATTATAAAAAACGTGATGGTGAGTTACGTCTGGTGACGCAGTAGGGGCGACGAGTGTAACGTCTATCTGCTCTATCAACACAAACTGCAAACGTGTAATATTAAATCCTTCAAGTCAAATGTTCAAATGTTTGTAAACCTTCTCCTACGAAGTAAAAATGGAAACACTAATATTACATGTTAGATATGACATTTTAATTGTAAAGCCATTCATATGTTTTTGAACAATAAAAATCGCACTGACGTGTTTTACGGCCCACTTTAGATTTGTAGTTTTATAAGTTTTTGCAAACATTTTGGACCAAAATAATAATCTAAATAATAAAAAAAATTAATAAGAGTGTCTGAAACCCTTTTAGGAAAAAAAAAAACATTTTTTAGGTAATGGCGGGTTCGGAATCACTGATCTTCAGCGTCACAGTCCAACGCATTGTGCACTTTTTTTTTGCTGTGTTGGTAGGTCTGGTCATTGCGGACACTGATTTCATTTGTTCGTTTTCATTCGACGTGTTCTTGGCTGAGCTTTTTTTATTACAAAGAGCGTTCAGCCCCCCTGGCCGGGCGCGCTGAGCCACGGTGCCCGGCAATATACTAGGCGCGTTCAGAAAGCAAGTTCCGTTTCAACTTACCTCCGCTGCAGTGCTGCGACTGCATTTCCTCATATGCGCTGTAGACGATGTGTATCAAGGAGAAGAACGTGCACCATTTGGAGATCGCTGTCAGTTACGTACGCTTAGTTGTGCTTGTTTGAAATGTCGGCGTTGATTGAAAATCCCACCGCCTGTGAAATAAGGTCGGTGATTCGGTTTCTGAATGCGAGGAAAGTGAAACCAAGTTAAATTTATCGGAAAATTTGCGTTTTATACGGACCAAATGCGATGAGTGATTCGATTGTGAGAAGATGGGTCCGACAGTTCAATGGTGGGCGTAGTGATGTGCACGATGAAGAACGAAGTGGGCGTCCACCTTTGGTTACAGAAGAACTGGTTCACGCGATTGATGACAAGATCCAGGACATCTCAAGTCTTTCCTTGGCGGTCATCACTTCACCAATAACGACGAGCTGAACGAAACTGTTTCCAACAGGTTGAAGACACAGGCGGCAGATTTCTATGAAGAAGGTATACAAAACCTGGTGCCACGCTGTGACAAATGCCTGCAAAATTTCGGCAGATATGTGGAAAAGTAGTTTAAGAGTTGTAGAATTCTGTGCAATAAAAATTTCTTCTGTATCTGTGTACAGTTTCATTTTATTACCAAACGGAACTTACTTTCTGGACGCGCCTCGTATTTAGTTTCCACTAGGCTATGACAAATAGTTAGAAATTGCGTTCTTTAGCTCTCACTATAGATGGCCGTTGTTAACTGATGTTAATATGGCATTTATATACACTAGATTATAATTTATCGTACGAAGAACGACGTGTTTTTGTTAATAATTCAGTGCGACATTGCTTTGAAATGACAACGTGTAAGTTACAATAAGAAAATCATCAAATACGCAACGCAAGATAGCGTATGCCAGAGAGTTCTGGGCGAGGAATGTCACGTGACAACTGCGAACGGCTGGTTTCCGTTAATTCAATGGAGGGTGTCAAAACTCCGTTATTTTTGCAAATATCTCTCAAACGATACGAGATATGAAAAAAAAAGAGAGCGAAGTTGTAGAGAATTTTCTCCTCTACAAATTCTGTTATTCAATTTTCCTGTCAGATGAAAGGTTTATTTACAATTAAAATTACATTACAAACGGCTTGTTTTGGTATCACTAAAGTATTTCTCGTCCGAAATATTTCAAAAAGCGAGGTTCTGGTCTCTGGTAGCCAAAAATTATGTCTGTAAAATTTAGTGCCGATCGGTTGAACGGTTCGACCTAAAAAGTAGGCACACGTTACAGCCAGACAGACAGACATCCCAAAATCGCCGTTATTTTTGCAAATATCTCTGAAACGATACGAGATATGAAACAAACGTAACAGAGCAAAATTGTAGAGAAATTTCTCCTCCACAAATTCGATCATTCAATTTTCGTGTCAGTTGAATTTTTAAGCCGTTATTTTCATTTAAATTTCGATCTCTCAAAAGACGATCGCAAAGGCCCACTTTTAGTGTTACTACCGTAACCTAAAGTGGGCCAAAAATGAAACTGGTGTCTAAGTAATTACAAATGCAAATCATGAGTTAACTCATACGTTGCTTCTTAAGCCCAAGAATAACGTACTAAAACAATGACTGCTAGTATTTATATGTCAACGATCGACATTTAAGTGATAGTCCGTTGTTGGACAACGTGTATTGTGCCAAAGGAAACAATTTACTTCAAATGTTTAAAAAAACTAAACACAATCCTTGTGGAGGGACGTCAGGATTATCTGGGTTAATAAAATTGAGGGGGTCAGCGCAACAGTGGTCTAAGCTACTATTTTAAGGAATAGAGAAATAGCAGGTCAAAGTTATACAGCTGTGGAAATCCCACTTTTTTGGTAGTGGTGTATTCAAAAATGTTCAAATGTTTGTAAAGTCTATGGGACTTAACTACGGGGTTATCAGTCCCTAAACTTACAAACTACTTATGAACTAACTAAGGCTAAGGACGGCACAAATATCCATGCCCGAGGGGGGATTCGAACCCCCGACCGCAGTGGCCGTGCAGACGCCGTGCAGACGCCGTGAAGCGCCTCAGTCCCCTCGGTCAGTGGTGGTGGTGTATTCTATGATGTTTAGTTAACTTACCCACAATGTTATAAAGTCTTTTATGAAGTAGTTTTAGAAAAAGTGCAGTTTTTATGAGGCACATGCAACACATTTTCTTGCTTAGACCACTGGTGCACTGACATTTTTTGTACATGGGAAGGATGAAAAAATGTTATTTGAATAAATGTAATTTAATAAATCATATGTTCAACCTAATAGTTCTTTTACGAGTTTTAATGTGAATTTGAAGTAACTACACATTACACAAATTGGTTCAGTCAGTAAAATATTAAGATTATAAACTTATCATTACAAACAACAGCTTTAAGTTCGATATACGTTTTCAATATGTCTTTTGCACGATTACACAGTAGGCCCACTATACATAATCAGGAATATGAAAAATGTCATTACCACAACCTCCAAAATACGTTGTATATTTTTATTTTCCTCAGTTCTGTTTTCAGATACCAGACTGTTGTAAATTGAATGGTGAATGGGTGGAACATATTTCAAAAGGTCATTAATATCTTTAAGTTTCTTTGGGTTTATTGTCCTTGGGTTGGAATATTTTAGTATCAGTTCAACATGTTGTAGTTAAAGGGAGTGTTTATTCTTTCTCTTGTCCTTTAATGATATTCACATATGCATCTTGCACTATGCATCTGAATAAAAATATCAGATACAATATTTCGCCGCGGCGGAATAGCCGTACGTATTGAGGCGCCTTGCTGTGGTGTAAGGAACCGTTCGCCGTCGGGGGTTCGAGTCCCACTCGGGCATGGGTGTATGTGTTGTCCTTAGGTTACTTTAACTTAATTTAAGTAGTTTGTAACCTAGGGACTAATAGCCCAGCAGTTAAGTCTCATAGATTACAAAATTTCTTTTGAACACAATATTTTCATGGCTGTTCAACAGAGACTTTCCTCAGTTAAATGCGACTGAAAGCAAGAGTTTCTTCATCGTCAGTGAATTTACGATTAGTTATTTTATCCGTTAAGCTTTGAAGTTAAAAAATCAACCTGTTGCATTTCAGTTACATTAAATTTTTTTCCCTATCCTAGTTTTTTTATAAGATCTACCCACCCATCAGGTGTATACACGTAGTTCTCCAATCTTTTCTTCTTCTCTCGGAGTTTAAAGTCCCTATCAAAGAGTAGGTAACCATGACCTGATGCTAGATACACGTGGACTATTTCCTTAACATATTGTTTGTGAATAATTTGCAACCAATAACATACTAAGGATATATTCTTATTTTGAGCAAACCAGTTATCAGAATAAACTATCAATTTATCAATATTGACCGAGACATCACACTCGCCCTGAACGTCAGCTATACTTGATGTTATTACGCGTGATCCAGATACTGACCTCTCATTGGCTGTTTGAGGTTGTATCAATCTTGCATTCAAACAAAACGGAAGTTTTATCGAGGGAAGAAATTAGTGTAATTAGTGTCTTCTAAATAATATGTACGAGGTGATTTTTTTTTTTTTTTTTTTTTTTTTTTTTTTTTTTTTTTTTTTTTTTTTTTTGTTCTATGTAGTTCGCTTCGTTGCGGACGCTGATGGTTTGTGTTCGTTCATGTTCGATGCGTTGTTGGCTCAGCTTTTTTTGGGTGATATTGGTCTATGCCACGTGATAGAAAGTTAGTTCACCTCACTAGACAACAGATGGCACCAATATCTCATTTTCGGTATTGGAGAGGGTTAGATCACTTTTGCGCTGCCCCCCTCGATTGCTGGAGGGTTTTGGCGGACTACAAGTAACAGCTAACCAGATTTTAGATAGAAATATGGGTGTAGTTTTCCCACGCGATACTTGTTCTCCGGGCAATAGGTTCTGCTTTTTACTCACACCACATATTACGTAATGCTCTTCCAAGGCCGGCCGCGGTGGCTGAGGGGACTGAGGCGCTTCAGTCACGGTCTGCACGGCCACTACGCTCGGGGATTCGAATCCCCCCTCGGGCATGGATATTAGTCCTTAGTGTTAGCTAGTTCATAAGTACTTTGTAAGTTTAGGGACTGATGACCCCGTAGTTAAGTCCCATTGACTATATAAACATTTGAACATTTTTGAGCTCTTCCAAGTACAGAAAAAAGTATCCGGCAGAATAAAATAAGGAAGCAAGCAGATGGCTGTAAATCAGCC
The DNA here is from genome assembly GCA_026315105.1 of Locusta migratoria. Taxonomy (NCBI): domain Eukaryota; kingdom Metazoa; phylum Arthropoda; class Insecta; order Orthoptera; family Acrididae; genus Locusta; species Locusta migratoria. Next base: position 351,874,555 of record CM048755.1, on the reverse strand, counting down.
CCGTCACAACATAAATTCGTCACTCTAGTGACTGGTTTGTATTAGAACGTTCAAACTGCACGCTTGACTGCGGGGCACGGTGGGAAGTAATATGAACACGCGCAGTTGAATGTGGTTTGGTTTACCGGGGACGCCCGCTTTTTGTAGGATGGGTACGTCAATAAGCAAAATCTGCGCATTTGGAGGATGGAGAATCCGCATTTAACGATCGCGGCCTCTCCACCTTCAACGGGTGACTATGTGGTGTACACTGTCCACTGCCTCGCGCATCGTAGCATAGCGCCTCAATGCACTCGGCCGCTCCGCCGCGGCCCCGCATGTCTGAACGCGGCCTTAGAATACGCGGTCATTCCCACGCGGCCCAGTTCGCTAATTTTGCATTTTATTTATTTCTCTTTGGTTAAAACATAAATTGTTTTACCACACTATTTCAAAAATGTTTAAATGTTTGTAAATCTGTGGAACCTGAGTTCTTTGGTCATCAGTCCCTAAGCTTACAAACTAGTGACACTAACTTAAACTAACCCAAAACACACACACACACACACACACACACACACACACACACAAACACACACACACATGCCCGATGGCGAGGAACCGCGTGCTCCACAGCGAGGCCCCTTAGATCGCTCGGCCACTCCTCGGCGGCACCACACTAGTTCCTCGCTAATTAAATGTTCAAATGTTTGTAATTCTATCGGACCAAACTGCGTGGTCATCAGTCCGTAGCTTACAAACTACTTAAACCTAGGTAAACTAACCTAAGGACAACACACACACGAGGTGACTGAGGCGCTCCAGTCACGGTCTGCACGGCCACTATGGTCGGGGGTTCGAATCCCCCCTCGGGCATGGATATTTGTGCCGTCTGTAGTGTTAGCTAGTTCATAAGTAGCTTGTAAGCTTAGGGACTGATGACCCCGTAGTTAAGTCCCATAAGTTGTACAAACATTTGAACATTTGAACAACACACACACCCATGCCCCAGGGAGGACTCGAACCTCCACGGCGAGCAACCGCGCGTTCCGCAGCGAGACGCTTTAGACCGCTCGGCTACTCCACCGCGGCCTAGCTAATTAACCCGACAGACTCAAAACCAAGAAACAACGACCTTCGTGCCGTCTTTTGCGCTGGGGACGCAGGTTGGTGAACATGTTACTTAGAGACTGTGCATTTTAATCAGGGCGATGAAAGCAATTAGCCACCTCACGATTACTCGAAGCCCACGGTAGCATGGACGAGTAATGAAAAGAAGAAATTATATGGGACAGACTTTCAGTTTACTCTCTCGCAAAATAATTAACTATTATTTCTTCCTCCCTTGCGTAAAAATATTGCACTTCTAATGAAATTGAGTGCCTTCATACCCTTCAAGATTTCCTAGTAGAAATGCACCCTTCGTAGGACGAGAATATCAAGAACTTAATTAAACCAACGTCTTAAGGAAACAGAAAAAAACGTTGAAATACTATTCCCGTATTCGCTCAAGTAAGAACAATTATATTTGCAATCTCTTGGAAGGAAAAATAATTTTGTAAATTAAAACGAGCAGCTTCCGGAAACTGCAATTAAGTCACGGAAACATTACAAATATTTACCATGCGTAACAAGACGCGATTCTATTTCTATCATACAAAACGGGTAACTTTTTTTTTTTAATCTATCGGACCAAATTGCGTGGTCATCAGCTTACAAACTACTAGGTAAACTAACCTATGGACAAACACACACACCCATGCCCCAGGGAGGACACGAACCTCCACGGTGAGCAACCGCGCGCTTCGCAGCGAGGTGCTTTAGACCGCTCGGCTACTCCACCGCGGCACAAAACGAGTAACAAACTGTATTAAGTGTACGCATCTGGCCATAAGCGCACACACAATTTTTCGTGATCGGAAAAACCTGAAGGACCCTAGCCACATGCTGCTAATCTACTATTTTTATCTTTCGAGAAATTTTTGATGGGTGAGGAAGCACATGTCTTGTGTTTGCAATGGAGTAATGTGCTGCCATTTTTATTAATGTCTGTTCAAAATATTGAAAGTCTTCCCTTGTAACGGTATAGACGGGTATTGTTTCCCTCCCTCAGTTTCAGAGAACTTCTTTTTTCTGCCTCGCATTTTAATACCCTTAATAACTTTAATATTTTCTTTGTCTTTCTGATAAAACAATAATGATAAACCAAGAGCCATATTATGTAAATCAAAACAGTTCCCAGTAGCTTTTTTTCTTTTTTCTTAATTGTTATGTTCAAGCCCTTGGTGGCGTTGATACAAATTGTCCAGAGGTATACATACATCAAAACGGTGACAAATCTGGAGAATGAAGGTTACAAAAAACGGAGATGAATGTGAGACTTAATAAAATCATATAGCTTAGCAAGACACATGATGGTAGTTTTAACACGGTGGCACGGTGGCTAAAATACATAAATGTCTGAGTTAAAGTCCGAAGCAGCGACACTGAAAAAGACACTAATAAAACGTTTGTAACACAATGTTTTGCCGTTGTCGGCGGCTGCACTGCTAAAATGACATACACTGACAAAAAAAAAAAAAATGTTCAAGTGTTTGTTAAGCTTATGGGACTTAACTACGGGGTCATCAGTCCCTAAACTTACAAACTACTTATGAACTACTTACGAACTAGGACGGCACAAATATCCATGCCCGAGGGGGGACTCGAACCTCCGACCGTAGTGGCCGTGCTGACCGTGACTGGAGCGCCTCAGTCAACTCGGCCACCGCGGCCGGCATATACACTGACACTTACACTTATAATGTCCTCCCAATTTTACCGAAATCGACGATTGGAAAGTTTTAGTGGTACCACCAATGTAGATGCATTATGTAACAAAAGGTGTCTGTGTATACACTCGTAACTAAGAATAATTATTTTAATGTGTGTGGTGTCGCACAAGTCTAAAGTGCGCGCCACCTACTATGTAAAAGTTAAGTATTATTAAGTCTCTATAAAATATATATCTCGTTCTGATTGTCTCTAGTGTTTCTAGTTTCTGTTGTCCCCCTGGCTGCTCACCTCCGTACGTGTACAAGCGTGCATCCTTTATTCGTTTGTCGGTCTCATTCTACTCGGCCACCGACACCTACGACGGAAACGAGACACAAAAGCGGCGACGAGGCTGGGACACAAAAATGTGCGTTATTATCTTTGTGCAATTAAAATAAATAAATGTATGTAATGTTAAAAAAGCAATCTTTTTGTATTTTGTTGTATCTGGTTGTATCTTGTCTCTTGTCTGCTCTGGTCGATTCGGATATCGTGACGAGATTGTTTTTGATGAAAAAGAAGGAAACATTGTAATGAGGTCTGTAAATATGTTTGAACATTTTTAAAGTCTTGAAATATATGTATTAAATGAAATAAGTGTACGAACTTTAATTACTTAGAAATGTCCTGATCATTTATATGAAATGCTAAAGTTTCAGCAAGAAGCTAACGACACAGATTGCATCAACCGCCGCCATTACGTGGCAAATATAGAATTCCTAACTGATAGAGCAAGGATCGGTGGAAAAATAAGGGTTAATAAAAATAATAATTTTCTATTTCAGCTCTGCAAAATCAAAGTGGACTTACATAAAAATTACGCCAACTTCTGTGGTAATGTATGGTAAAATGTGGTATCTTACAAAGATCTATAAATTACGAAGTGCATAATTATTCAAAGTGACTATTATTATTATTCTGAGTGAGAAGTGAATAATATTTCATTAATTTCCTGATAGCCATATCTTAAATAATTAAAAGACAGTTTTCGTTTAGCATCAGTGAATTCTGACTTTGCGATTTTACTTCAAGTTGGACTTTCAATTAAAGTTTCAATGATATACGTAACTGAGTATAATATTCAGAATTTTAATATAAAGGATAGGTTCCATATTGACTTCAATAGGAAATATTAACATTTGCCTTTGAACATTATTTTTATAGCATTTAATGTGGGACTACTTTGTATGAATACTCGCACCTGTTGAAGACCTTCAACTAAAATTTAACCTGAATTATCACGTCCCTGAGAAGGTTCTTGTTTCATCCATTTACTGAGCTAGCTGGCAAACTAAATAAATAATATAAAATACAAAGACAATATTTTTAGAATATATTCTTATAAACTTGGCGACTTTTCAAAAAATCTTTTTCTTTTTTCCAACATTTTTTTTTTTTTTTTTTTTTTTTTTTTTTTTTTTTTTAGTATTCTTACATACTGTAGGATGCACAGACAGTATATGCACTGATGAGGCACTACATTAAAACTGGAACACTATGCAGACCCCACAGACAAAATTTTTAGTTGGTGCGAAGAATGGCAGCTAGCTCTCAATGTAGAATAATGTAAGGTGATGCGCATGAGTAGGAAAAACAATCCCATAATGTTCGAATACAGCATTAGTAGTGAGCTTCTTGATGCTGTCGCGTCGTTCAAATATATAGGCGTAACATTGCAGAGCGATATGAAATGGAACGAGCATGTAAGGACAGTTGTGAGTAAGGCGGACAGCCGACTTCGGTTTATTGGGAGAATTTTGGGAAGATGTACTTCACCTGTAAAGGAGGCCGCGTATACAACGCTTGTACGACCACGTCTTGAATATTTCTCAAGTGTTTGGGACCCGCAGCAGATCAGTTTAAAGGAAGACATAGAGGCGGTTCAGAGACGAGCAGCTAGATCTGTTAGCGGTAGGTTCGACCAATGCGCGAGTGTCACGGAAATGCTCCGGCAACTCAATTGGGGATCGCTGGAAGAAAGACGACGTTCTTTTCGTGAAATTCTGTTGCGGAAATTTAGAGGGCCGGAATTTGAAGCTGAGTGTAGTACGATCTTGCTGCCGCCTACTTACATTTCGCGTAAAGATCACAAAGACAAGATAAGAGAAATTAGGGCTCGTACGGAGGCATATAGGCATTCTTTTTTTCCTCGTTCAATTTGGGAGTGGAATAGAAAAGGAAATGCCTAGTATGGTACAGTGTACCCTCTGCCACGCACCTTACGGTGAATTGCGGAGTATGTATGTAGATGTAGATGTAGAGGGGAAGGAGGGGTGGAACAGAGGGGGGATGGGATGGGAGAGGGCGGGTGTGGGGAAGGAAGGGAGGGGAAGAGAGATCCAAGCTGCAGAGGGAAAGGAGGGAGGGGGATGGGACAGGGCAATTAATATACGGGGAGAGGAAGGATTAGGGCTGATGGGAGGGGTAAATATCGGGACGCAGGGCGTCATCCGGGAGAGGGAGGTGGCGAAAGATACCCTGGAAGAGTATGAAGGTGTAGGAAGCGAAGGATTGCTGGTATCGGTGTGGCTGACGCCCGGGGTTCAGGTGGAGGGGGAAGACCAGAGGGTGAAGGATTCTATTTTGTGGGTGGTGTATAGGATGCGGATATGTTCAAGGAACGTTAGAAGGCGAGGAAGAGGAATGAGATCATAGAGGGTCCGTGTGTGGGAAGCGAGGCGGTAAGCGAGGCCAGTCTTGATAACAATTTCACAGTCCTGAACTTCAAATAATTTGCTGCCGGCCGCGGTGGCCGAGGAGACTGAGGCGCTCCAGTCACGGTCTGCACGGCCACTACGGTCGGGGGCTCGAATCCCCCCTCGGGCATGGATATATCTGCCGTCCTAGTTCGTAAGTAGTTCATAAGTTTAATCTGCCAGGAAGTTTCATATCAGCGCACACTCCGCTGCAGAGTGAAGTTTCATTCTGGAAACATCCCTTAAGCTGTGGCTAAGCCATCTCTCCACCATATCCTTTCTTCCAGGAGTGCTAGTCTTACGTGTTTGCAGGAGAGCTTCTGTGAAGTTTGGAAAGTAGGAGGCGAGGTACTGGCAGAAGTAAAGTTGTGAGGCGGCATCGTGAGTCGTGTCGGGATAGCACAGTCGGTAGTGCGCTTGCACGCGAAAGGCAAAGGTTCCAGGTTCGAGTCCCGGTTCCGGCACAAAATTTTAATCTGCCAGGAAGTTTCATATCAGCGCACACTCCGCTGCAGAGTGAAGTTTCATTCTAGTTCATAAGTAGTTTGTAAGTTGAGGGACTGATGACCCCATAGTTATGTCCCATAGACTATACAAACATTTGAACATGTTTGATTTTTGATAATTTGCTTCTATTTATTATATGTCTTAAGTTACATATTTGTTGCTTGGATAGATCACTTAACTTTGTGTTATAGTTTAGTTGTTTCTATTGTGCGATCATTTTCTCTATGACACCCTAGTATCTAAATAGTGAGCTGAATTGTGCCAATTTACTTTTCTTATTTGTTTTTATATGACGTATTTGAATATTGTGGGATGGATGCAGATTAGATTGATATTACTTGCACTTTAATAAATGAATGTATGAAGGAGGATAAGAATGGGGTAACGTGGGGTCTAATGGTGTCCTCTACGTTGCTCCCATAAAGAAAATGTTTAGGGCTGCCTATTCCAAGGCAGTGGCAGTCCGTACGTCATTTTCAGATTTAGCAGGCGTTCTAGGGTTTGGAGGAATTTATAGTAGGTGGGGGAGGAGGAAATCCCAGTGGGCTGGAAACTGCATAGGTTGGGACGCATCAAGGAACAACTGTTCAACTGTTTGTAAATCTATCGGACCAAACTGCGTGGTCATCAGTCTGTAGCTTACAAACTACTTAAGCTAAGCTAAACTAACCTAAGAACAACACACACACCCATGCCCTAGGGAGAACTCGAACCGCCGACGGCGAGAAACCACGCGCTTCACAGCGAGGCGCCTTAGACCGCTCGGCTACTCCACCGCGGCCATCAAGGAACGGTAGGTGTATAGGATTGTGGATGGGTTAAGTCCTCATATCTCGCCAGAGAGGAGGTTGAGACAGGGGAGGGCTTTTTGACAGACAGTTTGAAGGTGTGGTTTCCAAGAAAGGGAGCGATCCTGGGTGAGGCCTATGTATTTGAGGGCGGAGGTTTGGGGCATGGGACGGGCATGGAATGTGAAGTTCAGGTCGTGGTGATGGAAGGATTGGATGGTACGACATATAATTATTGCCTGGGATTTGGTGGGGTTGACGGAGAGGAGCCACTGGTTACACCAAGTGGAGAATTAGGAAAGGTGAGACTGGAGAAAGTGCTGGGAACGAGCGTGGAAGGGATTTTCCGAGTTGCTCGCATTCTGAGAACTTAAGAGCTTTGTGCTGAACTATCAGCAGAGCACATTTAATGAGAGCAAGGGTTAAGAAAATGTTCAAATGTTTGTTAAGCTTATGGGACTTAACTACGGGGTCATCAGTCCCTAAACTTACAAACTACTTATGGACTAGCTAACACTAAGGACGGCACAAATATCCATGCCAGAGCGGGAATTCGAACCGCCGACCGTAGTGGCCGTGCTGACCGTGACTGGAGCGCCTCAGTCACCTCGGCCACCGCGGCCGGCCAAGGGCTAAGGAAGAGGAAGGAGATGAAAAGCTTCAGCTGCACTAGGGCATTGAAAAAACTCATTGACTAAAACTGAAATTTATTGAGCCCAGGTCTTCTGATTTGAGACTTTGGTCGCCTTAACCACGTGAGTCTCAATTTCCCCCAAATAACATAACATTATTGTAGCGCCACTAGCGTCCATGCTCTCTTGTGCTTATCATTTTGGATTTCCGTACGAGTTCGTAGGTTATTGCAGAATCTGCAGTGAAGTAATGAACCATATGCCATCACCAGGTAGAAATACATGCACACTTGAAAAAAAAGGTATTGCATCGCCATAATTCTAGGTGTTCATTACACTTTACATAAAAATGGAATAGAAATATACAAAAGCAAAATTTCAGTTCTCTTTATTGCTAATGAAAATTGAAATTAACAAATTGTACGACAAAAACCTGGACATTCTCCTTTAGTTTGCTGACGATACCGCCTTTCTAGACCTCGCCCCCTCCCTTGCTCGCTCCCAACATCTTCTCCAGTCTTACCTCTCCGATTTCTTCACCTGGTGCAATCCCAGGCAATCGTCATGAGTCATACCACCTGCTCTTTCTGACATGGAGGCCTATACCACACATTCCATGACCGTCCCATTCCTCAAAGCAAACCCTTGAAGTAACTTGGTCTCACCCTTTACCACTCCCTTCCCTGGAAACCTCACCTACAGACTGTCCAAGAAAAAGCCCTTTCGCCGGCCGCGGTGGCCGAGGGGACTGAGGCGCTTCAGTCACGGTCTGCACCGCCACTACGGTCGGGGGTTCGAATCCCCCCTCGGGCATGGATATTTGTGCCGTCCTAGTTCGTAAGTAGTTCATAAGTAGTTTGTAAGTTTAGGGACTGATGACCCCGTAGTTAAGTCCCATAAGATTTACAAACATTTGAACATTTTGAAAAAGCCCTTTCCCGCCTCAGCATGCCCCAACTCCTCAACGGTTGGACATGGAGTCTCAACCCCTCCACCATCCTTTATACCTACCGATCCTTAATAAGTCCTGTGTTTGGTTGCTTTCACCCTGCTTGGATTTCTGCCGCCCCCTCCCCACACACTACCTATCCCTCCAGATCCTTGAGCACCACGCCTTCCGCCTCGCTTACCGTATCTGCCTCTCCCATGTGGATCCTATGTGATGTCTTTCCTTTCCCCTACCTACTCAAATTGGCGGAACACATCCGCATCTTCTACGTTTCCCACAAGATAGAATCCCAGTACCCAACTCATACTGCATCCCGGGCCTCTGCCACACCGTTACCAAATTATCCCTCCCTTCCTTCACCTCCATCCTCTCCACATCTTCTCTGAGGTAACTTCCGTCAGCTTCACCTCCCAGAAAACGCCCTCTGTACCATAATCTATCCTTTGTATCAACCTTGATCCTTCCCCATATATGAGCGTCCCCTCTCCTTCCCCCTCCCTCCCTCCCTCCCCCGCTTGGCTCTCCCTCCGTTTCCCTTCCGCAGGAGTCCTTACACCCTCCTGCTTTGCATCACTCCCCCCCCTTTCCCGCCTCTCCGCGTCACCCCTCCCTCCCTACCCCACGTTTGGACAGTGCTTCGTCTAGAGTTGCGTCAGTGTTCTACTACAACAGTGTGATTGTAAGATTTTAGCAACTTATGAACAGGCAGAACAGTGTCTCAGTGCTCGTCGCTGTTATCTGACCAACTTCAATGTGTTTTTAGCCACAGTGGCAGTTTTTACTCTAAATTTGTATGTTTTTAAAGAATCATTTCAATGTATATTCTCCACCTTTATTATCACCTGTTTATAATTCAAATTCTACAGTATCGTCTACTATCTTTAGTTAATAAAATCAGCTTGTCAAACAAAAATATACAAGGGGATAAAGAGCGGCGTACTAAGCTGCTGTCACCCTGCCCAGTGAAGCGATGAAATAAATAAAATAAACATAGACATTCTGAATTTGTGTTCTGAACTGCAGCACCCTTAATACCTGGTAACACGCCCTCTTTCATTGATGCATACCTGTATCCGTCGTGGTATACTGTCCACTAGATCATCAAGGGACTGTTGGTTCAAATTTTTCCCTTCTTCAACGGCGATTCGACGTAGATCTCTCAGCCTCATTGGTGGGTTGTCTCGTCCAAAAGTAACTCTTTTCAGTGTATCCCAAGCATGTTAGATAGGGTTCATCTCTGGAGAACGTGCCGGACATTCTAATCTTGCGATGACGTTTCCACGAAGGAACACATTGTAAGGATACAGGGTTTTAGGTTAGTAACTTCTTTGGTAAGTTTTGGTCGATAGATAGTTATCGTTGGCATGCATCGATAGCTGCTGGCAACAATGCTTAGGTTGGAATGTTTTTTGTTTGATGGCCGGTGTGCGGCAGTCTCCCGCCGGCCGCAGAGCGAGGCGGTAGCATGTTGACAGTGCGTCCGTTACACGCGTTTAGCGGTGGCTAAAGTTTTTGCCCTTCAGTCGTATCGCATATGAGTTTCGGTTGCAGTTGCGTATTGAAATGTTTCAGTGTGGACTTGTAGACATCCATCGTAGTGGCACGCGGTTATTTAATCAGTGTATTTAAAGGAAGAGTTTTTAACATTTGTCGTTCCATAATAAAGGAAGTTAACAAAGTTCATTGTTATGGATCAACCTAGTAATTGTCTGCGTCCCATACCGTCAAATCATTGGAACAATTATTAAATAATTAAGCAGCAAATAGAATATAACGGCAACTTTGCCCATCGAGGATTAGGTGGACGCAGCTGTGATGTTACAACATCCACAAGATGTCCATTAAGACGAATCCCCACTGAAGAGCTGCCGATATGGTTGCACTGTGCGTCGGTGGATGTCATTCCTGTTCCGTATAGCCGTTTCATTTTCTTCTGCGACCGCCAGTGGCGTACACTGGCCCAACATAATGCCACCTCATAACACCAGGAAACCACCACCTTGCTGCACTAGAAGGAAAGGTTATGTAAACGTTAAATAATGAGTTGAGACAGCAAAATATCGTACTATATCACACACAAATTACAATTGTAACCAATATCTGAATGTAATACCTTACCATATGTATATTGTGTATGATATCTCACCTGATCGCCTAATAGTTTTCAGCAGTGTAGAAACTTTGTTTAAAATCTAATTTACTTCACGATGATGTGTGTCGTTTTGATATAATATTTTTTGCAAATTTAACATTGTGTTGTCAGTCCGAGTTCTCCCCGCTGGTCTTGGTTCTCGGCAAGCAGTGCGACCGCCTGGCGCTGCACTGTTGCTGCTGTATAAATACATCTCTTTCATCCGTTTGAAAGCACAGTTTTTGGCTCGGCAGCGTTTACTAACACAGTATTGAACCGCTGTACCCACATCAACTGAACACCAAGTACAACACGATTCCTTAAATCTTACCCACTTCTTCCAGTTAGTGAATAATGTGTTGTTATGTGCGTGTGAAAAAACCTGTACCTTACTATACTGTCAATATAGTTGATTTTATTAAAGTTCTCCTAGTAACTATCATATTTTGGAGTATTAAATAAATAAATATCAAGTATTTAATAGTTTTATGGACTCATACAGGGTGACAATTGTTGAGATATTTGAAACTACGGCGGGTATAAGAGAAAGTGATGGGGGTAATGTTATAGTTCGAGAAAGTTAATTATTTGAAAGATTAGAAGTCCATAGGTTACCCGAAAATTTCTTATCTTTTGGTCCACTTTAGGTTATGGTAGTAACACTAAAAGTGGGCCTTTGCGATCGTCTTTTGACAACTCGAAATTTAAATAAAAATAAGGGCTTAACCGTTTATCTGCACGAAAATTGAATAACCGAATTTGTAGAGGAGAAAATTCTCTACAACTTTGCTCTGTTATGGTTTTTTCATATCTCGGTATCTTTTTAAGTCGAACCGTTCAACCGATTAGCACCAAATTTTACAGACATAATTCTAGGTGACCAGAGACCAGAATCTCCCTTTTTCAAATTTTTCGGACTAAAAATACGTTAGTAATAGCAAAAAAAAAAAAAAAAAAAAGCCGTTTGTAACGTAATTGTAATTGCAAACGAACCGTTCATCTGAGACGAAAATTGAATAATCTAATTGGTAGAGGGGAAAATTCTTCACAACTTCTCTCTCTTACGTTTTTTTCATATCTTGCATCGTTGCAGAGATATTTGAAAAAAAAAAAAAAAAAAAAAAAAAAAAACGTTGATTTGATGATGTCCGTCTGTCTTTAACGTGTTCCCACTCTTTAGGTCAAACCGTTCAACCGATTGATACCAAATTTTACAGACATAATTGTTGGCAACCAGAGACCAGAATCTCCCTTTTTCAAATTTTTCGGACAAAAAATACGTTAGTAACACCAAAGAAAGCAGTTTGTATTGCAATTTTAATTGCAAAGAAACCGTTCATCTGACACGAAAATTGAATAACCGATTTTGTAGAGGAGAAAATTCTCTACAAACTATCGTTTGAGAGATATTTGCAAAAATAACGGAGATTTAACACCGTCCATTGATTTTACGAAAACCAGCCGTTCGGAGATGTCACGTGACATTCCTTGCCCAGAAGTCTCTCTGGCATACGCCATCTTGCGTTGCGTATTTGATGATTTTCTTATTGTAGCTTAAACGTTGTCATTTCAAAGCAAAGGCGCACTGAAGAATTAACAAAAACACGTCGTTCTTCGTACGATAAATGACAATCTAGTGTCTAAAATGCCATATTAGCATCAGTTAACAACTGCCATCAATACTACGAGATTGCTGGTCGCCTGTCCTCGTTGTTAGCCGTAGTGTGGTGGGGAGTGTGTTGGACTGTAATGGTCATGGTCAGTGGTTCGATACCCGCCAGTACTCACAAATTCTTTTTTCCTAAAAGGGTTTCGGGAACTCTTATTAATTAAATAGGGCTATGTTCTTCATTGTTTAGAGGTGTGCATATGTAAGAATGCTCCCTCTAAAATGCGTGTTTCTTCTGTTTCGTGAACATGCCGTGAAATACTTAACAAGGAATTGAACAATGGTCTTCTGAAGCATATGCACGTCAACTGGGAGGATACTGTGATGATGAACATTCTGAACAACGTGCTGATACAGGTAGTTTCGAATATATAGGAAGTTCTGGATTTCTGTGGCAGGTGTAGTTCCTTAACGAAACGGAAGGGAAGTGTATACATTGCAACAAATGACCTTGTTTATTTTTTCTTAGCGTTTATTCATTATTTATGAAATATATTGAAAGTCATTAATTAGAATCAATGTATCTACTAAAATGTTTGCTTTTGACATGGTTGCTATGGACGCTTTTAGCGTAGATGATATTACCTTTCCTGTAGTTCAGTTATGACTTCGTTCAAGTTACTCTGTTCTGCGCTAAAATAAAGAGCAAATATTCTATTTCAAACCGTGATTGCGTTTTCTTTTACAGCTAAAATCCCATACGGAATAATTATGGTAATACTGAATTCCAGATAATTCTAGTACTTAATATATATACAAAATTAGTACTATCTATACGTCATTTACAACAGTCATTGTAACAGTATCTCCCCAGTTTATGTACATGTGTTAAAGAAGTCTATGTTTACAATTCGTTGCTATGTATTTCATGACATGTTCTCGAAACAGAACAATGTACTTTTCAGAGAAAGCGTTGTTACCTTTGAACAACTCGGAATCTTGCAGAATATAGTTGTGTTGAGTTGACAAGAGTGAGCGAAAACCTTTTAGGAAGCAGGAGGAAAAATAAAGTGGGCCAAAAAAATTGAGAGTGGTGTTTATATTTTCTTCAGTGAGATCAATGCTTTGCGATCGTTTGTTCATATTCGTTCTGGGTTGTTCGTTGAGAATTTTACTCAGTTTTTTTTATTACAGATGGCGTTGAACCAACACCGTCTGAAGAGAAGGTCTGTGCATTGCCGTGCCACGCAGAGTAGCTCACTGGGTGACTGATGTGGCACAGTCCACCGCCTCACACCGTCCAGCCAGTGAGCTACGCGATCGCGACCTACTCTGCGTGACGGGATACAAGAGCGCACAGGCCTTTTCTTCAGATGGTGTTAGTTGAACCGTCTTTCGTTTCCTCTGTTTACATTGGTTCCTCGGTTTGAACGGGTAATTTGTGGACGTTGGTTTGTTTTGTCCTATTTTGATCGTTTCGGATAACTCAGTTTTCTCGTTACAGAGGGCGTCGGGCTACCATGCCGACAACCCTCTGACCGAGCGCGCTGAGCCACCGCGTCCTAGCAAGTTACCAACCACCGTCTAACATGTTCGTACGTCACATACTAATTCCTCGCCTATTAAGCTATGGCGAATAGCTGCGAGAGTAATCCGTGATTCTCATACCATCGATGGCAAGTGTTAACTAACTAACATTAGATTATAATTCATTGTCCCAAAAACGACGTGTTTTTTATAATTTTCAGTGCGCCATTGCTTTGAAAGGACAACGCTTGAGTTAAATAAGAAAATCATCAAGTAGAGAAAGCAAGATGGCGTACGTAAAAGAGATTATGGGGCGAGGGATTTCACGTGACTGATTCACGAACGCCAAATGTACGCTGTGTTCCATCCAGGCTATAGTCACTCGTTCAAACGCCAATTGTCGTTCTAGGCTATAGTCATTCGTAACCAGCACAGGCAAAGAAAATAAACTTTGAACTACCAAGGCAAGACAGGTGTTAATATTTTAACGGAAAAATGTAATGAAAATGTGGGAGAGATATTAAAATGATAGTTCAAAGAGGTAAAAGTTCAAAAAAGAGTTTTTTTGTCAAAGCTAAACTTAAATATTATATAATTTTTGCTGTTTGTTAAAATACGGTCAGAAAGAATATTACGTGTTGGGTGCGTATATATTACCACAATAGTAGACTCGTAATCATATTACCGTAATTTTTTATTATTTAGATTATTATTTTGGTCCGAAATGTTTGCAAAAACTTATAAAACTACAAATCTAAAGTGGACCGTAAAACACGTCAGTGGGATTTTTTTTATTTTTTATTTCATACTTAACTTTGACCTTAGTTTTAGTACCTGTGCTAAAGTTCACTGGCTAACCACTCGAAAAGTACGCAACAGTTCAGTATACACCCGGAAAAATCTCTAAGGTTGCCGGTAGCTCCGAACAGATTCAAAGCTCCCACTAGCGAGATAACACGAAATGCCCGAAAGTTCAGTAAGTGTTGGAGTATTTGTACAAAATCAAAGTCCTGGACGCGGCGGAGTGGCCGAGCGCATTCAGGCGCAATGCTCTAATGCGCGAGGCCGTTCCCCGTCAGAGGTTCGACTCCTCCCTCGGGCATGGATGTTCGTGTTGTCTTTAGTATAAGTTAGTTTGTAAGTTTAGGTAATGATGACCTGCAGTTAAGTTGCATAAGCTGAACAAATATTTAAACATTTTTGGCAAAGTCCTATTCGACTTACCGATGTGAAATATTACTACGTCCCACACGCGCACGAAAGTCACACAATTTCATAATAACCGATAATCCAAAGTCCGACGTATGATCTTAGCTACGAAAACACACGAAATACGCGACAGTCTCGTTAACCATGGACATAATGGCACCTGTTTCAACTCCAGAATACTACTGCCGCGTATCCAAGAGGGCGCCGGCCGCGGTGGCCGAGGTGACTGAGGCGCTCTAGTCACGGTCAGCACGGCCACTACGGTCGGGGGTTCGAATCCCCCCTCGGGCATGGATATTTGTGCCGTCCTAGTTCGTAAGTAGTTCATAAGTAGTTTGTAAGTTTAGGGACTGATGACCCCGTAGTTGGGTCCCATGAGCTTAACGAACATTTGAATCCAAGAGGGCTGCCGCCTTTAAAACGAATGTTCAAATGTTTGTAAATCTATGGGACGTAACTACTGCAGTTAATCAGTCCTTAGGCTTACAAACTACTTAAACTAATCTAAGGACAAAACACACACACACACACACACACACACACACACACATGCCCCGAGGAGGACTCGAACCTCCGAAGGCGAGAAACAGCGTACTCCGCAACAAGGCGTCTTAGAGCGCTCGGCCATTCCCCCGCGGCCCGCGTTTAAATCCCGTGTTATAATACTCTGACGACGAATATGTCTGATGACGGAGATTTTCCGTTGCATCTGATCCTGAAGTTTTATAATTATTTTCCTTTGTTTATTGCCAATTCTAGTTACTTTAAGAACATTTGTGAAAAAATGACTTATTTTAAACATTCTACAGCCTCCTTCCTTACTACTGTATTACCATACTGCCGCTACATTCAACATTACTAATTTTTATTTATGAAAAAAGGTGTCGTTTTCGGGACGATTTGCATATTTGGACCTCTCATTCAAAATATTGTAAAATTTAAATGAATTTACATATATTGTCTGATGCAACTCAATGAGATTTATTTTCCGACATTCGTTTGTGACAATCGGTCAATACGTTGCCGAAATAGAATTTTTATAAATTAAGTAAATTTTTGTGAAAGTAAACATTTCATCAGTTTGTGAACTAGGGCGATTGGAGATGATTCTATATGATCTAAATTGTCAACTTTTACACTTTAAATCAGCCTACAACCTCCTCTGTAGAATGTCTGGTTCAGTTTTGATTCAGGTGCTCGGCCACTCCGCCGCGGCCACGGAAGAAACACTCGTCTTTTGTTAATAGCTCATAATCTATTTTTGAATAATTTGGCTGGTATCTTCGTAGGATATGTACATAGTTGAAGTTGTAAATGAAAGACTCAATGCCGACCCCGTTGAGAAACGGCAGAAGACGAGGAATACGAAGATTTTCGTGGTATACCCAGTAGACTACAGTCTTTCTAGCTGTGTAGGCACTGTTGCTACTGTCTGTAACGAGAAGAAAGCCTTCGAAGTTTAATAACTTAATGTGCATATGAAATAAGTGAGGGGAAAATGTGGCATATAAATTTTCTCGTTTCAGTGACGAATACTGATTTGGGTGACACAGATACCGGTAGCTTTCGTGATACTATTGGTGTCGTCCATCTATTACAAAATACAAAAATTCCTAAAATAAAAGTGGGCTGCAAAATATTTCATGCACCTTAAGATTACCAACCCGTCCTTCATCATCCACAACAGGGGAGGGGAGGTGGTGAGCTGGGGATTTATAGCTGCTTCCTTAAGGTGCTTGCAATATTTTCCGGGCCATTTGTATTTTCCCCGCCCTGCGTGTGATGATGAAGATAAACTGCAAACCGTTGCCCGCCAGATGAGGTTGCTGCCGAAGAAAAAGAAAAACTCTGCCAATAAGACAAAATATTCCCTTTTAGAGGAGTCTAACATCCTATATCCCAAGTCACTGTTGATTAAAAGGTAATATAAGTATAAAATTTTACTGATGCTACAAATCAAGTAAGTCATCTAGGTGATTCAACGGAAAAAATCACAAAGACAGATCTGACAAAATCAAAGTGTTGAAAAAAAATTAACATTAAACTGTATAAAATTAATGCACCTCTGCGTCAGTGAAACCTAGAGAATTACCAAACGACAGAGAAGTAAGATTCTAGATTCTGAAATGCGATTCCCGAGATATGTGAAAGAATAGACAAAATTGGGTAAAATAAAAAGGCAGATATTAGAAAATTTTTTAAGCAGCATATAGGGTGTAACATATATAATTACAAATATTTTTGAAAGATTACTCAGGACAGTGTACAGAACAACATTACATAAGGCTACTTTTAAATCTAGTTATTGAAAGTCGTATGCTTTTCAGGTCAGGTAGTACCTGTATGTATGCGTCTTGCCAGGACGCCTATAGTCTCCGATATCAGTGGTAAAGTAATGAGTACATACGCTTTGCGTTAGTGAGGCTGGAGGTCACGTTACCGCAATTTAAGTCTACCGGGTGATCAAAAAGTCAGTGTAAATTTGAACACTTAATAAATTACGGAATAATGTAGATATAGAGGTAAAAATTGACACACATGCGTGGAATGACATGGGGTTTTATAAGAACTAAAAAAAAGTATTGCTAGACGCGTGAAAGATCTCTTGCACGCGTCGTTTGGTGATGATCGTGTGCTCAGCCGCCACTTTCGTTATGACTGGCCTCCCAGGTCCCCAGACCTCAGTCCGTGCGATTGTTGCCTTTGGGGTTACGTGAAGTCGCAAGCGTATCGTGATCGACCGACATCTCTAGGGTTGCTGCAAGACAACATCCGACGCCAATGCCTCACCATAGCTCCGGACATGCTTTACAGTGCTGTTCACAAAATTATTCCTCGACTACCGCTATTGTTGATGAATGATGGTGAACACATTGAGCATTTCCTGTAAAGAACATCATTTTTGCTTTGTCGCGATTTGGGGATTCGAATCCCCCCTCGGGCATGGATATTTGTGCCGTCCTTAGTATAAGGTAGTTCGTAAGTAGTTTGTAAGTTTAGGGACTGATAACCCCTAGTTAAGTCCCATAAGCTATACAAACATTTGAACATTTTGTCACGATTTGTAATGCTAATTATTGCTTCTCTGATCAGATGAAAGGACATCTGTCGGATATTTTTAATTAATTAATTTTTTTTGTTCTAATAAATCCCATGTCATTCCAAGAATGTGTGTCAATTTATACCTCTCTACCTACATTATTCCGTTATTTATTAAGTTTTCAAATTTATACTGACTTTTTGATCACCCGATATATTGGCAGGCGTCATTCACTTGCGGACCAGGTATAGCAAAACAAAAACATCAGGTTGCAACGTTGATTTTTTTTTTGTGTGGGACGACTGTTCGACACAGAGAAAGTCACTAACTAATGCTAAGGACAACACACACACACACACACACACACACACGCCCGAGTGAGGACTCAAACTTCCGACGGGGAGCAGACGCGCACTCCGCGGCAAGGCGCCTTTGAACGCAATGGTCGCTCCCGCGCAACAATTTTGGTTGCTGTAGCAGCCATTCTTGTTAAAATGTTTGTAAGTCTAACGTACTAGCTGCTGCGGTTACCAGTCCCTAGGCTTCTGACTATGTACACTAACTTATGCTAAGGTCAACACACACACCCATGCCCGAGGAAGAACTCGAACCTCAGACGGCGAGCAACCTAGCGCTCCGCAGCAAGGCGCTTTGGAAAACTCGGCCACTCCACCGCGGCCCCATTATCGC
The DNA here is from genome assembly GCA_026315105.1 of Locusta migratoria. NCBI lineage: Eukaryota > Metazoa > Arthropoda > Insecta > Orthoptera > Acrididae > Locusta > Locusta migratoria. The sequence goes on along the minus strand of CM048755.1, from coordinate 351,855,984 downwards.
AACGGTGTGTCAGTGGCTTCGCTGCCTGATTACGTAGCTTCTAGTGCAACGTTTTGTGAGTGTGAGATATCAAACCGATATTGGAATAGGACGCTTCGTATTAGGCATTTTGTCTGCTACCAGAAAAGAATGTGCATTGAGAATCACATAATTAACACGAAAAGCATTCTAAAACACGTTGTGCAACTTGCACTTATTCCCAAACTCAGCCGCGGCAGAATTGCCGTGCGTGCCAAGGTGCCCAGCTGAGGTTCGCGCGACCGTTCGCCGTCGGGGCTTCCAGTCCTCCCCCGGGCATGGGTGTTTGTATTGTCCTTAGCATAAGTTACTTTAAGCTAGTGTAAGTAGTTTGTAAGCCTAGGGATTATTCAAATGTTTCAAGTTTGTACAGCTTATGGGACTTAACTACGGGGTCATCACTCCCTAAACTTACAAATTACTTATCAACTAGCTTATCCTAAGGACGGCACAAATATCCATGCCCGAGGGGGGGATTCGAATCCCCGACCGTAGTGGCCGTGCAGACCGTGACTGGAGCGCCTCAGTCCCCTCGGCCACCGCGGCCGGCTAGGGACTATTGACCAACGTAGTTAAGTCCTTTAGATTTCCAAACATTTGAACAATTTGAACCCAAACTCAGCACAGTGCTACGTAAGACATATAATTTGCTTGTGTTTTGACAACTATTGGTAGGCAGCGCACAAGTATTGTTAATCTAGGTGGCATTGCTGAAGTGCGTTGGTGCTGGCACAAAATGTGCCCTCGTGGCACCTCTTCCAATGAAACCGCCAGGGTGTTTGTCACCAGATGCGGGTGGGGGAACATTTTGTGTCCCTGTACTAGATTTGGCGTTACATGTGGACCGACTAGCGTGTTGTGAATAATGCCGCACTAGATATTAATTGTAATGCGCACTTGATGTTGGAGCAAAAGGGTTATGTGTGTTAATAATACCATCCCTCGTGTAAATTTATTCCTCAATAAATAACACACAACTTGCGAAATCAGGTGTCATTTCACTTGGCTACAGGAAACACTCGCAACACACGTTGAGGATGAAAGGGGTACAACAGCAGCTCGGGCAGAATGCGAAACACAGCCTTCTGATTTAACGGAACACGACGTGCAATTGTAGGATGATCGTAGGCTCTCTTCTACTAAACTAAAAACAACTTCGCCGGCCGCGGTGGCCGAGGGGACTGCGGCGCGTCAGTCACGGCCTGCACGGCCACTACGGTCGGGGGTTCGAATCCCCCCTAGGGCATGGATATTTGTGCCGTCCTTAGTGTCAGCTAGTTCATAAGTAGTTTGTAAGTTTAGGGACTGATGACCCCGTAGTTAAGTTCCATAAGCTATACAAACATTTGATTTGAAAAACGACTTCCTCCACATCAAGTGTCACAGAACTAAGTCGTCTTCTTTCGAAAATGTGTGAACGCAATGAACCCGTTTCACGAAGCTGTTGTGAAGCCCCTGGAACATTATGTGCGTGGGATATCTATGCTGAGTAAACCTCTCGGCGTGCATTCTTACAACGTGTCTTCCACTTTGATTTGCAGAACTATGCATCAAATGCATGTAGCTTAGTCACGTTACAATGTTGGCTCTATGTCGTGACTGATCTGTCCCGGCACTCAGTACGCAAGCTATGACGTTTCTGCACAGTACAGATGTTTACGCGGCGCTTTGCGGATTAAGGGAGGAAGGCAAACGACTTCCCGAGTACCAGGTGCGGGTGCGGGTATTTTTTGTGTACCCTTCCTCTCCACAGTTCCCGGACCATGAAACCAAGCAAAATGGAGAAACACGACACTCGCAAAACCTTGCACTATACTCCGTTCACCGAAACGAGAGACGTAATGTAAACACACTGAGACGCGTGACCAGGGGTGGACAAAGCAGGGACGCTCGCTCAATTTCTCTGCATCCGTTTCAGGGGTAAGGTGATTGTTATAAAAGTAAAATAGATGTTGACTGACAACTTCATCTTGAATGATCAGTTGCTGAACAGTAACGTAAGTATTAGTGTTTACAATAACATTCAGATTTCACAGTCTATGTGTGTCTTTTTCTCTCTAATTGGTATCACGCAGGAGTGACCTCATTATGCCATCCTTCAATTTGAGTCCACCCAAGAAGCGTTCAAAGAAGAAGTAATAAAGTTCCTTACAGAAACGCATGGTTCCTAGTGTGTATAAAACGCAGCTGTCGTGTCCGGATCAGTCAGTGACTGATATTGTTTTGAAAATAGTCAATAGGAACCACACAGTCTTTAAAGCTTCCAAGGAAAAACAATAAATAAAAAATAAATAAAAATGAAGAAGGAAATAAGACAAACTTTCAGAAACGTTTTTAGTGCTTGCTGTGGTAAGGGAAGATGCAGATTTGGGAAATTTACAGAGAAAATCCCTTTTTATTAAGTACTAGCTTAAACCCGCGGCTCCGCTCGCGTGTTGGTTGATTATGATAGACAAGCTATCTTTCAGTAGTGTGCTGTGAGACTGGTTTTGAAGGAACTGAAAAATGTTTCTATCAGATTGCAGAAGTCTACGCACTTACCGTTTATCAGGAAAGTAAGTAGTGTAAATCAAATCACACGTAAAAATTCACTCGTTTCGAATAATCCAATCACGAAATTCAACAATAATGATTGTAATAATATCACAGATCGATCACTTGATGTAATGTGCCAAACGCCAAATCGATTTTTTTAAAGAGATGTATTAAAATCAATTTGTTGTATTGCTTTATTTATTTATTCTTATATTTCCTTATTCGTATGCTTGTCCTTACAGAGAAAAAGCTGATGACATTGTAGAACGCATAGACCAAAGATATGGTCTGTGGCATCACGTTTCGCTGTATGTATCCTCCTTGCTATAGAGTCGCAAACGTCATCGCTGGCCTTCAGTCCGGTTTTTTTTATAATTTGCCGACTTTCAACCACCATGTCTTCCACCCCCTCGTAGCTATCGGCATGGAACTGCTATGGTGTACAACATGAGACTTCGGACAACAATTACACACAGACCATTCTTTTGCAGTCTGTAGTTTTCGCTGCAAAGCGAAATATTAACACACACATCCACACGTAGAATTTTATATGCACCGATAACTTTCCATCCCAATATACTCCACCCTTTATCGTTATCAACCCTCAAGCAACAATGCAACCAATAAAACCATTTTCAAAGAGTAAATATAATTTTCAAAGAGTAATTATTGTTCCGCATTTCGCTTTATATTCTTCAAATTACTAAATATCTACCAGATCGCAATAAAACCGTGCCTAAAACGTTCCTCAGGTATAAATTAATAATTGTACAAACATCTAAGTCTCTGCGTATTGTCGTTCGGACGTGATAAGCGTACAGCGAACAGACATTCACAGTAATATATTTACATAAATAGCTATCCGATCGCCATAAAACCGTGCCTAAAACCTTCTCCGGGTAGACACTAGTTACTATACAAATTTTTAGCCCTTTATGTCGTGTGGTTCAGACGTGATAAACGTACACCGAACAGACATTCACATTTATAGATATAGATTAAAAGAAATGAATGTTAAATGTTTGGCTCCTAATGGCATTGCTATATTTTAAAACACACAACGACCTCACACCGGAAACGGATGCAGCGAAACTGAGTGAGCGACCCTGATTTGTCCACCCCTGGTCACGCGCCTCAGTGTGTTTACAGCACGTCTCTCTTTTCGGTGAACGGAGTGTAGAAACTACGTAATCAGGAGGAGAAGCCACTAACAGATCCTTGCAGCAATGGGTGCTACACTCACGAAAACAAGTACGAGATACAACACAAGTTACTAAGTAAAATATGTTCGTTTTTGTATCCTAAATCAACTTTTTGTTTTTCGGGTTGACCCTGTGTTGGCGAAACCAAGTTCCACGCCACGGTTCAGCGGCCGAGCGTTCTAAGGCGCCTCCCTGCGAAGCGCGCGGTTGCTCGCCGTCGGAAGCTCGAGTCTTCCCTCGGGCATGTGTGTGTGTGTGTGTGTGTGTGTGTGTGTGTGGTGTGTGTGGTCCTTAGGTTATTTTGCCGCGGTGGGGCGGCCGAGCGCATTGAGGCACTATGCTGCGATGCGCGAGGCCGTTCCCCGTCGGGGGTTCGAATGCCCCCTTGGGTATGAATGTTTGTGCTGTCTTTAGTATAAGGTAGTTCATAAGTAGTTTGTAATTTTAGGGACTGATGACCTCGCAGTTGAGTCCCATAAGCTTTACAAACATTTGAACCAAGTTGGACGTTCTGACCCCAGACGGAATGCGGCTCGACCGTCCTCTGCCAGTCGCGAAACTGGATGCGGGGTGGAGAGGCATGTGGACAGCTTGCTGCTCTCCCAGTCGTTGTCGGACATAAGGTACGTACAGCATGGAAGAGTATATAGAGGAAGACTGAATACCATGTGCTACGAATGAGGCTGTCCCGTGAAGTTGCAAAGGGCGTCATGTCTAATTCTAGAAACTGAAGAAAAAGATGATGAAGACGAAATTTATAATTATCAAATAATAAAAAATATCCAGAGACATATTTTACTCGATATATATCACAGATATTAAACTGAAGGAGAGGCATTGAAATAGAATTTGAACTGCAGCCGGGATTTGAACCTGGGATCTTCTGCTTACTAGGCAAGCACTATAACTCCTAAACTTTCGCGACGTAATACGTACAATGATTGCACGGACAGTCTTGAAGCGTGTCTTCTTCACTACACAGACATCAATTCTGCCTCATGTTCCCCTGTATAAATACGTATCAACGTTGCCGATGTTCTCAAATAGTGGATTAGTACCCCTGCAATGAACGTGAATGGAAAAAGATCTCTCTTCTATTTGTATAGAGGAACATAAGGTAGAACTGAAGTTGCGGTGGCTTATTGGTTATAATGCTTGCCCAGTATGACAGTCGAAACTAAGGAAAAACGGCATAGAATAAAATTATTAGACAGTGACAAATGCAAGGATTGTGACCTCGTGGACTCCTTAGAGCACCGATACATATGTGGTGAAAATACGAAGGTGTGGGAATTGTGCCGCAGGAAGCTTGCTGAGCCGGATCGATGACCTCCATCAGCAATCGGCTAGTTTCGATCGACTCATTATCTTTGGCAGAGAGGCGTGGCTAGGAGGTGTGTGCTGGAGACGAGCGTAGCGCGGTATGGGGAGTAAACTGGATGTGTACGTTATGGCACTGTCTGGGAAGCCAGTGAACGTTATGGCGCTATCCGGGAAGTAGTCAGTGTCGGCTGCGCTGCGCGACGTGTTGGTTGCAGCCATGCGTGCAATGGAACAACTGGCCGAGCTGCCTTGATGTGTTCCGAAGGCTGCGGCGATGACTCTGTCGGTGTGAGATGCTCAAATGTTCAAATGTTTGTATAGCTTATGGGACTTAACTACGGGGTCATCAGTCCCTAAACATACAAACTACTTATTAACTAACTAACACTAAGGACGGCACAAATATCCATGCCCGAGGGGGGATTCGAACCCCCCCGACCGTAGTGGCCGTGCAGACCGTCACTGGGGCGCCTCAGTCCCCTCGGCCACCGCGGCCGGCGGTGTGAGATGCACACATTAAGTTTTGAACTAGCTACCAACGCATCTTCCAAGACAGCGGAATCAGCATTTTATGCTACGGTGAGACAGTGCTATAGTGAGTTGACAGTTTAACTGTGCGTTTAGCCTGATTTGGGATTCTTCTGCTTGGTCAACGGTCCCAGTAGATAGCGATGTAATTGAATTGTCTCGTCGCTGTTGTTGAACAGAGAGTTGGCTCAATCTCCCCTCCTGCGGATCAAGTTGTTGTAGTGTTACGTTTTGCTCTCATGCTGTGTACCTCTACTCGCCACTCGTGGTTAGCGAAAAAGCTGCTGTTACTAAAATGGTGATGTCTGAAGGCCATGGAAAATGACGCAAAGTAGTGGCATGTATTAAAGTTAAATCTTCTGGAAGTCTGGGGCCTGCTACAAGACAATTAGCTTGAATGTGATTTTTTTTTTTTTTAGAAAATTTATTTTTTATATCTTGGCTGTATTATTTAAGGTTTAACCAAAGGTTCTTGTTTCCAGGTTCACATATTAAACACCAACCTTTATTTTTTATTATTTTTTTTATTTGCCGTATTTAATTGGGACATTCGTTGTATGTTTATTAAGCGATTACGTTGATCCTCCGAAAACATTAAAGATTCAGCGTCTGACCGAGCGAATAAGAACAAATCAAGGTATAAGGTTTATATTAACTGCAATTTTTTTTTAAGTTCGCCCTTCAGGCTTTGCTGTTTTTAGAATTACAAAAATATTTTAAGATAGCCATCAGGCGTGTTGGTTGTTGAAATGTTGAATTATTAACTTGACCTTAAAGTTTGCCCTTATGGCGTTGGATTGTATAAAATATTTTTTTATTAATTTAATCTGCAAATTCTATTTTATTATCTGTGTATTGCAGACTAAATAAATAGTGTGTAAACTGTCCATCAATGATGTGCGAGTGAATAAAAACCAGCTCAGTCCTTCCTTGATCCTTTGGTTACGTGGGGCCGGGTTCGAGATCTGTCCCACGTTACACTTGCTTTGATAGGTAGAACAACCACCGAAGAAATACCGCTCGCGACAATGTTACAGCCTGACTACGACTACTTTACAAGCACAAAACAAAGTATGTGGACGTGGCTAGTCGGCCGCAAGATGCATTATATGATCACCAAACGTACGGAAGATACTTACAATAATTTTAGGATATACAGAGTAAGCCAAACCAAGAAATTCTTACAAAAACCACAAAACAGAACTATTTGCGAATTGCATAACAGCGCTGGTTCAAAATGTTCAAATGTTTGTTTAGCTTATGAGACTCGAATGCGGGGCCATCAGTCCCTAAACGTACAAACTACACTACTGGCCATTAAAATTGCTGCACCAAGAAGAAATGCAGATCATAAACGGGTATTCATTGGACAAATATAATACACTAGAACTGACATGTGATTACATTTTCACACAATTTGGATGAATAGATCCTAAGAAATCAATACCCAGAACAACCACCTCTGGCCGTAATAACGGCCTTGATACGCCTGGGCATTGTGTCAAACAGAGCTCGGATGGCGTGTACAGGTACAGATGCCCGTGCAGCTTCAACACGATACCACAGTTCATAAAGAGTAGTGACTGGCGTATTGTGACGAGCCAGTTGCTCGGCCACCATTGACCAGACGTTTTCAATTGGTGAGAGATCTGGAGAATGTGCTGGCCAGGGCAGCAGTCGAACATTTTCCGTATCCAGAAGGGCCCGTACAGGACCTGCAACATGCGGACCTGCATTATCCTGCTGAAATGTAGGGTTTCGCCGGGATCGAATGATGGGTCGAGCCACGGGTCGTAACACATCTAAAATGTAACGGCCACTGTTCAAAGTGCCGTCGATGCGAACAAGAGCTGACCGAGACGTGTACCGAATGGCACCCAATACATCACGCCGGGTGATACGCCAGTATGGAGATGACGAATACCCGCTTCCAATGTGCGTTCACCGCGATGACGCCAAACACGGATGCGACCATCATGATGCTGTAAACAGAACCTGGATTCATCCGAGAAAATGACGCTTTGCCATACGTGCGCCCAGGTTCGTCGTTGTGTACACCATCGCAGGCGCTCCTGTCTGTGATATAGCGTCAAGGGTAACCGCAGCCATGGTCTCCGAGCTGATAGTCCATGCTGCTGCAAACGTCGTCGAACTGTTCGTGCAGATGGTTGTTTTCTTGGAAACGTCCCCATATGTTGAATCAGGGATCGAGACGTGGCTGCACGATCCGTTACAGCCATGCGGATAAGCTGCCTGTCTTCTCGACTGCTAGTGATACGAGGCCGTTGGGATGCAGCACAGCCTTCCGTATTGCCCTCCTGAACCCATCGATTCCATATGCTGCTAACAGTCATTGGATCGCGACCAACACGAGCAGCGTTGTCGCGATACGATAAACCGCAATCGCGATAGGATATATCAAAGTCGGTAACGTGATGGTACGCATTTGTTCTCCTCACACGAGGCATCACAACAACGTTTCAGCAGGCAATGATGTTTGTGTATGAGAAATCGTTTAGAAACTTTCCTCATGTCAGCACGTTGTAGGTGTCGCCACCGGCGGCAACCTTGTGTGAATGCCCCGAAAAACTAATCATTTGCATATCACAGCATCTTCTTCCTGTTGGTTACATTTCGAGCCTGTAGTACGTCATATTGGTGGTGTAGCAATTTTAATGGTCAGGAGTGTACTTATGAACTAACTTATACTAAAGAAAACACACACACACACATACATGTTGAGGGAAGATTTGAACCTCCGACGCGGGAGGCCGCGCAATCCGTAACGAGGCACTCCAGACCGCTCGACTACTAAATGTTCAAATTTTTGTGAAGCTTATGAGACTTAACTGTGGGGGTCATCAGTCCCTAAACTTACAAATTAATTATGAACTACCTTATACTACAGACATCACTAACATCCATGGCCGAGGGGAGATTCGAACCCCTGACGGGAACGGCCTCGCGCATCGTAGCATAGCGCCCAAAAGCTCTCGGCCTCTCCGCCGCGGCTTCTCGGCTACTCCCGCGCGCCAACAGCGCTTGAATTGACAAAGATGTGATGAAGTCAGAGAAACCATAAAGTATAGGGAACTAAGGGAAAAATAGATACAAACACAGAAGAAAAAGAAGAGTTAACGCAATGTGACGTGTCGCGCTGCCGGAGTTAAGAGCAGCTGCAACCATGAAAATATTCCCCGTTCGGCTGAGTTAGGGGAAGAAACGAATGATATTTGATAAGACACGGAAACCAACAAAACAAATTTGAGAAGATGAACTGCGATGGATGTAACTGTGCCGAAACTGAAGCGTGTGAAAACAGCAATGTGATTTTATTTCTTCTAGTTCTTTATTTCATACTTGTTTTCGCCGAAAGAACGTCAGTTTTATTTTGTTACTTTTGGAAGAAGATTTTGATTTTTCTTCGTGGAAGAGATACGTTAATTTTACTGCAGATGAAGAGAAAATTAATTTACCAAAGGCCGATGAAGCCGGTGTCGATGCAGGCGAATTTGGTGAGCGGAAGGACAGGTTGAAGGGTAGGAAGGAAACCCGAAAAAAAAATGTAAGCAAGAATTCCGGAGGTCCCAGGTTCGAATCCCAGGCAAAGGTCAAATTTTAATTCAATGCCTCTCCCTCAATTTAAAATGATAATTGTCCAATCTCATATTATGAACAGGCAGAGAAAGTGTTTTTTTTTACGAAACATAATCTTATCGCAGTTGCAAATGACGACGGTATTCCAGCAGAAATGTTTTCGTTTAGGACCTATTCACGACTCCGGCCTCGAAGTGATTGTTATTGACTTTTATATGACGACTTGCTGGGGGAGGCAACATCCCCCGGCGAAGCGCGACGATAGTCAGTGGTGCATGAACAGAGATTGCGGCCCCCAGCCTGCCACGCGCGGCTCAATACTCAGTACACACCACAGGCCTTTGTCGAAAAGTATTTCTGAAACCCCAGCTACGCTCTTATACGAAGCGCTTTGGTATCTAGTGGAAGGATTAGTTGCCCAATGAGGTAACGAATAACACGTGTCAGGATAATAATGATTGAACTAGTGGTTTAACAAAGAATTTTTCAGTTGTTTCAGTTGTTCCCAACAACGATCAAATTTGACGTAGAAGACATTTGTCATTTTGTAAGTTGCTGTATGTACTGATATGCGGTATGCCAGCTTCTAGCTTAAGGTGAGTAACACTGGTAACTAAAATTTACTTAAATAAAATAAAGAAATAAATTCTGGCAAGAATAAGCGTCTATGAGCACGTTCAATAAATGGTACATAGAGATTACTGAAGAGAATAGGTGCAAGAATTTTGCCCGAAGAAAACTTGTAACTATCCTCCAAACTACATTGTGTACACTCCAAATTGCCTTTTTTATTTATTTTTTTAGTTGGTTTCAAATTTCTCTTTGTTTTTGCCAGGTCTGACAACCGTTACATGCCCAAGGACTTAATGATGATCCCTAATTATTGTCACCGCTTGCCACGTTTTTATTATTATTATTATTATTTCATTGTTGTCCATAAAAGTTAAAATAACGACACTTCAGGAGAAAGCACAGACTTTGTTTAGGGCCGCAGAGTTTACATGCATTGTTATGGAACAAAGACTGTTTCGTTCCGTTCACTAGGAAGTGGAACAAGGTGCCAAGAGGATAAAAGCATGGCATAGGAATAGACGTTTGGGGTGGGCTGATGCATTCCTACCAGAAAGAGGAGTACATTTTCGCTGTTGGCCTTTTCTCTGCTTTGCAGACGACATGTTGATGAGCAACTCATGACAATACACTATTTTGAGGCAATAGTACATTGCTGATTTGTAACAAACGCTTCAAATTGGTACATTAAATGTCAATTAAAATCGAAAACAGTAAATAATGAGATAACAATGAAAGGCCTAAGTAGAATATATATGCACAATGAAACTATCACTCTACAACGAATTGTATGCTGATATGAAACTTCCTGGTAGATCAAAATTGTGTGCCGGAACCGGGATTTGAACCTGGGTCCTTTGCTTTTGCATGAGACTGTGGCTAAGCCATGTCTCCACCATACTCTTTCTTCCCGGCGTGCTATTCCTACAAGGTTCGTCTGAGAACTTCTATGCAGTTTAGAAAGTAGGAGGCGAGGTACTGGCAGAAGTAAACTTGTGAAGACGACCGTGAAACGTGCCGGGATAACGCAGACGGTAGTGCGCTTGCCCGCGAAAGGCAAACGTCCCATATTCGAATCCCAGTTCTGGCACACATTTTTAACCTACCAGGAAATTTCAGAATATTAAGTACAAATGCAGTATTTATAAGAGGAATGCCATTATGGTCTTGTGCTGCAAGTGATTGGCAGTTACTGTGAAATATCGTGGTAAAACTATTTTTTTGTTTATTTATATTTATAAGAGATTTTAGGACGAAAATATTAATGTATTGATAGTCTGTTTTAGAGTATTAGTTATGGTATATGAGAGTTAAAATGTGCAGGAACCTAACAGGAGAGTTTAAACTGCTGTGGCAGACGAGTACGAATGACATTTATAATCTTCTTTCTCGCATAGACGTAGTTGGCTGTCTGTTTCCAATATGTAGTGATTTTAGAGTGTGTACTTGCGTAGGAACCTAAGAACAAAGTTTAATTACTACGGCTTAAACAAGTAACTTGCGAATGACATGTATGTTCTGCCTTTTAACAAATAGTTGGCTGCTTATAGATGAACATGTTCAGATTTGCAAGTGTGTAATTAGGCAGGAACCTAAGAAAACTGCTTGAATTACTACGATCATTTACGTTTCGTAAGTAAAGGTTCTACTTATCCCAGTAAAATTGGCGCAGGCAGTCCAGTCATGACTGGCAATTGACCTGCATTTATTCATGAATTGGTAAATTGTGGATGACCACAATGTGACTTTACGGAAATATTGTCCGTAGTGTCGCGCAGTTAGTATAATAATGGCCGGCCGCGGTGGCCGAGGAGACTGAGGCGCTTCAGTCACGGTCTGCACGGCCACTACGGTCGGGGGTTCGAATCCCCCCTCGGGCATGGATATTTGTGCCGTCTTTAGTATAAGGTAGTTGATAAGTAGTTTGTAAATTTAGGGACTGATGACCCCGTAGTTAAGTCCCATAAGCTTAACAATCATTTGAATTTGATTTGAGTATAATAATGGTATTGTCTTGAAAGATAAAGGGCCGACAGTGGAATGCAGTTATCGGTTGGGATAGCTGTCAGACAGGTCAGGTATTGGGTTAAACCAACACCACGTCGAGACAAGGCCTCACAACAGCCTATGCAACGTCACACTGACGAGGCCGCGGACGCCAGCTGAATGGCTGGCCGCTAGGGAACGTCAAAAAAATCCAAATGTTTGTGAAGCTTATGGGACTTAACTGCGGGGTCATCAGTCCCTAAACTTACAAACTACTTATGAACTAGCTTATACTAAAGACAGCACGAACATCCATGCCCGAGGGGGGATTCGAATCCCCGAAGGGGAACGGCCTCGCGCATCGCAGCATAGCGCCTCAATGCGCTCGGCCGCTCCGCCGCGGCTGGAGCACGACCCACTACCTCATAGCGTGCAGCCAGTAAGCTGGCAGCCGCGGCCTGGTCAGTATGACGTAGCACGGCCTGTTGTCAGGCCTTGTCTCGACGTGGTGTTGGTTAAACAGAGCAGCCGGTCGAGGTTTTGTCCATATCTCCGCAAATCAGGGAAGACCCAAGCATTGTATGCAAAACTAATGATGGATGTTTGCAGATCGTTTCGTACTGGACCGCCGGCCGCCGTGACCGAGGGGACTGAGGCGCTCCAGTCACGGTCTGCACGGCCACTACGGTCGGGGGTTCGATTCCCCCCCCAGATATGGATATTTGTGCCGTCCTAGTTCGTAAGTAGTTCATAAGTAGTTTGTAAGCTTAGGGACTGATGACCCCGTAGTTAAGTCCCATAATCTATACAAACATTTGAAACATTTTTTTCGTACTCGTGTCTGAAAGACTTCTGTGAGTCCACACTCCAGTAATTAGGAATAAAATAATCTATAAAATTATTACTGCCATCATTTGAGGCATAATTATCACATCTCACGATTCTGAAAATAATTTCAGTATCTCAAAAGTAGGTACTGGCAGAAGTACAGTAATGAGGACGAACCGTGGAGCGTGCCGGAATAAACCAGACGGACGCCCTCTGTAATAAGAAAGCTGACCCAAGAACACATCTAACAACGACGAACAAACAGGACTACAAAATCAAAATATAGAAAAATCAGACTTGAGATAAACAAAATTTTGAGTGCGTCACACAATTTCAATAAACTCTCGTTTACATGATAGCTTATTATCTCTAGTTATCAATTTGAAAGCATCACACTTGTACATATAGTAAGTCCGGGAGAGTTTGCCGCATGCGGTACAGACTACTCTCTCTCACTCTCTCACACACACATACATACACACACACTGGCGCTTTGCAGTTTCACAGTATACGCTGGGTGGCGAGGCAGCTACTTTTGTATCAATGGTGGTAGTTTTGACCGAGTTAGTGTTAATAAACAAGGTAAGTCTCTATACCTTACATGGAAATCTTTTTAGTGTTACAGTTAGTTATTAGATGGTACTAAATAGTAACATACGCTACTGGCCATTAAAATTGCTACACCAAGAAGAAATGCAGATGATAAACGGGTATTCAATGGAAAAATACATTACATTAAAACTGACATGTGATTACATTTTCACGCAATTTGGATGCATAGATCCTGAGACATCAGTACCCAGAACAACCACCTCTGGCCGTAATAAAGGCCTTGATACGGCATTGAGTCAAACAGAGCTTGGATGGCGTGTACAGGTACAGATGCCCATGCAGTTTCAACACGATACCACAGTTCATCAAGAGTAGTGACTGGCGTATTGTGACGAACCACTTGCTCGACCACCATTGACCAGACGTTTGCAATTGGTGAGAGATCTGATTAATGTGCTGGTCAGAGCAGCAGTCGAACATTTTACGTATCCGGAAAGGCCCGTACACGACCTGCAACATGCTGAAAAGTAGGATTTCGCAGGGATCGAATGAAGGGTAGAGCCACGGGTCGTAACACATCTGAAATGTAACGGCCACTGTTCATTGACCAGACGTTTGCAATTGGTGAGAGATCTCATTAATGTGCTGGTCAGAGCAGCAGTCGAACATTTTACGTATCCAGAAAGGCCCGCACACGACCTGCAACATGCTGAAAAGTAGGATTTCGCAGGGATCGAATGAAGGGTAGAGCCACGGGTCGTAACATATCTGAAATGTAACGGCCACTGTTCAATGTGCCGTCGATGTGAACAAGAGGTGACCGAGACGTATAACCAATGGCACCCCATGCCCTCACGCAGGGTGATACGCGGGTATGGCGATGACGAATACACGCTTCCAATGTGCGTTCACTGCGATGTCGCCAAACACGGATTCGACCATCATGATTCTGTAAACAGAACCTGGATTCGTCCGAAAAAAGACGTTTTGCCATTAGTGCACACATTTTCGTCGTTGCGTACACCATTCGCAGGCGCTCCTGTCTGTGATGCAGCGTTATGGGTAATCTCAGCCATGGTCTCCGAGCTAATAGTTCATGCTGCTGTAAACGTCGTCGATCTGTTCGTGCAGATGGTTGTTGTCTTGCAAACGTCCCCATCTGTTGACTCAGGGATTGAGACGTGGCTGCACGATCCTTTACAGCCATGCGGATAAGATGCCTGTCATCTCGACTGCTAGTGATACGAGGCCGTTGGGATCCAGCACGGCGTTCCGTATTGTCCTTCTGAACCCACCGATTCCATATTCTGCTAACAGACATTGGATCGCGACCAACGCCAGCAGCAATGTCGCGATACGATAAACCGCAATCGCGATAGGCTACAATCCGACATTTATCAAAGTCGAAAACCCGATGGTACGCATTTCTCCTCCTTACACGAGGCATCACAATAACGTTTCACCAGGCAACGCCGGTCAACTGCTGTATGAGAAATCGGTTGGAAACTTTCCTTATGTCAGCACGTTGTGGGCGTCGACACCGCGCCAACCTAATCATTCGCATATCACAGCATCTTTTTCCTGTCGGTTAAATTTCGTGTCTGTAGCATGTTATCTTCGTAGTGTAGCAATTTTATTGGCCAAGAGTGTATTTTTAAAACATCTTAGTAGCTGTAGGAACAGTAATTTCTTTTGGATGCCTTTTGATTCTAGTCCGGCCAACTTGGCTGCTACGGTCACAGAGTCATAGGGTGCAGCGGCTATCCCTGATAGATCGGGATACATCCCACGATCTTTGATACTTATTGTCTTGACTGTGGCAGGGAAATTAGGAATATAAGCTAATGATGGAGAGGATTTGTTTGAAAACTCTGAAGTTTAATCTTTAAAAATAATTTTAAATTTAATTCAGTGTTTTGATATAACAAAGATAAACAATTTGTTTGTCAATTCTTCAGTATTTATTTAGACTATCCTTTCACATTATAGCAGTGATAAATACGTAGCAGAATAAAGCGTAAAGTCGCAACAATCACATAGAATTTGTTGAAGGACATTATACTGTCATTAATTATTTTTTAATTGACAAGTGCGATTACGATCGCATAAGCCATATTCATGTGTCACCAAAATAATTAAATTTGTCTAACATACAATCAACATACAATTATTTTCCTAAAACCAGTTGTCAAGTTCCATAACTGATCACAAAAAGAAAATGTCCTAAGTGATTGCAGAGAAACCAGACAGCTCAGAAAAGTGCAATTTATTTCATGCTCAACACACTTCTATGATCGTGTTTTTGATTTCTTTCACATATCAAGTAGTATTATCATTTACAGAAACAAAAGCCGAAATTATGATCGTGAATTGAAAAATAACTCTTCACAGTCAAATGTCCAGCTTTGACTGTTTATTTTCAAATGTATACCGATTTCCGAGTTGGTGGTTAAACTAGTACCTAAGAAAACGCATGCCAGTGGAACGAGTAAGAAGAAAAGGTATATCCGTCCGCATCAGAAATCGTCGTCTGTTTGTTTATGAATATGTTGTGGGCGAGGTACCGCCAATCACGGCGAAAAGGACTGCTACGCCAAAGATCTTCAGCGGCAGTGCAACCTATTTCCGAGAGGAATGCGTCAGTCCCCAACGTCCACTGGGCATAGGCAGCTTCAGGGCGATGGGAACATTCTGAAGCGACTTACAGGGGTCGGCGTGTCTCCAAATAATAAGCGAGGAATGTCTGCCAAACGTTCCATCGAAGCCAATGCAAATCAACTCGTCAGGCTCCACAGAAATCTCAGGCGCCCCACGCATGTATTCATAATGTCTTAATAGAGCGGTTACGTCTACATTCGTTCAGGTTGCAGATTCTGTAGCCATACAGCCAAGTGACAAGTAATAACGATGTGGATGATATGGATTTGCATATGTAATGATTGAATTAGCAGCAATATTGCTTTCTTGTCAGGCAAGGACGTAACCAAAGCAATATGGCACGCCTCGAAGCCGGCCGCGGTGGCCGAGGGGACTGAGGCGCTCCAGTCACGGTCTGCACGGCCACTACGGTCGGGGGTTCGAATCCCCCCTAGGGCATGGATATTTGTGCCGTCCTAGTTCGTAAGTAGTTCATAAGTAGTTTGTAAGTTTAGGGACTGATGACCCCGTAGTCAAGTCCCATAGACTATACAAACATTTGAATACGCCTCGAAATATACTGATATTAGGCCTGATTCCTTCCTAACACCGGCCGAGTTTTGTCTACGGACGTCTAACGACGTCTGTGATTCGCAGGGCTGTCATTTGTCGTCTTTGCTTGTATGTTCTTGGTGCACAAAAAACCTATGTTTTGAACATCGTATCAATATTTCGCATTTTTGCGGTAATTACAAGAAATAAAAGTTTGACGTGTTCTAAACCATGTATGTATTTGTGTCTATTTCATAGCTATTTGGAAAAAAGTGTTGTAGATAACATATCAGCTACATTTGTCAACGAATTTATTATTATCGTATTTATTAACTAGTGTACGATCGCTTTCACTGAGCGAATCAGCTCTCTCACTGCTGTGGCAGGAGAGCGGCGCGTAGCTAACGCCACCTTGTCCCTAGATGGCGTTGGTATAACGTAGCGAGAGAGGCAGGGTTCTACAACAGGCAGTTATAAGCGCGGAAAACATGCGACAATAATGTCATACTTCATAAAAGTTTTTACAGACTTCCAGCTAACAGTCTGCATACAGAGTTCCTTCAGTGTTAACTCACAGTGGTAAAAATAGCAACACAGGTTTCGACATGACAAGTCTGACCATTCCCTTGTTAGTATAAACCAGTCTAAGTAAAACAACAACTTCCAAACGGAAATGTAGCCAAGATCGCTTTATTGCAGTCCTTTATTTTTATGATTACCGGTTTTGATGAACTAAGTCATCATCTTCAGATCAGCATTGTCTACAAAATATTGGTCATTTTCTTGCACAATGCACAGCAGGTGAAGTAACATGAAATATTTAAAACATAAAATTTTCTTTTATGATTTCGTGCAATATTTGGACTTTCCTCAAAACGTGTGCACGCGAACGACCAATATTTTGTCACATAATAAAGGACTGCAAAAAGTGATATGGCTACATTTCCGTTTGGGAGTTGTTGTTTAATTCAATTAGATCGCCTCCTTTCTGCAATGTCAAGTAATGGTATATTAGTAAAATCAGAATATCTTTAGTTATAAATAGAAAAAGAGCCAGAACTGTTTATAATGTGAACTGCCAGAAACGTAAAAGACGAAATAATGCAAAATATAATCATGTTTATATTCTAGGCACTGAAGATGCCTTGTGAATAACGGAGAAACGCATTTAGTAAAAAGAAACCTTGTTTTTTTCTCACTTGTATAGACGGTTCATATAAACAAATAACTACATATTATGGACTAGATTGGTAGGACAAAATCTGAGATATCGAGAAATCGTCAATTTGGCATTGGAGGGAAGTGACTGGGGGGGGGGGGGGAGGGAATCGCACAGGGAGATCGAGAAAGAAATACAAGATGCATGTTCAGAAGGATGTGTACTGCTGTTCTTATTCGGAGACGAAGAGGCTTGCACATGATAGAGTAGCGTGGGGGGTTGCATCAAACCAATGGTTGGACTGAATACCACAGGAACAACAACACAGTAACGCGTGATTTGTTTAGTACTGCATTAATCGTATCATTTTCATTGATTGGCGTTTGGACATTATATTTGTCCACATGCTTCCGAGTGATAACTTTTACAGTACCGAAATTTGCAGCTGTCATCAGACATTAAATCGACAAATGTCGTCAAGGCTCTCTGATATCTATATATTTTCTCAACACGTTCCGGACTGACGCCAGATGACAGCCGACCGGAACGGTGTTCGCCATTACTCGATGAAACTCCTATCTTGAAAGGCTTCCACTAGCCATAAGCTTGCATCTGACCTCCAGCGTTGGATCCGAATGCTTAGTTAAAAAGTTTGTGCATTTATAGATAGGTTTCAGAGTTGCGGTGTTCTTTCGGCCCAAGCTTCGTAAAATCGCAAACGCACGGAAATCGCCTATGGAAATTTGACCATCAACCACCAAACCAAACCACCCAGACCGCAGACAATTGCTTCACTGATTCAAATGTTTGTAAATCTATGGGACTTAACTACACTGGTTATCAGTCCCTAGGCTTAAAACCTAATGAAACTAACTTAAGGACAAACACACACACCCATGCCCGAGGGAGGACTCGAACCACCGACGACGAGCAACCGCGCGCTCCGCAGCAAAGCGCTTTAGAACGCTCGGCCACTCCACCGCGGCTGCACTGATTCCGGAATGATGTATGGAGAGGCAGGTTGAAGCAGTTCAGCGTACTCGTAAACTCAGCGCGGAAATTTCAAATTTGGGAACTTCTGAACACCACATCGCAAATAAAACTCTGTCATTATTGCCAAACCGATTTCAACGTGAAAATATGTTGTACTAGCTGAAAACCCGTCGTTGCCCGGTATGTATTTATTTATTTATTCCTGCCATTTGCATTAGGGCGATGCCCGGTATTTGTTTATTTATTCCTGCCGTTTGCATAAGGGCTGTATCTCTGTAAAATCTCTTGGGAATACAATTAGTAGTAAAGAAGTAATAGATTAAAACTTGGTGCGTGATGAGGCGGTTTTCTATGTACGTTACTGTTTACGTGCTCATATCTCGTGAACTACGTGTCGTACTGTGATACAGATTAGAAGGTACAGTGAACTATATGTGTGTATACTGTCTGTAAAATTTCCTGCGGCTTCAATTTGTAGTGTAGAAATTATAAATTGTTACATCGTACCGAAAGCCGTAGTTTTAGTCCACGAACTGAGGAAAAGTAGTAAGCGAGAAACTTTTTTCATTTCAACATTTTGCTATAGTTGTCAGCGAGAAAAAGTTTAATAAAGGTTTGAAATTATGTTTAAAGTGTGTTGCAAGTCGCTAAGTAATCTCTGTCTCATCTAGCGTATCCATAAAGTCTCGCCGCATTATGTGACAGTTTTTTGGGATTCCTATTGTTTTTGACGTAATATCTTCTGAACTATGTGTTGTATGTGATTCTTAACCCTGCAGCAATTGGTACCTTACGGTAAGGAATGTGTGTACCAAATTTGGTTGAATTCGGTCCAGTGGTTTAGGAGAAAATGAGCAGCATTGTCTGTAAACGCAGCAGTTTTTCGCGCATCTCATTGTTTATGATGTCATATCTCGTGAACTCTTTGTTGTATGTGATTCTTACATTTACGGCAACCGTCCTTATGGATTGAAGCTTACGTGTACAAAATTTCATAAAGATTGGAAGAAAACTGTAGATTTGTATGCAACACGTGCAAATATACGGAAATTCTGCTTTATATATTAGATTTTGTATTCCAACACATCGTAACTGTTTGTATGTAACCGGCATGAAGAAGTCACATTCCTTTACAATTATTAATAACGTGACGCCATTTTAAAGTACTTATGACTAAATTTGGGGTGAAACGAGCGGTAACGGGCCAGGAATAAGGGGAACGACGCATGAACAGCAATCTCGCCATTGATCGGCGTTTCACCGCAGGTGCTGGAGGCTGCTCGTGACAGCAGCTCGCCACAAACTTCAGCATTTATTTTTTCCTGGGGAAAAAATTGCCGGCCGCGGTGGCCGAGGGGATTGAGGCGCTCCAGTCACGCTCTGCGCGGCCACTACGGTTGGGGGTTCGAATCCCCCCTCGGGCATGGATATTTGTGCCGTCCTCATTGTTAGCTAGTTCATAAGTAGTTTGTAAGTTTAGGGACTGACGACCCCGTAGTTAAGTCCCATAAGCTATACAATCATTTCAACATTTTCTATAAAATATAGAAAATTACGGATAAACAAAAATACGTGCACTTTTCGTAAAATTATCCTTAGATATTAAAATTGTGTAAGTATTCGAACACAACGAAAAAAATAAAAAATCTGTTACGGCAGGATTCGAACTACCGACCCCGATAGATGCTGCTACTCCTTCAATGATTGGTACTTACGCTTACTTGCAAAATATCAAAGTCGATTTTTGAGAGTTATAAAAAAAAAAAAAAAAAATCTAAAATACGATACCCATGTGGTCTACTTGTAAGTCTGTCATGCAGTGATCATTCCTGTTGCAGCCCCTGACTGTGTAGAGTGCCCGCATAACAGGCAGTCAAGGCTGGCTGCTGAGCTCCCTTTCGTAGGCGTCACACGCAATAACATAAACATAAACAACGGCCAACAGCAGAAGAAACGGCGCTGTACGGCGGCACTACATTACGGTCCGCCATGTGACAGTGGCCAGCCAATGACAGCGCAGTAGCCGGTTGTAGCCCTCCGCTGATGCCGGCTTGATAAGCGCACCACGGAGTGTGGAGGGCAGTGCAGACTCAGACACCGGCCGCTCCTACGCCGGATCCACCTGCCGCCGCACTCAGCCTAGTTTTCCAAGTAGTGTCGTTGCTTTGCCTTGGCCTAACGCCACGTGTAATAGTTTGTTTATTTGTTCCACTATTATACTTGTTGTTTGTTGTCCCTGCGTGACTATCTGTGTCCTTGACGTTGTGTTGTTGTACGCCCAGAAGGCTCTTTTGTTTAATAAACCGTTGGCAATTTGAGGAGATGTTATCTTTCCTGCAGATTGCAGGACTTAACAGTCATGTTCAAATGTTTGTAAATCAAAGGGACTTACCTATGTTGGTTATCAGTCCCTAGGCTTACAAACTACTTACACTAATTTAAAGTAACTCATAGTAAGGACAACACAAACACTCATACCCGAGGGAGCACTCGAATGGCGAACGGCCGCGCGCCACCGCAGCTGGGCGCCTTAGGGCGCACGGCTATTCTGCCGCGGCGCAGTGACCGTGCTTCACAATTTTGCTTACATATGAATGTTAGGATAAAGTGAACATGTTATTTCTGTATTACAACATCACTAGCAATAAACGTATCGTTATTGGAATCCCGGAAGATCTACTCACATCTTAGTATATTTTCAGCTATTCTGTCTTTGAAATGCAATGCTGTACAAGTACTGCGAGGGAAAATTAATAATTGGTACGAGGTATTCGTATGCACTGGCTCACAAGTCCAACTTAAGGAGTGGTTGTCTTAATACTCGCAACTGCTGGCTGGAAAGTTTAGACCAGTTAACTTGTACGCCTCCTTCGTCATTGTCTTTCAGATGTTTGTAAAGCTTATGGGACTTAACGGCGGGGTCATCAGTCCCTAAACTTACAAACTACTTATGAATTACCTTATACTAAAGACAGCACAAACATTTATGCCCGAGGGGGGATTCGAATCCCAGACGGGGAACGGCTTCGCACATCGAAGCATAGCACCTCAATGCGCTCGGTCGCTCCGCCGCGGCGTCATTTTTCTTTCACCGCACGGCATGGCCGCGTGGTCTAAAGCGTCATGCTACGGACTGGACATGTGAAGCTATCATATCTGACAACCAGTAGTTCATTTCTTTCAAATGCATATTACTGTAAGATGGCGCAGGACATAAAAATTTCTATTGAAGGGCCAAACCAGACAATTGTGTTGCTACAAGATTTTTAAAATAAATTTAGTTTATTTTTGTAATGAATTACTGTATGTATTTTGTATCTTAAACGTCCCTGTTCTTATTAATGTCACATCACCTACAACGATGGGTCTGAAAAGGGTAACGTAAATTTATTGAAATTTTGATTTCGTAATTTTCAGTTTCGGCCGAAACTAGAAGAGGCGCCCAATATTTTGTTACGGTTTCAGTTCCAGCTGCAAATTACGTTTCAGCCTGACTCTAGTTCCTATGAAAAGACACTGCCGATTTCCTTCCCCATCGTTATCCAAAATTCCGAGTGCAAGCTCCATCTCTACAGACCACGCTGTCGACGGGACACGAAACCCTAAGCTTCATTCCTTCCGGGAAAGTATCGCTTATTACCAACACTACTAATATTTCCTCAACACTGCAACAGGACTGTGTCTACATTCGCCGCCTATAAGATTAAACTCGACATTCTACAAGTAGTCTTGGAGTAGCATACTAATTTACCAGGGTTGGAACTTTAATATGGCAACACTGATGTGGAGACGCTATGAAATGGAAAGTACTATTGTGGCTGATAGCGCACGTTGTTGACATACCTACCTTACCTCCGAGCAAATGAACTCGTCCGTCCCCCGTCACCGGCGTGCGCACAATCGATGGAAACAGTCACTTGTGAGCGAGCGGTCTAACGTAACAGTGTCACTATGTTTTCGAAACAGGTACAGTATTACTGTTCGTTTTTGGAGCATCACCCGCGACGAGCTTTGCGAAAGAAGCGACAACACTTTCTGCTGCGCAATCCACCCATCATTTTGCACGTCAATGCGCGGACGCATACAGCGCAAGAGATGTTCAGATGTTTGCAAATCTATCGGACCAAACTGCGTGGTCATCAATCCGTAGCTTACAAACTACTTAATCTAAGGTAAACTAACCTAAGGACAACACACACACCCATGCCCCAGGGAGGACTCGAACCTCCGACGGCGAGCAACCGCGCGCTCCGCAGCGAGGCGCCATACAGTGCAAGCTGTGGCTGCTCTTTTCGGTGGATGAGATTGGGAAGTAATGTACCATCCACCATAATCCCTGGAGTTAAGTCCTTGTGACTTCAGTTTGATTTCGAAGATGAAGGAACCACTTCGAGCATTCGCTTCAGAACGCTCCATTCGCACCATCAACGGAACAGTCTTTGATAACAGTATAGTAAGCTTTCCACATCGCTGGCAACGGGCTCTACACAACGCTGGGCACTACTTTGGAGGACAGTAACAGATGCTAACATGTAACGCTCTTTTATTGATTGTCAATACACTAGAGGTCTGCAAATCGCTGGTTTCGCTCGCTCGTACTCGGTCGAGTGCGCAACGCTCGGCGGTGGAGCGGCGAGTGTGTTACGCTCGCAGCGAGCGTGTTGACACTCGAACCAGGCTGCGTGCGGCGGGGCGGGCAGAGGCCGCACAGTGTAGTGCTGCCGCTGTACTCACGAGGAAACCTGCCCAAGTGTCACTCTCCGATTTTTATCAAATTTGCATATTTTGTAATATATGAAAAACTATGGGACACGTAATTCTTTTAGCGGCGGAAAAACATATTAAGGGGTGAAACTGTCCCTCCAAAATTGGGCTACAATAGAAAAATGGCGATAAGTTAGAGATTAGTGATGCGTTTTTAATGGTTTTTTGTATGAAAGTATCTTTTGATAAAAGAAAAATTTCATATATTCAACTTCGATTAAATAAATAATAATAAAAAAAATTGAGCACAAAAATTGGTCACTTTAGGGGTAGCTGCAGCCCTAATTTTCACTCCCCCTGCGATCTACCTACGCCGATGTCTTATCAAAAGATGCTTTCATACCAATAAATCATTAAAATCGCTTCATTAATCTCTAAGTTATGATTTTTTTAAATTTTAGCCCCAATTTTGGAGGGAACGTTTCACCCCTTAAATATGTTTTTCCACCGCTTAAAATAAATAAAAATAAGGGTCCCACAGTTTTTCATGCATCATAACGAATCCAAATTTCATAAAAATCGGAGAGTGACACTTGGATATGTTTCCTTGTCAGTCGCTTCGGCAGCGCCTCTGTGGCTCTGAGGTGTGGGCTGCTGTTGCGTCTGACGCATACCCGCTAACTAAACGAACTAAAATCAGTCATGCTGTAGACGTGTATTCCTGCATAGTAGCATGTAACCGCAATATCATTATACCGCAAACGAGACAAAAAGGTTGTTTTCACTAAATACAACATTTGATAGTAATGTAAAGGATCTAAAGAGAAACTACGGAACGAACAATGTTTTTATTGCAATATACAAAAGTAAAAGTTACCGTACAACAAAGTATACATCGAAAAGTAGCATTATCCCCAAATTATTCGTTAGTGGAATTGTAATTGCAATGTATTGTTAAAATATCATTGACACTTTGTAGATAGAGTCGAGTTGTTCTATCAGAGAACAGGTTCCCTGCCGCACCGAAAGTGCGTTCACTAGGTGCATTTGAGGTGGGCACACAAAATACTGTTTGCCAATACAGCTAGCTTAGGAAAGAGAGTACTGTTGCGTTTCTACCATTCAAGCAGATCGTCGTCATCACCATCAATTCGTGCTAAATAAAGGTCCACGTCATTGGTGGATTGCGCCTCGCGCATTTCACATTCCAGCCATTCCAAAAACATGCACTTCATTCTTTTGGCTGGTGCACCCGGGTGACATTCTTCAGACGGCCCTAAATAAATATAACTCAGATATCACTGAAAAAGCAGGAGCACCATAAATTCGTACAGCTGTGTAAACAGTTGGAATAAGAGGATTTAAATAGGTGCAGGATATATGAGCGTCAGACCAGCATATGACCCTGACGACGGAATAAAGCGCGGATCCTATATATTGCACAAAAGCTTTCATGCGTTCTTTATTATGTAGATAAGAAAGACGACAGTGGCAGTGGGGAATATATGAATGTTGCAATTGGAAAAATTCCCGTTAAGGACTCATTCGGAAAAGGTAGAGGCGCAGCAACCACGCACGGTGCCAACATGCTACGGGAATATGTATTAACGGGGTGCAACAGAGAGAGATGCACCAACCTAATCTAACGGGTGAACATCAATATCGGAGTATTTAATATCAATATAAAAGACGGACAAAGTATTCCAGGACTTGAGAGTGATAAGAGGAATGGATATAAAATACTATCATTTGCTCGTTAAGACGGCAAGTTACACCTACCACTAAACAGAAATTAACAGTCCACAAAATGGGAACAAGAAAGTAAGGAAGATAATGGAAAACTCATTTAATAAATGATCTTAGCACAGAAACATTATGTTAATCACGTATAATAACGTGTATGGTGAAATACAAAATGTGAAACTGAATAGCTAGTTCAACTGAATCGAGAGAACAGCTTTCGAAGCACCGAGGAAAGGAAACAATTCCAAATTTCGCAGCCAGGAGGTATTCTCTAGCGTCTAGTTTGCTCCCGACACTCGCCTTGGACTCGAGTGGCGCTGCGGTGGGCGACCGAGTGGCGAGCGGGCAGTGTGGACGGTCGGGCCAGTCGAGCGTGCAGGAAGTCGAGCGCAGCCACACGCCTTGCCGCGAGCTGCAGTACCGACATCTGTCGGACTGTCATACAACGACATGTGCCACGTGATTCGAGCGAGCAACCGAGCGACGTGCAGACCTCTACAATAAATTAGTTGCCACTATTTAAATTCCAACCCTCGTATCTGCATATTAGTGTTAGTATGAAAAGTAATTCGAAAGAAAGAAGCGTTGCTCATGATCCGCAACTGTGTTGAATAGGCAAATATTTATTCGGAATTCACAAAATTTTATGACTTCAGCTGCACTACGTAAGAGGGACTATCAAAATAATGTTCAAATGTTGTAATTCTATGGGACCAAACTATGTTGGTCATCAGTCCATAGACTTACAAACCACTTAAACTAAGTTAACCTAAAGACAACACACACAACCATGCCCAAGGGAGTATTCGAGCCTCCGGCGCGGGAGGCCGCGCCATCCGTAACGTGGCGCTCCCGTGGGGCGGGCGAGTCCATGTGTTCGGTAGGTATGTCAACAATGTGTGCTGTCAGCGACAATAGTACATTCAACTGCATAGTGTCTCCACAGTAGTGTTGCCACTATTTACGTTGCAACTCTCGTATACAGAGTATGGCGGATATAACGTATGCACGTGTTCCATCCGTATCATTTACAGCTTGTTATGATCAACATCACTGGTCCAAAGATAGCCCACATGCCAGTGGGGAGACAAATTTTCTAGGACGCTTCTCTATAAATGTCTGGTGTGTTTCATAGACAATCAGTTGATTGCCCCTGTTGTGTTGCCACATGGTCTTACAGGATCCTGTTACATTTTCTTTCAAATGAGCTTCCAGCATTACTGGAAGAGATTCATTTGGATACAAGAATACGTGTGTTCATGCAGCATAACGGGGCACATTCTAGTCGAAAGGTGGCACATAATCTAATCCTAAATTTCCCCGGAAAATGGATCACCACACGGGAATGTCACGGTTTACAAATCTTTGAAGATCGATCGGTAGAAATTGTCACGTTTCTTGTCCACCAAGGTCCCTGGGCGTAACCCCATCGGAGTTTTGCCTGTGGGGATTGCTGTGGCAGCCCCTGACCGTATAGAGTGCCCGCATAACAGGCAGCCAAGGCGGGCTGCTGAGCTCCCTTTCGTAGGCGCTCACACGCAATAACATAAACATAAACAACGGCCAACAGCACAAGAAACGGCGCTGTACGGCGGCACTACATTACGGTCCGCCATGTGACAGTGGCCAGCCAATGACAGCGCAGTAGCCGGTTGTAGCCCTCCGCTGATGCCGGCTTCATGAGCGCACCGACGGAGTGTGGAGGGCAGTGCAGACTCAGACACCGGCCGCTCGTATGCTGGATCCAGCTCCCGCCGTACTCAGCGTAGTTTTCCATGTAGTGTAGTTGTTTGCCTAGGCCTAGAGCGACGTGTAATAGTTTGTCTGATTCTTTGTCCACTATTATACTTGTTGAAACTTCCTGGCAGATTAAAATTGTGTGCCGGAACCGGGACTCGAACCTGGGACCTTTGCCTTTCGCGGGTAAACGCACTACTGACTGTGCTATCCCGACACGACTCACGAGACCGCCTCACAACTCTACTTCCGCCAGTACCTCGCCTCCTACTTTCCAAACTTCACAGAAGCTCTCCTGCGAACCATGCATGACTAGCACTCTTGGAAGAAAGGATATGGTGGATGTACTGGAGGAAGTAAAGTTGTGAGGCGGCGTCGTGAGTCGTGTAGGGATAGCACAGTCGGTAGTGCGCTTGCCCGCGAAAGGCAAAGGTCCCCGGTTCGAGTCCCGGTTCCGGCACACAATTTTAATCTGCCAGGAAGTTTCATATCAGCGCACACTCCGCTGCAGAGTGAGTTTCATTCTGGCATTATACTTGTTTGTTGTCCCTATGTGACTATCTGTTTCTTGATGTTGTGTTGTTGTACGCCCAGAAGGCTCTTTTGTTTAATAAACCGTTGGCAATTTGAGTTGTTATCTTTCCTGAAGATCGCAGGACTTAACAGGGATGGTTGAGAGCCGCGACGGGATAGCCGTGCGCACTGAGGCGCCCTGCCGCAGTGCGTATGGCCATTCGCCGTCGAGGGTTCGAGTCCTCCCTCGAGCATGGGTGTATGTGTTGACCTTAAGTTAGTGTAACTTAGTTTAAGTAGTTTGTAAGCTAGAGACTAATAACCAAGCAGTTAAGTCCCATAGATTTACAAACATTTGAACGTTTGGAATTTTGATGGTTGAGAGTTTAAGTCTGCAAGATGTTCAAATGTTTGTAAACATATTGGACAAACTGCTATGGTCATCAGTCCCCAGACTTACAAATTACTTGTACTAACTCACTCTAAGGACAACACACACACACACTCGTGCTCGAGGGAGGACTCGAACCTCCAGTGGGAACGGCCGCCCAGTCCGTTGCATGACGCCTTAGACCAAGCGGTTAATCCACGTGGCGCGAAGTCTACAAGGAAAACGTATAAACTAGAGCCAATTTGATTATGAATATTGCAGCCGTCATAAAAGATCGTAAAGGGAAGTGCTACACGTGCTGTCATCAAGAAAAGGCCGGCCGCGGTGGCCGAGGGGACTAAGGCGCTCCAGTCACGGTCTGGACGGCCACTACGGTCGGGGGTTCGAATCCCCCCTCGGGCATGGATATTTGTGCCGTCCTAGTTCGTAAGTAGTTCATGAGTAGTTTGTAAGTTTAGGGACTGATGACCCCGTAGTTAAGTCCCATACACTACACAAACATTTGAACATTTGAACTTGTCATAGCGTGCCACAAGTTTTTGCATGCATCCTTCACATTATCGTGAAAAAAAATCTTTTGACAGTAATCCTCTTCTTACACCTAAAATCTGTCCTTGGTGGACAACACTTCAGCTATGATGACGAGCTGAAAGAACATTTTACCACATGGTTGAATACACAGGCGGCAACCTTCTATGAAAAAGGCACACAAAACGTTGTGCCACGCTATGATAATTGCCTACAAAATTTCGGAAACTATGTAGAAAAGTAGTTTAACAGTTGTAGATTTTTGTACAATCAATATTTTTTCTGTATCTGTACCCTTTCATTTTATATGACAGAACGGAACTTACTTTCTGGACGCGCCTCGTATATACTATCACCTTGTAAGATATTTACTGTTCATCCTTAGATGGAGGTGTGGACTTACTGGAATTGTTGTTTAGTGCAGGTGTTTGGCGTAAGCAGCCTTTATAGGCATTGTGAAAGACACCTGCTTTATTTCGAGCACGTTTCAGAGTTGGACTCAGGAAGAACAGCTGCCTACACCGGTTGCGGATTACCCTTTAGAAAACAATCGACGATCGTGTAGCACGTACTTCTACAAAGATACTTTGCAAGTCACATTAAAGTGCATGGCAGAAAGTTCATCGAACCGCTTTTGTGATATTTCTCTACAGTTTCATTGTTTAATAGCTCGCGGGAAAATGAACATCTAAATCGTTCTGTTTTCGATCTGATTTCTCGTATTTTATTGATGATCATGTCTTCCTATGTAGGTGGGTTCTAACAATATACATTCGCATTCGGAAGAGAAGGTTGGTGAATGAAATTTAGCAAACAGATCTCGCCGCAACGAATAACGCCTTTCTTTTAATGAATTTCACCCCAACTCGTGCATCACTTCCGTGACACTCACTCTCCTACATCGCGATAATACAAAACGAGTTGCCCTCCTCTGAACTTTCTCTGAATCGTTCTTCACCCCCTCCTGGTGTGGATCCTACAATGCGCAGCAATACTCCAAATTAGAACGCACAAGTGTGTTGTATGCAGTTTCTTTAGTAGAACTGTTACATCATCTAAGTGTTGTGTCAATAAAACGTAGCCTTTGGTTCGCCTTCCGTACAATGTTTTCAATGTGTCCTTTCCAATCTGAGTTGTTCGTAATTATTATTCCTAGGTATTTGGTTGAATTGACGACCTGTAGATTTGACTGATTTATCCTTTAAATGAAGTTTAACGGATTTATTTTACTGGCCATATGGATGACTTCATACTTATCATTATTAAAGGTCAACTGCCAATTTTTGAACCATGCACATATTTAAATGGTTTTGCAGTTGCTTTTGATCTTATGGTGACTTTACTAACCAATAAATGACAGCAACATCCGCGAACAGTCTAAGACAGCTTCTCAGATTCTCTTAAATCGTTTATAAAAATAAGACACAGTAGGAGCCCTGTAACAGTTCCCTGGGGAACGCCAGGACTCACTTCTGTTCTCGATGACTTTCCGTCAGTTACTACGTACTGTGTCCTTGCTGACAGGAAATCACGAGTCCAATCGCACAACTGTGTCGATATTCCACAAGCACGCAATTTGATTAGAAACACAACAACAAAATAGACAGCTGGCCCATGCGAAGACAAAGAGTAGAAGTGGCAAGCCGTTCATTTCTTCCACTATTCACCCCTATATGGGCAGAATTCTCTCTGGCATACCCCTCAAAAAATGTAGCAGTCAACAGTCTCCTTCGGAGATTTAATCTATTATACTCATTGTTTCCTATTTTTCAGCGAATATTCTTGGAAAATATGGTATCTGCTAAAAATACTTTTCATGCTAACGTCTTAGTTTTAAGGTTTGAAGTGAGTTTCTTAACGTATTTCTCGGAACTGAATGTTTTACAGGGACTTACCTTATCTTCTTGTCATACAGTTTTTTGCTACGGTTTCCTTCGTTTTGTTTACATCCTGTTTAAGTCGTAACGTCTGAGTATTTTCCAGCTAAAGAAAATCTACTGTAAAATTTGCATTGTGCAATAAAACAAGATCATATCGCTGTGATAGTTTAACATTTCCGTTGTTATCAGTTGTGTTACATAAGTATACACCCGATAGTATAATTATATATTTTTATTTAAATGTAAAATACAACGTAATATTACTTTCTTGAAAATAAAACAGTTTTAAAGACATTATTGATAGATCTGAAGCATTGAATTAAAATTTGTGGTGCGGCCAGGAATCGAACCCGGACCTCCATGCTTACGAGGCAGACGTCTTAACCGTTAGACTAGCCTTGGAATTCAGCTTCTTTGTTCCAAAGCTAATTGCCACTACTGCCAAGGCTCTCCATGCAGCGGAATAGCACCTCAGCAATGGACATGGTGGAACAATCCTGTTATGATGATATAAATATCAATTAATACAAATAAAGATTCCGGAGACGGATTTGCGTCTCAAATATGTCAAAGACATTATTGATAGATCGAAGCATTGATATTTATATCACCATAACAGGATTGTTCCACCATGTCCATTGCTGAGGTGCTATTCCGCTGCATGGAGAGCCTTGGCAGTAGTGGCAATTATCTTTGGAACAAAGAAGCTAAATTAAAGTTTGTGTTGTGGAGGGAAATCATACATAGACTATTCCAAGGCTAGTCTAACGGTTAAGATGTCTGCCTGGTAAGCATGGAGGTCCGGGTTCGATTCCTGGCCGCACCACAAATTTTAATTCAATGCTTCAGAGCTATCAATAATGTCTTTGACATATCTGAGACGTAAATCCGTCTCTGGGATTCTTTATTTGTATTAATTGATATTTAAAACAGTTTTAATTTGATGCACCCTAGTAGTCGTAGCTTGATGCCACTTCGGAAACCATACAATTTTGATTAAAAATCTGGAGAACGGTCCTGTTCCTCCATAGTTGGCACTGCATTGCAGGTGCTTCCACTAACTCTGGAGTTCAGAAGCAGCTGTTACCCGATACAATCCGCTGTGCTATACTACCCCACTTCCAGAAACCCCTGTCAGCGCAGCGGCAACGTTAACGACGATGGAAATGTAGGGCAAACGTCCGACAGTTTACTCGGGCAGGGAGATCGGCTGTATTACACCGCCAGGAGACTGAAGCATCACAACCACCAAGTTTCCGAATTAAATGTTGCAGTATTTGTATTAACTTTTACTCGAGAAAAATACCTCGCACTACGTACCTAATATATGAGAGTGGCCGAATCAGCTGACATAGAAATACATTAGTAAAATTCCCGATTTCAGAAGGAATCAGACGTTTGATTAGCTACCTTATACATAAGCCATTGAGCTAAATATATGACATTTTGTATTTAATCGAGAAAAATTTTAGTAAATTATAGTATGAAATTGTGTTTGAAGCTTGTGGGAAGTCCACTCATTATCAAACACTGGCTAACTATACGGTAATTTGCGCATAATTTTACGCAAAAGCTAGTTTATCACGCACCAAATCGTCTATCCCGTCATATCTCCCGAAATATGTGTCGTTCAAAATGTTCAAATGTTTGTAAATCTATACACATACACACACACACACACACATCCATACCCCAGGGAGGACTCGAACCTCCGACGGCGAGCAACCGCGCGCTCCGCTGCGAAGAGCTTTACACCGCTCGGCTACTCCACCGCGGCCATATGTGTCGTAGAATGAGATAATGTTGCAAGTACATCCAGTAATATACTTAAATACAATCTACAAAGTGTGTTGCAGAGCCGCGGTGGAGTAGCCGAGCGGTCTAAAGCGTTTCGCTGCGGAGCGCGCGGTTGCTCGCCGTGGAGGTTCGAGTCCTCCTTGGGGCATGTGTGTGTGTGTGTGTGTGTGTGTGTGTGTGTGTAGTCCTTAGGTTAGTTTACCTAGGTTTAAGTAGATTATAAGCTACGGACTGATGATCACGCAGTTTGGTCCGATAGATTTACAAACATTTTTTGTGTGTTGCGAATACAGTATCAAGGAAGTAATACATTGGAACGTCACCACTGATGCTCAAATTTGACTGCATGAGCAGCGAATATGTAGTAGGCTATAAACTTCTCCCATTCCGTCTTTTTTTTTTGGGGGGGGGGGGGGGGGGCTGAGCGAAAGATTCGTAAAGGACTGAAATTACGTGTGGAGTTTGTACGCTTATCAATATTTTCAAATCAAAATGTTCAAATGTTTGTACAACCTATGGGACTTAACTACGGGGACATTAGTCCATAAGCTTACAAACTACTTATGAACTAGCTAAGACTATGGACGGCACAAATATCCATGCCCGAGGGGGGATTCGAACCCCTGACCGTAGTGGCCGTGCAGACCGTGACTGCAGCGCCTCAGTCTCCTCGGCCATCGCGGCCGACTCAATATTTTCGACGATTACTATGAAGGTAATGTAGCTCATGTAAAATTTAGAAAGACTGTTATTTCAATCAAAAACTAGTTTTTTCACACATCTCAGTGTTTACCAAGCGAGATGGCGCAGTGATAACACAAAGGACTCGCGTTCGGGAGGACGGTGGTTCGAACCCGACTCCAGTCATCCTGATTTAGGTTTTACGTGATATCTCTAAATCACTCCAGGCAAATGCCAAGATGATTAATTTCAACGGGCACGGCCGACTTCCCTCCTCATCACTGACAGAAATTACCCAAGCATATGCTCCTTCTCTAATTACTACAATGCCTTATCTAACAGTAAATAACATGCAAACACGTTTACAAACCTTGTACCGTTTATTCAAATGTACGTCTTTCACTGAACCTAGGAAATCGGTGATATTGCTGGATTCTGTGAAATCGTGATATTGAGATCTATAAAAATTCCATGTCAGTGTGGTATGGCTTATATAAGCTAAGACCACACGCACTATGGAAGAATGCTGCACGAAAGTCCAACGCCTTTTGCAACCGAGCAAGTCTGTTATTGATAAACATTGCATTTCCACCAGACACATCAACGGAGTATGATAAAACGGTAATGTTGATCACAGAAACATCTTTTTGAGACTCCATTATTAAACAATTGGTAGAATGAGGCGTCGCGGAAAATCTGATGACCCAGGACAAGGGCTCCAACTAGATAATGCATGGAACAACACCGCCCAAAGACAAGGCCTCACAACAGTCCGTTTCACATCACACCGAAAGGTCGCAATCACCAGCTGACTGGCTGGACGCTATGAAGCAGTGGGATGTTCCCCAGTGGCCAGCCAGTCAGCTAGCGATGGCGTCCTCTCGGTGTTATGTGACATAGACTGTTGTGAGGCCAAGGAGGTTAAAATAAGGGGAGGTGCTGCTGCTATGCTAAGCTTTGCTAGCGACTGAATTCAGTCTGCCATGTTGCAGAGCCAAGGAAATGTTTTTCGATTAAAGTACTATGTGGTTTTTGCCATGTTAACTTTCATGTATTTAAATGACTGTCATTTCTGAGTACATATTTGATATAGTATAGATTTGTGTACAACTACACACCTACCATATACCTGAACTGTAATTTATTAACGCAAAATCTTATTCTGAAAGTATGACTTAGATACCGGTATAATACGCAAATGATTTACAAGAATTGAAATTATCAGCTGTAGTAGTTCACAGGAAATGTAGAACAAGATTTTTCTAATAATAAAAATCCCAGCTGTATCACTTTCGTAGGTTCAGTACTGAACAGACGATTTTTATGTTGAATACACACCAAAATTCTTTCTACAGGTTCCACGACATTACATATTCATACTAAAATTTTGTACCAATAGGTCTTTGAAATTTCAAGAAAACTATATGTCGTAAAAATGAAAACTGGAAGTTACTGAGGAAAAAACGCCGAAACAAATAGTAAGCATTAACATAGCAACAAAATTTTTTGGGTAAAATAGCAGGTGTCTGTTTTCACTGCTTGTATATCCATAGATAAGTACCACTTTCAACTCAGAATGCAATAATACTTGCTCGAACACTCGTCACCAAAAATGTTATTGGCTCCGCAATATAGCGACAATGGCTTTGTTTGTTTGTATAGCTTATGGGACTTAACTACGGGGTCATCAGTCCCTAAACTTACAAACTACTTATGATCTAGCTAACACTAAGGACGGCACAAATATCCATGCCCGAGGGGGGATTCGAACCCCCGACTGTAGTGGTCGTGCATACCGTGACTGACGTGCCTCAGTCCCCTCGGCCACCGCGGCCGGCGACAATGGCTTTACGTCAGAAGATACTACATTTGCACTGTGTGGAATGGGAAGATCTTTAATTTTGTTAACCAGGACCACTAAATTTACTATTCCAAATTGATTTTGATGCCGGAGTGTAATTCTTTGACAATTTTGTAGCTTGGTGCAGTAAAGGGTGGTTTACTACCCAAATAACAAAACTCATCTACAACTCTGTCTCATAACCTAATCTAATTCCTTCAGCGTCGCCTGATTTTCTTAGACTACATTCCATTACCCTCGTTTTGCTCTTGTTATCGTTCATCTTACAACCTCCTTTGACGACGCTATCCATTCCGTTCAATTTCTCTTCCAGGTCCTTTGTTGTTTCTATCAGAATTACAATGTCATTGGCAAACTTCAAAGTTCCCTGAACTTTAATTCGTTGTCCAAATGTCTCCTTCCATTTCTCGACAGATTGCTCAATGTAGAGATTGAGTAACACTGGGGAAAGACTACAACCCTGTTTTACTATCTTCTCAACCTCTGCGTCACTTTCATACCGTTCCATATATTTTACCCATGCTACATTCAAAATGTGAAAGAATGTGTTCCAGTCAACAATGTCTAAAGCTTTCTCCACATCTACAAAACGTAGAAACGGAAGTTTCAAAATTTACAGATGTTTGCAAATCTGAGACTTAACTACTGTGGTGATCAGTCCCTACACTTACAAACTACACTACTGGCCATTAAAATTGCTACACTAAGAAGAAATGCAGATGATAAACGGGTATTCATTGGACAAATATATAATACTAGAACTGACATGTGATTACATTTTCACGCAATTTGGGTGCATAGCTACTGAGAAATCAGTACCCAGAACAACAACCTCTGGCCGTAATAACGGCCTTGATACGCCTGGGCATTGACTCAAATAGAGCTTGGATGGCGTGTACAGGTGCAGATGCCCATGCAGCTTCAACACGATACCACAGTTCATCAAGAATAGTGACTGGCGTATTGTGACGAGCCAGTTGCTCGGCCAACATTGACCAGACGTTTTCAATTGGTGAGAGATCTGGAGAATGTGCTGGCCAGGGCAGCAATTGAATACTTCGGTATCCAGAAAGGCCCGTACAGGACCTGCAACATGCGGTCTCGCATTATCCTGCTGAGATGTAGGGTTTCGTAGGGATCAAATGAAGGGCAGAGCAACGGGTCGGAACAGATCTGTTCAAGTTGCCGTCGAGACGTGTAACCAATGGCACCCCATACCCTCACGCCGGGTGATAAGCCAGTATGGCGATGACGAATACACACTTCCAATGTACGTTCACCGCGATGTCGCCAAACACAGATGCCACCATCATGATGCTGTAAACAGAACCCGGATTCATCCGAAAAGATGACGTTTTGGCATTCGTGCACCCAGGTTCGTCGTTGCGTACACCATCACAGTCGCTCCTGTCTGTGATTCAGCGTCAAGGGTAACCGCAGCCATGGTCTCCGATCTGATAGTCCATGCTGCTGCAAACGTAGTCGAACTGTTTGTGCAGTTCCCTGTTGACTCAGGGATCGAGACGTGGCTGCACGATCCGTTGCTACCATGCGGATAAGATGTCTGTCATCTCGACTGCTAGTGGTACGAGGCCATTAGGATCCAGCACGGCGTTCCGTATTGCTCTCCTGAACCTACAGATTCTATATTCTGCTAACAGGCATTGGATCGCGACCAACGCGAGCAGCAATGTCGCGATACGATAAAGTGAAATCGCGATAGGCTACAATCCGACCTTAATCAAAGTCGGAAACGTGATGTTACGCATTTCTCCTCCTTACACGAGGCATCACAACGGTTCACCAGGCCACGCCAGTCAACTGCTGTTTGTGTATGAGAAATCGGTTGGAAACTTTCCTCATGTCAGCACGTTGTAGGTGTCGCCACCGGCGCCAACCTTGTGTGAATGCTGTGGAAAGCTAATCATTTGCATATCACAGCATCTTGTTCCTGTCCGTTAATTTTCTCGTCTATAGCACGTCATCTTCGTGGTGTAGCAATTTTAATGGCGAGAAGTGTACTTAAACTAAGTACAAGACACACACACACACCTATGCCCGAGGGAGAACTCGAACCTCTGACGGCGAGCATCGTGCGCTCCGCGGCAAGGCGCCTTAGAGCGCTCGGCGATTCCACCGCGGCAGACAACGTAAACTTACCTTTCTCTGCTCTAATAAGGTAAGTTGTAATGTTTTGCCTCGTGTGTTCCTAAATTTGTCTTAAATCCAAACTGATCTTCCCCGCAGTCGAATTCTACCAGTTTTTTCATTCGTCTGTAAATAATTCATATTATTATTTTGTAATAATGACTTACTGAATTGATAGTTCTCTAATATTTACACTAGTCTGAATATGAAATCTTCAAATGTTTGTAAAGCTTATGAGACTTAACTGCGGGGTCATCAGTCCCTAAACATACAAACTACATATGAACTAACTTATAC
The DNA here is from genome assembly GCA_026315105.1 of Locusta migratoria. NCBI lineage: Eukaryota > Metazoa > Arthropoda > Insecta > Orthoptera > Acrididae > Locusta > Locusta migratoria. Next base: position 351,819,224 of record CM048755.1, on the reverse strand, counting down.
TAATGGCAGCACAATCATCCATGCCCGAGGGGCATTCGAACCCCCCAACGGGGAACGCCCTCGCGCATCGGAGCATAGCGCCTCAATGCGCTCAGCCGCTCCGCCGCGGCTCTGAATAAGATATCTACAGACGATAGCACTAATACAATGCTGTCATCCGAGACACACTGTATACTGAAATTGTTTAAAGCGTTTAGAAGTTGGTAATTTTAATATCAGTGTGAAAATCTTTAGCAAATGTAAATTACCAACTTATGGGGATATTTTTATATTGAACATAGTATTGTTTTATTTTACGTGCGTCGTTTTTCTGAGGTCAGAGAGTCCGCCTCCGTAGCTCAGTGAAAGCGTCGCTGACTACCACGCAGGAGGCCGGGGTTCGATTCCCGGCAGGGGACTGGGTGTTGTGTGTTGTCCTAATCATCATCATCATCATCTCGTCATCATTGGCACGTAAATCGCCCACGCGGCGTCAAATAGAAAGACTCACACTCAGGCGGCCGAACAATCTCGTAAGGGACCTCCCGGCCAAGAAAGCCATACGCTCATTTCATGATGTCAGAGAAGTCTCGAGATACGCATTGTTCTGGCGCTGTGATTGACTAGTGAAATTGTGAGTTTTGTAGCGGTATTAGAGACTGCTCTCGCAGCTGTGGTGGGTAAGCTCGTGGTCCGGCGCTCGTGTCGGGGAATATGGAATAGCCCGCGGCTGGCTAATCCCCGGTCAGCCTCCCCTAAATAAGCACTCTCCCCCTGTCAATATCCACTCCTCCTCCTCGCGAATCACCCGCCTGCCGGCAGCGTACGCCTCTCAGCCCACATCCGGCACGGATGCCTCACGGCTCTAATAACACTGGCTTTGCCTACTTAGCCACAAGTGAACCCCCGCGTACAAAACAGCTTCAAACCTCTGATTACTTTACAGGAGCGTTACCGTGTACAAATATTTTACCACATTACCTTCCATATCGAAATGATGCGCTGTTCACCCCTGTTTGAATTTCAAAATTGGGTAGTCGGCAACAACCGATAGTCGTTGAGAGTTTCATTCTCTGCCCAGTCTGAAAGAACTGTTCGAATGTTTGTTAAGCTCAAGGGACTTCTACATCTACATGGGATACTCTGTAAATCACATTTAAGTGCTTGGCAGAGGGTTCATTGAATCACCGTTATACTATTTATCTCCGATTCCATTCTCGAATAGCGCGCGGTAAGAAAGAACACCTGAATCTCTCCGTTCGAGCTCTGATTTCTCGTATTTTATTCTGATGATCATTTCTACCTATATGCCGGCCGCAGTGGCCGAGGGGACTGAAGCGCTCCAGTCACGGTCTGCACGGCCACTACGGCCGGGGATTCGAATCCCCCCTCGGGCATGGATATTTGTGCCGTCCTTAGTATTAGCTAGTTCGTAAGTAGTTTGTAAGTTTAGGGACTGATGACCCGTAGTGAAGTCCCATAAGCTATACAAACATTTGAACATTTTTCTACCTATGTAAGTGGGAGTCAACAATATATTTTTACATTCGGAGGAGAATGTTGGCGATTGGAGATTCGTAAGTAGCTCACGCCGCAGCGATAAGCGCCGTTGTTGTAATGATTCCCATCCTAGATCCTGTACCATTTCCGTAACGCTATCTCCCCTGTATCGTGACAATACGAAACGAGCTGCCCTTCTTTGTACTCTTTCGATGTCCTCCGTCAAACCCACCTTATAAGGATCCCACACTGGACTGCAATACTCCAAAAATGGACGGACAAGCGTAGTGTATGCAGTTTCTTTTGTAGTTCTGTTGAATGTTTTAAGGGTTCTGCCAATAAAACGCAGTCACTGGTTCGCCTTTCCCACAACATTATGTACGTGTTCTTTCCAATTTAAGTCTGAAGTAATAGTAATTCCTAGGTATTTTGTGGAATTTACGGCCTTCACTTTTGATTGATTTATCTTGTAAACAAAGTTTAACGGATATCTTTTCGTACTCATGTGGACGACTTCACACTTCGCATTATTTAGAGTCAATTGCCAATTTTTACACCTTAGTGATAAAATCAAATGTTTGTACAGCTTATGGGACTTAACTACGGGGTCATCAGTCCCTAAACTTACAAAATACTTACGAAATAGGACGGCACAAATATCCATGCCCGAGGGGGGATTCGGACCCCCAACCGTTGTGGCCGTGCAGACCGTGACTGAAGCGCCTCAGTCCCCTCGGCCACCGCGGCCGGCACCATAGTGATATCTTATTCAGATCGTTCTGCAGTTGGTTTTTATCTTCAGATGATTTTACTAGACGGTAAAAAGACAGTGTACTAGAGAACACTTACGAGGACTATTACAGTCGTGTCTTCAATTCCTATAGCAAACTAATAAAGCGCTATAAGTGCATCAAAAGCAAATGAAAATGCACATTAATTATAAATTATGGCCGCGCGGGAGTAGCCGAGCGGTCTGGAACGCCACGTTACGGATCGCGCGGCCTCCCGCGTCGGAGGTTCGAATCCTCCCTCGGGCATGGATACGTGTGTTGTCCTTAGGTCAGTTTACCTTAGTTTAGGTAGTTTGTAAGACTAGCGAGTAATGATCAACGTAGTTTGGTCCCATAGAATTAGAAACATTTGATTTTTATAAATTATGTTTCTAGGAAACGGGAAGCGGGTGCACGTTTCAAATGAAACAGACTGTCGCAATTATAAACAACAAAAGAGTATGTAATACCGCAAATTTATGGTGCAAGGAGATATGGATCTACAGTTCACTGTTGGCGTCTGCAGAAAATGTTCAAATGTTTCTAATCCTATGGGAACAAACTACGTTAATCATTAGTTCCTAGAATTCGAACCTGCAAACCGTAACGTGGCGCTCCAGACCGCTTAGCTACTACGGCGCGGCGGCTTCTGCAGATGTGGGCACTAGAAGGGGCTAAAATTGTTGGCTTCGTCAGTTTCAAAGCGTCCATTTCCTTTGTAGACCATCTCAAGGCTGAATATAGCTTTTCATCCAGGTATATTACCCCATTTGTCACACGTAAGGTCATAGAAGACGATAACACTACAAGTCTGAAGGCACAACAGTTTGTGGAGGAAGTGAACGTGTTTATAACAGAGGAGGGTGTGGATAAAGGTAATGTTTGGAACAGTGATCGGAGTCAATTCCAGTATGAAACGTCTTCAGCATCAACACTCTCCTACACAGGAGACAAAACTACAGGTAGTATGTTGCAGTCTGCACATAGCTCTACCCACAGATACACAATTGATGTGGCTTTATCAGTAGCAGGCAGATTAGCAAACAAGTTGTACATCTGTTATCAAGAGACACTTCGTTTCGCTCTGTTAAAATGTTACTTGAGGTTCAATACAACGTTTTGCATCGAAATAACGTACGCTACTGCCCTGTTTATGATTGCCAAGTATGGATTCGTGCGGTTCCGAGCGTTCGAGGTCAAAGGTGTCCCTTCCTAGTTCTTCATTTTTAAGTAGGCACTTTTTATTGTATTTTCCCTGTTTTATTTATTTTCATCTTGGGTTTGCACCTGTTCTCTTTCAGTGCAACCTGGGGGTCGCGGCCCCCATGGGGGTCGTTAGGTCTTGCTCGGGGGGTCGCAGTCACTGTAGGAAATACTTCCCCCATGAAATTTCTAGCCCAGTGGATGTCTGAACACTAGCGGTTCGATAACATAAAAGACAGCTCTAATAAAAGTGAATGTATTTTACATTAGAATTACATAATTCCTTGTTAACATTTATTCTACTTTGAATAGCACACTGTAGATTGTTTTACAATAAATACAGTTGTGATATTACAGATATAGGGGGAATTTGATAGTTTCCATGTGAAAGACGGGTCTTGCCAGACTTTTGGGTTCCCCCAGCCGTCCGGTTACCAGTTTGGACCTAGTGAATGGAATACAGGTAGTCAGGGTTTTCCTAATGTGCTCAGAAACAGGAAGCTACTGTCTTGGATGAGCGAGGGCGGCTATTCCAGATTGCAACTGTGATATTCAAATGTATAAAATTTTGAAAGGGAAATTGTATTATAAGATGAGGCGTTAGGATCCGCAGAAGGATACAATTTTGGGAGCAGGGGGAACATGCTTTCAAACGCTTGGGAAGGGACTCGTAACTTGGACGTGGTGGTGAAAGGTTGTGACGCTGGGCGGTCTTCAAATGTTCAAATGTTTGTTAAGCTTATGGGACTTAACTACGGGGTCATCAGTCCCTAAACTTACAAACTACTTATGAACTACCTAATCCTAAGGACGGCACAAATATCCATGCCCGAGGGGGGATTCGAACCCCCGACCCTAGTGACCGTGCAGACCGTGACTGGAGCGCCTCAGTCCCCTCGGCCACCGCGGCCGGCGAAATGTTCGATGGACTACACTAATTTACGAGTGACAATTTGGAACTTTTACTATCGAGTGCGTGTGATAGTTATAGTGCATCTCATGAACAGTAATTGGGGAAATATTCAGTTATTTACCGATATATAAAGTATGACCACCTCCGTATTTCATGTCTAATAAAAGTAATAAACTCCATTTATAAAGAATTACTTCGTGAGTGAATCATTCTTTATCTTAGAATCCACTTTATTGGTTATTCAGAAGTTTAATTTATGTTTGTTTAAATATATTTTCACGTCATTATATGCAGATTAATAGACTGGCTAAACTACAGATTAATCATTGATCTTGTTTAAACAGATTGGGTAGCTGTTTAGGGCATAGACGCTGATATACATAACTCACGCCTATGTACAGAGACAACGAGCCATATACTTTTACTACCCTTAGTTATGTATTGCCCAATTCTTATTGGTGAATACCGATAGGAAGGCCGCACAGTGTTAACGATGAATAGACGAAAAACATCATGACCGTTTACGGGAATCAGTTGATACCTAATTGGACAAGTTGCAGTTAGTAATTGTTGATAATTCGAACACAAATCCTGTGCCTCCATTACAAACAGACCACACACAGCCGCGGCAGAATAGCCGTGCGCACTAAAGATATTCCTTAAAGGATAATATTCCAATTATATATTTTTGACGACGTTACAGCGTTCATTTTAATGAAATAAACCGCAAATTACGATCACTTATGGAATCACTTTACTAGGCTTAGATGGAATACCAAAGTGCGGCGAATGAAAATTTGTGCCCGGCCGGGATACGAACCATGAGGTTTCAAGACACAATTGTCGTCAGGAGCCCAGCCTCGGGCTGGGTAATAGGAAAGAAACAGCGTGGCGAATGGAGATTTGTGTGTGGCGGGAGACGTGCAGGGAAGAGTCCTCTGCAGTCGGGCTGGTTACTGTGTCCTCGGTGGCGGAGTGGTTAACGCGTCTGCCTAGTAAGCAGGAGCTCCCGGATTCGAATCCCGGCCGGGCACAAATTTTCATTCGCCGCACTTCGGTATTCCATCTAAGCCTAGTATAGTGATGCCATAAGTGATCGCAAATTGCGGTTTATTTCATGATAATAATTCCGTTGTGTCTTATCTGAAATTAGAAACACTTGTTGTGCAAAAGATATTACTCTGGCGGAAATTATCTGAAGGTAGAATGTGTCCGCCGGCCGCAGTGGCCGAGCGGTCTGCGGCGAGACAGTCACGGTCTGCACGGCCGCTGCGGTCGGGGGTTCGAACCCCCCCCCCCCCCCCCTGAGGCATGGGTGTTTGTGCCGTCTTTCGTATAAGCTATTTCATAAGTTGTTTGTAAGTTTAGGGACTGATGACCCCGTAGTTTAGTCCCATAAGCTCTACGAACATTTTAGAAAGTGTTCCATTAAAAATAAATAAATAAAATAATATAAAGAATTTCATTCTATAGGATATAATACTATACATTATTTTTTACAAGAAACCAGTGTCAACAGAAAGAAGATGAAGTTGGTTGGTTTAGAAATCTCTCAAATAGTAGCGGTATGGCTTGAGGGAGGGTGGGGAGGTCGCTGAATATTTTTTTCTTCGAAGGGCTATCGCGTATTTAACCCTTTCATTCCCACATTATCAATTCAGTTTGGGAAGAATTAAAATTCATTATTTTCTGTATTAATACAGTACACTAAAAGTAAGATGTGCGATTTAAAATTTTTGATCGAATTATTTTTTTATGTCATGTATTTCATGCGCAACACATACTTTTGTATCGGGGTATTTTATTAACTGGGACGTTATTTCTTTGACAGATAACACTGCCAGATCAATAATGCTAGCATAATATTCGCCACTGCTGAAATAAAACAAGATGATCCACGCTCACGCTCACATTCGGCCGCCACGTACAGACGGCAACGTAACACAATCTCCATGACGGTTAAATTGATGCTTCAGAAGTGGCTACACGCCGTAACAAGCAGCAAAATGTACTAGAAGATGTTGTTCATCACCAACCATGCGACTTTAAAGGCTGATACACAAAATCTCTATCTATATAAAAGCGAAAGGACACTCATTCACACACTCACTCACTGGCTAAACACTAAATCTCGAAAACTATTTCACCTATGAAGCTGAAATTTGGCAGGAATGTGGTTTATGGGTAGAATACGTCAGCTAAGAAACTATTTTGCGATAAGACCGATAGTTCAGGAGATATGACGTCATAAACAATGAACTTCCCCGTATTGCGGCACGTGATAGTGTGACTTTATTAGTCCACTATTTGAGAAGGAGAGGACTTAGCGACTTGCAGCAAACTTCAAACATAATTTCAAACCTTTTTCTCGCCGACAGCCCCAGCAAACTGATGATAGAAAAAAGGTTGGCGCTTACTACTTCTTCGGCGTTCATGAAGTAAAATTATGGCATTTGGCATTACGTTACAATTTATTACTCGTAAACTATTTATTGTATTCGCGAGAAATGGTACAGACAGTGTACACACATACCACTAGACGTACGTTCGAAATTTTATCATAGTACGACGCACAGGTCATGAGATATGGAGTAATAAACAATTACGTTAATGAATAACAGCCACATCACACATGACGTTTTGATTTGTTACGTCTTTCCTACTAACTCTATTCGCGATGTATTTTGCAAACGTTTTACATGTGCACCACTGGAAGTACCTTCGAAATAATATCGTATTGCGACATATAGTTCAGATGCTATGACGTCAAAGACATTGAAATACATAAAACGTCGCCCTAAAAAGGATGAGGTTGTAATTTACTACGTTTTTACTACCAAATCAATTTACAACACATTTCGCAGGCAGTTTCCTAATATTCTTCTCTACGAAACTGGTAAATAATGTCTTTGTAGGACCCATAATTCACTCACTGACGATACACGAAATCTCTAAAACTACTGCACCTATGAATCTGAAATTTTACCAGTATGTAGTTTAAAGGTAGAAGATGTTAGCTAAGAAAGTATTTACTATAAGACGGAATGAAGGTGCATGTGGAGGATACTTTTCCTACAGACTGACGAAATCTACAGTTTCATTAGGACCTTCACGAAACTTAGCACGCTTGACCTTCAAAAGGAAGGTCACTGTCTACCTAAAGTTTCATACGGTGGAAGGGGGAGAGTATCTTGCAAGATAAAAACGAATCCTTAAGTATGTTGGTCGCGCCATAACTTGAGAACGGCTCGACGGATTTCACAGATCCTTTTGTTGTTGTTTTCGTTATTCTCAGAACGCAGGTTGTATAAAATAAAACTGGAAAATTTGAGAACAACAAAGTGCGTTTTCAATGTGACTCTTCGTTTCTATTGCATACAAATACATAATTCTGTTTCGATATTAATGAAATTTGGCACACTTCACCATAAAAACAAGAGCAATGTCACTGTCTGGATAAAATTTCGGTCGGTGCACGGTGGAGGGTACATGACATACGAACTTTGACAAAATGAATAGGTTTTCATAGGTATTGATGAATTTTTGCACAAGGTCACAAGATACATACATGTTCGTATGGTATGTGACAGAGGGTGCCTTGCAAAAAACATTGCCGAGAAATGGATAGGTGGAAGCGAACAGAGACATGGGAAAGGAAGAGATGAATGGAGATAGAGGGGAGGTGTACTACGAGAGTGTAGAATAAACATTCGGGCAACGCCGGGTTTACATCTACATGGGATACTCTGCAAATCACATTTAAGTGCCTGGCAGAGGGTTCATCGAACCACCATTATACTCTTTATCTCCCATTCATTCTCGAATAGCGCGCGGGAGGAAAGAACACCTGAATCTCTCCGTTCGAGCTCTGATTTCTCGTATTTTATTCTGATTTCTACCTATGTAAGTGGGAGTCAACAATATATTTTCGCATTCCGAGGAGAATGTTGGCGATTGGAGTTTCGAAAGTAGCCCACGCCGCAGCCATAAGCGCCGTTGTTATAATTATTCCCATCCCAGATCCTGCATCATTTCCGTAACGCTGTCTCCACTGTATCGTGACAATACGAAAAGAGCTGCTCTTCTCTGGACTCTTTCGATGTCCTCCGTCAAACCCACCTGATAAGGATCCCACACTGGGCAGCAATACTCCAAAAATGGACGGACGAGCGTATTGTATGCAGTTTCTTTTGTAGTTCTGTTGCGTCTGGTTCGCCTGATAAGGATCCCGCACTGGGCAGCAATACTCCAAAAATGGACGGACGAGCGTATTGTATGCAGTTTCTTTTGTAGTTCTGTTGCGTCTGGTTCGCCTTTCCCACGATGTTATCTACGTGTTCTTTCCAATTTACGTCTGAAGTAATAGTAATTGCTAGGTATTTTATGGAGTTTACGGCCTTCACGTGTGATTGATTTATCTTGTAAACGAAGTTTAACGGATTTCTCTTCGTACTCATGTGGACGACATCACAATTCTCATTATTTAGAGTTAATTGCCAATTTTTACACCACAGTGATATCTCATTCAGATCTTTCTGCAGTTGGTTTTGATCTTCAGACGATTTTACTAGACGGTAAATGACGGCATCATCTGCAAATAATCTAAGAGAGCTACTTAGATTTTCCCCTAAATCGTTTATGTAAATAAGGAACAGCAGAGGACCAATGACACTACCCTGTGGAACGCCCGATATCACCTCTGCTTTTCACAAACAATTTTCTTAAAAGGGCAACCACAGCTTAAATACATATTTATTGATTTCTCTACACAATCACCACATAATATAAAGACTGAAAATTAAAATAGACTTCGATTATGTCATAGGTGGAGGTGTGTAAAGAATGAAATCGCAACAGCTGTGAAGATGTGTTTATTCCGACACTATCGGTTTCTCATCAGTAAAGATGTCATCCACCGGAAGATGCATCTTTACTGATGAGAAACCGGTAGTGTCGGAATAAACACATCTTCACAGCTGTTGCGATTTCATTCTTTACACACGTCCACCTAAGATATAAGCGAAAGCGGCAGCGGTGGCCGAGGGGAGAGCCGGGCGCCGTGGCTCAGCGCGCCTGGCCAGAGGGCTCAGCGTCCTCTGTAATAAAAAAGCTCAGCAAACAAGAACCAACAAAACCAACAGCATCCGCAATGGACAGAACTACCCATAGAGCACAAAAAAAACAAAGGTACTGAGGCGCTTCAGTCACGGTCTGCACGGCCACTACGGTCGGGGGTTGGATCCCCCCTCGGGCATGGATATTTGTGCCGTCCTTAGTTGTAGGTAGTACATAAGTAGTTCGTAAGTTTAGGGACTGATGACCCCGTAGTTAAGTCCCATAAGCTTTACAAACATTTGAAAATAATCGAAGTCAATTTTAATTTTCAATCTTTATTTTTTGTGGTGATTGTGTAGAGAATTCCATAACCTCCTCAGTCCCTGCGTCCCCTGTAGGGGACATAAAATAAATCTGGCGACAATATTCAAGTGTTGGTCGCAGTACTGGCATCTGAATGCACAAATGGAAGGTGGCAGCACATCTTGGAATTGGAAAAGACACACTACCTTGTCACGTATTCACTCTGCAGCAGTGCTAAAGTGGCTGACAGAATGAGAAGTCGGTTTCTGGCTATGTGAGCACTCCAATTTCCATGGACCTCTTTAGTTAATGTAAAATCGGCCTACACTATCAATAACGTAAATAAAAGCATATTAACGTAAACTGCATAGTGAAATATCACACCACATATTGACAGATGTGGTACCTAGTGTCCTGATGTCCCCTATAGGGGACATGGGTTTTTGAAGATAATAAAGAGTCAGAACTTTTTAAAATATTTTTGAGGCCTTTTTGGAATATTATTAATCATGAAATACAAACAAAATGCAAAAATATTGAAAAAACTTTTCACAGGACTAAGGAGATTAAACCTCTGTTTTTGTTTACAGCTAGTACGGTCAAAAATTACTAAAAATTTCCGGGCTGTTATGCCGTGGTCTAGTGGATTTATTATTAAAACCCAACGTTTCGTCCCCGACTGCGGAGGACATTATCGAGGGGGATCGTGGCACTTTTGGATGTCCGATTCACACCCTGGCTCGCTACTGACTGAAACCAAACTCCGTTTACGAGGGCTCGCGCGCAGTGGTGTGACGTCAGATGTTTTTGACACGCGCGCGCAATTCGTCGTTGCCGATTGCCTCCGTCCGTTAATGTCGTCCCATGGTGGAAGACTGTTACATTTCTTCTTCAAAACCGGAATCCAGATATCATTTAGTTTCACGCCCTCCTCCATCCTATTGAAATTATTGGGGTGTTTTACAATTTCTATAGCCTCTCTATACAGTCTTTCGTGGTATCCATTTGTGGCTGCTAAAACCTGAGTCTTATGAAATTGAATAAGGTGGTCCCCTGGTTGAAAAACATGTTCAGCAGTCGGGGACGAAACGTTGGGTTTTAATAATAAATCGAATAGACCACGGCATAACAGCCCGGAAATTTTTAGTAATTTTGTCCATTCCGGCCGTGGAAATTTACATTTTACAATTTTGTAGTTCTGTTGCACGTTTTAAGGGTTCTGCCAATAAAACGCAGTCTCTGGTTCGCCTATCCCACGACATTACCTACGTGTTCTTTCCAGTTTAAATTTGAAGTAATAGTAATTCCTAGGTATTTTGTGTAGTTTACGGCCTTGACTTTTGACTGATTTATCTTGTAAACAAAGTTTAACGGATTTCGTTTCGTACTCATGTGGACGACGTCACACTTGTCACTATTTAGAGTCAATTGCCAATTTTTACACCATAGTGATATCTTATTCAGATCGTTCTGCCGTTGGTTTTGATCTTCAGACAATTTTACTAGACAGTAAATGACGGCGTCATCTGCAAACAATCTAAGAGAGCTACTCAGATTTTGCCCTAAATCGTCTATGTACATAAGGAACAGCAGAGGGCCAGTAGCACTACCGTGTGGAACGCCCGATATCACCTCTGTTTTTCACAAACAATTTTCTTAAAAGGGCAACCACAGCTTAAATACATCCGTAAAGATGTCATCCACCTTAAGATGCATCATTACTGATGAGAAACCGGTAGTGTCGGAATAAACACATCTTGACAGCTGTTGCGATTTCATTCTTTACACACCTCCACCTGAGACATAATCGAAGTCAATTTCAATTTTCAATCTTTATTTTTTGTGGTGATTGTGTAGAGAATTCCATAACCTCCTCAGTCACTGCATCTCCTGTAGGGGACATAAAATAAATTAAATCTGGCGACATTATTCAAGTGTTGGTCGCAGTGCTAGGCATCTCAATGCACAAATGGAAGGTGCCAGCACATTTTGGAAAAGACCGGAGGAATCCAGATATAATTTAGTTTCACGCCCTCCTAAATCCTATTGAAATTATTGGGGTGTTTTACAATTTCTATAGCCTCTCTATACAGTCTTTAGTGGTATCCATTTGTGCTGCTAAAACTTGAGTCTTATCAAATTAAATAAGGTGGTCCCCTGGTTGAAAAACATGTTCAGCAACAGCTGATCTGTCAATCTCTCCCCTTCTACAGTTCCCCTTGTACTCATCTAGTCGTTTTCTGACTGTTCTTTTTGTGGTACCCCAATAATTTCAGTAGGATGGAGGAGGGCGTGAAACTAAATGATATTTGAATTCCGGTTTTGAAGAAGAAATGTAACAGTCTTCCACCATGGGACGACATTAACGGACGGAGGCAATCGGCAACGACGAATTGCGCGCGCATGTCAAAAACATCTGACGTCACACCACTGCGCGCGAGCCCTTGTAAACGGAATTTGGTTTCAGTCAGTAGCGAGCCAGGGTGTGAATCGGACATCCAAAAGTGCCACGATCCCCCTTGAGAATGTCCTCCGCAGTCGGGGACGAAACGTTGGGTTTTAATAATAAATCCACTAAACCGCGGCGTGACAGCCCAGAAATTTTTAGTAATTTTGTTACCAGAGCTGAAGCCAATAACAGTGTTTTCGATCACTTTATCTTATCTTGAAATTATATGAAATTTAAGCTTCAATTATATAACAATAACAAACGTTTTGTATGAATAATTACCGAAAATATTATTTGAATGTTATTATCATTGAGAATATCAACAATTCTGACCGTATTTTCAACTCAGTAAAATATATTATGGTATTGAAAACAGCGAATGCTCGCATCTCAAGCAGTGGTAAAACGTTGGGTTTTAATAATAAATCCACTTGACCACGGCATAACAGCACGGAAATTTTTAGTAATTTTGTCCATTCCGGCCGAGAAAGTTTACATTTTACAGCTAGTACGGTATAAATCAGCTTTTAAAACGTTGTTGTCCAGGAACAAGACTGGGAATGAAAGGGTTAAAAGGGTCGGGAAGCACTGACCTACAGGAATCGTGTCAGCAGCATTCGGAAGTTGTCACGTCGGTCGCGAGCTCGAGGTATCGAGTGAACGCGATTAGGCGCTGCGCAGAGCTTTGGACGTGTGCGCATTGCGGTAGCCGGTGGAGAACGGAATCTAATTCGAGAGGCCGTCGGCGACTGGAGTGGCGATGGGACTGGCGCGCCGCTCACTTTTATTCACCGCGCTGCCTCTGCGTGCGCGCTCAAGTGCGCTCTGTCCACTGAGCTATATCAACCAAGTCATGTGTGCACAATGCGAGATCGATAGAGGTCAACGACTCCGCACCGCCGCCAAAAGTGTGCCATTTCCTCCCGTGTAGCGGGCACGTGGCCTCGTCCTGACCCACACCTCAGCTGCTCTGGCAAACTGCAAAAATGTTTGTAGAGCTTATGGGACTTAACTACGGCGTCATCAGTCCCTAAACTCAAAAACTACTTATCAACTAGCTTATCCTAAGGACGGCACAAATATCCATGCCCGAGGGGGGATTCGAACCCCCGACCGTAGTGGCCGTGCAGACCGTGACTGAAGCGCCTCAGCCCCCTCGTGTCTGAAACCCTTTTAGAAAAAAAAATCTTAAGTAATGACGGGTTCCGTTAGTTCTGGTCATTTCGGGCCGGCCGCGGTGGCCGAGGGGACTAAGGCGCTCCAGTCACGGTCTACACGGCCACTACGGTCGGGGGTTCGAATCCCCCCTCGGGCATGGATATTTGTGCCGTCCTAGTTCGTAAGTAGTTCATAAGTAGTGTGTAAGTTTAGGGACTGATGACCCCGTAGTTAAGTCCCATAGACTATACAAACATTTGAACATCTACCTACCCTAATCAGGGACCCAATAATAAAACACAACAACATCAAAATACGCAGGCAACACAATACACGTTATTAGTACTTGATGTTGCTTTCTCTACGGCATAACGTCTGTCACACTTGAAAATGGCCTAACATAGAGGCCGAAACCGGTAGTGTGGGCTTAAATAAAGCACCAATAATTGCAACTGGAGCTGGACTTTCATTAAACAATACACGTTATCTTTGGTGTCCAATTGGACGAACGCCTGACCTTTAATGTACATATACGACTGACGACCGACAGGGCCACCAAGATGACTCAAAAACTTGCCAGGCTAAACACCACAACGTACAGACTACCTACACAAACACTACGTACCTACCACGCATAGCCCTCTTCGAGTCAGTAATCTGCTTCGCGGCCAGTTCATGGGCACAGCGTCTGGCACTACACACCAACATTGCCACTGTTAGGAAAGGTCAAAGAAGTGTCCTATTTAACACGTTCGCTGCCGTTCACGCTCTGGCGCGATGATGCTAGGTGGAGTAGCCGAGCGGTCTAAGGCGCCTCGCTGCGGAGCGCGCGGTTGCTCGCCGTCGGAGGTTCGAGTCCTCCCTGGGGCATGGGTGTGTGTGTGTTGTCCTTAGGTTAGTTTACCTAGGTTTAAGTAGTCTGTAAGCTACGGACTGATGACCACGCAGTTTGGTCCGATAGATTTACAGCCGGCCGCGGTGACCGAGGGGACTGAGGCGCTTCAGTCGCGGTCTGCACGGCACTACGGTCGGGGGTTCGAATTCCCCCTCGGGCATGGATATTTGTGCCGTCCTAGTTCGTAAGTAGTTTGTAAGTTTAGGTACTGATGACCTCGTAGTTAAGTCCCATAAACTATACAAATATTTGAACAAAATTTTTTATAGATTTACAAACATTTGAACATTTGATGCTAGATGCCACTTCACGCTTTGGCGCGTGATCGTATTTTGACAGTATCTTTTCATAGTTTTGAGCCACTGAAAGTTTTGGTTTTAGTTTTCAATTTTTTTGATATGGTTTTTTATTTGCATTTGTATTTTTGTGAAAACAACAAATGAACAATATAAACAGTATATGCAAGATATTTCATAAAACATATGCTTATTTCTATATCAGCAATCTAAGTATGAATAATATCAAAACTAAGAAGTATTTTTTTATAAACTGGTAACTAATCGAAATAAAATTAAAATAATCAAAAGCTTGCTTGCTTGTTTACATAAGAATCCAATAAATCTATCATGACATCATGAGAAGCGTGTGTGGCTCGTAGCCGGTAATGCAAACGCGGAAATCTGAAACCACGTACGTGTGCATATCACTTATACTCTTCCCTGAGTGCCTACCTGAGTATACAGCTGTATTAGACGATGCCAGTTTACAACAATCCATAATACGATGCTAGGTTGAAGCACGCGCCACAGCGTGAGCGGCACCTGACTCAAGTAACGTTTACACGCGCCACAGCGTGAACGGCAGCGAACGTGTTAAGGCTAACTGGAGCCTTCAACACTACCTCAGACGAAGCACTCTGCGTGGTACTGGGGGTACCACCAATAGACCTTACCATACGACAAAGAGCTGCTATGTACTGGCTGAAGGCGGGGAAATACGACAAGGTCCACGAACTTGTTGGACAAGACATAACAGAACGGAGGTAACTAATTAAATGGAGAATGGACACATGGCAAAGGGAATGGGAAAACTGCGAGAAAGGAAGCCGTGTCTATGACTTTTTCCCGAATATAAGGGAACGTCTTCGAATGGGTCATATCAGTCCCAGCCGTGGTATGATCCACTTCCTAGCGGGACACGGCCCCTACCCCACACACCTCACACGTGTGGGTCTCAGTGACAATCCATGCTGTACGTGTGGAGAAATTGGGACCCCAGAACACTGTCATACACTGCCAGCTCTACAAAACACACACTCACACTATGTTTGACACGACTAAAGACCTAAACGAACTAATACGAGATAAAAACGGATGGGACATAATGAACAGGCTGACGGACGAAGTCTCACTACGAAAAAAAAGACGAGTACACACAGAACGTAAGACGTAATACAACACGAATCGCCCACAACAGAAGACAAAACACTTATGATGAATCTGACATTGAAAGCACAAACAGTGCAAATTACACCACAGATGACAGCCCCGACACAGAGGACGACATAAACACATGCGAAATGTGTTACCCGTTTGTCATCTACTTTTAATGCTATGTGTCCTCTTCGTATCAGGTTCTACCAGTTTCCTCCTTTACTATATCCCATATTGTCTTTATTTTGTTGTCTGAAAGGACTATCCTATTCTGCTAATGCATTTTCTTTGATGTCAGTATTACTGCCTTCAATATCTTGCAGTATGTTTTGTAATGATCTAAAGCATTTACATCTGAACTGTATCTAATTGACAGGTATAGTTTCCTTTTTGTCTTACAGGAGACCTTTATTCCTCGAGTAATCCATGGTTTCTTTTTAGACTTTGGTCTAATCTGTGTCAGTTTTGGGGGAAAGCAGTTTTCAAATAAGTTGAGGACATTATTTATGAAAGTTTTGTATTTCTTATCCATACTATTAGCACTGTAGACATCACTCCAATTCATGTCTTTGAGCAGTTTTCTAAAATGATCAATTTTTCCCTTACTGACTACCCTATTAAACACAGATTTGATAGATTTTATATTCTGATCAGTATTAATATCTAGTAAAAGTAACTGCATGCTATGGTCTGAAAGGCTGCTTATTATTGGTTTTATAACATAATTTTGATCATTTGGCATTTCTATAAAGATATTATCAATGGCTGTCTTTGAGCCCTTAACTATCCTAGTTGGAAAATTAACAGTATGAATTAGGTTGAATGAAAATGCTACAGATTGCAATAATTTCTTACTGGGGGAGTTTTCAAGGAAGTCTACATTGAAATCACCAGCCATCACTAATTCTTTCTTTCTTGTTATCAAATAAGCCAACAGAGCTTCAAATAAGAGGAAATAAGGAAGAATAAAACAAAATTTCAATGCCTATCCAAAAGTATTTGTGTGACTGAAAGGGCTAAGACCACTTTTGTCAGGAACGGGGAGAGGATCGAGTGTGATTTTAATATTACCATCTTCTTGTAAAAATCGATTAATTTTTACCTTGTTGTTGCTCTTGTGGTCTTTAGTCCGCAGACTGGTTTGATGATGCTCTCCACACTACCCTATCTTGTGAAAGTCTCTTCGTCTGAGAATACGTTCGGAGTAGGTATGATATGTGACTTCTGGATCAAAATTTGAGGCTTCTGGACGTGGTGACGTCATCAATGACGTCACGACCGCAGGAAGGCCGACCGCGGTGGCCGAGGGGACTGACTCGCTCCAGTCACGGTCTGCACGGCCACTACGGTCGGGGGTTCGAATCCCCCCTCGGGCATGGATATTTGTGCCGTCCTTAGTATTAGTTAGTTCATAAGTAGTTTGTAAGTTTAGTTACTGATGACCCCGTAGTTAAGTCCCATAAGCTATACAAACATTTGAACCGCAGGAAGATGGCGGACATAAACAAGATGGCGGACATTAACAATATTGCGGCATGTGTCTAAAATGGCCATACCCAGAGCTATTGGTTTATCAAATACTACATTGAGTTGCCTTAACCCAATGGCTACTAAATTTGCCTGAAATATGACACTCCTTTTATGATTTGGCTTCGCAATTAAAGCTGCCCATTTCGTCACAAGTTGTACATCAACCATTTTGCGAACATTTAGAATAGTTTTTCCAAAAACGCTGAGGGCATTAACCCTCTCTCCCCTCCCAGGTTCCAGGGTTGACGCTGAGGGCTTTCACCTCCAGCCTAACGTTTCCTAACTGCCCACCCTATGAGAGTTTGGGCAGATTAAAGCACATTAAATGATGGCTATATAGCTGTCCATACCTAATACTGCAGTGAGAGCAAAACAAAATGTGTGCAAATAACTGAAAATCAAGTATTGTTTATAAAATATGAATAAGGCAATAGTAATATGCAACTGATTTCAAAAATTTTAAACCTTAAATACTGTTGCAAAAATCCACAAATGTGAAATATAAGAAGACGCCATCATCATATATTCATACAGTAGAGCTGCATGTTCTCGGGAAATGTAGCGGCTGTAGTTTCCCCTTGCTTTCAGCCGTTCACAGTAACTGCATGGCAAAGCCATGTTAGCTGATGTTACAAGTCCAGCTCAGTCAATCATCCAGACTGTTGCCCCTGCAACTACTGAAACGGCTGCTGCCCCTCTTCAGGAACCACACTTTTATCTGGCCTCTCCACAGATAACCCTCCTCTGTAGTTGCACCTACGGTACTTCTATCTGTATCATTGAGGCACACAAGCCACCCAACCTCGGCAATGTCTGTGGTTCATGGGGGTGGTTTTTACCTGTAGTCCTGCTTGTTAATTAAATCGAGGCTATCTCCTTTATCATTTTCAATTGCTATGGCGTTATTTTGATTCAGTTAAGTTTTATATCTTTTAATCTTTGCAAATATGCGTGTTTTTGGTGTATGTAGTTAAATTTGTTTTCTCTAGCGTTGTCTGTTTTATAGTAATTTAGTGTTTATCTTTAGCTAATTTTGCTGTAGCTATTGTTCAAAAAATGCGAACAAACATGATGTGGTAATTTACCACAAGAAAAAAATGTTCAAATATTTGTAAATCTATGGGACTTAACTACACTGGTCATCAGTCCCTAGGCTTACACACTACTTAAACTAACTTATACTATGGACAACAAATACACCGATGTCCGAGGGAGGACTGGAACGCCAACGGCGCGCTCCGCAGCTAGGCGCCTTGGAACGCACGGCCACTCCACCGCGGCTATTACTTCTTTTTGTTCTTTCGCATGCATTTTCGGTGGGACGGTATATTTCAAAATCTTATGTGACAGGTTCTTTTCATCGTAATTAAAATTAATATTAGTGAGATTAACTGTACGTTTACAAAATTGGAAAGGCAAGATAATTTGGCTATTTGATTTTGATGGGTATTTTGAAGCTATGACAGAGAGATATCATTTACGTTTGGAAGCAATATCATAATGCGAATAATATATTTTTTCTATCATATTAGATATATAAACAAATAGTAGAGGAAAATATATGACAAAGAAAAAAATAGCTGCTCGAAAATGAACTACAGACATAACTAATTTGAAATAATTTATACTGCAGCACTCACTTTTTACTAACATCATAGCGCTTAGAAGGTAAAGTGCCGTCACTTCTGCTTTCGTCGTATCTTCTGTAATTGTAGTTGCTGCGCTCTCCGACAGGTTCCGCAACGATCGCTAGTGGCTGGCTGAAATAGATTTCCAACAGTGCGCCTCGTAAGATACGGACTTTGGAAGTTTCGCAGTACTTATGGTCCAAAGGATTTAAGTACGTATTGACAGGAAAATTCAACCAAGACCCTCTGGAACGTCATTTTGGAATTTTGAGGCCTATAAGTTGTGACGACCATCAATCGACCGTAGATTTTCTGCACTTACACATGTTACAATGCGTGTATGTTCCTTTCAAGATGGCTATATCTGCATCCGGGAACTGCGAACCGTATTCAGAACCACCTCTTACGTCGTTTGTTAATCAGATGCGCTTGTGCGCTAAAGAAATGGAAGTACGAAACAAATACATTAAATTATCTGCTGAGGAAAAAATTAAGGACAAATTGGTGATAGCAGACTGGGAGAATGATCTTCCTATACCGTATAAAGACAACATTCCAAAACAATGTTTAGTTTATCACATAGCAGGTTACATTGTCAAAAAAAACTTAATAAACAGAGCAGCTGTGTTAAGCGTGGTTAAACCCTTCTGAGTGAAATGCCGTATGACGCAATAGCTGCAACCTTTACTGCCATAAGACTTCGGATCAATAAATGGCCTTTCTTATTTGACTTATCAGATTCTTATCTTCAACATTCTTGTACAGGTTGAAGCAGTTCTTGAAAAGAAACTGTCTTCCGTTTCAAATCTGTGGAGTGACATATTTTATGTGTGTTTGGACAACACTGACGAAATTGTTTTAGGAACAAGTGATTTAGGATGTTGTGTGGAACATAAACATGACCTTGCCGGTAAATTAATTTTCCATTTCATGAAGTGCCGCTTTTTCTTTCGCACGAAAGAAATCAGCAGAGAGCTCTTGTCGACAAAGACTGCAAAGTCATCACGCAAGCTTTCCAAAGTTTCCGACAACTAACAACTACAATTTAGATAGGTGAGTTTATATTATATATCACATGATATATTTTAGTCTGTATTATTGATTGGTATGTCCCTTTATAGATCATTTTTCTGCATGTTAAGCTATAGGCCTATTTTTAGCATCGTCGGTGTATTTTATTTGCTTATTATACATGACCCGATATACGTAATTGCCTTAAAGGATGACAACATTTTATATTTTCAATGCAGAAGGCACAATTCCCTTATCTTGTCTTAATCTTGTGAAATACAGCGTTTTAAAATTGTGTAAGATCCGAGTAGTGCATATACGGAAACGTTCCTCTCCCAGCGCTTAGCGACGGTGGAGCCACATAGCGGCAGGCCCACGTAAACTTGTCGAGTGCCTACACTTCTTCCTCCAGACGCTATACTAATATTTTTATTAGTACGACGCGTTTCGGCTGCAAGCTGCCATCGTCGGGTGCATTTTACAGTTACTGGTTCATTACTGTTTTGTTATGTTTTGTGGTGAGGTTATGGTGGGACATTTTAAGCTGTTCAGTAAGATATATCTATTTTAGTATCATGTTTCTTGATTATAGCTTCTGGATTATTGTAGTGTTATATTTACTTACAGTTTTGTTGATAATCTTGTTATCTGGTACACACAACACAAGAACACAGTTATGTATACACCACATGTAGACATTTTGTATTAGACGTTTACACTGTGCAAAGATCCTTAGAAGCTAATTTGAGATCTGTTATTGATTTTCCTACTAGGGTAGTAAAGAACAGCAGCACATTGATAGACAATTTTTTTATAGATCAAGATAGGTTTAACAACATTAGTGCATGTCCTGTTGAGAATGGTCTTTCTGATCATGGTGCACAGCTAGTTACATTATATGATATATCTCCTTTCTGTAATTTGAATCAGTCCTCCAAAGTTGTTCGTACAATTAATGAATCGACAATTAGAAATTTCACGGAAAGTCTTCAGCAGTTAGATTGGGATGAAGTCTACAAGGAACCTGATGCTAATTTAAAATACAATTTATTTCATGATACTTTTGTAAGGGTATTTGATAACTGTTTCCCCAAGAAATTAGTCAAATTTAATTGTAAGGAACCAAGCAAAAAACCATGGCTTACCAAAGGTATAAAAATATCTTGTAACCGGAAAAGGGAACTGTATCTGACAGCAAGAGAGAGTAGTGACCCAGTAATACTCAACTATTATAAAAACTACTGTTCTGTATTAAGGAAAGTTATTAAAAAATCCAAAAGCATGTGCATCATGTCTGAGATTAGTACATCAAATAATAAAATTAAAACAATCTGGAATATTATAACAAGGGAGACAGGGCAACCAAGAACACAGGAAGACAGCATTACCATCAAAGTGAATGAAAAAATTACAAACAAAAAGTCAGAAGTCGAAAACACTTTTAATAATTATTTTTTAAATGTTGTGGAGAATATAGGATCCAAATGTTCATTAGAAGAAGCTAGGCAGTTAATGGAACAGGGCGTACCTAGACAGTTTGATGCAATGGAAATCCCACCCACCTCTCAATCTGAAATTAGGAAATTAATAAACTCCCTCAAGAGTAAAAGCTCTCATGGCATTGATGGCATATCCAGCAGGGTATTAAAAGCTTGTTCCCAAGAAATATGTAGGATTCTTAGCCACATTTGTAATAGCTCACTGGAGCAGGGTATTTTCCCTGATAGACTGAAATATGCTATTGTCAAACCACTTCATAAAAAAGGTGATACATTGGATGTCAACAACTACCGCCCAATCTCACTTCTGACTGCTCTATCAAAAATTCTTGAAAAAGTAATGTATTCCAGAGTAACTTCATATATTAATAAAAATAAAGTTCTAACTAAATGTCAGTTTGGTTTCCAGAAAGGCTTTTCAACAGAAAATGCAATACACAATTTCACTAATGAAATATTAAATGCTTTGGATAACCGTAAATCACCCGTTGGGATTTTTTGTGATCTATCAAAGGCCTTTGATTGTGTTAACCATGGAATTCTTCTAGATAAGCTTAACTACTGTGGTATGGGTGGAAAAGTGCACAAATGGTTTAAATCATACCTAACTGGAAGAGTTCAGAAAGTTGATATAAGTAATTCACATAATATACAAAAAACTGCCAAGTCCTCAAACTGGGGAACTATCAAGCATGGGGTGCCACAGGGTTCGGTACTGGGACCTTTGCTATTCTTAATATATATTAATGATTTGCCTTTCTATATTCATAAAGATGCCAAGCTAGTTCTCTTTGCTGATGATACAAGTATCGCTATCACACCCGAATCACAGGAATTAACTGATGAAATTGTCAATGAAGTATTTCAGAGAATTATTAGATGGTTCTCTGTAAATGGACTCTCTTTAAATTTTGAAAAAACACAGTATATTCAGTTTCACACAATAAATGGCATCACACCATTAATTAATATTGACTTCAACCAGAAATCTATAGCTAAGGTAGAATATTCAAAATTTTTAGGTTTATGCATTGATGAGGGGTTGAATTGGAAGAAACACATTGAAGATCTGCTGAAACGTTTGAGCTCAGCTACTTATGCTATTAGGGTGATTGCAAACTTTGGTGATATACAACTCAGTAAACTAGCATACTATGCCTATTTTCATTCTCTGCTTTCTTATGGCATCATATTCTGGGGCAATTCATCATTTAGTAAGAAAGTATTCATTGCCCAAAAGCGGGTCATCAGAATAATTGCTGGAGCCCACCCAAGATCATCCTGCAGACATTTGTTTAAGGATCTAGGAATCTTCACAGTAGCTTCACAATATATATATTCACTTATGAAATTTGTTATTAACAATCCAACTGAATTCAAATGTAACAGCAGTGTGCATAGCTACAACACTAGGAGAAAGGGTGACATACACTATTCAAGGTTAAATTTAGCTCTGTCACAAAAAGGGGTTAAATTTTCTGCCACAAAAGTCTTTGGTCACTTACCTAGTAGTATCAAAATTCTGACAGATAGCCAACTAGCATTTAAAAATGAATTAAGAGAATTTCTGAATGGCAATTCCTTCTACACATTAGATGAATTTCTAGATAAAAGTTAGTACTTTAGGACAAAATTAAAAAAAAAAAAAAAAAAAAAAAAAAAAAAATAAAAAAAAATGCAAATATTGAGTGTCATGTAATATTATGTATAGACACACTTCATTTAACTGACACGTTCCACATCATTACGAAGTGTCGTATTCATGATCTATGGAACAAGTATTAATCTAATCTAATCTAATCTAATCATCAATATTTACAGTGAAAATGCCATAAAATGTGCATATGTAGATAACATATGTTGAAACAGATGTTGCTACATTTAAAGAATTATTCAATCAAAGTTACATTATTAATTTTACATTTTAATGAAAAATACATTCAACATTGGAGAAATTATTAAAGAAATTGGTATTGTTGCTTTCCAGTTTGTCATTTAGCAGAAAGTCACCATGTATTTTTTCATGGATGAAGATTTTTAATTCTTCATAGAGCTTGTCCATTTTATGCAGTATATGAAGATCACTCTTAATATTCTGGAATGGATGTCCTGTGTTCTTTATATGGGTAGCTACTGCTGATTTATTAAAGTTATTGGTGTGGTATGCATTTACGTGTTCATTGTATCTTGTTTTGAATTATCTTCCTGTTTGGCCTACGTAGAGGGCATTGCAGGTGTTGCATACTATTTTGTAGATGCCTGAGTGTGTGTGTTTATCTGTTAGTATGTTTACATTGTGTCTCAGTGAGTGTTGTAATTTATTGTGTGTTTTGATAGCTATGTAGATGTTGTGTGGTCTGAAAATGTTTGCTATTTTGTAGGATAGTTTGCCAATGAAGGGGATGCATGCTGTAGGTTTCATTTTTATTTTCTGTGTGGGGATTGGTTTATTTTTGGTTTTGCTTTTTTGTGCAAGGTTGTCAACCAGTGTATCATCATAGCCATTTGCTGCAGCTATTTGTTTGATGATATTGGATTCAAGTTTTGCATTGTTCTCCATTGGTGTGTTGTTGGCTCTGTTAACAAAATCTCTGTATGCAGCATGCTTGCGTGTTGTCGGATGGCAGGATGAGTTGTGTATGGTGGAATCTGCTGTTGTTGGTTTTCTGTAGACTTTGAAGATGTGTGCGTTGTTTACTTTACTAATAGTTAGGTCTAGAAAGTTGATACTGCCATTGTTTTCATGTTCCACTGTGAATTTTATATTTTGGCCCTGGTTGTTTAGTGTATTGAGGATATTGTTGATATCATTATTGTCGCCATCTATCAAGAATCGTCCATAAACCGTTTGTAATAAATGATTTTATCCATAGAATTGGATTTCATGGCAAGAGCGTTTTGCTATAGGAGCTTGATATACATGTTGGCGCCGGCCGCGGTGGCCGAGGGGACTGAGGCGCTCCAGTCACGGTCTGCACGGCCACTACGGTCGGGGGTTCGAATCCCCCCTCGGGCATGGATATTTGTGCCGTCCTAGTTCGTAAGTAGTTCATAAGTAGTTTGTAAGTTTAGGGACTGATGACCCCGTAGTTAAGTCCCATAAGCTTACCAAACATTTGAACATTTGAACATATATGTTGGCAATGGTACCTGCTGTACTTGAGCCCATTGCAAGACCTCTTTGTTGCTTGTAAATTCTATTGTTGAAAGTGAAGTAGTTGTAGTTAAGCACTAGTTCCTGAAGATCTATGAATTCAATTATTTCAGCCATTGAAAGTTTTTTATATTTTATGAGGTTTGACTTGATGATTTTTAGTGTTTCTGGGATAGTTATATTTGTGTATTGGTTTGTGATGTCAATTACTAAAAAGTGACTGCTGCAGTATAAATTTTTTCAAAAAGTTTATAATTCAGTCGCAGACCTCATAACAATACACATAACATGGTTAAATTTATGTATAACAAATTTGCCTACTAAAAAAAGGATGAAATTACTGTAAGAACACCCAACGCTATAGAAAACAAAATTAACCATATATATCCAAAACACACATATTTGGAAAGATTTAAACCATAAACAGCAACAGAACAATACCATCTAACATATAAGGCAGAGTGTCCTATGTTTGTATGTGTTGCATAAAAATCTACAACTTTGTTCGAATTTTTATGAAATTTAACACACGTAAGCTTCAATCCATAAGGACGGTCGCCGTAAGTGTAAGAATC
Organism: Locusta migratoria; assembly: GCA_026315105.1. Lineage (NCBI taxonomy): Eukaryota > Metazoa > Arthropoda > Insecta > Orthoptera > Acrididae > Locusta > Locusta migratoria. The sequence continues at coordinate 351,794,169 of CM048755.1, read as the reverse complement.
ACTTACGATACATAGTTCACAAGATATGGCGCCATAAACAATGACATGCGCAAAAAACTGCTGCATTACGCGACAATGTTGCTAATTTTCTCATAAACCATTGGGCCGATTTCAACCAAATTTGGTATACACATTCCTTACCGTGAGGTAATAATTGCTGCATGGTTAAGAATCACATACGACATGTTTCAAAATATATTACGTCATAACCAATAAAAATCGCAAAAAATGCCATATAATGCGGTGAGACTTTTGAAATACACTGTATGAGAATGACAGTACTTAGCGACTTGCAACAAACTTTGGACATAATTTCAAACCTTTATTAAACTTTTTCTCGCTGGCAACCATAGTAAAATGATGAAAGGAAAAAAGTTTCTCGCTTACTACTTTTCTGCTGTTTATGGAGTAAAACTACTGCTCTCGGTATGAGGTTACAATTTATAATTTAAACACTACAAATTGTAGCGACAGGACATTTTACACACAGTATACACATATATAGTTGAATATAGCTTCTAAATTGTATCACAGTACGACATGTAGTTCATGTGATATGAGGAGATAAACACTAACGTTCATGGAAAATCACCCCATCAGGCACCAAGTTTTAATCTATTACTTCTTTACTGCTAATTGTATTCCCAAGAGATTTTACAGACATAGAGCCCTTATACAAATGAATATATACCTTGAAATGGCAGGAATAAATAAATAAATACCCGGGAGACGCCGGGTTTTCAGCTAGTAGCAAATAAAACTGATAAAGGAGGCCACCTAGTTTTAATAATAATAAAAAAAAACGCACAGACGTGTTTTACGGCCCACTTTAGATTTGTAGTTTTATAACTTTTTGCAAACATTTTGGACCGAAATAATAATCTAAATAATAATAAATTAATAATTAATAATAAATTAAAAAATTAAAAATAATAAATTAATAATAAATTAATTAATAAGAGTGTCTGAAACCCTTTTAGGAAAAAAATTAGGTAATGGGGGATTTCGAACCACCGACCTTTCGCATCACAGTCCAGGACATTGCCCACTACGCTGCTGCTATAAATCAAAACACAAGTTCTTTAATCTCATACTATTGATGACCGTTGTTAACTGATGTTAATATAGCATTTGTACACATTAGATTGTCATTTATCGTACGAAAAACGATGTGGTTTTTGTTAATTCCTCAGTGTGCCGTTGCTCTGAAATGACAACGTGTAAATTACAATAAGAAAATCATCAAATACGCGTGGAATGTCACGTGACATCTCCGAATGGCTGGTTTTCGTTAATTCAATGGACGGTGTGAAATCTCCGTTATTTTTGAAAATATGTCTCAAACTATACGAGATATGAAAAAACATAAGGGAGATAAGTTGTAGAGAATTTTCTCCTCTACCAATTAGGGTATTCAATTTTCGTGTCAGATGAACGGTTCGTTTGCAGTTACAATTACATTACAAACGGCTTTTTTGTTTGTTTTACTACTGTATCTTTTGTCCGAAAAATTTGAAAAAGGGAGGTTCTGGTCTCTGGCGGTCTACAATCATGTCTGTAGACATGAACGGTTCGTCTTAAAACAGGAAACACGTTACGGACAGACGGACGGACAGACAGACAGACAGACATACATCCCAAAATCGCCGTTATTTTTGCAAATATCTTTGAAACGCTACGAGATATGAAGAAAACATAAGAGAGCAAAGTTGTAGAGAATTTTCTCCTCTATAAATTCGGTTATACAATTTTCGTGTCAGATGAATAGTTAAGCCGTTGTTTTCATTTAAATTTCGATCTGTCAAAAGACGATCGCAAAGGCCCACTTTTAGTGTTACTACCGTAACCTAAAGTGGGCCAAAACATAGCTATAGACAAAACGTAGTCGATATTTTTAACAGGAATAACTTTATTTAAATTCCACGTGACCCTACCAACAAAACACGAGAAAGACATTTATATTATGTTCTTAAATTGTATCAGAGAATGAAAAATATCGCTACGTCCCCATGAACGATAAGATAGCAGAGTTAAGAGGAGATCTCAAGACACAATAATATGTGAGGACACACCAGAAGCAAAATGTGGTACAGATTTTACGTCAAACTGTGATGAATCCGATGTGCACTCGGTATATCTGCCAGGGGGATTCATCCTAGATGTGGAGGCTGCCTATGGAGAGTAGGGCTGCACTCGTCTGCAAGATGTGGCTTACATCGTCTGTCGCTCGGGTTCTGAGGCCATCCTCAGCGGCTGGCGGAAATGATGCAGGCTGCTGGCCTCGCACGTGGGGTGGCAATTAGCCGCATTGTTCCCACAGCTGATCGGGGTCCTTTGGCTGGAGCCGTGTGGAGGGTTTCCAGCAAAGGCTCCGTCGACTCTGTAACAGTCACGGCTGCACAGTTCTGTGCTCCCCTCGATAGGACAGGGGTGCAATACACAAAGGGAGCAGCTCTCGTGTGGCACAGTACTTGCCGAATGAATTTGGTTTTATTCTTTTCTCTCGTGTTTTGCTTTTAGGCTAGTTTGTACTTGCTGTGATGATGAACACGCGCCAGTCCACAATGAAATCGGACCACATTCAAACGAACTACAGTTCCACTGTCAAAATATTATCAGTAAATTTAAATTTCTGAAGTTTTCATAACAAAGTTCCCGACTTTACTGCATTACAGGAAATTTGTTGCACTCACAAGAAGGAAGGAAGGAAGCTTGGAGTTTAACGTCCCGTCGACAGCGTGGTCATTAGAAGTTCAAATGTTTGTACAGCTTATGGGACTTAACTACGGGGTCATCAGTCCCTAAACTTACAAACTACTTATGAACTACTTACGAACTAGAACGGCACAAATATCCATGCCCGAGGGGGGATCCGAACCCCCGACCGTAGTGGCCGTGCAGACCGTGACTGAAGCGCCTCAGTCCCCTCGGCCACCGCGGCCGGCTGGTCATTAGAGACGGAGCTTACGCTCGGAAGGTTTGGGTAAGGATGTGTGAAGGAAATCGGCCGTGCCCTTTGAAAGGAACCATCCCAGCATTTCCCTGGAGTGATTTAGGGGAATGACGGAAAACCTAAATCTAGATGGTCGGAGGTGGATTTGAACCACCATCCTTCCGAATACGAGTCCAGTGCGTTACCACTGCGCCACCTCGCTCGGTACTCACAAGAAAAGTACATGGGCTCGAACAAACATATTTGTATGAACGTTTAGTTACAGGATCTCTACGTACACCTCAATGTGCTGGTGGGTGTCGTTTTTCCTGTAAAGCTCTGCAACCATGCTCTAGATAGCACTGTAGATGTAATTGTAGACGCCATACGTAATGCAGATATCTTAACTATAACTTAAGTGATAATCATCGTACATGTTCTCTAGCGAATTGTCATCAAAAGCCGTGATGATAGTTGCAACTTTAACTTTCTTCCCCAAAGACTGTTGGTATTCACTGCCACTGCTTCCATCGCCTCTCCCTGCACTTACCGTAGCACTAACGCTTGCAATGAGTTGTTCGTCATTATCATTCCTATTATCATTATTATGAGTCTGTAACAACAGTATCTAATATTTCTCATATTTCTGTACCATAACAGATACGAGAAAGCATGCAAATGATTCATCTTGTACATTAATACCATTTTCACGAAGAAGGGTTCTTCGTAACTTCATCTCGACTAATCGCAATACATTAGCAGGATTGATTAGCAATCGCCGCCCCATCTGACGCTTCACCACACAAATAACATCACAAAACGCAACTTGGGAGGCACACTGCACCGTCCCTACTGGCGAACCGGCAGGTCAAAGTGCAATGTGGCATGGCACACGCAGAGGCCTCTAACGGACGACTGCAGAGTTTTGCAGATATGGGAGTATCACTAGTGCAATAAGGGATCTTTACATTATCTGTCATACGATTTTGTTGTATATGTGTTTGTTCGAGCCCAAATACTTTCCTTTTCAGATAACCTATTAGACCGAGAGATGGCTTAATCTCAACGAAAGGACCTCAGAAATATTTAGTGAAGGACGGAATGTGTATCGGAAAGACAGACCAGGCTCATTTGAAGAAAATATGTTCATCACAATCGTCAAAAATAATATCTTTACTGCGATCAAAGTCGAATGAGACTGTGATCATATTTGGACACGTGTACATGTCTAGGAGAAATCAAGTTAATGGTTGAATATTTTTAACTGCCACCGGTTCCAAAGTCACAATTCTAAAGTAGTTCAAAGAAAGTCAACGTCCAGTAGCACAAAGATACACGGAACATGCAATGTTGGGGGGTGACTTCATTACGTTTAGAGTGCTGACCGGGACGTTTATTGTTTCACTATATTTTTGACCTTGCAGCTACAAAGAAGCCTGACCATATCAACGACATCATTGCAGAAATAGGGGTTAGTGATCGTCATAGCGACAATAATGCTTATCAGAGTTAATAAATCACTCAAAAAGGCTAGGAGAGTGATTTTTGGCCGCGCGGGAATCGCCGTGCGCTCTAAGGTGCCTTGCTGCGGAGTGCGCGGCTTTTCCCTTCCCTCGGGCAAGGGTATATGTGTTGTCCTTACCATAATTTACTTTAAGAAGTTTGTATGTCTAGGCACTGATGAACACTGCAGTTTGATCCCATAGCTTTATAAACTTTTGAACACTTGAGTGATTTTTGCTAAAAAGAGGTGATCAGCAATTGTTAGCGTTCCACTTAGAGAATGAATGGACATTGTTTAGTTCCGGTAAAATGGATGTTCAGGAATTATGGACAAAGTTTAAATGAAAATTATTTAAACCTCCTAGGAGTGCCTTCATCAAAAAAAAAAAAAAATAAATAAATAAATAAAAAATAAAAAAATAAATAAAAATAAATAAATAAATAAATAAATAAATAAAATAAAAATAAAAAAAATTGAAAGGCAAATGCCGGGATGATTCCTTTCAAACGGCACGGCCGATTTCCTTCCCCATCTTTACCCAAAACAACCCGAGCGTAAGCTCCTCCTCTAATGACCATGGTGTCGACGGGGAGTTAAACACTCATCTTCCGTCCTTCCCTAAAATTGCCTATGACATAAATTACGAATTTTTTCAAAAGAGAGACTGTTTTTAAAATAAAATGTAAATACCAGTTTGATGTACAGAATGGAAGCAGAACTTACATGTCACATGATAAAATAACGAGTAAGTGATAAACTTTAAGTCACATTTGTTATAAAATAAAATAGCAGGCTCGCCACTAATGGCTGCTTACATGTGCGAAGGAGGCATCGCTTGCATGTTATATTATCATGTTAAATGCAAGTACTGCTTCCATTATGTACATCAAACTAGTACTTACAGTTTATTTTAAAAACTGTTTCTGTTTTGAAAACTTCGTAATGTATGTTATAGGCAATTTTAGCAATTCCTGATAAAGGCTATCTTTGTAATTGCCGAAACCTAGGTAAAATACACTTTATCTCTGCTACCGAGGGCTCCCTTACTATTAATTCAATGTTTAAATGCATTGTAAATCAAACACTGGAGTACTGTGCACCGAATGATTGTATTAAGCCTGGATAAGATCCACCGTGGTTTGATAATAATACTCTAAAAATTTTGAGAAAGCAAAGGCAGTTACGCTCTCGGTTCATAAACGAACAAGAAAAATGAGGATAGGCAAAATGTAGTAGAGATTCGCGCGCCGGCGAGAGATCGATACGTGAAGCATACAATAACTACCTAAATTTCAAATATTGAATAATCTGCTTTCTAGGTAGACGTCTTACCGTTAGACCACCACATCACTAACGTTTAAGTCGCCTCGGAATAGTCTAAGTTCGATTTCCCTCCACGTCACAAACTTTAATTCAGCTTCTGTGTTCCAAAGATAATTGCCACTACTGCCAAGGCTCTCCATGAAGCGGAATAGCACCTCGGCAATGGACATGTTGGAACAATCCTGTTAAGGTGATATAGATATCAATTTCATACAAATAAACAATCCTTGAGACGGATTTTCGTCTCGAATATGTCAGACAATAATGATAAATCTGAAGCATAAAATTAAAATTTATGATGCAGCCGGGAATCGAGCCCGGATCTTCATGCTTTCTAGGCATTTATCTTTGGAACCCAGAAGCTGAATTAAAGTTTGTGACGTAGAGGGAAATCGAAATTAAACTATTCCGAGGCACCTTAAATGTTATTAATGTGGTGGTCTAACGGAAAAAAAGGTAAGACGTCTGCTTAGAAAGCATGGAGATTCGGGTTCGATTCCCGGCTGTATCACAAATTTTAATTCCATGCTTCAGATTTATCATTATTGTCTATGACATATTCGAGACGAAAATCCGTTTCAAGGATTGTTTATTTGTATTAATATTCAAATGTTTATAGCTCTAAGGGACCAAACTGCCATAGACTTAGAAACTAATTAAACTAATTTGTCCATGATAAGGACAACACGGTCATCCATGGACGAGGGAAGACTCGAACCTCCGGCGGGAGCGGCCGCGTAATCCGCTCAGATGGGGCGGGCACTCTGGCGCGGCCAATAACTACCACCGTTATACCTTAGCAAAAGACACGAAACAAATCTCGTCCGACGTACAAACGATAAGAGGTTCCAAGGCCACTACCACTCACTCATAGATCGTTTTGGAATGGTGATAGAAGACAACACAAGAAAGCTGAAATTTTAAAAATAACATTTAAGAAATCGTTCACGCAGGAGAATAACACAAACATACTGTAATCTGATCATACCATGAACTCCCAACTGAAAGAATAGCCAGCCTAGTGTTGAAAAACAGTTGAGACAGCTAAAACAAATAAGGTGCTAGATCCGGATGGAATTCCAATTCGGTTTTACAAAGACTACGCATTAGATCATTACTAGGCTTGCATTTACCGCGAATTTGTGGTCCAAGGCCGAGTCCTGAGTGTCTCCAAAGAATGGCAGGCGATTTCTGTGCATTCAAAAAATGTTCAAATGTTTGTTAAGCTTAAGGCACTTAACTGCGGGGTCATCAGTCCCTAAACTTATGAACTACCTTATAATAAAGACGACACAAACATCCATGCCCGAGGGGAGATTCGAACCACCGGCCGTAGCGGCCGTGCGGACTGTTATGGCGCGCCGCAGACCGCTCGGCCACTGCGGCCAGCTTCCTGTGCATTGAGGCGCTATGCGCCGATTCACGAGGCCGTTTCGCCGTCGGGGGTTCGAATGCCCCCTCGGGCATGGATGTTTCTGTCATCTTTAGTATAAGGTAGTTCATAAGTCGTAAGAGTAAGGACTGATGACCCCGCAGCTAAGTCCCTTAAGCTTAACAAACATTTGAACATTTTTTTAGCGATTACTTTTTGCCGCGGCGGAGTGGCCAAGCGCATTGAGGTGCTATGCTCCGATGCGCGAGGCCGCTTCCTGTCAGGGGTTCGAATCCTACCTCGGGCTGCCTTTAGTATAAGTTACTCCATAAGTAGTTTGTAAGTTTAGGGATTGATGACCCCGCAGTTAAGTCCCATAAGCTTAACAAGCATTTCAACGTTTGATTTCTGTTTGGCCGGCCGCGGTGGCCGAGGGGACTGAGGCGCTCCAGTCACGGTCTGCACGGCCACTACGGTCGGGGGTTCGAATCCCCCCTCGGGCATGGATATTTGTGACGTCCTTAGTATTAGCTAGTTTGTAAGTAGTTTGTAAGTTTAGGGACTTATGACCCCGTAGTTAAGTTCCATAGACTCTACAAACATTTGAACATTTGATTCCTGTTTGTAAGGAAGATAAAGCAACGGCCGCGCATAATTACAGACAGTATCATTTACATCAATTTGCTGTAGAATTCTTTGAGATATTCTCAGTTCGAATAAAGTGGATTTCCTTTAGATGGAAAAGCTTTTATCCATGCAGCAGCACGGATTTAGAAAGCTTCGCTAGTGTGAAACTCAGCATGTACGTTTCTCATATGATATATTACGAACCATGAATGAAGGGCGATAGGCAAACTGCATATTTCTTGATTTCCGAAAAGCGTTTGACACGACGTCACCTAGCTAACTACTACCGAAAGTTAGTATATGGTATATATTCGCGGATAAGAGAGTGGCTCGAAAAGTTCATCAATGCCGGCCGCGGTGGCCGAGGAGACTGAGGCGCTCCAGTCACGGTCTGCACGGCCACTACGATCGGGGGTTCGAATCCCCCCTCGGGCATGGATATTTGTGCCGTCTTTAGTATAAGGTAGATGATAAGTAGTTTGTAAGTTTAGGGACTGATGACCCCGTAGTTAAGTCCCATAAGCTTAACAACATTTGTCAGTTCATCAATAATAGAACCCAGTACGATGTCTTCGACGGCAAGTGTTCATCAAAGACAAGAGTATTGTCAGAATCGCTCCAGGGATGGGTGTCAGAACCGTTACTATTTTCTATCTACATATACTTTCCTCGTATATTATGATCTATCTCTAAAGAACGTCCTATTGCCCCATAGTCAACACGGATTCAGAAAGTATCGTTCTTATCATATCCAGCTAGCTCTTTACTCACATGATGCGATGAGTGCTGTCGACAAGAGATGTCAAATAGATTCTGTTTTCCTAGATTTCCGGAAGGCTTTTGACACTGTACCTCACAAACCTCTTCTAATCGAAATGCGTGCTTACGGAATATCTCCACAGTTGTGCGATTGGATAAATGATTTTCTATCAGAAAGGACACAGTATGTTGTAATTGACGGTGTCATCAAGCGTAACAGAAGTGATATTTGGCGTTCTCCAGGAAAGTGTTATAGGGCACCTACTGTTCCTTATTTTTATAAACGATTTAGGAGACATTTTGAATAAAACAATTCTGGGTATTAGGCCTAATTTATATGAAATTTTAGCTTAAATTATATAAAAATAACAAACGTTTTGTATGAATAATTACCGAAAATATTATTTGATTGTTATTATCATTAAGAATAACAACAATTCTAACCGTATTTTCAACACAGTAAAATATATTATGCATCTGAAGCAGTGGTAACAGTTAATTTGCTCTGCACTGAGAATTGCATATGGCAGGGCTAAGCATTCCCGCCTGGGACACTGGGAGAATGCAGCTCGGGCATCTCAGGGGATAGCAGGGTGCCATTACGGTGCTCTATTATGAGGCCACAAGGGCCAGGGACCACCCACGGCGCATACATGCACCGCGGAATGCCTATTCATGATCGCAGGAGGAGGGTGGGGGAGCATTTAACACGTGACCTCTGGTACCCTCAAAAAGGAGATACGGCGTGCGTCAGAACCCGAGAGAAGGCAGCGAGGTGTCAACAATCGTGGGAGAAAACAATTGTTCTGTAAAGACCACATAAAAATCATAAGAAATTTGGAGTAGACAATGGGAAAGAACTCCTTTGAGTAAATCAAAATCATATGTTTGTAATTCTCTCGGACCAAACTGCGTGGTCATCAGCCCGTAGCTTACAAACTACTTAAACTAAACTAACCTAAGGACAACACACACACACATGCCCCAGGGAGGACTCGAACCTCCACGGCGAGCAACCGCGCGCTCCGCAGCGAGACGCTTTAGACCGCTCGGCTACTCCACCGCGGCTCTCCTTTGAGTAACTGACAGATCATAGCAATATGTATTCCAGGGCTGGCCAACTTCATTATACGTATGATCTACCATTTAAAAGGTGTACGTGAAGTTTAAAGTTGATTCTATCGTTTAATCAGACAACAAAAGTAATTTATTTTAAAGTTACTCATCCAAAACCTGATATGATATTAATTGCAGTCCAAATAGTTGTCATATATTGATGTTTAACAGTCAAGATCAGTAAGTCATCAAATAACTTCATCAAAATTTAACTGAACACGTACATTGTTCATTAACACAGTAATTTGGTTTAATTATGGCCCTGATATTGATGTATATACTGTTAAATGAGAAACAGTGCATTAAACTGATTATGTGTGCAACGGATCTTTTAACAAAGCAACTATGACATGTAACCTGCATGAAACACACAATGACCATACTCAAAAATTTGACTGCGAGAAATATATTAAAAACACAAACCACTTTCTTCATGTTCGACTACGAGAATTTTATGGAGATCAGTGCCCGCTTATCAAAACTCAGTATCATTCTCAATTAACGGCAGTGTTGCACAACAAACATTTACTAAATTACCAATAAAGAAATCTGTTCAACAAGATTACCAAAATCAATACTGCACTTTAAATCCACAAATAACTAAATATCAAATAAAGGAAGTAGGTTAATCTCCTAACTACGTAAATGAAACAGGAAAGAAAGGTCAACTTTGTTTCTTATTATTAATAATTAAAAAAATGTTCAAACGTTTGTATAGTCTATGGGACTTAACTACGGGGTCATCAGTCCCTAAACTTACAAACTACTTATCATCTACCTTATACTAAAGACGGCACAAATATCCATGCCCGAGGGGGGATTCGAACCCCCGATCGTAGTGGCCGTGCAGACCGTGACTGGAGGGCCTCAGTCTCCTCGGCCACCGCGGCCGGCATTGATGAACTTTTCGAGCCACTCTCTTATCCGCGAATATATTCCATATACTAACTTTCGGTAGTAGTTTGCTAGGTGACGTCGTGTCAAACGCTTTCAGTCGCCTATGCCACCGCGGCCGGCTATTAATAATCACCATTACATTACCTAAATGATACAACCTTTTCATAATTACAAGAAATGCTATTATTACCTTCATTCCAGAGGTGGTACAACCTTTTTCACAATTATTCGAAATCTAATATATTCCAAATACAATCAGACCAACTTGCTGGCACTGCAGCCTCTGCTCTACATTGGAGCCACATACACAACACAACTGCTCTCTAAGCGAGCTGAACCACAAGTCTGACTCTCTGTCTCTCCGCACGAGCTACAATGCTATGTGTTACATAATCTTTGCCAAAGATGAAACTTCACAACTTCACAGATTTATGTACACATATCGATACACACAGTAGATGCAATATTATACATCTTCTTGCAAACAAGTTACTAGACGCAAAACAGGAGGCACAATATTAGACTTTTCTTACAAATTCAGCAATATACATTTTCTATGGACACGTTTCACATTCGCTGATAAAACCCTGTGCGATCGACCACTTAAATATTTCTTCAAATTTTAAATGAAAGAGCATATTCCAATGTCTAGTTATGTAGTATTTTTATTTCATTAACAGGAAGTTATTCTTTCTACCACTTACAAACATGTTGAAATTTTAAATGAAACAGTATATTACAGTATACAGTTATGTATTGTATTAATTATATTAAGAGGAAAAATATTAAATTGAAATTTATTCTTTCTGCCACTAATACACTTCTTGAAATTTTAAATGAAACAATATAGTTCAGTATAAAGTTATGCAGTACTGTTATTTTGTTAAGAGGAAAAACATTAAATAGAAAACTATTCTCTTTACCATTACACATTTCTTGAAATTTTAAATAAAACAGTATAGTCCAGTTTACGGTTATATAGTATTTTTATTTTCTTAAGAGGGAAAAAATTAAATAGAAAGTTATTCTTAGTAGCTACTTCATCTTATTTGTGTGAGCACTGTGTCTGAGAATCTACTCCCAGATTACCAAAGTCAGGTTTGTAGTTGGAAATTGCCAACTTTAAAGAATCCAATGTGTGACTGTCTGTCAAACGAGAACGGTGTCTACTTGTTGTTTGTTTCAAGAAGGAAAATGCTGATTCACACAAATATGTTGAACCAAAACACGAATGCAGCTTTTCAACACATTTCCTCAAACAAGGATATTTCTCCTTGGAATCCAATGACCAGAAATCCAGACCAAAGGATGACATAAGTAGTGATAATATTAGACGTTATTAAATGCAAATGCGGGAGGAGCTAGCTTCGTCCGCTCCTTTAGAATTCTTTCTTCTATTTGCACGGATAGTAGCGGCAGTTTTCAACTTCTGTACATGTTTGTGAAAAATGTTGCGTTAAGTTATAAAATATCGGCGGTTTTTATAAAATTGTGTACCGCGTCGGATGATTTCGTTATACATATAACCCACTACTTCTTACATATAACTACTTATGTAGTAAACAATGCAGTCGAACAAAACTTGAGAAGGTTACGGCGAAAATAAACACAAACCACCCTAAATCATACCATAATAAAATAATAATACGAAGTTATTGTCTTACTCCATTTTTGAACCTTCCGTAGAATTTCTTTCTTATTTACAATGATAAGTCTGTTCTTAAGGAACAGACCTTGCTGATGGTCCGCAGCTATAAATGTTAAATATACATTCAGTAATTCGCAATTTGTGAGAATTACCGACTTTAGCTGCTCTTCTTGAGTTGGTCCACCATTTTGTAAACATATGAAAATTTGTGCCGGACCGGGACTCGAACCCGGGTCTCCCGCTCGGACACGCTCCCGGCCACACCCAAACTTCCATATGTTACAGTTGTCTACTTCCCTTAATTTAATGCTCACACGCATTTAGCATTATGACAGCCAAGACAGGCTACACATGGTGTAGTATGTCTCTCCCTGTCGCGGGAATCCCTGCTAAATGTGTGCGAGCACTAAAGGAAGTAGACAACTGTGACATATGGAAGTTTGGGTCTGGCCGAAGAGCGTGTCCGGGTGGCCGAATGGCTAAGGCGATAGCTCGCGAAAAGCGGGAGATTCGGGTTCGAGTCCCGGTCCGGCACAAATTTTCATATGTTACAAAATGGTAGACCAACTGAAGAAGAGCAGCTAAAGTCGGTAATTCTCGCAAATTGCGAAGATCTTTCAGCGTGTCTCTTCAGCCACTTATCCATAGTGTATGAGGTGCGAAGCAAACTGTGATACTGATTTAAATCGGTAGTCAATGACGTCGTAACTGTGACAGGCCCAGTCGTCAACTGACATCTGCCCCACTTCTCCGTCCCACTGCGGCGCTTCAGTCACAGTCTGCACGGCCACTACGGTCGAGGGTTCGAATCCCCCCTCGGGCATGGATATTTGTGCCGTCCTAGTTCGTAAGTAGTTCATAAGTAGTTTGTAAGTTTAGGGACTGATGACCCCGTAGTTTAAGTCCCATAAGCTTTACAAACATTTGAACATTTGATCTCCGTCCCACTCGCTCCCCACCTATATCCATCGCGTGCGGAAAACAAAAGAGCTACTGTGTGAAAAGAGGATAAATAATGTGATCCAATGGCGTTTGTAAAACGATACAAGATCTCGCATCTGTTGGTAATTATGTTGCGCAGTGTTTTCTACATATAAATATTATTATGAGGCATAATAAACTTACATGGTTTTTGAGTTGCCAAGATCGACTAGACTAATAGCCGCGATCGACCAGTCGATAGGATAGTGATCGACCGGTTGGCCACCCCTGATGTATTCCATTCATAAGGATAAAATAAAATAAATGTTTGTATAGTCTATGGAACTTAACTACGGGGTCATCAGTCCCTAAACTTACAAACTACTTATGAACTAGCTAATCCTAAGGACGGCACAAAAATCCATGCCCGAGGGGGGATTCGAACCCCCGACCGTAGTGGCCGTGCAGACCGTGACTAGAGCGCCTCAGTCCCCGCGGCCACCGCGGCCGGCTGATAACGATAACTTGATAACTTGTACCACTTGGCTCGAAAACCCGAGAAATTCTTTGGTCAGATGATTCTGACGTAACATTTTGCCTAAAAATGTTGAGCAGTCGTAGATGTTCTACAGCTGGATTAGCGGGTGACGTTACACTTAATCTTCATCCTCTCGCGAGGGGCGTCAGTTTGCCGCCCCTGGTGTTTATTACATTTCAGTACGTAACTTTACCGTTAGATAGCGGTGTGATATGGCTGTATTCTCTACTTAGACCTTTCTCCGCTAGACGTCGTTGTCTATAGTCTCGTATGGTCCGTTAACGTGATTCAGTATGTTTCTCAAGTTCACAGCCTGAAAATGTTCAAATGTTTGTAGAGCTTATGGGACTTAACTACGGGGTTATCAGTCCCTAAACTTACAAACTACTTATGAACTAGCTACTACTAAGGACGGCACAAATATCCATGCCCGAGGGGGGATCGAACCCCCGACCGTAGTGGCCGTGCAAACTGTGACTGATGCGCCGCAGTACGCTCGGCCACTGCGGCCGGCTCACAACCTGACTATCTCGAAAAACTGTCCATGGAACTGGTGGAAAGAAATTTGAGATCTTGCAAAACTAATGTCTCTTCGTAAAGAGCTAAATTATTAAAAAAAAAAAAAAAAAAAAAAAAAAAAAAAAAAAAAAAAAAAAAAACCGGTACAGAGGAGTAGACGAAAGTAAGCAGTCACCAGACCTGAACTCTAGAGACACAGGTCGCAACCAACGACCCATTTGTTTCATCATGCTCTTTAACACAGTATTTATACAGCTGGACGTCCTTTGATCAATGTGAAGTACTCTAAGGATCTAAAGAATCTGTTACAGGCATCTGTATGTAAACACATACAAATGTAAACACCCAGAAGACGGCGCTTCAGCCGGCAACGCCTTTATAAGAGCCGCGGTGGAGTGGCCGAGCCTTCTGAGGCGCCTTGCTGCAGAGCACTTGGTTGCTCGCCGTCGGAAGTTCGAGTACTCCCTCGGGCACAGGTGTGTCTGTGTTGGTCCTTAGATTAGTTTAAATTGCTTTAAGTAGTTCGTAAGCCTTGGCACTGACGACCACAGTAGTTAAGTCCCACAGCTTTACAAACATTTGAGCTTATATAAGAAAACAGCTGTCTGGTGCAGACGTAAGACACATTACTGCTGTTACAGTGGCAGGTTATCACTAGACCTCGGATTTTAGGTAGAAACCTATTTTTTTCCCCATTAAGTAAAACCAATAAAAGTTGTACATACACGAATTATGCAAATTTATGATCGAAAACGCTAGTTTTATAGCACCTAAAAATACCTAATTTTAGGTTAGTACCTGATTGTACCTACATTTGAAAAATCGAATTATATAAAAAATGTATGCCAAAATTTCTCTCATGGTCTTCCCAGGTAATAATTCTGCAAATATTGTATCGAAAATTGTAATTTTATCGTACTTAAAGTACTTAATTTCATATTAGAACCTGAGTATCTAATTTTTAAAAATACAGACATTAGAAACATTGTTCTTCAATTGCCGGAGGAGGCAGTGAGTATTACTTCAGATAAGGATGTTTTAAAAGACCCAGCAATTTCCAACGACGTTGCATGCATAAAATCTCTTTATGCATTTTTGGTCCCTATTATTAAATGTCTAGAGTGTTCAGGGAAGCCAGTCTACAAGCAACTGTGATAGGTAGAAGAGGTGACAGAAAATATCAACTTGGCCCCAGGTTCTGTTGGTATGAAAGTTAGTGAGAAACTGAAGACAGTGCTACAAAAAACTGCAGGACTGACCACCCTCTGCACAGTGGGTGACATCTCATAAGGTAAATCAAAAGAACATGAATGTGCGGCCCCATTGCGACTAATACCGTCATTTAAATATGCTCCGGTGACATCCGATGACGTGGAAAGCTCATTCTCAGCATATAAGATGCTATTAACAGAGGAGAGATTCAGTTTCTCAATGGAAAGTTTGGAGAAAGTGGTAGTTATTTACTATGACTACAATATGGACATGGCCAATGAGATAATGTTGATTTTTGTCACTCTGATTATCTTTCTAGACAATAAAATTTCAGATTTTTGTCACCTATTTTCTAATTATTATAACCTATTTTTGTAAGTGATAGAACCTATTTTAGGTACCTAATTTAAGATTTTTAGAACCTAAAAGTCCGAGGTCTAGTAATCACAACTTAAGTGGGTTTGAATGTTCTGTTATACTCGGTGTATCTCCGAGGTAACAATGAGGTGGGGATTTTCCCATGAATCCAAGAAAAAATCAAATCTCCGACGTCGCTGTGGTCAGAGAAAGATCATACAAGAACGGTACCAACGACGACCGAAGAGAATCGTTCAACGTTGCAGATGTGCAGCTCTCCAGCAATTGCTGCGGGCTTCAGTGCTGGGCCATCAGCAAGTGCGGAACTTTTCAGTGAAACATCACTGTTGTGAGGTTTCGGAACCGAAGGCCCACTCGTGTACCCTTGACGATCGCACGACACAAAGCTTTACGCTTCGCCTGGACCCGTTACTACCGACATTGGTGACTGGAAACATATTGCCTGGTTTGACGAGTCAGTTTTATCGAGAGGCTGGGCCTGGACGGGTATGGAGACAATCTCATGAATCCGTGGACCTTGTAACTATGTCAGCATGTAATAGGCTCTGGTAATAAATATTTGTATATATATTACGTTAGTTATGAAATGTTCCTTTGATTATGATCGTTAGACGATTGTGGGTGGATTTTTAGTTGGAACTGACCGTGTGCCTGCCAACATTATTCTCCTGAGCCATTAATACGCCGTAGTTCTAAACTATGCACTTCACTCTGATGCAATATCGTCAATAAAGGATTCTCATTCATTAACACACGTTAAATCAGCTTTGAATCAGTGTATTGAAGCTCATGCAATAATATGTGGTTGCACTGTAGTAAAACAAATAGAATAACGGACAGGTTGAAGGTTCACACATCGTCCCAAATCAACAGTACACAAGCGAGTAATTGACTGTCCTGTTCCAGAATAAAGAATAGCTTGAGGTATTAGCACATATTACACAATATGCTAATCCAATATGTTATTCACGTGCAATGACAGTCCAACTTCAGTTACAGCAATTGTTGCCAGTTCGAGACGTCCGATCGCAACGCGGTTTCCCGATAATCTTGATGTCACGGTTGAGACGAAAGTTTGTATATTACGAGATCAAAGTTCCACGTTAGTCAGATGTTCGTCATTTAGATCCAATCCATATATAACATCGTTACCGTCGCGACGCGGTTGATTGTTTCTCTCGACGACACGACACACGTTAGGGCACACTTTGAGAGAAATACACATTCCACTGACTGTAAAGATACACGAAAGCTTAGCGTGGCTCATCAGTAAAGGTCACTGTTCTATTAGTTGCACCAGCTTAAATAACAACCGTTTCGTTCGTGCCACTGCCGTAGTTAGCTAGATCTGCCCGCTCTCAATTACGCACACCAACTGCTGCTCTTTTTAAACTCGACTCCCTTGGACGTGATCGACAATCGATATCACTCGGACAGTCAAAGTCGTAGCCTATAGTACACTTACAAGCAGGGGAGTATTCACGTCGGTAGAGATTCTGTAATGGTGTGGGTCGTATGCAGTTGGAGTTATATGGGAGCCTCTGACAAGTGACGTACGAACACTTTCTGGTTGATCACCTGCACGCATTCATGTCCATTGTGCACTCTGCCGGACTCAGGCACTTCCAGTAGGCCAGCGCGACACGCCACACGTTCAGAATTGCTAGAGAGTGGCTCCAGGAACACTCTCCTGTGGTTAAACCCCTCCGCTGGCCACCAAACTCCCCAAACATGGACATTACTGAGCATATCCGGGAGCCTTTTTAGAAGAGATCTGCACCCCATTAATTGATTGATTGATTTTCTCAGGGAAGCCAAAACAGTCTTGGTCCAACTCGCCACTGCCCGCAACCGAAACTAAGTTTATTGTGAGGTATCGCTCCCTGAATATTTAGTAAAGCCAACCAATGCCCTTGAACAGTGCAAGGAGTCCCTTTACCAGTTCTTTATTAGACAAAATTTCTTTCGGTCTGGTTGTCCCAAATGTTCTGTGCCTTTTACTCTCCAATGCAATGCATTCGAAGGTTAGATGTGATGCAGTTTCATCACCGTCATCACAGATCCTACATTTAGGGTCCTCTTCTGTTATTCCCATTGTATGTAGGTGTTTTTTGAAATTCCCATGGCCTGTCAGCAATCCAACCATGAGTCTAATCTCTCTCCTGTTCAGGCCCAGGATTGCAGAGCTTCTTTTAAAACATGGCTTTGGCATCATTACCTTACCATGTTTTTGTTGGTAGACTTTGGTCCAATATTCTAAGTGCTGTCTTCTGAGCCAGTTAGTAGCTCAAATTTGATCATTGCCTTGGTGAATGTCAGAAACAGGTTCCGGTCCAATAAATGGAGTCTCTGCCCCCCATCCTGGCTAATCTGTCGGCATGTTCGTTGCCACTGATAACCGAGTGGCCAGGGACCCACAATAGGTTTACTCTATTGCTTTCCCCTAGCTCCACTAGAACCCTGTGACATTCTGTAACAATTTTAGACCTTGTTGCAGGAGCTGCCATCTCCACCCCATGGTTCTCTTACGGATCTATAGGCAGCCCAGCAGGATGCGTGGTGTGAATTCCCTCCAGCACGACTTCAGACATTAGTGGAGTCTATGCCACCGCGTGATGCGGCACTTCTGCTTGCTTGCGGTGGCCCTACGCCAGGGGTTCCCAAACTTTTTTGTCTCGTAGATCCCTTTCCAAACTTTTCTGCCTTGTGTAGACCTCCTGCCTTTTGTATTCTTATTTTTTTTTTTACGAATTCCTAACTTCAGATGTGTTTTACGTGTCTGATATGATTCTACTAACTTTGATAACTTTAACTGTAAAAGGGTGGAGTGAAAACCAAGAAAAAAGGAAAAGAAAGATCTTTAATATTATACATTTATTGATTTATTCAAATGACACAAATGTATATTTAACAAAACTGATACATACAGGTTTTTAATGAGAGAGATGTAATAAGAAAGAAGTTAAAAAAGCTGATTGGCTGCTGACAATAAAACCATGCAGGTGACGATAAAATCATTACTCCTTTTGTACTGACGCGTTTCAGAGTACCTGGTAAGTATAAAAACTAAGGTAATACATGTACAGTCAAACAAAAGTAAACGTGATACAAAAAGAGAAATGACACAAAATAAAATTTATACATACCATAACATAACCCATTTAAACAAAGACAAAGCGCAATGGCCAGTAGAGGCTGGCCACTCATCAAATATTGCTAACATTAACATGTAATCAAATACTGGTAACATTAATATGTGAGTATAGAACTAAGTACATTCGTCGAAAGGTAAAAATAAACTGAAATCAAATTTTTTCAGTACTGTTAGGGTGAATACAAACCACGTAAGGGCAGCACCTCACCTAAGACGTCATAAAGATATATGAATATAACAGTACATACATACAAACAAAATAAAATATTTAGTCTTGTACAAACATTTACATAATATTAACATGGACAAAATTAAGAATTTCATCAAATTAGGTCTTAACAAAAATGTGACAGGCGCAGAGGGCAGCTGCTGCGGATAGAAGTTTATAACCATGGTACTGAAACTCGAAAAGGCAGTCAGGTACATGGATACAGTGAGACAAGGAAAACGGGGCGCCAGTCCATCCACACGCCCGACAACTTTATACATTGCCATTCATCAAATATTTATGAAAAAAGTCAAAGACCCAATTGCGAGACCCCACCAACTGATCATTAATTAATAGGTCCGGGCAACTCTGGTGGCTAATATAAATCTCAATCTCTTCCAAGGTATCCAATGAAATACCCTTATTACTAACGTGCAGAATTGTCAAACCAACGTTAATGTTCCTCAAATGGTGCTGACATTCACGTAAATGATCATCCAATGCACTTCCATTACTCGCATACCCATGGTCTCGCTAACTAATTTTGAAGTCACGTCCGGTTTGTCCTATATAAAATTTATTTCACGATCCACACTGGATGTGGCTGATGCTTTTTAGTAAATTGTCAATATTTGGTTTCAGGTTTGTTAGGTTTAACCTCGAATCTCCTCTTTCATTGATTTTCAGCCTATTTCTTCTTTTTGTAAGAACATTGGCAACAGTGCTGAAACCTGTTTCCATCAGGTATGAAGTTGGGAAAGCTATTAAAAGCTTTCATGTAATAGTCCACAATAAAGGCTAAGTAACAGGTACGTCTCTCAAGAGCTAGGATTTCTGATAACCATTTGAAAACTGGATCTTACATTCTTCATTAGTGGAGCTATGAAAATGATCAAGAATGTAATTGAAAAGTATGCTAAAGTTCCTCTGTGGAGATTTTGCCTTTAATAAAATGTAATATTATCTGTATGGAAATACATGCGCACCTTTAGATTTACTTATGTTGTAATGCTTTACAACTTAGGATATATACGTCACAATTATCTGATCCCCCCCCCCCAAACAAAAAAGAAATAAAAAATCTGACAACGGGCCTGGAACAGGAGAACTAAAGTACAGAATTCCTCCACTCTCTCGCTTAGCCAATGTAGCGAACAGTGTCATACAAAGGATGAAGCCTCAGCATTGTGAGAATAATTCTGAATTTTGGTTGCGACCCTAAATGTGAACCACTATCGTGGATCCCCAAATTATTTTTCTGCTGACGTGGACTCCTTGCAGGATGGAATAGACCCCTGGGGGCTAAATCTACATGTACATGGGATACTCTGAAAATCACATTTAAGTGCCTGGCAGAGCGTTCATCGGACCACCGTTATACTATTTCCCCTCCCATTCCATTCTCGAAGAGCGCGGGGGAAGAAAGAACACCTGACTCTCTCCGTTCGAGCTCTGATTTCTCGCCGTTGTTGTAATGATTCGCATCCCAGATCCTGTATCGTAACAATATGAAACGCGCTGCCCTTCTTTGGACTCTTTCGATGTTGTCCGTCAAACCCACCTGATAAGGATCCCACACTGGGCAACAATACTCTTAAAAAGGACGGACAAATTTAATGTAAGCAGTCTCTTTAGTAATTCTGTTACATTTTTTAAGGGTTCTGTCAATAAAACGTAGTCTTTGGTTCGCTTTTCCCACGACATTATCTACGTGTTCTTTCCAGTTTAAGTCTGAAGTAATAGTAATTCCTAGGTAATTTGTGGAGTTTACGGCTTTCACATTTGATTGATTTATCTTGTAAACAAAGTTTAACTGATTTCTTTTCGTACTCATGTGGACGACTTCACATTTCTCATTATTTAGAGTCAATTGCCAATTTTTACACCATAGTCATATCTCATTCAGATCGTTCTGCAGTTGGTTTTGATCTTCAGATGATTTTAATAGACGGTAAGTGACGGCGTCATCTGCAAACAACCTAAAAGTGCTACTTAGATTTTCCCCTAAATCGTTTATGTAAATAAGGAACAGCAGAGGACCAATAACACTACCCTGTGGAACGCCCGATATCACCTCTGTTTTAGTCGATGTCTTACCATCGATTACTACGAACTGCATCCTCTCTGACAGGAAATCCCCTATCCAGTCGCAAATTTGGGGCGATATACCATAACCACGCAATTTGATTAAAAGCCGTTTGTGAGGTACGGTGTCAAAAGCCTTCTGGAAATCAAGAAATACGGAATCGAATTGCGAACCGTTGTCGATAGCACTCATCACTTCGTGTGAGTAAAGAGCTAGTTGTATTTTCGCATGAACGATATTTTCTAAATCCGTGTTGAAATAGATCATTCTGTTCGAGATAATTCATAATATATGGATTATTTGGGGGTTCACTGCCCTACACGACATTAGACAGATCCTTTTGCTCATAATTGTACTTTATCTGTGATATCCAAGTCCCTAACCGTTGTATTCTTAAGAATGTCTCAAACATTTGATTTACAAGGTACGTAAACTAGAAAAGTATGCCAGTTTGGGCTTCTTCACTGTCATTGGTTAGCGCTGTATTACGTCACTCGGCAGCAAGCCGCTGTATTATAAGGCCGCCGTGAAAACATTTTCTCCGTCTTTTCTTTTCTCATTCGACGAAAAACATTGTTTTTAAGCAGTGGAACACGCTTGTGATTAATATATATGTATACTAACATACAAAGGACTGAAGAAGAAAAGCTTCAAACATTATTAACAACTAGCTAATCCGTCCCGCCTCGCGACTTGGCACGTGTAATATTTAAACGTCGGCACGGGTAATATTTAAACGTCTTTCACTCGAAAAGCACTGAACGTATCGTGGTGAGTTTTTATTGTAGAGCTCATAAAGATCTAAAATAAAGTCCCGGAGAGCACATGTCAAACTTTCATAATTTCCCACAGTCACTATTTATTTAGTCTGAAGCCATCCGGCGCCAGCGCCTTAGGAGAGAAAGATGGTATATATGCTTCACTCGTAAAAGCTAAGACATATGCTCTCGCGGACTGTTTTTTTTTTTTAGATCTTTGTGAGACCTACAATTTAAAAGAAACCTCATCACGATACGTTCAGTAGTTCTCGAGTTATAGAAGGTTAAAGGGACAGACAGAGAGAAAATGTGCTTCTGTTTTATATAATATCATGATTTGACTCCCTTGGAGTGCGAATTTCGAAATTTTACTATGCCTATAACCGTGACGCTTGCTCATGCAAAAAGTTGACTAAGTTTTATCGCAATAGACTGAATGACATTGACATGCATAGCATACGGACAAACAGAGGCCTTCATTTTTATATATTAGATAAGGAAAATTCGTTACAAGGCAAACGTAGCAGCCGATATATGGAATCATTGTTCCCTAATAAAAGAAATCTACTTTCTATCGCCGGCCGCAGTGGCCGAGGGGACTGAGGCGCTCCAGTCACGGTCTGCTCGGCCACTACGGTCGGGGGGTTCTAATCCCCTCTCGGGCATGGCTATTTGTGCCGTCCTTAGTCTTAGTTAGTTCATAAGTAGTTTGTAAGTTTAGGGACCGTTGTTAAGTCCCTTAAGCTATACAAACATTTGAACAACTTTCTATCCGAACACTTAACAGGTCACGAAACGAGCGAGCGCATAACATGACTTTCTGCTTGCACGTTTCATAAGGGTTCTGCGGCAACTGCTCGGCGCTTGCTGCCAGCTGACGTCACAGATTCAAAGCGTGTGAGTCAAATTTACACCCGCCTGTTTGATCTAGATATATTACTCTATTGTGACAAGAACGTTGACGCACTACGGCCGCACATCCGCTGTCTAAAGACAACTGGTTGGAAAACTGAAACAGAAGCAACGATCGTCTGTGGGTGTTCTTTTAGTACTCTTCGTTCTTCTGTCATCCGTGCTATCCAGAGCAGTGGCCTGTGTAGCAGTCCGATCCAGACTGCCAGCTCGCCCGGCAGCCGCCACGCTTATATAGCCTTGGTCCTTATCAGCTACGTGAGCGTGACGCAACCGGGTGTGAATGAATTCCCGACAGCGGCCAAGTAGAACTAGGCCAGCACCAACCACTTGGCGCACAGCGTAGGTACAGCCCGCTACTGCGCATGCGCAGATCACAAGCTGCGGCTATCTGAGATGCCCGCGAGTGCCTCACACATAGAGAATCGCAGGGTGCCCCTGAGACCTGCAACAGCAAGAGTCGCTTCTCGGCTTTTGGCAAAATCAATGAGTATATTTTTTTTCTTTTAAGTTCAAGTTCACATTTCATCATCTTCTTCTTCTAATATACTAGCTTAAACCCGCGGCTCCGCTCGCTTGTTTGTTGATTATGATAGATAAGCCATCTTTCAGTAGTGTGCTATTTATTTGTTTTTATATTTCCTTATCCGTACGCTTATCCTTACAGTGAAAGAGCTGAAGACATTGTAGCACGAATAGACCAAAGATATGGTCTGTGGCATCACGTTTCGCTGTATGTAACCTCCTTGCTATAGAGTCGCAAACGTCATCGCTGGCCTTCAGTCCGAATTTTTTTTATAATTTGACGACTTTCAACCACCTTATCTTCCACCCCCTTATAGCTATCGGCATGGAACTGCTATAGTGTACAAACGGAGACTTCGGACAAAAATTACACACAGACCATTCGTTTGCGTTCTGTAGTTTTCGCTGCAGAGCGAAATATTAACACACACACGTAGAATTTTACATCCCAATATACTCCACCATTTTATCATTATCAACCCTCAAGCAACAATGCAACCAATAAAACCATTTTCAAAGAGTAAATATAATTTTCAAAGAGTAATTATTGTTCCGCATTTCGCGTTATATTCTTCAAATTAGTAAACATCTATCAGATCGCTATAAAACCGTGCCTTAAACCTTCCTCAGGTATAAATTAGTAACTGTACAAATATTTAATTCTCTGCGTCTTGTCGTTCGAACGCGATAAGCGTACACCGAACAGACATTCACATTTATAGATATAGATAAAGCAGAGTATCCATATGTTTGTACGTGTTGCATACAAATCTACAGTTTTGTTCCAATCTTTATGAAATTTCGTACACGTAAGCTTCAATCCATGAGGACGGTCGCCGTAAGTGTAAGAATCACGTACGATACATAGTTGACGAGATATGAGGTCATAAACAATGAGATGTTCCAAAAACTGGTGTATTTAGCGACAATGCTGCTCATTTTCTCCTAAACCACTGGGCCTATTTAAACCAAATTTGATGCACACATTCATTACGTGAGATAACAATTGTTGCAGGGTTAAGAATCACGTACGATACACGGTTCAGAAGATATGACGTCATAAACAATAGCAATTGCAAGAAACTGCCACATAACACTGCGAACTTTATAAATATGCTATATGAGACTGAGAGTATTTGGCGACTTTCAGCAAACTTTAAATATAATTTCAAACCTTTATTAAACTTTTTCCCGCTGACAATCATAGAAAAATCATGAAAGGAAAAAAGTTTCTCGTTTACTACTTTTCCGCTGTTTATGAAGTAAAACTACGGCATTCGGCATGACATTACAATTTATAATTTGTACACTACAAATTGTAGCCACAGGAAATTTTACAGACAGTATACACACATATAGTTGAATGTACCTTCTAAATTGTATCACAGTACGACTCGTAGTTCATGAGATATGAGCACATAAACAGTAATGTTCATTGAAAACCGCTCGATCACGCACCAGGTTTTAATCTATTACGTCTTTACTACTAATTGTATTGCCAAGACATTTTACAGACATACAGCCCTTATACAATGAATATATATCTGAAAGTGGCAGGAATAAATAAATAAATTCCCGGGTAACGCCGGGTTTTCAGCTAGTTATATATTGTCACGTTGCAATGGAAGTAGGTTTGACTTCGAAGGCAACTAAACATAGCACTTATACTGAAAGCACGTTTATTAGGAACTCAACATACACGCAGCACTGACTGCCTCTCAGGCAGAGTGCTCTGCTATTTATACACAGACAGAATTTACCAGAAATTAGAAGAACAGTTAACATAAGAAACAACTAGAATTTACAAGTGAACATAAGAACGATGTAGAACCTTCTGGAATTGTAAATTACAAAGAAATAAATTTTTGCCGGTGGGCGAGATTGAACCGGCGACCTTCCGCTCTGCAGTCCGTGACGCTATCCCCTGCGCCACGCCGGCAGTTGGCGTTCGTCTTCTCTCGCGGCATTGCTCCCTCTCCTGGAGAAACAGCGACCCGCTGTTATGATCCCTGTGGAGCCAGCTGCAATGTCCTGGATCTTGACCGTGTCATGTGTCCTCTGTATGACAGTTCAGGAGAATCCTTCCCTCCTCCGCGATTATCAACGACAGACGTTCCTGTCGTGGCTTCATCAGGAACATTGCCGTTCTTAAAGTCCTTGAACAAGAAGCCATTGTCGTCTACCTGCTCTTCAGGATCGTAGTAAGGCTTCATGCGCAAGACGTGAACAATGTCTCTTCGTTTTTGACGTTTCGACGACGGCTCATAATCCTCAACTTCGTATGTGACGTCTGACAGGCGGCGTATGACACGATACGGACCAAAGTATCGCTTCAATAACTTTTCTGACAGTCCAGCCTTCCGTACAGGGGTGAAAATCCATACCAGCTCTCCTGGGTTGTACACAACAGGTCGGTGCTTGTCGTTATACCGCTGACGGTCCTTCTCCTGGGCGTCCAGTGTCCGTATGCGAGCCAGCTGTCTTGCTTCCTCGACCCTGGTGATGAGCTGTTTAACATAGTCATCCTGAGTGTCGTCCGGTTGGAACGGGAACAGTGTATCCATTGTCGTCTCAGCTTCACGGCCATGGAGCAGGAAAAACGGAGTGAAGCCTGTGGTGTCTTGTCTTGCGGTATTGTAAGCAAATGTCACGACTGGCAGAATTGTATCCCAATCCTTCTGCTCAACATCGACGTACATCGACAGCATGTCGGCTAACGTTTTGTTAAAACGTTCCGTAAGACCATTTGTCTGAGGATGGTATGCAGTTGTCATTCTGTGGACAATGTTGCACCGTGACATTACCTCTGATACTAGTTTTGACTGGAATACTTTTCCACGATCAGATATCATGACGCATGGTGTTCCATGCTTCAAAATAATGTCTTCTACAAGGAATTTTGCGATCTCTGGAGCTTCTGCAGTCGGCACAGGTTTGGTGACAGCGTAGCGTGTGAGGTAGTCAGTGCAGACTATTATCCAACGGTTACCGGTTGTCGACTTCGGGAACCTCCCTAAAAGATCGATCCCAACTCGGTGGAATGGAGCAGCTGCCGGCGGAATCGGTACGAGATGTCCTGGAGGTAATTGCGGCACATGATTCCGTCGCTGGCACTCTTTACAGTGACTCACATAGTGCTTGACAGATCGGTAGAGACCTTTCCAGTAATACCTGCATCTGATTCTGTCTAGGGTCTTCACGAATCCCAGATGACCGGATATTGGAGCATCATGGAAATATTTGAGAATAGCTGGCTGGAGATGAGCTGGAACAACGAGTAGCCATTTGGGGCCCAGTGGATCGTAGTTGCTCTTGTACAATGTTCCGTTTATAAGTTGGAACTCTCCATTGGTCGGTTCTCCTTTCTCCAAGGCCTCTATCGTTTTTAATAGTGCTGGATATTCCCTCTGTTCAGCTGTAACGTCATCTAATTCAGTGAGAGCTGAAATTTCATTAATACTGTTGTGTTCCACTAATGGATTCCTCGAAAGGCAGTCGGCATCCTTGTGTTTGCGACCGTTCTTGAATACCACTGTGACATCGTACTCTTGGAGTCTTAGTGCCCATCTTGCTAGTCGACCTGATGGATCCTTCAAGCTGGTCAGCCAACACAACGAATGGTGGTCCGTCACGACAGTGAATGGTTTGCCGAATAAATACGGCCGGAACTTGTTGATAGCCCAGATAACCGCGAGACATTCTTTTTCAGTTGTAGAGTAGTTTATCTCGCACTTTGAGAGTACTCTTGACGCATAGGCTATCACTTTTACGGCACCTTCCTGAACTTGTACAAGCACTGAACCAATCCCATAGCCACTGGCGTCTGTGTGAAGTTCCGTTTCTGCATTCTTGTCGTACAAGGCTAGCACTGGTGCGGAAGTTAGAGCCTCCTTAAGTGCCCAGAAAGCTCTTACTTTTGTCGCATCCCAGTAAAATTTGGCGTCTCCCTGCAGAAGTTCTTGTAATGGACGTGCCTTGTTACAAAATCCTTTTATGAAACGTCGATAGTATGAGCACAGCCCGAGAAAACTTCTCACATCACGTATGTGCTGAGGAGTTGGAAATTCTGTGACTGCCCGTATTGTATCTGGATCAGGACGGACACCATCTCCGTTGACTAGGTGCCCCAGGATTTTTATCTCTTTGGCGACGAAGAGGCACTTCTTTGGATTGAGGCGGAGACCTGCAGCCTGAACACACTTCAACACAGTTGACAGGCGACTCAGATGTTCTTCAAATGGTTTCGAGAAAACGACAATGTCATCTAAATAGCAGAGACACGTCGTACACTTAAGGTGTCGAAGCAAGTTGTCCATCATGCGTTCGAATGTGGCTGGAGCATTACATAATCCAAATGGCATTACTTTAAATTCATAGAGACCGTCAGGTGTAATAAAAACCGTCTTCTCCCTGTCAGCTTCGTCAACCTCGATTTGCCATTAACCTGTCTGCATGTCCATAGTTGAGAAGTATGTAGCTCCTTTCAAGCAGTCTAAGGTGTCATCAATACGCGGCAATGGGTAGACATGTTTGTGATACCGTTCAGCCGCCGATAGTCGACACAGAATCGCCACGTGCTATCCTTCTTCTTTACGAGGACCACCGGAGACGACCAAGGACTCTCAGAAGGTTGAATAATGTCATCTCGCAACATCTTCTCCACTTCCTCCCGAATTGTCCGTCTTTCAGCTGGCGACACTATACGAACGCTGGCTAATTGGCAGATGGTCCCCAGTATTGATACGGTGCTTTATCATGGGCCGTTTCGTCTGACTTTTCCCCTGCTGAGGTGTGAATGCACCCGAAAATTGGCGTAGTATACCTAACACCCGCTGGTGTTGTTCCTTGGTCAGTCCAGGCCCTATTCGCAGTTCCACGTTTGTTTCCTCCAGCGTGTTGTCTGTACTAATAGCAGGGCATGGGTCTTCATTGATGACGTTGAGCTCACCGTCCTGGATTGGTTCAGCTGTCCCGATACACATTCTCTTGGGGATAAGTTGTGACTGCTCGTGACAATTTGTGATCCAAATCTCCCCTTGACCACCGGTAATGCTTACGACAGCCGCTGGTATGTAAATTTCTTTTGTGAGCCTGATAAACTTTTTACTATCAACAAGAACTTCACAGTTTAACCAGTCTCTGTGTTTCTGACTGCAACTCTTCTCATTGTCAACGGCGGTATCGTCACATTGTTAACGATGAATAACTTCCCAGAAAATTCTGTATTACGTGTATCTGGCTGAACAACTTCTTCAATTTGCAGCTCAGCTCTTCCACAGTCAATGATAGCTTGGGATGCCTGACGGAAGTCCCATCCGAGGATGACATTGTGACTACATTCTGTTAACACGAAAAATTCAACCGTTGCGTCCTGTTGTTGATGGTTATTCTTGCGACACAAGTTCCTGCTGGATGGACGTACTTTCCATTCGCGACCTTCAGCACAGTTGCTCCCGTATCACAGAACATTGTCTTCTTTAGTGTGCGGCGGTAATTATCAGATAATACAAAAAAAGAGGCTCCTGAATCATCAAGTGCCCGGACAGGTTGGCCGTCGATTATGACGTCGATGAGATTTCCCGACATCTTGGCGACTGTCGTCCATGGAGGTTTTCCTGGGCGCGGCGGCTAGGGGAGCGGCTGGTACCTCTGTACGGCGACGGTGAACGGCTGCGGCGCGTCGGGGAGCGACCTCGTCTAGGGTACGGCGATGGGCTTCTTCCCATAGGTCGACTGAACTCATCATCAGGTGACTGCCTTGGATAGAACTGCTCCGACGGCTGACGTCTTGCGGCAAAATAATCATCGAATACTCGCCTCCTCTCTCTGCAGTAGCGTACGACATGTCCAGGGCGTCCACAGTGGAAACACAGTGGTGTGTTGTCTTCTGTCCTCCAGACGTCTGTTCTTCTGCGGGGCGGCATGATTACCAGGGGAGTTGGCTGTGATCGCGTCGGTCGGTTCATGGGCTACCGTTTGGCGGCTGCAGCGTAAGTCATAGCAGGGCGACGCCATTCTTCACGTCGGGTGCGATTGACGGGGCAGACAGGAGCTAATGTTTGAAATACCTCGTCCTCAGCGGCGTCGGCTACCTCGCGACTTACAGGGCTCACATCCATGGCCATAATCTGATGCTCGCTCGGTCTAATAGTCCCGGCTGCCATGCACTGTTGTAATTCTTCTCTCACGATTTGTCGTATGCGAGAAGCCAAGTCCTGCTCGTCTTCCACAACGGCCATAGGGACTACATTTGGGAGTCTGTCATACTTCTTTCGTCCAACCCTCCTTTTTTGCATCTCTTCAATACGCTGGCACCACTTGATGAACTCTTCCGTCGTAGTGACGTCTTTTATCAGAAGAGCTTGGTACATATCTTCTGCAATTCCCTTCATCAGGTGCGTGATTTTGTCCGCTTCAGTCATGTTCGGATTGACTACGTTACACAGGGCCAAAACATTCTGTATGTATGATTTTGTAGGCTCACCATGTCGTTGGGCTCGGTTCTTCAGTTGTTCTTCCGCCGAGCGGATTTGTCGCTGGCGGTCTCCAAACGTCTTCTTAAGCTCCTCCTGGAACGTCTCCCAGTCATTCAACTATTCTTCGTTGTTTTCGAACCATTGCTGGGCTGTTCCATCTAGGTAGAAATAAACGTTGGCTAAGCACATCGTATGATCCCACCTGTTGTACTTGGCGACTCGGTCGAACTCTTTTAGCCATTTGTTGGGGTCCTGTCCAGCATCTCCAGAGAACACCGACGGGTGTCTAATGTGCAGCTGGCTTATTGCTGGTTTCGTCTCCATCGTTCTACTGATAATACGGACTTTTGGAAGGATGTACTAGGTGTATCCCTTGTATTCCGGTTCCAGTCCGTGTAAGCGACGGCTTTTACGTTGCCTAATCGGAGCCACGGTGATGCAGCTGTTGCACAGTGTACCCGGCGCCTCCACCAAACAATGTCACGTTGCAATGGAAGTAGGCTTGACTTCGAAGGCAACTAAACACAGCACTTATACTGAAAGCACGTTTATTAGGAACTCAACATACACGCAGCACTGACTGCCTCTCAGGCAGAGTGCTCTGCTATTTATACACAGACAGAATTTACCAGAAATTAGAAGAACAGTTGACATAAGAAACAAGTAGAATTTACAAGTGAACATAAGAAAGATGTAGAACCTTCTGTAATTGTAAGAAATAAATTTTTGCCGGGATTGAACCGGCGACTTTCTGCTCCGCAGTCCGTGACGCTATCCCCTGCGCCACGCCGGCAGTTGGTGTTCGTGGTCTCTCGCGGCAATATAAAGCAGAGTGTATGTGTGTTTGTGCGCGCGAATTGCATACAAAGCTACAGTTTTGTTCCAATCTTTATGAAATTTTGCATACATAAGCTTCAATCCATGCGGACGGTCGCCATAAGTGTAAGGCTCACGTACAACACGTAGTTCACGAGATATGTCGTCATAAAAAATGAGATGCGCGAAAAACTTCTGCATTACGCGACAATGTTGCACATTTCCTCCTAAACCACTGGACCGATTTCAACCAAATTTGATACACATATTCCTTACCGTGAGGTAAGAGTTGCTGCAGGGTTTAGAATCACACACGACACATGTTTCAGGAGATATGATGTCAAAAATAAAACGAATCGCAAAAAATGCCACATAATGCAACGGGAATGAGAGTACTTAGCGACTTGCAACAAACTTAAAAGAGATTTTCAAACCTTTATTATATTTTTTCTCGGTGACATACACAGTAAAATGATGAAAGGAAAAAAAGTTCCTCGCTTACTACGTTTCCGCTGTTCATGGGCTAAATTTTCGGCATTCGGAATGACGTTATAAATTATAATTTCTATTTTACAAATTATAGCCGCAGGAAATTTCACAAAAAGTATAAACACATATAGCTGAATGTACCTTCGAAATTGTATCACAGTACGACACGTAGTTCATGAGATATGAGCACATAAAGAGTAATGTTCATGCAAAACCGCCCCATCACTCACCAAGTTCTAATCTATTACTTCTTTACTACTAACTGTATTCGCAACAGATTTTACAGACATACAGCACTTATATAAATTAATATATATATCTGAAAAATTATACATTTCTACAACATATAACTCAACAAATATGGGATCGTAAGAATTTTATATGACATATTTTGTATTTTGATTGCTATCTTTCTTTGTTTGGATACTGCACATATAATTTTGTACATTATACAAGACAGCCTTATTTCATATATATTCTCCAATAATATGCTTTTAGAAAAAAAAGGAAATGAACAGAGAGAGAAGGAATAGGAGAAGTACTAACTCAACACAGGAATAAAAAAAACAACGCTGGGTTTTCAGCTAGTTATATATACACAGTGTCCGAGAGTTTGTTCGTGTGTTTGTATTGGATACGAATCTACAATTTTGCCCAATCTTAAAGAAATTTTGCACAGTTGACCTTTAAAACAATAGTCACGGCACTGATTACCTAAAATTTTATATGGCGGTACCCTACCTTCCTTACGGACTTCGATAATGTCTACAGTTTTTTCCTAATATTGATGAAATTTTACACACTTGATCTTCAAAACAAAAGGAAAGTCACTGTATTACGTAACATTTTGTGTTGTGTATGGCGGAGGGTATTTTGATTATGAACTTCGACAAAATCTACAGTTTTGTTAGTTCCTTCTTTGTCCTATCTTTCCACAGTTGCTTTATTATATTATAGTGAAGATGTTTATGTTATCCGTCTATGCAACTGACTAATAAGAGATTTTATTGCCATATGCATTTCGCCTTTATTTGGAAGGCTTCATCAGTGGCCTGTAATATATACATGATTATGTTTTACAATATTTCGTGTTTTTTTACGTTTCTTAGTATTTTAGGTTAAAAACAGTTCTGGTGCGTTATCTAAGTTTTTTTTCACTTAGTGTCCATAAATGTCCTTGATACAGACCAGCTGCCTTTGGGTATATAGCTGGTCGTAATTAGACCAAGTATGGTTTATGTTGTCTTTTACATTTTAATAGCGTTAAGTTTAAATATATAGTGATAGTAACAATTAGATAAGTTAATGGTAAAATTCATGGTGTTACATGGTTAGTTATTTATACAATTTTAAATTTAATTCGATTACTATCTATGAATAATGGAAACAACAAATTATAAGGAAAAGGAAGGGCAACTCAAAAATCATTATTATTAAGAAGGATAAATAAAAGAAGATAGGAAAGGGTAGGTAAAGTAAAAGTTGTTGGGAAGAGTCTACCAAGGTGGAAGGCCTCGTAATGTACATCGAGCCCTGCCATCACGGAATTCCCTCCACATATGGTAGTCATTCATTTCATGTACATTAAGAGCTAAAGGGGGTTTTGACTC
This sequence comes from Locusta migratoria, assembly GCA_026315105.1. Taxonomy (NCBI): domain Eukaryota; kingdom Metazoa; phylum Arthropoda; class Insecta; order Orthoptera; family Acrididae; genus Locusta; species Locusta migratoria. The sequence goes on along the minus strand of CM048755.1, from coordinate 351,761,389 downwards.
TAATGTTTATGGTGATCAATTGTTTAGGAATAAGTCATCTTCTTGTCATCTGTTTCGTTATCCATCTCGCTTGTACTTACACTGCTTGTCTCGTTCCACGTGTCCTGTGTTGGTGCTTTGTATGATGTTATGTCTGACCGTTTTTGCGTATTCTTCCCGCTTTAGTGATGAGACCTCATTCGTCAGTCTATTATTGACACTAAGTGTTATCTAAGTATAGTTACTGATATTTTGACGTTATTAATTACAGGAAGCACGAAATACTGTACGTAATAATATCCAAATATCAATAACTATACTTAGATAACGCACGAGAACTGTTTATAATCTGAAATACTAAGAAACCTAAAAAACGAAATATTGTAAAACATAATCATGTATATATTATAGGCCACTGATGATCTCTTCCAAATAAAGGCGAAATGCATATGGTAAGAAAATCTCTTATTAGTCAGTTGCATAGACGGATAACGTAAATATCTACACTACAATCTACAGTTTTATTCCGATCGTGTGGAAATTTTGCATAAAAAAATTTCGAAACAGGAACATGCCCGTATAGCTAAGATTTAATGCGGTGCATGGCGGAAGGTACCTTGCAATAAGTTTAGACACCACTTCAATGATCACCATGAAAGTTAACAGAGTTACCCAAATACCGACAATCTTTCTTTCCGCGAACAATACGGGACTGGAATAGTATGGAGAACCGATAGTGGTACTCAAGGTACCCTTCGCCACACATCTATCGGGTGGCTTGCGGAGTATGAATGTAGATGTAGAAATACAGCAGGGCCGTGTAGTATTGCTAGTGAACTAATACCGTTGGTTTCTACATTATTGACCTTCACGTAGATAAATGCATCCTTTTAGATTAACTTCCTCAAGCTTCTGGCCTTGTGAACTGGATAATTTGTAATTGTTGTAAACAATAAGATACCTAACACTCTTCCTTTGGGCACTTTAGGCGTGGCGGTTTAGCCGTGCGTACGGGAGCGTCGTGCTGCGGTGCGCGCGGCCGTTCGCCGTCAAGGGTTCGAGTCCCCCTCGGACATGGGTGTTTGTGTTGTTCTTAGGTTAATTCACCTTAGTTTAAGTAGCTTGTAAGCTCCGGACTAATGAACAAGTAGTTGAGTCCGATAGCTTTACAAACATTTGAACATTTTTGGATACTTTAGAAATTTCCTTGTCACCTAGAAATTTGTTACATTATATGTGAAGGAAATCCTGAGCCTAACACCAAAACTGGCGCGGTGCTCGATGAGCTCCTGTTTTGTTACTAAACGGTATTGTCGAACTGTATCATACGCGTTTCTGTAGTTAAAGAACACGTTATCAAACAGGGGCTATTGTGTATTGCGCCCTATAAGTTGCGAAAGAACACCGCGACCTCAACATCGCAAGATCCCTTTTTGCGCAAATCATTTCATTTTTTGTCCAGAGGAGATTTTTCGTCCTGGCAAAACGTCTTAACCTGTTCCATAATTTTCTAACAGCCTGTAGCCAGTGGCACAGGCCTATGATTACGTGCCTCTGTCTCTTCTTGAATACCGGGATGAGCTGAGATTATTCCCTAGTCGCTAGCTACAATCCGATGCTCTAGCGATCTTCATAAATTGCTGGCAAAGTGGGAGCACGTAGGCCGCACGGGAATGGCCGCGTAGTATAGGACGGCATGTCAAGCGCGACCGTTTCCTTCAGAGGTTCGAGTCCTCCCTCGGCCTTGGATGTGTGTGTTGTCCTTAAGTTAGTTTAAGTAGTTTGTAAGCCGATGACCTTGATAGTTTGGTCCGTTAGGTTTACAAACATCTGAACGGTTCCAGGAGCAAGTAGGTCTCATGTTCGGATCACGGCCTGGTACTCAGTGACGGACTAAGACTGTCGGAGGCCCGAGGCAGCGGCGAAACAAAATGAGACACCCCCCGTCCACTTGGAAATACATGTATTACTATAAAAAAGAACTGGAGGGCCCCCCAGAACGAATGGAGCAGGGCAGTCTAAAAAGATAGCTTTCGAGATTTGGAGGCCCCATCAGAACGAGACGCCAAATGATCTAAAAAATAAAAATAAATAAATAAAAAGAAAAAACACTTTGCCTTCGAGGTATTCTAGGCCCCCCAAGATCTGAGTCCCGGGGTGGTCAGCCCCCCCCCCCCCCCTCCCATTAGACCGCCACTGCTCGTTAAGACTGCCAACCGACCTGGATTCTGCGGGACAGTCCCGCATTTGGACTCGTTGTCTCGCGTTGGGATGATTACTGAAAGTGTAACACAAAATGCCAAAAGCGTCTCGCATTCCCGCATTCCAGTAATTTAAAAATTGTTGGTCTAAGAGCACGGGCCGGATCTAATTGTTTACGGCACGCTATGTCATACCGCTTGCAAGTCAACTTCACAATGCATCATCTGCGAATAAATGACAGTCTTCTTACATTAAATACAAAAGAAAAAATGATAATATCACCTGACTATTTCAAAATGACAGTATAAGTTCTTTTTGTTTTAAGCTGACACTGCATTTGGTCATAGGATGACTTATTAAAAAACTCATGTTTTTGGCATATTTTCTGTGCTTTCGTAAGTACGTTTCAATAAGTGTAATTGAATATTTTTCGGTGCTCAAAGTGGCAAACATGATAATAATATCACAGTTTCTATAAACGTATTTAAAATTTGACATGCAAATACAATATCAGCATTCATTTCACTTCCTTCAGGAATAAAAAGGTGGTGAGATTATGAAAATGCAACAACGAAAGTGATTGAGCATTGCATGTAATACGACACAAGAAAAAAACTCTGCACTTCATCGAAAGAAGTTCTATAATAGAATAGTTCAAATGGTTTTAAAAAGTAGTTCTTATCAAATTAAATTCGGGCTTGTTGCAAAACATAATTCTTTGTGCGGAATAAGCTAGTTATCAAAATATGTGGAGCACAATGCTGTAAGAGCTGGAACAAATAGTAGTACAGATAACGGTGATCGGAGAAACAACGGAAAAAAAGTAAAAATTTTCAGACTTTGAAATTCAAAAAAGGACATGAGGAAATATTAATGAATTGTAAATAAAGATGGGAAATTAAGAGCCGGCCGCGGTGACCGACGAGACTGAGGCGCTCCAGTCACGGTCTGCACGGCCACTACGGTCGGGGGTTCGAATCTCCCCTCGGGCATGGATATTTGTGCCGTCCTAGTTCGTAAGTAGTTCATAAGTAGTTTGTAAGTTTAGGGACTAATGACCCCGTAGTTGAGTCCCATAGGCTTTACAAACATTTGAACATTTTTGAACCCCCGACCGTAGTGGCCGTGCAGACCGTGACTGGAGCGCATCAGTCCCCTCTGCCACCGCGGCCGGCTGTTCATTTGTTCTCTGGCGCGCGAAATACGAGTGTTTACTATTAGTGTCGTTTTATATTCGTCTGTTGATGGGGAATGTTGGGGTGAACCAGTATTGTGGATGCGTTTTCTTCTTTTTTACATTTCGTATATGCATATACATATTACATTAAACTTACCTTTGTATTTGGAATTGGAAAAATGTAGACGTTAAAATAAAGATGTTTTGTAGAGTTTAAAAAAAAATACCTTTCGGTGGGGGGGGGGGGAGGAGGAGGAGGGCTGGTTGCTCGCCGTCGGAGGTTCGAGTCCTCCCTGGGGCATGGGTGTGCGTGTGTTTGTCCTTAGGTTAGTTTACCTTAGTTTAAGTAGTTTGTAAGCTACGGACTGATGACCACGCAGTTGGTTCGATAGATTTACACACATTTGAACATTTTTTTAAGAGTGCTGGAGGCTGGCAACCGCCCCCTCCCCTCCCTCCCCCCTGGATACGGCACTGAGCATACCCCAAGATTTTCAAAATTCGGCGCCTATGCTGCAGTGCCAGCTTCTGAGAGAAAAGAGTGGCATCAAAAATAGGAAGTTGACAGCCTTCTGGAATGTGTGGTTTCAAGCTCTGGCACTGTAAGAGAACATGAAGTGGTGGTAATTGTGTCGCACGTCAAATTTAAAGAATACTAGCTAAACCCGCGGCTCCGCTCGCGTTTTGGTCGATTATGGTAGATAAGCTATCTTTCAGTAGTGTACTATGAGACTGCTTTTGAAGATGAGATGACATTCAACAACAATGATTGCAATAATATCACAGCTCGATCACTTGATGTAATGCGCGACACATAAAATCGATTTAAAAAAAAAGATATGTATTAAAATAATTTTTTATACTGCTTTATTTATTTATTCTTATATTTGCTTATTGGTGTGCTTATCCTTACAGAGAAAGAGCTGAAGACATTGTAGCACGCATAGACCAAAGATATGGTCTGTGGCATCATGGTTCGCTGTATGTAACCTCCTTGCTGTAGAGTCGCAAACGTCACCGCTGGTCTTCAGTCCGATTTTTTTTATAATTAGACGACTTTCAACCACCATATATTCCACCCCCTTATAGCTATCGGCATGGAATTGCTATGGTGTACAACGGGAGATTTCGGACAACATTTACACACAGACAATTAGTTTGCGTTGAGTAGTTTTCGCTGCAGAGCGAAATATTAACACACACAAACACACACACGTAGAATTTTATATACACCGATAACTTTCCATCCCAATATTCTCCACCCTTTTATCATTATCAACCCTCAAGCAACAATGCAACCACTAAAACATTTTCAAAGAGTAAATATAATTTTCAAAGAGTAAATATAATGTTCAAAGATTAATTATTGTTCTACATTTCATGTTATATTCTTCACATTACTAAATATCTATCAGAGCACTATAAAACCATGCCTAAAACCTTACTCAGGTATAAATTACTAACTGTACAAATATTTAAGTCTCGGCGTCTTGTCGTTCGGACGTGATAAGTGTACACCGACATTAATCTATATAGATAAGTATCTATCCGATCGCCATAAAACCGTGCCTAAAGCCTTCCGCGGGTAGACATTAGTAACTGTACACATTTTTACTTCTTTAGGGCTTGTGGTTCAGACGTGATAAACGTACACCGAACATTCACATTTATAGATATAGATTATTTGAATGTATTAAAATGGTCTTTTCAATGTAAGCTATATCGAAATGTTCATAGAATCCAACTCACATTATGAAACTCTCAAGATGCAACAACATTATAAGAATATTCTAGTATAAATGATATTTCTCCATGATTTTTTTGTGCATATTGATGTGTTTTAACACACTTTTATTACATCCCCTATACAATGCTTTTAGATCTAGATAGTTTTGTGAATGTCTCCGCGTTCTGAGTATAGGATTCGCCGTGGTCAGCCAAAATACGAGCGCTGACCGCCTGTCCGGCCCTACGCACTTCGATCTCTGAAGGAACCACGTGTGGAACATAAAACCACACCAAGAAACGTGTCGCGCCATTCTTACGGCTTCTCACCTAAAAAAGTCTACAAAAAAGTCGTTACTCGCGAGGAATCCGGAAGTGTGGGAGCGCCTTCCGCGCTACAAAAGCGGTATCATTGGGAACGCAATCTTCCGCCAGGATTTGGAGGAGGCGTAAAAGCTGCATCACTGCGGCCCAAATTTTTCTGCCCACAGCACTCCGTCTTGGTTCCGCGTCTGTTGTTAGGACCTGAGCTGTCAAACATCCCAGTACATTAAAGCGAGGCGCACGTAACCCCAGTGAAAGGCTGAGGTCAATCCGCGTAAAGTTCGCCGACCGCATTCGGTTGCTTCATTAGTCTCAGGTGGGGCGCGATGCTCCAACGACGAGAAATTTAGTGCAGGTCACTGGCCACTGTGTGACTCTTCGCTTTGCCGATTGGCGTGCATTCGAAACATTTTCTGAAGGGCGTCTGAATATCGAGTTGATACGCTAAATTCATCAGCTAATTATCAGGTTGATGATTACATCCATATCTACATCTACATCTTTTTACAACATAAATCAATCAAAAGTGAAGGCCGTATACTCCACTAAATACCTAGGAATTACTGTTACTTCCGACTTAAAATGGAAAAAACACGTAGATAATGTCGTGGGAAAGGCGAACCAGAGACTGCGTTTTATTTGCAGAACCCTTAAAAGATGCAACAGAACTACAAAAGAAACTGCATACACTACGCTTGCCCGTCCATTTTTGGAGTATTTCAGCCCAGTGTGGGATCCTTATCAGGTGGGTTTGACGGAGGACATAGAAAAAGTCAAAAGAAGGACAGCTAGTTTCGTGTTGTCACAATACAGGGGAGACTGCGTTACGGAAATGATACAGGATATGGGATGGGAATCATTACAACAACGATGCTCATCGCTGCGGCGTGGGCTACTTACGAATCTCCAATCGCCAACATTCACCTCCGAATGCGAAAATATATTGTTGACTCTCCCTTACATAGGTAGAAATTACCATCAGAACAAAATACGAGAAATCAGAGCTCGAACGGAGAGATTCAGGTATTCTTTCTTCCCACGCGCTATTCGAGAATGGAATGGGAGATAAATAGTATAACATGTGGTTCGATGAACCCTCCGCCAGGCAGGCAGAGTATCCCATGTAGATGTAGAAAACCCAGATTTTCAAGAATGGGCTAAAATATGTATTATTGACTGAATATTGTGACGAGAATATAGAAAATGAAATAAAATTCTGATTGGTCTTTTATTTAAACACTTGACAGTTTGCTGCTGTGATACCTGTCAAAAGAGCTTATTTTTTAACAACAAGGTACAAGGTGAAATTTCTTAATATTCAATCGTATTGGATGTAAGTTCATATTCTTGGCATGAACAAATTAAGTTTCGTTTATTAAAAGCTATGTGATTTTTATCAATAATATATCCCTTTCAGGCTCTGCATGCACAATTGTACGTTTTTGGTTTTGCTCGCTTTTATTTCTTTGTGATTCGCGCTAGGAAGTTCGGTCCTGCATCACACACTCGTGGATGGACTGTGGTAACGTGGGTACCGTGTTTTAGTTCCATGTTTCAACACTGTGTGGTACCAGCAGTCGGCAAACTTCCAGCACACTTACAATGGTGGCAAGAAAGAATTGTTGACAAGGTGTTGATATCCCTGTTTTGACATGTGAAGCTATAATGTCTGACAGCCAGTTGATTTTATATGATCCTGTGATGTTATTATGTCATTTCTATCAAAGGCATGTTACTGTAAGATGGTGCAGATCATAAACATTTGTAGTGAAGGCCCAAAACAGACAATAGTGTGGGTACAAAATTTTTTAAAATAAATTTATTTTCTTTTTGTTAATGAATTACTGTATGTATTTTGTATCTCAGACATCCGTCTCTATATTAATGCCACGTCATCTACAACCTTGGGTCTGAAAGGGACATAAATTTCGGTGTTATGAAGTACCATTTAGTTTTGCTGTTGTATCTCCGAATTAAAATCATTCTTAGTTCTCAAACGCACTTTATTATAAACTAAAACATTCTCGCAATAGTAATCTGTATTTACCTTAATACAATTTTAAAAAGACATAGTACTTGGAAGCTAATTTGTGGTTGTAATAAGATACAGAACAGGGTTGTAAAAAACCAGGAAATCAAGTAGATATGGAACAAAATATTTGTTATGTAGATAACATATATTTACGAGATTTCACTTAATTTTATCTCTTAAAAGGGTTATGTATCGGTAAAAAAGTAAATAATTTGATTCAGTAACAAACGTTTAAGCTCATTAACATGACAACTAAGTTGAGAAAAAAAAATTTCTTCGCCGCGTGGAATGGCCGCGTGGTCTAAGGCGTCATGGTGCGGACTAGGCGGCCATTCCCGCTGGAGGTTCTAGTCCTCCTTCGGGCATGTTGTGTGTGTTGTCCTTAGTGTAAGTTAGTTTAAGTAGCTTGTAAGTCTAAGGACTGATGATCACAGGAGTTTGGTCCAATAGGTTTACAAATATTTGAACATACGAATTATTTGTTTATGTAGTGGAATAATCTATTCGCATTGAGTCACAAATAAAAACTTCGTTTTCAGATCCTACAGGGTGCAGGTGCGTTTTAATGGAACACTAGGTGGGCCCGGCGGTGTTAACCGTGGTTGAATAGTCAGTTGTAAATAAAAATTAATGCCGAAACTTACTTCCCACGTGTTTGCGCTATCAGAAAAATTACCTAGGAGGTCTCGCAGCGTGAGCCAATTAAGGCCCAGCAAAACGATGGCAGAACACCCGTCCCTCAAAATTCACTCTTTAGTTAAGGAAAAAAATTGTACGCGATCGTGTAGCAAAGTACAAAAGTGCCAGGAAAGGGAGTAAATAATTTCAAGACTGTTCGCAAAATGGCCAGCACAAAAAATCATTATTTTGGAAAGAATGGAGAGTAAAAAATCAATTGCAATACGTACCTGTAAACAACGTCTCGAGGATAGTTACATGTGTTGCAGTTTTCCAATCAGTTCTGAGGAGTCAGTGGATGTGCGATCGTAGTGCCACAAGATTGTTGTTACAAATCACAAAATATCTAAATAAAATGTTCAAGGCATTCTTCAGAATACGATGGTTTGGAAGACGGACATTACAGCTAAAATACACTGGATAAAACTGTACAAAAGTTTGTAATTCTGTGGGACCAAACTACACTGGTGATCGGTACCTAGCCTTACAAACTGCCGAGACTAACTTATACTAACAACATACACACCTATTCCCGAAGGAGGACTCGAACATCCGACGCTCCTGACCGCCTGCCTTGCTACACCAAAGAGCGAAAGAAACTGGCACATCTTCCTCATAGCTTGTGGGGCCTCTGCGAGCACGCGAAAGTGTCGCAACATTAATGCCCGAAGTGGTGCTAGAGGGAACTGACACCATGCATTCTGCATGGCTGTCCATAAACCCGTAAGAGGGGTACAGACCTCTTTTGAACGGCATGTCGCAAGGCAACCCAGATATGCTCAACAAGAAGAGTCTTCCTGGATCCACTCTATAGCAATTCTAGACGTGTCACATTGTCCTGCTGGAATTTCTCAGGTCCTTCGGAATGTACAATGGACATGTATGGATGCAGATGATCAGCCAGGATTCGTACGTATGTGTGACCTCTCAGAGTCGTAACTAGACATATCATGGTTCCCATGTAACTCCAACCATCTTCAGGAGTCCCCTGCTGGAGGTCGTTTCCATACCCATACACATCCATACGCTGGATCCAACTGGGAACATCCTCGTCAGACCGGGTAACATGTTTCCAGTCATCAACAGTCCAATGTCGGCGTTGACGGGCACAGGCAATCGTAAAGCTTTGTGTCGTTCAGTCAGTAAGGGTATACGAGACGGCCTTAGGCTCCGAAAGCCCATATCGATGATGTTTCATTGAATGGGTTGTAATACCTCTGGCTTACAGCCATCAAATCCGATCTGAGTTTCTTTCCAGTGCGCTACCATCTGCGTGGGGACGACATCCATAGAAGACGTCAGGTTGGTGAACTTAAGAATTTCTACTCTTCACAGCTAGAATACTGCTCACCGGTGTGGGATCCGTATCCGGTGGGGTTGATAGAGGAAGCAGAAAAGATCCAAAGGAGAGCAGCGCGCTTCGTTACAGGATCATTTGGTAATCGTGATAGGGTTACGGAGATGATCGATAAACTCCAGTGGAAGACTCTGGCCGCGGTGAAGTAGCCGAGCGGTCTAAAGCGCTTCGCTGCGGAGCGCGCGGTTGCTATCCGTGGAGGTTCGAGTCCTCCCTGGGGCATGGGTGTGTGTGTTGTCCTTAGGTTAGGTTAGGTTAGGTTTAAGTAGTTTGTAAGCTACGGACTGATGACCACGCAGTTTGGTCCGATAGATTTACAAACATTTGAATATTTGAAGACTCTGCAGGAAAGACGCTCTGCCACTCGGTACTGGCTTTTGTCGAAGCTTTGAGAACATACCTTTACCGAGGAGTCTAGCAGTATATTGCTCCCTCCTATGTATATCTCGCGAAGAGATAATGAAGATAAAATCAGACAGATTAGAGCACACACAGAGGCATACCGACAATCTTTCTTTCCGCGAACAATACGTGACTGGAATAGGAGGGAGAACCGATAGTGGTACTCAGGGTACCCTCTATTTCAGTGTTTTTCAACCTTTTTGAATATGCGATCCCCTTCCAAGCAAAAATTGTCTGGCAATCCCCTTCCAAGTAAAAATATTCTGGCAACCCTTCCATCCTCATAACCGTAAAGAAACTATTTTATCTCAAAGGTAACAAAACTTCTTTCTTTTCCTTCAGCTTTCTTTTAAATTGTTTAAAGAAGTTTTTTGTGCGCATTTTTTGGAATGAAACACAATATCCAATTTTTACATGATTTCCGACAGGAATACATATTTTGCTTAAGGTGTGCTTCACATTTCAGGTAAGACTCGGAACCAAATAACTCACATTAAGAAAGGCCCCAATGTATGGGTACTTTGTAAAGAAGTAGACCTTTTCTTCGAGTATTTTACCTATCGATTGGTTCATGTTCGTAAGGTAAAGCAGTCAACAATCCGAAGATTGATTTGAACCCACAGTGCTTTACTAGGCATGGTCCTGTTTGGGGGTGGTATGCCGTTGCCTTCCATCGACCTTTGAACTGACTTACCCAGCCAATTATAGGGGGACCTACAGGTTAGCATGGGTTCAGAACCACGGTGCTACTCCGTATTTATCACATCAGCAACACTGCCAGAAGTGAAAGAAGTGGAAAGTGACAGATAAAAATCCTAGGATCTGGGGTGGATCGAACTCGCGACCTGTGGATTTGTAGTTTGGCACTCTACCGCTGTGCTACTTTGTTTTCGGCGAGCTTCTGTTGCTTTCTTTGAAGTAAATGTAATGAAATAAATAAACCATTATCTGATTTTAAACGAAAACGCTCTTCCTGGAAAATGGAGCAGTAGAATAAAGCTGCCACACTGAAAATAATTTGTCTTGCTGAATCCTCAGCACCAGATAAATAAATCAAAGAATATGTTCTTCTTGTATCCAATGACAGTAAATCTTCTCTTTGACTCGAAATGTGAAACATACATTATTCTGTAAATATGCGTTGGGAAACCGCAGAAGTGCTACTGAGCTCGTATTCGCTTGTAATTCTTATGGGACTAAACTACTTTGGTCATAAGTCCCTAGACGTACAAACTACTTAAACTAAGTTAAACTAAACTAAGGACAACACATACATCCATGCCCGAGGGGGATTCGAACCTCCGACTCGGGAGGCCGCGTGATCCGTAACCTGTTACGCTCGGCTACTCCCGCGCAGCATTGATTCATGAAAACAGTTTTCACACTTTGCGCCTATTCATCATTAACGCTGGGTTTACAAAAACAATCTATGATCGATTCAATTCACAATGAATGTGTCCATAATTAAAACATTAAAGCCGCGGTGGAGTAGCCGAGCGGTCTAAAGCACCTCGCTGCGGAGCGCGCGGTTGCTCGCCGAGGAGGTTCGAGTCCTCCCTGGGGCATGGGTGTGTGTGTTTGTCCGTAGGTTAGTTTACCTAGGTTTAAGTAGTTTTTAAGCTACGGACTGATGACTGATGACCGATAGATTTACAGACATTTGAACATTTTTTGAAACATTAAAGCCGCGGCGGATTAGGCGCGCGTACTGGAGCGCCGTGTTGTGGTGCACGCGGCCGTCCGCCGTCGGGGGTTCCATTTCCCCCTCGGGCATGGGTGTTTGTGTTGTCTTTAGATTAGTTTACCTTAGCTACACTACCTTTACATGCAACACATCTTCCGGAAGACGAAAACCGATTTTCGTAAACCGTTTTTCGCTGTCGTGTTTACATGGCATAGCCTGAATCGGATTTCCTGGCTCACTTAACATGGCGGCTGGAAAACAGCTGATTCAATTCCTTATTTAGTCTACACAATCGCTATTTTTCTTTATTTAAATGTTCAAATGTTTGTACAACTTATGGGACTTAACTACGGGGTCATCAGTCCCTAAGCTTACAAACTACTTATGAACTAGCGAAGACTAAAGACGGAACAAATATCCATGCCCGAGGGGGGATTCGAACCCCCGACCGTAGTGGCCGTGCAGACCGTGACTCTAGCGCCTCAGCCCCCTCGGCCACCGCGGCCGGCCATGAACGAATCCTAGGCAGTGTGTGACTCGCAAGACGTTAAGCACATCTTTATCCGTCCACAACAGCCAGCACAGGCCACCGCGGCCGGCTTTATTTAAATACACAAATTTATGTTCACTCTAATATTTATACTTTTATTTCACATTAGAAAATATCACTCTTTCCATATGTGCCGAAAATTCTTAACAAGAAAACACTATCTCACAAGCCAAGAACGCTTCAAAAACGGTTGCGTTTACATGGGCACGAAAATCGATTGTGGAACTGGAAAACCGCTTTAGAGAAGCGGATTTCCAGAATCGATTTTGGAGTGTTTACATGACCAACAAAAAGTGGAATTGGGAAATTGGTTTACGAAATCCGGTTTTGGGAGCCCATTTAAACGGGGTGATTGAGTAGTTTGTACGCTAGGGACTAATAACCACGCAGTTGAGTCCCATAGATTTACAAATATTTGAACATTTGAAACATAAAAAAATTTGACTTAAGTATACTTTGCATTACAAGCGCCTAGTTATTTTATGGTGCGGGGTGGGGGGGGGGGGGTCGCGACCCACAGGTTGAAAAACACTGATCTATTGAAACCATCTTAAGACTGTTACGTATTATTCTTTATACATAAATAAATAATTTGAAATAAACACTTTTAAACGTAGCCTATGTGTTAATCCAGGACATAAGCTATCTCCATGTGAAATTTCATCCAAATCCGTAGTGGGGTTTTAGCGTGATGCGGCAACAAATTACAAGTCTTCGCATTTATATGTACAGGAAAGTTTACATATTGCTCAGTATGCAATCTTGGACTTCATAACGTCACAACATAATATACTGCATCCTTAGTACAAAACGAGCAAAAGTTGAGAGTGCATTAATGTCAGGTACCGTTTTTAAAATTAAAATTACGAGTAAATTAGCAGTCTACGCTATTAGTATGGAATACTAGCTTAAACCCACGGCTCCGCTCGCATATTGGTTGATTATGATAGATAAGCTATCTTTCAGAAGTGTGCTATGAGACTGAATAGTAAGTAGTGTAGATCAAATCACACGTAAAATGCACTCGTTTCGAAGAATCCAATCACGAAATTCAACAATTCAACAATATTGATTGTAATAATATTAAAGATCGATGCGCGAAACGTCAAATCGAGTTTTTTTAAAGAGATGTATTAAAAGAAATTTGTTTTTTACTGCTTTATTTATTTATTCTTATATTCCCTTAGTCATATGCTTATCCTCACAGAGAAAGCTGAAGACATTATAGCACGCATAGAACAAAGATATGGTCTGTAACATCACGTTTCGCTGTAAGTAACCTCCTTGCTATAGAGTCGCAAACGACATCGCTGGACTTCAGTCCCAATTTTTTTTTATAATTTGACCACTTTTAACCACCATATCTTCCACCCTCTTATAGCTATCGGCATGGAACTGCTATGGTGTACAACGGGAGCTTTCGGACAACAATTACATACATACTATTCGTTTGCGTTCTGTAGTTTTCGCTGCAGAGCGAAATATTAACACACACAGAGACACGTAGAATTTTATATACACCGATAACTTTCCATCCCAATATACTCCACCCTTTTATCATTATCAACCCTCAAGCAACAATGCAACCAATAAAAGCATTTTCAAAGAGTAAATATAATTTTCAAAGAGTAATTGCTAAATATCTATCAGATCGCTATAAAACCGTGCTTAAAACCTTCCTCAGGTATAATAAATTAGTAAGTGTACAAATATTTAGCTCTTTATGTCTTCTGGTTCAGACGTGATAAACGTACACCGAACAGATATTCACATTTATATATATATATATATATATATAGATTAACATGTTCGCTGCGGTCACCAGTGCGGGCCGCTAACGTTCTAGGCGGACGCCTGTAAGCTGAGAGCCGAAATCATATCCCTGCGAAACCTGTAATATTGAAAGACAACATAACGTCTGCACAAGAGGAGGTGACAGATATAGAAATACAAGTACGTTTTTGCTGCATGCCGATTATGTGATAAATGCTGCAAGCTGTCTGACGCTTATAGGCGTCATGTGCATTTATTGCAAACAATTCTAACATAGCCCCTGATTTATTGCAAACTGGGAAGAAAATGAAATTCAAAGGAGCGATAAATCCGCTTCATTGAGAAAGAATTCAAATGTTTCAAATGTTTGTATAGTCTATGGGACTTAACTACGCGGTCGGGGGTTCGAATCCCCCCTCGGGCATGGATATTTGTGCCGTCCTTAGTTGTAAGTAGTTCATAAGTAGTTTGTAAGTTTAGGGACTGATGACCCCGTAGTTAAGTCCCATAGACTCTACAAACATTTGAACATTTGAACTTAACTACGGGGTCATCAGTCCCTAAACTTACAAACTACTTATGAACTACTTACGAACTAGGACGGCACAAATATCCGTGCCCGAGGGGGATTCGAACCCCCGACCGTAGCGGCCGTGCAGACCGTGACTGGAGCGCCTTAGTCCCTCGGCCACCGCGGCCGGCGAGAAAGAATTATACTGAAATTTTACGTGATGTTTTTTGTGACTTGTACTGACACGAGAGCCGGCCGCGGTGGCCGAGGGGACTGCGGTGCGCCAGTCACGGTCTGCACGGCCGCTACGGTCGGGAGTTCGAATCGCCCTTCGGGCATGGATATTTGTTCCGTTCTTAGTATTAGCTAGTTCATAAGTAGTTTGTAAGTTTAGGGACTGATGACCCCGTAGTTAAGTCCCATAAGCTCTACAGACATTTGAACATTTTCTGAACTAACACGAGTGCACAGCGAAACCAAAATGAGTACTTAGCTAGCGAACGCACCGCTTATAAGCGTTACCCGCATAGGCATGTTGATCGCGCAAACGCTTACAAGCGTCAGCCGCAGAGAACGTGTTAAAAACTATACATGGAAACGTTTCTCAATATTTAGTCATTCAGACAAATAATTAAACGGTATAAATTTTACTTTTGGATGCTGCGATTCCTCTTTTCGGGATTCTTATATACAGATTGGCAATAAACATTAAAATTTAATGAATTAGTAACATAGCCTCTTTAGCACCAAATCATAACAGCACAGAGTTATGTATAGAAATTAGATATTTTTAATCTTAAGCATAAGACAAAAATAGCTGTGCAGCACCACTACCAAACTCACAGTGGTATATCAGAATGATCTTAGCTACTGC
Source organism: Locusta migratoria (assembly GCA_026315105.1). Lineage (NCBI taxonomy): Eukaryota > Metazoa > Arthropoda > Insecta > Orthoptera > Acrididae > Locusta > Locusta migratoria. The sequence goes on along the minus strand of CM048755.1, from coordinate 351,746,121 downwards.
AAGTAGGAATAAGATTGTGTGTGAAGCACCATCCATGGGAGATATTCAGCTACGAGAATTAGGCAACTACACGAAATCTGGGGCTACATAGCAATGTTCTTAGTGCATTGGATAAATTTAATTGATAGTTTTTATGGACTTTTCCGTCGGTTCTTGATGGAACATAGACATAGTAATAACCGTGATACACTATATATTTGTTCCACAATAATATTTATTTTGTAGTAAACTAGCTTTAGGCTTCTTAGGCGATCTTCAGACAACTTAATACTTGTCTCAAGATGGCCTAAAAGCCGAAAGCTAGTTTACAACAAAACAAATAGTATTGTGGAACAAATATATAGTGCATCACAGTTATTTAATTGATAGTGTTCATTTACAATAATTCTTGCACATTGTTGAAAACTAACTCCAAACATTTTGTCGAACTACGAAAACTATTGGCCCACTTTAGGTTACGGTAGTAACACTAAAAGTGGGCCTTTGCGATCGTCTTTTGACAGCTCGAAATTTAAATGAAAATAACGGCTTAACTATTCATCTGACACGAAAATTTAATAACCGAATTTGTAGAAGAGAAAATTCTCTACAACTTTGCTCTCTTATGATGTTTTCATATCTCGTAGCGTTTCAAAGATATTTGCAAAAATAACGGCGATTTTGGGATGTATGTCTGTCTGTCTGTCCGTAAAGTGTTCCCTGTTTTTAAGACGAACCGTTCAACCGATCAGCACCAAATTTTACAGACATGATTGTAGGCCGCTAGAGACCAGAACCTCCCTTTTTCAAATTTTTCGGACAAACAATACGGTAGTAATACCAAAAAAGCCGATTTAATAAAATTGTAATTGCAAACGAACCGTTCATCTAAAACGAAAATTGAATAACCTAATTGGTAGAGGAGAAAATTCTCTACAACTTAGCTCCCTTATGTTTTTTCATATCTCGTATCGTTTGAGACATAGTTGAAAAAATATCGGAGATTTGACACCGTCCATTGAATTAACGAAAACCAGCCGTTCGAAGATGTCACGTGACATTCCTCGCCCAGAACTCTCTCTGGCATACGCCATCTTGCGTTGCGTATTTGATAATTTTCTTATTGTAACTTACATGTTGTCATTTCAAAGCAATGGCGCACTAAAGAATTAACAAAAACACATCGTTCTTCGTACGATAAATGATAATCTAGTGTCTACAAATGCCATATTAGCATCAGTTAATAACGGCCATCAATAGAATGAGATTATAGGACCCAGCTGTTGACTGATATCCGTAGCGTCGTGGGCAAGGCGTTGGGTTAGGACGCCATAGGTCGCTGGTTCGGAACTCGCCACTACCTACATTTCTCCTAAAAAGCTCTCAGACACTCTTATTAATTTTTTATTATTTAGATAGTTACTTTGATCCAAAATGTTTGCAAAAACCTATAAAACTACAAATCTAAAGTTGACCGTAAAACACGTCAGTGCGATTTTCTTTCTGTATCGTAACTCCCCTGATGGCAGCAAGCGAACCACATTCGGTACAGAACATCATAAGAATATTCCGAAGCAGACCATGCGTCTCTTGCTTTGAATCACCCCTCTACGGATGAAAAATCACGTTATTACATATTGACGGACTATTCCATAATACCCGAATTCCAAATACGTGTCACATGACTTTCGGCAAGTATTCATTCTTTCTCAATGTGCAAACATACGCAATACGTTGCTCTTTGTTGCGGATGCAATATTGCAATACCTCTTTGAACTGCACTGGTTTGTAACGTCATTGCTGTCAAGCGTGACAGCACGAGGGCCATCTGAAAGTATTAGATCTACCGATGGACGTTATATACAGGGTGCATCTAAATTCGTGCACTCGGACTTCGCAGCGCGATTCCTCATATGCTAGCAATAAAAAAATTTCTCTCACAAAATTTCGCCCTGCGCATATTTCCGGCAGTAAATGGACGTCGAAGAATGAGATGGGTGTGTGTCCCATACATCCGTGTTTTTCAGAATTACACTACTACACCAACAAACTTCTAGGGGATGTGGGAGGTGTCTTGAGGAACAAAGTGAGCATAGAAACCCATGCCCGGAAACGTCATACAATGACGCTACAGAGCGTCGAAGTTGCTGGAGTCGATCTCTAGCGATAGGAGCTGGTGCTTGTAACTTGGACTCTCCGTGGCATCGTTGAATGGCGTTTCCGGACATTTGTTTCCATGCTCATTTTTTTCCCCAAGACGCCTAATACATCCCTTACAAGTTTGTTGGCGTAATTATGAAACACACTGACGTATGGGACACACAGCCATCTCAGCCTTTGACGTCAATTTACTGGTGGAAATATGCGCAGGATGAAATTTTGTGGGAGACATTTTTCATTGTTGGCAGGCGAGGAATCGCGCTGCGAAGCCCGATTGCGCGAATTTAGATTCACCCTGTATATGTGACACATCAATGTTGTTAGGTGATGTGTAGAACCTATCATAGCAGTACGGAAAGTATGACATTATGTTTGATAAATGTACAGAGTCTAATGTGTACATATCAGATGTTTTTAAACTTTGCATTATCGGAGGAGGGGGGATACTTTATCATGCCCATAAAAGACCTTAATACGCATGCATGGCAAACATTCCAAATGTAAATTAACACCACGATATTGCAAATAGAAGAAAACGCGTTGTTAGAGATGAGACAGTGTCCTTAAAGCTTGTAAACTCAACTCAGTTCAAAGTATTTTAGCTCTGAATTGTTACGAAATGTCGTTCCTGTGGGAAATGATTCTCACATAATGTTGATCAGTTGTAGAATCTTGGAACATGTATTCTGTTCGAGTATAAAGATATTTCTGGAGACTAGTAATCTGCTCTGTAGGAATCAGCATGGGTTTCGAAAAAGGCGATCGTGTGAAACCCAGCTCGCGCTATTCATCCACGAAACTCAGAGGGTCATAGACACGGGTTCTCAGGTAGATGCTGTGTTTCTTGACTTCCGCAAGGCGTTTGATACAGTTCCCCACAGACGATTAATGAACAAAGTAAGAGCATATGGTCTATCAGACCAATTGTGTAATTGGATTGAGGAGTTCCTAGATAACAGAATGCGTATCATCAGCAATTTCACAGTACTATGATCAAATATTTGTGCACATGTCTGAACTTGGAATGACATGAGGAAGTATTTCGTTCCGGATTGTCGAATGAAACCCAGTACGTACATGCAATGCTAACCAAGCAATGATTTCGTGCCTTATGGGACCTTGATGATGGCTAAGATCGTCATAACTTACTAAGCATAAAGTGAAGCGAAACAGGCTATTGAAGTTTCTGCACCTACATACATACTCAGCAGTCCACCGTAAGGTGCGTGGAGGAGGTTACTTTGTACCACTACTTGATTTTTCCTTTCCTGATCCACCCTCAAACATAACAAAGGATAAATGAATACCTATTTTCCTTTCTACGAGCACTAAGTTTTTTCAAAAATGTTCAAATGTTTGTAAAGCTTAAGGGACTTAACTGCGGGGTCATCAGTCCCTAAACTTACAAACTACTTATGAACTACCTTATACTAAAGACGACACAAACATCCATGCCCGAGGGGGGATTCGAACCCCCGACGGCGGACGGCCGCGCACACCGCAATACGGCGCTCCAGTACGCGCGGCTAATCACTAAGTTTCCTAATCTTACCGTTGAAGTCTTTACGCGAAATGTAAGTTGGCGATTGTAGAATCGTTTTGCATTCAAGCTTCAAATTTCGGCCCTGTAAATTTCTTCAAATGTGTTCCTTGTAAAGTTCGTGCTTTTCCTGCAGCGATTTCCATTTGAGTTCCAGAAGCATCTTTGCAACAATCGCACATTTTCTAACTTACCAGTAACAATCCTAGCGGCCAGTCTCTGGATTGCTTCCATGTCTTCTGTTATACCGATTGTGTAGGAATTCAAAACACAAATTAGTCAAGACGGGGGTACACAAGCGTTTTATTTGCAGTTTCCTTCACAGATGAAACACATCTTCCCAAAATTCTCTGAATAAACCGAAGTCGACCATCCACCTTCCACACGACTATCCTTACTTCCATATTCCATTTCATATCGCTCTGCAACGTCACGGCTAAATACTTAATCGACGCTACAGTGTCAATCTACATACTACCAATGCTGTATTCGAACATTGTGGTATTGAGTTTTCTGCTCATCTGTATCACCTTAGATATTTCTACATTTATAGGTAGCTCCAATTTCTCACACAAATTACAGATTTTATGTAAGTCATTCTACAGTCTACTATAGTTGTTGAATGACATTCACGCAATAATGACATCTTCACGTTCATCACTGCATCATCAGCAACCAGTCGCAGATTGTTACTCACTCTGTCCGTCAGCTCGTTTATGGAGGTAGAAAGTAATAACTGTCCTGCCACGCTTCCCTTGGGCACTCCTGACAATAACCTTTTCTTTGATGAATACTTGCCATCAACAACAAAGTACTGGTTTCTGTTACTTAAGAAGTCTCCGAGCCATTCACATACTTGAAAACCTATTGCATATGCTCGTTCGCAGTCTGCAGTGGCTTTCGGAAACCACAGAATATGCAGTATGCTAAAGTTTTGGACAACTGCTTCTAAAACAAACAGCAGTAAATGCTCTTCAAGTATGAGGTACATAGATGATAATAGTGACACAGACGGTAATAAACGAATTATCTTGAAACTTCCCACTCTGCAGAGGTATTTCTTGAACTAAAAACCTGTTGAAATAGTGATAATTTCATAACGTTTTCGAATCGAGGTTGTGATGGACAGAAGTGACATAAAATCTCGCCGACATTAAAGCAGCATAATTTCGGTGTCACAAGTTTCCGTATAATTAATCATTTAATTGAGAGTTGCGTTGTATTTGCCGTCTCCAACGTACATGTTAAGCATATCTTAGGTTACAAGCAGCAGGTATTTTCTGTGATTTATCAAAGGCATTTCATTGTGCGAACCACAACATCTTTTTAAGTAAATTAGAATTCTACGGTGTCACGGGAATTGCTGCAAAATGGTTCAGGTCGTACCTTGCTAACAGGAAACAAAGGGTGTCAGTGCAAGAGACTAGTTAGTTAAGCCAACAGTCATCATCAGATTGGGAAGAAATTACATGTGGTGTTCCACAAGGATCCATCTTAGGGCCATTGCTTTTTCTAGTGTACATTAATGACCTCTGATTAGTTACACTGCCAGAAGGAGAGTTCGCTTTGTTTGCAGATGATACAAGTATTGCAAGAAATAGCATGTCGAGCTTAGTTTTAGAAAAGTCTGCTAATGATATTTTCATGAACATTAATAAATGGTTTAAAGCCAACTCATTGACATTAAACTTTGAAAAGACCCACTACATGCAGTTCAGAACATGTAAGAGATTCCCATCCAGTATATGCATAAAGTACGAAGAAGAGCAGATAGAAGAGGTTCACAGTATAAAATTCCTGGGTTCACAGCTTCATAATAAACTCAGTTGGGAGGAGCACACCACAGAACTGCAGAAACGACTCAACAAATCTGTATTTGCAATACGAGTGGTATCAGACATAGGAGACATAAAAATAAAAAAGCTTGCATACTTTGCTTACTTTCATTCCTTAATGCCATATGGTATAATATTTAGGGGGAAACTCTTCAAGTCAAGCAAAAGTTTTCAGAGTCCAAAAGCGTGTAATACGTATTATTTGTGGTGTAAATTCACGGACATCCTGCAGAAGCCTCTGCAAAGAACTGGGTATATTAACTACTGCCTCTCAGTATATTTATTCCTTAATGAAATTTGTCATAAATAATATATCCATTTTCCCAACAATCTGCACAGCTCATATCTACAATACTAGGAACAAAAATGATCTACACATGGACTTAAAAGTACTTACTTTAGTTCAAAAAGGGATCCACTACTCAGGAACACACATTTTCAATAATTTACCAACAACCATTAAAAAATTAGCTACAAATAAAGGCCGGCCGCGGTGGCCGAGGGGACTGAGGCGCTCCAGTCACGGTCTGCACGGCCACTACGGTCGGGGGTTCGAATCCCCCCTTGGGCATGGATATTTGTGCCGTCCTTAGTCTTAGTTAGTTCATAAGTAGTTTGTAAGTTTAGGGACTGATGACCCCGTAGTTAAGTCCCATAAGTTATACAAACATTTAAAACATTTTTTTTTACAAATAAAGATCAATTTAAGAGGAGCCTAAAAGACTTTCTAGTAGCAAACTCCTTCTACTCCACTGACGAATTCTTAAACTCAACCAAATGATGCATGTAACTCTATTTATACTATTAGTATTATTATATTATCACCTTGTAAAAGTGTATGTATCTGTATAAATAATATTATATTATCAACTTGTAAAAAAAATTGACATTTCCACATCCACGAGGAACGAACCAACAAATCTAATCTAATCTAATTTAAACAAAACCTTTATGTCCCTGGCGCTTGCCGCCGCAATCGTCTGGTGTGTCGGTTATGCACTAGTCAAAACAATGAGAGGATCTGTTAAGACATCTAGGTTCTAAAGTATTGTCATCGGCAGAACGAACTGAAGTGGTTCGACATGTTTCTGTCAGTCCTGCGGAGTGGAGACAACAACATTACGACAAGTAGTGATGATAACAGAAAGTTGCTGCAGAGGGGGATGGTGTTGACTTGAGGTTACTCTACCGACCGAATTACACAAGCAGTTGGGTTCACATAGTGTTATGAGCAGCTACTGCCAGGCAACAACAACGTGAATCTATGGCGTGGACAGATATAGGAAGGTTAGAAGCGGGACGAACACAGAGGGAGATGACTGCAGCTTATGGAGTGTCCCAAAGTGTAATTTTCAGGACCTGGACGCGATTTCAGACAACAGGAACCGCTAAAAGAAGGCAAGGCCAAGGTCGTCCACGGGTAACAACAGCAAGAGATTACGGTTAATTCCGTTTTACAGCACGTCGAGGCAGGAGGCTGAATGCAACTCAGCTGCAACGCATCATCGAGGCAGCGACAGGACGTGCAGTATCAACACAATCAGTTGGAAATCGCCTTCTGAAATGTTGCCTCTCCGCACGGAGGCGTATACTGTGTGTCCCGTCAAGATGACGACACAGTCTAGCCAATAGAAACTGGCCGGAGGAATATCAAACTGCTGTGGCAGCCCCTGACCGTGTAGAGTGCCCGCATAGCAGCCAGCCAAGGCGGGCTGCTGAGCTCCCTTTCGTAGGCGCTCACACGCAATAACATAAACAATGGCCAACTGCATAAGAAACGGCGCTGTACGGCGGCACTACATTACGGTCAGACAAGTGAAAGTGCCCAACCAATCACAGCAGAGTACCGGTTGTAGTCCTCCGCCGATGCCGGCTTGATAAGCGCCTTGATAAGCGCAGACTCAGACACCGGCCGCTCCTACGCCGTATCCAGTAGCGGACAAAGTATTTGAAGCTGAGGAAATTGAAAGAATGGAGTGGGTAGATTGTTCACCGGACATACACCCGATTGAACATGTCTGCGACATACTTTGCAGACGCACTGCCATCAACGAGCACCGCCCACAACGCTTGCAGAACTGGATATTGCACTCATGGAAGAATGGCCAAGTATCTCATGAGAGTTGAATGATAACATCACGCTATCTGTGCCACGCAGGTGTGCAACTCTATTGGCCGTCAGCGGTGACGATGATGACTTTTTCACTATTATGATAACCCCATTGTGCCTCACTTTAAGTAAATGCCATGTAAACCGCAAGTAAAGAGTGAAGACAGTAAAAATCGTACTGTAGCGGTGGCGTCTGTTCCGAGAGAACAGACGTCACTTCTGATCCTGCAGTTGTTATTATTCAACATTCATAGAATATATGACATCAACTGCGATTGGGCAAAGCTGAAAATGTGTACCCAGCCGGGGATTAGTTCATAACTACGAGTTTGAGTACTGTGGGCAGGGCGAAGCTGGGTATTTGTATCTGACGGGAGGCGTGCTTAGGTAGTCCTTGCAGGTGCTGTGATCACTGTGTCCCCAGTGGTGTAGGGGTCAGCGCAACTGCCTAGAAAGCAGGAGACCCGGGTTCGAATCCCGGCTGGGTACACATTTTCAGCTTTGCCCAATCGCAGTTGATGTCATATATTCTATGAATGTTGTATCGTACATTAATTGTATTTGTAACCAACATCTGAAGGAAATACGTTAGCATGTGTGTGTTGCGTATGATGTCTCACCTTGTCTCCTATTTCGTTTCGAACAGTGTAGTTGGATGTCTGCGAAGTATGCGACGCCTTATCATAAATGCGTATATTTTTAATAGGAACTAACATATCTGATTCACCTCTGGTAACGCTAGATGAAGAACGTCAAGCTGCACCGTAATTCGAAATCCGCATTAAACACACGTCAATTCGCTACTAACTTGGACGGAACCATTTTACGTTTTGTGGTTGAAATGTTCAAATGTTTATGTAGCTTATGGGACCTTACTACGGGGTCATCAGCCCCTAAACTTACAAACTACTTACGAACTAGCTAATACTAAGGACGGCACAAATATCCATGCCCGAGGGGGGATTCGAACCCCCGACCGTAGTGGCCGTGCAGACCGTGACTGGAGCGCCTCAGTCCCCTCGGCCACCGCGGCCGGTACGTTTTGTAGTAACAGGCACAATATGCGGCAAACAGTACCTCTGTTGCCATAAAGCTTTTTCTTACATTTCCAAATGTTATTTTATGTACCAGTGTCATTTAAGGTCACAGGGATCTTACAAAAATGTTCAAATGTTTGTAAATCTATCGGACCAAACTGCGTGGTCATTAGTCCGTAGCGTACAAACTACTTACACCTAGGTAAACTAACCTAAGGACAACACATACACCCATACCCCAGGGAGAACTCGAACCTCCACGGCGAGCAACCGCGCGCTCCGCAGCGAGACGCTTTATATCGCTTGGCTACTCCACCGCGGCACAGCGTTCTTACAGTATCTCAAGTAGGAACGTTGGAAATTTTGTTGATGGACTGTGATTGGAATTTGGATCTTTTCTTTCGTTACAAAATTGCAAACTGCTCTGGGTCTCAACGAAAGATACATGTGGATTTGAATTCCGACGCAGCACAAAAGCATCTGTAATTTCATTTCAAGCCCCAGCATGTGCACGCCGGTCTATTGCAAAATAATTTTCATTTTAATGTTTCTTCATGTATTGAAACATGACGATACGTGCCATTATATCTAGTCAAATACCCACACATCCCATTACTGGTGAGTTAACAACTGAGACGTGACGTCTATTCGTGGGTAGAAAGCAACGGCGGTAGGTGCGGACTCAATTTGCTCAAATATAGAATGAAACTTTCACTCTGCAGCGGAGTGTGCGCTGATATGAAACTTCCTGGCTGATTAAAATTGTATGCCGGAACCGGGACTTTTTTTTTTGTTGTTTTTTGTTGTTTTTTTTTAGGTAGTGGCGAGGTGTTTTTTTTGTTTTTTTTTTAATTATTTATATATAGATGGTTGTCTTCACTGGTCGCCTCGACCCTTTTTCAAATTTATCTTTATTGAAACAAATTAGGGGAAAAGGAAAAAGGAGAAAGAATACAATATAATCAAAACGAAGGAGCCCTTCAAGCATAAACAAAAGATTATCTGTGACTTCTTTGTAATGAAATTAATGACTCCGTCGGACCTGCACATCCTCACAAGACTGGCGATCGCTGTGATTAGCCGCACGAGAATAAAAACCGCACGGCTGCGATACATCATTAGATCATCCATACACGTCTTCTCGAAATTATTTGAGGATTACCGGTGTAATGATCCATCATAAACTGGTAATAGGGAACGTAAGTCAGCTTCTCCCTGCATGGATGATCCAGCTGCGAGGGGGGTCGCGGAATGCACTCTGGAGGAAGTTCGAAAAGTGTTGCTGGTACTTCGGGTTCTTGACAACTGCGCAGTGTCGTTCATTGATGTATTTCCAGAAATCGAGAACTGATTTATCACCATTTCCAAACAGGTAGTGGACAGCGAGACCGCTAATCCATGTCACTGTGTGGGTCTTCGCTCGTGGGAAATAGTCCTTATCGGGGAAGAGAAGCATTTCGGCAGTGATATTGTCAGGGGTTGTTCGTGTAAAGAAGGCCAACATCTGGCGGACCAAAAGCCAAACATTGCCTGCCGCGCCGCAGACAAATCGATGGCCGTCGTCGTCTTGCACGCCACACGTGGCACATAATGGCGATGCTGCTAGGTGGATCCTGTGGAGGCGCGTCTGGCAGATCTGCTTCCCATTGACCATGAGGTACCAGCTGGACTGGGCATCTGATGTAAGCGTAGGATCATGCACTGCTCGCCACACTGCTGTCCAGCGAACATGCGGATGTTTGCGTTCAATCGCATTCGGCGGAAGTCTCGATTGCATCGCTGAGTACACCAGCCGAGCCGTCGACATACGTGGACGTGTAAGTGTGGTTCGAAGATAACTGTACTCGAGGAAGAGGTATCTCAAGTAGAAAAAGGGCGCTGGGACGGCGGTCACCTGCACTGGTGCGATTAGCGAGCTTGGGGCAAGGGCCCTCATTAGTAGGCTGGAAAGGCAAGTCGGAGTACGTCGCCACATCTTGATATGAGTGCTTACAAAGAGGGCCGTCGCTCGATGCGGTACGTGACAGAGGTGAAGGCCTCCTTTGCTCCTTGGGAGGGTTAGGGATTCATAGCTGACCTTGAATAACATACCGTGGCTCACAAACGAGCCCAATGCCGCCAACATGCGCTTGGCCATCGTCGAAGGTATGGGGAACGTCTGTGCCACGTGTGGGATACGGGATGCGACATAAACATTAGCGTACTGGGTGCGTTGCAGCATGTTCAGGGCTCGAAGGCGGTGATCTACAAGTTCCACCCGGATCCGTCGTAGAAGACGCCTACTGTTGAGAGCCACAGATCGCCGCAAGTCGGCTGTGAAATCAATGCCCAAACATCTTATTGTGTCGTGGACCGGCAGGGGAGCGACGTCAGGCTGTCCGCATCCTATTGGCAGTGCGCGTGATTTGCGAATGTTAAGGATGCTGCCTGACGCAGCGCCGTAGGACTCCACCCACGCCAGCGCGTCTTCGACGTCGTTGTGGTTTCTCAAGAAGAGGACCAGATCGTCCGCATAGGCTGTGCAACAGAAGGTGTGGCCCTCATAGGTTATCCCCATGAGGCGTTGGCGGAGGCCACATAGGAGCGGTTCCATGGCAATAGCGTAGAGGATTGTTGACAGAGGGCATCCCTGTCGCACTGACCGTTGTACCGTGATCGGTGGTGTTAGTCGGCCGTTGTATAGAATCCGCGATGTCGCACCTCGAAGCAGGCGCATCGTTATCTCCACGATGTTGTCTGGGAATCTCATATTCCGCATCACCGCGGCCAGATATGTGTGATCGACCCTGTCGAAGGCCTGACTGAAATCGAGGGAGGCTAAGACCCCTTCCATGCGCCGTGTCCGCGCTAGTGCGATCATGTCTCGGTATCGATTTAACGCAGTCCGTATGTTGTGGTCGCCTCCTAAGGACACTTGATCGTGGGATATCACGCAGCAGGTGACCTTTCGGAGACGTGCTGCCAAAAGCCGCGTAAATATCTTCATGTCGCAATTCAGGAGTGATAGTGGACGGTAGTCTGTGAGGCGTGTTCCACCGTTCGGTTTGTGGACGGGAACAAGCAGTCCTTCAAGGTATTCATCAGGAATTTGTACTGTCGGCGTCATTAATTCGCGACATATGTCTATCCAGGCCGGTGTTAGCAGCTGGCGATAGGTCTTGTAAAACTCTAACGGGAGGCCGTCAGGTCCTGGTGACTTGTGTGGTGCGCCAGCCAATATTGCTGCAGTGACCTCTTCCTCAGTGACATCCTCAACTAGACCCAATTGTTTATCCTGGGGTAGTACTCCGTATGTTAGGCGAGAGATTTCCTCTATCACTTCTGTTGGATGATACTGAGCTGCGTATAGTTGACGATAGTGAGCGTGGAGAGCAAGACCTATTTCACGTTGCGTTTCGATACAGCGACCATCATCTAAAGTTATACTCTGAATCAGGGCCCGCCTCCGTCGTCGTCGTTCAGCGAGGATATGGTACATTGACGGCCCTTCGTGGTCCATTCTGTCTATGGTGCGTGCGCGAACAATTGTTCCCTCAAGGTGACGCTTCGTAAGTAATGTGATCTGCGCTTTCGCGTGATTCATTGCTTGCTGGCGGGCAGGCGAGTACATCATTGTTGAACAATCACGTAGGATGCGGTAATAAAAGTCCATTGTGTGTCGTCGCCATGCGGCTGCCTCCCTTGCATGTCCAATCAACGCTTTCCTCAAAGCAGGCTTGGCACATTTTACCCACCAAGAGATTGTTGTTGGGTAAGCTCTTTTCCGGCGTGTGCATTGTGTCCACGTGGCCTCCACGATCTCTCGGCATTCTGGCGAATGTAAGTGTGCAATGTTCAGCTTCCAGGGGCCCCGCCCATGCCACGTCTTCTGTCGGCGCATGGTAAGAGTGCATATATATGCTGCATGATTGGAGAAACTTACAGGCCATATTTCGGCGGCCTGTGTGCCCTGAACGAAGGGTCGCGAGAGATAGATGCGATCGATACGGCTGGATGAGTGGCTGGTGTAGTGTGTAAAACCCGGCCGATCGCCATGTATGTACTCCCACGTGTCCACTAGACGTAGGTTGGTGATGATGGCAGCGAGCGCCGCACATGGAACATGGTGTGGTAGTTGGTCCTTGGGCGCCTGGGTGGAATTGAAGTCTCCACCGATGATTAAGGCATCCTGACGACCCAAAAATAGGGGCGTGACGGTTTCAGCGAAGAAAGCAGTCCGTTCACGGCGACGACCAGATCCAGATGGTGCGTAGATGTTAATGATTCTGACGTCATGTAGGGTGAGTGCCATGCCTCTTGCATCAGGTGTGAAAGTGATGTCTTCTGCAATTAAGCCGTCTCGGAGAAGGATTGCCACGCCGCTGCCTGTGTCAGAAGCGTGAGAGACATGAGTGGTATATCCATAAGGGCCGACGAACTCAGCAACATAGACCTCCTGAAGAAGGGCAATATCTATATCCGCCGCATTCAGCATCTCTTGTAACATCCTTAGTTTATGGTGCGCGCGAATAGTATTGATATTGATAGTGGCCAGTCTGTATTGTTGGGTCTCCTGGAAGAAGTCTGCTGCTCCAGCGGTGTCCGTTCGGGATGGAACAGACACAGCAGCCATCAAGTTGTCAGTTACTGTGTCGGAACTATGTCCGACAATACCATGGGGACATCCCCTTCATTTTCACCTTCGTCCAACGTTTCGTCCGCCCACGATCGCGGCAGTTCAGATGTAGTGTCCATCAAAGTATCGTCCGCTGTGCCCGCAGGTGGAGGTGGCACGGCAGGTGGGACACCTTCTGGGACTCTCCTGGGAGTGGGCGTCGTCGTCGCATCACGATTGTTGGAAGCGGTCGGGGGGTGAGATGTCGGCGCATTGACGTCTGACATCTGCGTGTCAGAAGACCTGCCGTCATCGGACAGGGAATCGTCTTCTTGTAGCCCCATTCGTTGTAAACAATCAGCAGAGGGCAGACGATGTTTCTTCCGGCGCTTCCGAGGGTTCTTTTGTTTGCGGTTATGTTGTTCAGAGTCGGAAAGAGCGTGGGTGTCTGCCTCGTTCTTGTTTGTTGGAATGAAGGCAGAAGTTGGCACGACGTCAAGTGTCGGTTCCTTTGCATCTCCTTGCTCAGCGGAAAGGGGTTGCTGCATTTCTTCTTGCACTGCGTCTGGTTGGCATGGCGTCGAAGGTGTGAGAGTCATGTCTATGTTTGCGGTCGTTGTCGGTGGTTGGTTAGATTGACCTTGTAGATGATCGGCCGGTGGTGCGGCGGCTGCAGCATAAGTAACAGGGAGAACTGTGGACGGCGCAGAGAGGGCGTCGTCGTTGACAGGCGTTTGTACAGGTCGACGTAGGGGACATTGTTGGCGGACGTGTCCTTCCTGGCCGCAACCGGCACAGGTACGTGGCTGACCGTCGTACATGATGATGGCCCTGCATCCTCCTATATTCAGGTATGACGGTACGTGCTTCTTCAGTTCTATGTGTATTTGCCGTACACCGTTGAGGACCGGGTAAGTCTCAAACGTTTTCCATTTTTCGGCCGCGTGACCGATGACGTTTCCGTACGGGCGGAAGGCTGTCTTGACGATATCTTCTGGGACCTCAAACGGGAGTTCGAAGACCCTGATTGTACGCAGGCCGTAACCCACATGCTCGATCACGACGGCACCGATGTGGCCGTCAGGGTGTTTGAACTTGTGTCGTTCCGCGTGGCGGTTCACAATGTCGGTACACAGTTCTTCAGTGCGCATCTTCACATAGACAACATTTCCGGTAATGGAAAAGTGTATGCCGATTACATCTCGTGGATCGAGGTGCAGATCGTCTCTTATAAAGTTCTCAATTTCAAAAGGTCGTGGTCGTGCGTATTCTGCTTGGAAAGAGATCTTGATAGTCGTTCGGCGGTATGAGTGCGCCATGGCTCACTAGTACAGGGGACTCAATACACAATAGCGCGACGCGAAGTAAACAAGGAAAACGCGAACGCGTACCTCGCCAGGCGAGACGCCAGCGGACGTCCTCGCCTCACGGCTGCCCGAGCCACACTGGGGACCCTTGCCTTTCGCGGGCAAGCGCATTACCGACTGTGCTATTCCGACACGACTCACGATGCCGCCCCACAACTTTACTTCCGCCAGTACCTCGCCTCCTACTTTCCAAACTTCACAGAAGCTCTCCTGCGAAACATGCAGGACTAGCAGTCTAGCACTCCTGGAAGAAAGGATATGGTGGAGACATGGCTTAGCCACAGCCTAAGGGATGTTTCCAAAATGAAACTTTCACTCTGCAGCGGAGTGTGCGCTGATATGAAACTTCCTGGCAGATTAACAGATGTTCAGTAGTTTGTATAGCTTATGGGACTTAACTACGCGGTCATCAGTCCCTAAACTTACAAACTACTTATGAACTACCTAACACTAAGGACGGCACAAATATCCATGCCGGAGGGGGATTCGAACCCCCGACCGTAGTGGCCGTGCAGACCGTGACTGGAGCGCCTCAGTCCTCTCGGTCACCGCTGCAGGCCCTGGCAGATTAAAATTTTGTACTGGAACCCAGGTTCGAGTCCCGGTTCCAGCACACAATTTTAATTGGTCAAATATAGTTAAAAATGCATACTTATTTCGGATTCAATAATCTCGCCGACGATGAAAAAAGTAGGTACCTAACATTTGATTTTACTCTGATAACAAACCGATCAGGTTCTATTTCAATATTTCCGTCGCAGAACGTACTTGAGAAAACTACGATATCTCGCATAACTTTATGCCAAATCAATTATGGCGATTTTAGTTGTCATTAGCTCTCCATAAGGTAAGAAATCTTCGCTTTATTAGCGGTGGCTATAAATACTGTGTTTCATTCCAGAACCAGAACAGAACAGTTCATATAGTTCCAAGTTCAAATATATGCATTATAGTCATGAGTAGAGAGAAATTTCTGGAGATAAACAGTTAATATTAAAGTTTTCGTTGATGGTTGCAGCACTGCATTTGTTCCAGGAATTGACTGTGTGTGGGCGAGCGTTGTCGTGCAACTTGCTTTTCATTGTTAGTTCCTTTTTGTCATGTTTTCCCCCAAAAAAAAAAAAAAAATGTTCCAATGTTTGTTAAGCTTATGGGACTTAACTACGGGGTCATCAGTCCATAAACTTACAAACTACTTATGAACTACTTACGAACTAGGAAGGCACAAATATCCCTGCCCGAGGGGGGATTCGAACCCCCGACCGTAGTGGCCGTGACTGGAGCGCCTCAGTCACCTCGGCCACCGCGGCCGGCCCTGTTTTCCCCACAGTTGCTGTATTATATTATTATCGTGTAGATATTTAGGTTATCCGTCTATGAGTAAGTTTAGGGACTGATGACCCCGTAGTTAAGTCCCATAAGCTTTACAAACATTTGAACATTTTTTTTTTTTTTTTTTTTTTTTTTTTTTTTTTTTTTTTTTTTTTTTTTTTTTGTGCTTGTAGTGGGTTCTGCTGCAACAGTTTCCCTCACCCCCACTTCAAAGTCAGGTGTGCGAGTGGTCCTCATGTTGCCAGTCCCTCGTTTCTTTATTCCAATGAGCTAGTCTCCGCGTTCGTCGATCAAGGGAAGTGACCAGTCGTTACGTCGGATGATGCCCGTTAGGAAATCGCTCCCTGTAACGCCTTTAAGTAGCGAGAGCATTACAACATGGTTCCCCATACAGAAGATGTGAGTTCTGCGAAACTGTACCGGTACCGCTACATAACATTGCAGTGTAATTCTCTGAATACCACTGAGCAATGAGTGGGTGCCGCGAGGAAGTAGCTGCGTGGTCTAAGGCATCATGCTACCGACTGGGCGGCCGCTCCCGCTGGAGGTTCGAGTTCTCCCTTGGGCATGTTCAAAATGTTTGTATAGCTTGTGGGACTTAACTACGGTGTCATCAGTTCCTAAACTTACAAGCTACTTACGATCTAGCTAATACTAAGGACGGCACAAATATCCATGACTGCGGGGGGGGGGGGATTCGAACCCCGACCGTAGTGGCCGTGCAGACCGTGACTGGAGCGCCTCAGCTGCCTCGGCCCCCGCGGCCGGCTGTTCTTAGTGTAAGTTAGTTTAAGTAGTTTGTAAGTGTATGGACTGATGACCATAGCAGTTTGGTCCTACAGGTTTACAAACATTTGAATGAATGGGTCTGTCGTTGAGGCATTGCACGTTGTGTCATGGGACGATACAGCAGAGCCACCTGGTGGACAAGTAAACAAAACCAGCATTATGACTTCCTAGTAATCAGGTTCGTCCTCCCTGTTCCCTTGTGGGAAATAAATTATGCACATGGAAATTTTTCAGCACAGAACGTGTACGCTTAAATGCAAGTTAGTTGTAAATAATTTGGAAAACAGTAACGCTAGACAAAGCGGTAGACAAGTTCATGTCTCCTGAAGCCGGCTTCTCCGACTCCGAACTCCCTACCCCAAATGTTCAGAGAAGATATTCCCTACGTCCTGTTAAACTTTTGCGCGATCTTACGGGAACACCCTGTATACTCAGGGTAGAGCTAGTTCACATTATTTGAAATGAATAACTCGTCCTGTACTATGTTCGATTATTACTTTGAGTCACCGTTGGCAGCAGTAGGAATCTAGAGACAGCTTTAGATGTAGCACTCCTCGCGTTTCTTAGTGACGCGAGCAATAACAAACGTGAACGACCTTTCGCGGAAAGCGGTGCTTATATTGCAAAAAAGAGAAAAATAGGGAAAAAGAGAACATTGGGCGGACTTGTGTGTGTTGCGTGTCCAATCCGACGTGGAGGGCAGTGAATATCCCTCAAAGGTACTCCGCACGAAAGCTTCCCTGCGCCTTTACGACCACTGAGCGCTGTGTGCTGCGTTTAAGCCGTTCCCCCTTCACTCACGTATAGATTTACGATAGCGTGCCAGAAAGTGAAAGCCCTTCCTTCTTCTCATCGTGACAGACAGCAGATTTTATTACGCTTTTACGACGTCTAGTAATTACTTCGTAATCTTTTTATAAGAAATCAGTTCCAGTAGCTGCAATGTCATTTTTATCTGCTCCTGTACAGGTGTATCTTGATTACCTCAAACAGAAGTACAGCAGACGTCAATAGTGACTTTTCCCCTCGTTTTACTTCCATGCGCCGGCCGCGGTGGCCGAGGGGACTGAGGCGCTCCAGTCACGGTCTGCACGGCCACTACGGTCGGGGGTTCGAATCCCCCCTCGGGCATGGATATTTGTGCCGTCCTTAGTCTTAGCTAGTTCGTAAGTAGTTTGTAAGCTTAGGGACTGATGACCCCGTAGTTAAGTCCCATAAGTTCTACAAACATTTGAACATTTTTGTAAAACGACTTTAACCGGTATCAATGTAACACAGGGGCTCATGAATGTAAACATTTTGAAACATTCTAACATGAGAGCATATGTGTTTTTTAACACAAACCTATGTGTTTTTAAATGGACACCCTATATTATTTCATCAGAAATCTATAGCATGAGAAATCACACAAATACGCGAAACGCGCGGCTAGCGCACGTCCTGAAAGACAGGCGAGAACCCCTTGCTGCTAAGAACGTGCGCTAGCCGGGCGTTTCGCGTATTTGTGTGATTTCCCATGCTATAGATTTCTGATGAAATAATATAGGGTGTGCATTTAAAAACAAATAATTTTGTGTTAAAAACACATATGCTTTGGTTTTGCAACGTTTCAAAATATCTAAATTCATGAGCCCCACCCTTACATCGATACCGGTGAAAGTCGTTTTACAATAGCTGCTGTTGTTCCAGAGATATTTTGGGTGGTCATGATAAATGGAACACCCTGTATAATAAGGAGTGAACATTACATTGCACTTATTGTACCTGAAGCCTTACAAAATGCCGTATTTGCCTAGAGATAAAAGTTCAAGTCATTCATTAATAAATGACGGTAGTAGATTACAACTGACGCGAAAAAGAGGAAGAATAAAAAACTGTTCTTTACTGAAGTTCCTCATAGTGGGAGGGAAGGTAAATCGTTAAATGCACGATAGAAAAAACTATAGTTCCATTTTTAAAAATTATATCTTTGTGCTGTAACTCTTTGGCAAATGATACGATAAACTATGTTCATAGCCTCGCAGAAAGTGTAACATTTCTTGTGTTGACCTACCGCATTAAAATTTCCCGTCACCTATTATTTTATAAGTTACAGAGGCAAACACACTTAGTGAAACATCCTGTATATATAAATTTGATGTTTGTGTGTATGTATTGTAGTAAATTAAACCTCTCCCTGAATAAACCCCTCACTGCAGTAAAATAAAACGAAATGAAAAATTATGGAACTAGGCTGGTAGAGAATTTTGTTTCTAGGGATGGGATTGATTTGAGAACGGAACAGATTGCACAGACAATTATCACATGAAATTTAGTTGTTTTTTTTTATTACAAGATTTACAACATAATAATTCCTCAGGGCCGATTTGACTAGGCGTGTATACGACTCAAGTGTGAACACGGAAGAAGAAGGTAGTGTCCTATATGATCAACAATGACTTGACGTGAGCGTGAGGCGTTTGATCGGCGTGGTGTGGCTGCGGTCGAGGCAGCGTAGCACACGCCTGCCCTGCTCTGCCTTGCGATCCCTGGCTCTACAGCGGTGTGGCGAGTAAAACAGAAGTGATATCTGGCGTTCCCCAGGGAAGCGTTGTAGGTCCCCTACTCTTCCTTGTGTTTATAAACGATTTAGGAGACCATCTGAATACCTCCCTTAGACTGTTCGCGGATGATGCTGTCGTTTATTGGTTAGTGAAACCAACAGAGGATCCAAAGCAACAGCAAAGCGATTTAGACAAAATTTCTACATGGTGTGAAAATTAGGCAACTGACACTAAATAAAGAAAAGTGTGAAATAATACACATCACCAGTAAAAGAAATCCGCTGAACTTCAGTTGCACGATAAATCAGTCAAACCTTAAGGTCGTAAATTCTACCAAGTACCTAACAGTTACAATTACGAACAACTTAGACTGGAGAGAACACATAGAAAATATTGTGGAGATGGCGAACCAAAGATTACGTTTATTGGCAGAACGCTTCGAAGATGCACCAGCTCCACCAAAGAGATTGACTACATCACGCTTGTGCGTCCTCTCCTGGAGCACTGTTGCCCCTTGTGGGACCCTCACCAGGTGGGACTGACGGAAGACATTGAGAAGGTTCAGATAATGGCAGCTCGTTTTGTTCTATCACGTTACGCTTGGAGCGTCAGCGTCGCTTGTGTGCCGGTATGGTTGACGTTCTCTGCGAGGGGCACTGCGGTCGTTCCAAGTGCTAGATGTGAACTATTACATACGCTTTGAGTGTGTAAATATGGATTGAACACTCTGAGGACTGTATAAGAATTGCATGCTTAGTGTTTAATCATAATATGTAGAACATAGCAAACAATGAAATACATACACAGATCGGTTTTTTTCTGAGTAAAGATATAAATTTCACTCGTGCAAAGTCAAGACTAGTAATATATATAAAAACGAAAAGGTGTCTCCAAAAATTTAACCCTCAAATACGTTGGCCTCATCCATGATCGAAATCTCACCTAACCCTCTCCCCCCCCCCCCCCCACCACCACCACCGCACAGTCCGCCAAAACGACCTCTACCGACTCAACTTCCTAAAGCTCCTTTCTGGCCGGACGATGGAACTCAACCCCTCCACAATCCTCCATACCTATCATTCCACCATGCGCCCCGTCCTATGCAGTTTCCACCTGGATCTCCGCTCTTCCCGCTTACTACAAATCCCTCCAGATCTTTGAACACCACGCCCTCCGCCTCGCCTACCGCATCCTCCTCCCTTCCCCCTCGCCTATGACCTAATTCCTTTCCGTCACCTTCTACAGTTCCTTGAACATATCCGTATCCTGTACACCTCCCATAAAATAGATTCCCGCAACCCCTTGGTCTACCCCATCCTCAGCAATCCTTGGCCTATACCACGCCTACACCACTGTATCCGTCCCGCCCCCCACCTCCTCTCCCAGGGTCACTTCCGGCACCTTCCCATATCGGAAGACGCCCTCCAAAGACCTATATAAACAACATAGACTGACCACAGCGTCGCCATAGTTGAAGCCAATTGGAAAGGTCGCCGCCATCTTTGAGAACGTCAGTGGCACGCCAGGTGATACTGGGCGTCTGCTAACGCTGAATCATAGGTTTTATATTAGTCATTGCCAGTCTCGATTTTTCCTTAATTTCTGGGCGACGCATTTCTGGAAGTAATTCCCACTACGAATGGTATTTTACTATTGCATCCTAAGTGTAATGTTTACAATCGTACAACTGCTGCATTATTTGGTGATGTTACTATAATTTCAATAATCGTTCGTATTGGTCGACATATCTTCCCTATAAATATAGGCGAATTTCCTTAAAATCTTTAATTACCTTTATTCTGCCTGTGGTTCAAACGACGTTTCATTCTTTGAAGTACATTACGTATTTATCAAGCTCTCCACAATTTGACGTTTCCTTGGTACTCTCCTTACAGCTTTTGGTTTCTGTACGTGCTCAGGAAACGAAATATATTGTTGGAATGGCATTTGCCAGTAGCCGCTTTCGATCGGTGGTGGCATACATGAACTTTTCTTCAAAATGACAAGGGCATATGTAACTATACTTTGTAGGCTGCCACTTATCATTCCTCATAGTGGCTACCTGTAGACTTAGCAACTCCTTGGTTTTCAAAGGAAATCTGTATAAAGAGTAGTTTAAAAAATGTTCAAATGTTTGTAGAACTTATGGGACTTAACTACGGGGTCATCATTCCCTAAGCTTACAAACTACTTATGAACTAGCTAAGACTAAGGACGGCACAAATATCCATGCCCGAGGGGGGACTCGAACCCCCGACCGTAGTGGCCGTGCAGACCGTGACTGGAGCGACTCAGTCCCCTCGGCCACCGCGGCCGGCAAAGAGTAGTTTAATTACAGTTCATATACTTAGGTTACTTACCCAATGGTTAATAAGCATTTTTACACTATATAAACAGCTGTCAATACATTAAAACACACCAAATACAACCGTCATCTGCCTAGCTTTTTGATCTTCATGAAGTACACATAATTTTGAAACCTGGTAAATGCAAAATTTGAGTATAACGAATGTTTATAAACAAATACACGCTGATACAACGACCTATATAATTACATATCTCTTTCTTTTTACCTACCTAAAGTATGATATTCCAACAGTTTTATCACTGCAGTTGTACGCCGAACACTCAATGGGCATGATTTACCACTCATAATAGCGCTTACACGTTAGTTTAGATTACAAACAGAAGCGTCTGCTGCTTCAAACTGACGTTCTCAAATATGGCGGCCAGTGTTGCTTAGTGCTGCCATCCAGAGCGCTGTAGCTTGCCTATAGCCTCTCTATGTTGTTTATATACCTCTTCGACGCCCTCCGTCCCGAGATCTACCCATCTTACCAACCCTAATACTTCCCGCTCCCCCTTTCGTAAATCCAACGTCCCCTCTCCCCTACCCACTCCGTTTCCCATCCCCCGCTTGTCCTTCCCCTCCCTCCCATCCATGGAATCCTTACTAACCCTTTTCCCCTCTTCCTCTCCCGCGCTTCCTCACCCTTCCCCTCCCTCCCCCCCACATTGGTACGATTTTAATCAGTACACTGTCATCAGTGTTTTGTTGCTCGTCCACTCAGTGTGTTTTAACTCGTCGTAACATCAGCATGAAGTAAAAGTGTCACCAGTGTCTCCGTTTTCTTCATCGCTACCAGTGCTCGTGTCCATCACTGTGATTTTATGTCACCGTGGCCAACTTTTAAAGACTGCATGTATTTTATCACCTCTGTCCATGTTTTAATCTTCACATTTTGCACCATGTCTATTTTAAAATTCTCCGTTTTGCTCTCCATTGTATTTTTTAAGCATCTCCATATTCATTGTACAATTTCTGTAGGCGGAAGAGTGGCGTAGGATGCTCCGCCAGCCTGCCTAGTATGGGCATAAAATGACAATAAAGGAAGAAAATCAAAAAATTAAATAAGCTCCTGACCAATTTAATTCCAATTTTTATGCAATACTCCAGTACACGTCGGGATGGACATAGACTACATACAGTGGATAAAGGAGAAACGGTAACAAATGGTTGTAAATATTCTTGTACGAGTTACTTCACATTTTAGACGAAATTTTAATAAACATTCAGGTGGACATAGGCGGAAACATTGTAATTAAAAATTTACTCAAATATTAAACGGTGTTCTAATGAACATTCTGATAAACATAAACTATATATCTTTTCACAGAAGATTACTTCGTATAACCGAATGAAAGTAAGAAAACGTTATTCTGAGCTGTAAAATCGTGTGGTTTCATTTCCTTCCTTGTGGTCACTTTCAACAATAACAGCATAACATTTAAACCTTCACTTTTATCACGTAAATCTATCTCGCAATTTTTAATTTACATAAAAATTTTATAAACTAAAATGTAGTTTCGTTTTCTTATTCGCAGTTAGTTTTAAAAGAAAAGTTATATTTTTATGACTAAGTTTATAATACTATCCATTCATAGGTTAAACAAATGTGGAATGCTTTTCTTAAAGGTACTTTCCTCACATACATTTTTTTGCCTAGTTTGGTGTCCTGCTCTGGAAATTTTTTTAATGATAAGGATCCATCACTGCAGTTCAGTTCTGGCTGGAATCCAGTTTGTTCAACATGAAGATTCTGAGAGATCACTGGACTAATCCGATTCTATAGAATTCTGGCAATGAACTTGTAAATAGTGTTCAATAGTACGAATGGTCGATAGTTGTTAGACTTGTCTGATGACTTAGCAATTTTCATTGCTTTTATTTTTTGTGTAAATTAACTATATATTAAGAGAAAACGAAGCATAAAATCATAGTAAATCTGGAAACCGTACAGAAATGAAAAAAAAAATGTTGCAGAGAAGCGTAGACGTACGACAGTAATTGTGTCGGCTTGTCGATGCTGTAGTCTTACGTGGTTTGGGGAGGGGTATGGTGATTTGAACTACGGCTGTTTATGATAAAAGTAGAGGTTGATCGTGGATTAATTCGTTTTCTACATTGTTAACGTCAAGAACTAATTACGTGGTAGAAAATACCGTTAGTTTTGTATACTGTGCTTTACTCTGCTATAGTTATTAGACATTAGATTCTCAAACGGATCATTAGTCTGGTATTTTCCAATAGTGAAATGAGACGTTCTTCGTAAATAAAGTTGACCAAGACTGGCGAATAGAGAAAGCTGTGACTCCATAAAGAAACTTGGCCTTTTGAAAGAAAAACAAGAAGAACGAAAGAAAAAAAGATTTTCTACGCATAATGCTTTATTCGTTGTTTTATTTTTATAACTTGGAATGAGTGAAGTTTCTGATTTTATTTCGTCAAGCGCTTCGAGTACGACTTCACCTACACAATAAAGGATCGGAGATTCTCATGACCATACAGTATAAGCTAAAACATAATTAATGCCCCATCCCGAGACTGAATGCTACCTGGTGGAGTTCTAAGAACGTGATGCGGTAAGGAAATTGTTACCTAGTAAGTTGAAGTGGTAATGCGACTGTAGCATGAAATGACTCGGTCACGTGACTAGGTACAGCTTAAAGTGGCGCGTGTTGTTAGGACGGGGCGCGAGCATGGAAGCCGAGCACGCAAAATGTCTTGGCGGGCAGGCGCGACAGCTTGCGGTGACGTGATTAAATTTGTTGGCGATGAGAAAAGGAAGGGATTTATCGTGCTAAAGGGAAAGGCGAGCGAATGTTCAGCCCAAACGTTAAATTTTGTACACCACAGTGTGAGGGGCAAAGTGCTCACAATAAATATTCCATTGACGATATAGAAGAATGCCTTATTAGGTAGAACGTTTTACGCTGTTATGAACAATGCAAAGAATTGCCAGTAACTGATGTTCAAAGCTAGATACGTAACTCTTAGTACTGTCCATTGTGCATTACGTTTTTACGATACAACGAAGCATAGTAATTCTTACAACGCGATAGTAAAGAGGACATATACCATCTAGTAAAATCATCTGAAGATCAAAACGAACTGCAGAACGATCTGAATAAGATATCACTATGGTGTAAAAGTTGGCAATTGACTCTAAACAATGAGAAGTGTGAAATAATCCACATGAGTACGAAAAGAAATCCGTTAAACTTCGTTTACAAGATAAATCAATCAAAAGTAAAGGCCGTAAACTCCAATAAATACCTGGGAATTACTATTACTTCAGACTTAAACTGAAAATAACACTTAGATAATGTCGTGTGAAAGGCGAACCAGAGATTTTTTTATTGCCAGAACCCTTAAAAGATGCAACAGAACTACTAAAGAAACCGCATACATTACGCTTGTCCGACCTTTTTTGGAGTATTGCTGCCTAATGTGGGATCCTTATCAGGTGAGTTTGACGGAGGACATCGAAAGAGTCCTAAGAAGGGGCAGCTCGTTTTGCATTGTCACGATACAGGGGACACAGCGTTACGGAAATGATACAGGATCTGGGATGGGAATCATTACTACAACGGCGCTTATCGCCGCGGCGTGGGCTACTTACGAAACTCCAATCGCCAACATTCTCCTCCGAATGCGAAAATATATTGTTGACTCCCACTTACTTGGGTAGAAATGATCATCAGAATAAAATACGAGAAATCAGAGGTCGAACGGAGAGATTCATGTGTTCTTTCTTCCCGCGCGCTATTCGAGAATGGAATGGGAGATAAATGGTATAAAAATGGTTCGATGAACCCTCTGCCAGACACTTAAATGTGATTTACAAATCTACATCTACATTATCCCATGTAGATGTAGGTTTCTACTTGCTGTCTTTTAAAATGATTATTTGGCTGAAATTCTTTTATGTGGAGTTAGGGGGAACGTATTATGCTGAACATGGCGATTATTAAACATCCGTGAAAATATTATATACTATATTTTTGTGTTTCTTTTTCTCGTGACACGCTGATGTTGTCAACATCCTGCTACTATGACGCAATACCAATGGTTAACATATAAATCATTAACTTTTAACAATAAAGATTTGACGATGGCCGCCTATATCTACCGAAACCGGTCAATAAAGATTGTTGAAGCGATCTCACGCAACCAGTGGTATTTTTGCAGTTTTTTTCTTTTTTATATAAAACAAATTAGGTTACTTCCAAAGGCTGACTTAATGACAGAAATATACAACGGTTGGAATAGTGGCAACACTGTTGTGGAGACACTATCCAATGGAATCTACTATTGTCTCTGATAGCACACGTTGTTGACATACCTATCTTACCCGTGTGGTCCAACGCAACTCTTTCCGAGACGGGGAGGCGTACCGGCCCAGGTTCGAATCCGCCCGGCGGATTAACGAAGGGGGTCGGAGTGCCGGCCACCCTGGATGTGGTTTTTAGGCAGTTTTCCACATCCCCCTAGGTGAATATCGGGCTGGTTCCCAACTCCCGCCTCAGGTACACGATACGCAAACATGTCGTAACACTTTACACTTTCACACACATTTAAACTGTACGCAGACATTTGGGGTACACATTTCCTCCTGGTGGGCATGGAGTGGCGGCAGGAAGGGCATCCGGCCACCCTGTAAATATTAACACATGCCGAATCCGCGTTTAACACAGTGCCGACCCTGCATGTGCGGGAAGGGGCCAAAGAGAGACAGATAGTTGACATAACTACCTTACTGCCGAGCCAATGGACAAATGGACTCGCCCGTCCCATGTCACAGGCGTGCGCACAATCGAGGGAAACACAGTCACTTGCGAGCGAGCGAACGGTCGAACGTAACGGAGTTACTATGCTTTCGAAACAGGAACAACGTATTTGGATCAATATTGAATGTTCCAGAGGCCGTACAGCACGACAGTGTCATCAAAGGTCTTCAAGAGGGGTTAGAGCCTCAGTCTGTTGATAGCTATGGTGATCCTCGTGTACGACTGTGATTTTGTTATCCTAACGCATTACGTTCCTCCATGGCAGACCGTCAATGCACAGTATCCTCTTCGTTTTTGAGGCATCACCTCGAACCAGCTTTGCGAAAGAAGCGGCAACACTTTCTGCGCAATCCCCCCATCATTTTGCACGACAATGCAAGCTGTGGCTGCTCTGTTCCGTCGGTGGGACTGGGAAGTACTGCACCATCCACCATCCTCCCCGGACTTTAGTTCTTGTGACTTTGATTTGATTCCGAAGATGAAGGAACCACTTCGTGGCATTAGCTTCAGAACTGTTCCAGAGATTCGACAGGCAGTATACCTCTCCATTCGCGCGATCAACAGAACAGGCTCTGCTAACGGTATAATACACCTTCCACAGCGCTAGCAAAGGGGTTTACACAACGATGGTGATTACTTTGAAGTACAGTAACAGGTGCAAACGTGTAATGCTTTTGTATCGGTTGTGAATTAATAATTGCCACTGTTTAAGTTCAAACCCTTGTATAAAGGGTTAACATGAACTATGTATTTCACTGTAATGTTTTAAAGAAAACGATTTTTCCAACTGCAAATGAAGGGTTTTATTTTTATAATTCATCCATACGCGTGGAAAGTTTCTTTCTTGTCCTTCTCTCTTACAAATTTTACATCTGCTGCGAAAGTTATGTTTTTCACCATATGATCTAAGAAATGTAACTGACTGACGGTACTTGAATGAAATGTAACTGAATGTGTTTGAACTTGTTCTACCTGAATGCCTTTGCGTAACGTTATGTTAATCTCATTGCGTATTTTTTAATTGTATTCTATGTGAATGTAAAGGTATTGCAAAACCTATCTGACTGCATAATGTTTATTATAATGAAACACAAACTGCTAATTGTTAATGTATGAAAATGTCGTAACAAAGTTAACTGTCTGAAAATTTCTGATACTAAAAATCACCGTGTTAATAATTCTGGCCCTACAAACTTGTTTTTGACTGAACTAACAATCTTTAACGGAATGTAACGAACCCAATAGTTATCAATGCAATCTGACTCAGTGCAAACACTTATTAACCTGAACACTGTATACATTGTCTTACCCTGAAATCTGTAAGTCATACTGAACTGTAAGCTAGGCAAAAACTGATTCTTTCTCACTTTCACTTTTCGATTACTTTCACTTAATAACCTGGATTGTTTTCTTTTATTTTTTATTTTAGCCACACTGCATAAATTTGCTCAACACCAAACTGCTTCCTGCTGTACTATCTTCTGGAAAACTAACTACAGCCTGTCGCGGTGGCCGAGGGGACTGAGGCGCGCCAGTCACGGTCTGCACGGCCACTACGGTCGGGGGTTCGAATCCCCCTCGGGCATGGATATTTGTGCCGTCCTTAGTGTTAGCTAGTTCGTAAGTAGTTTGTAAGACCCCTTAGTTAAGTCCCATAAGCTATACAAACACTTGAAACTTGAAAACTAACTACAGAAAACATCTATGGCACTTTTAATAAAAATGTGAGGAGGGATAAACTGGTAGTCTGTTTACGAAACTCGAACTAATTATTAAAAATGAAATATCTGGTTTATTTTCTAACTGATGTAACTTCATAAAAATTACTGACAATGTCATGTTTTGGATTTTAAAATCTTTCAGAGAAAAATATAACTCAGATATTTAATCTGCCTACAAAATTATTTTTAAACAAAGATAAATATTTCTTTACTGTTAATAAATTTAAATCAGTTCACACAAACAATGTTACAACAATACCATATTTCAAGAACACTACCCATGAAATTCCTATTTAATAAAAAACGCACTCTCAAAACTAAACTATTGAAATAAATACTTTTCCTAACACAGAAATGGTGTACTTACAGCACTTGCTACTCCATATCTGACTTATATGGAGTAGTAAGTGCTGTAAGTACACCATTTTATAGCATACACCGAACTGTTTTAAATCAGAAACGAAATGTTTTGTACATATGTAAGAAACCTAATATTTAAGTGTAAACAGAAACACGTAAATATTTCAGGACACCCACTGATGATGCCTTGTGAAAAAGGCGAAACGCGTATGGGTGATTTATAAAAATAAAACGCTTCATTTGTAGTAGCAAAAGGCGTTTTCTTTAAAAACATCACAGTGAAATACATAGTATTCAGCTACTGCTAAATGGCCACCACAAGCAACGGTTAACATGATGTATAAAATGTCGTTTCAAAGGATTAGAAATAAACTAAATACAATTAACTGAGTAAAAGAAGACAATATTAGAAAAACCCTATGAAGACAAAGACAACCACACGTCACAACGGTGGCTAAATCGGAACTTCATATTTAGATATTACAATTATGTTAGACAAGTAGCACTCGGAAGCTGATACGTCAGTGAGTTGACAAAATAGATCCAGGCCTAACATGCAAATGTGACAGCGAACATCGCATTCCGATTTCGAAATTAGATTTTCGTATCCCGCACACTGTGCTTCTTTTAAGCTTGTGACAGCACTGCACGTGTGCGAGTACTGCAGCGTAATCCAATATTACCCCGCCCCTCGCTCCCCGCCCCTATCCCACTGCCACCATTTCCCCCGCAGTGACATTACCCTTCGCTTTGTCGACTAATGAACAGAGTGTAAATCGTAACTGTTTATAACGTACCACGGAGGCACGGAAAATGTGATACGAGATACTTGTGGGCTACTACTCCGTAGCCGGCCGCGGTGGCCGAGCGGTCTGCGGTGCGCCAGTCACTTTCTGCACGGCCACTACGGTCGGGGGTTTGAATCCCCCCTCGGGCATGGATATTTGTGCCGTCCTTAGTATTAGCTAGTTCATCAGTAGTTAGTAAGTTTAGGGACTGATGACCCCGTAGTTAAGCCCCATAAGCTTTAAAAACATTTGAACATTTTTTACTGCTCCGTAAAACAACCTGAAAAATATAAAGAGAAGTAGCTAAGGTGTATGCGCACTGCGAGAAATTCTTAATTTCAGAAATAAAGCAAAATTTCGATTCTTAGTTGAAATACATCCACAGAGGCAGCTGATAGATTGTAGGACCGGAATTCCAATCCGGTTTTCTCACTTTCTCTCTGATTAAACCTGTATTTTCTCAATGTTACGGAGGTTATTTCCGCTTCAGCACTGACATTGTCGATTGCTGTCAAAGATATATGTAATTATTATTTCCTGTCGCCTTGTTATGATACTGGTTGACGTTAACATAAACAAGTTAATCGTTCATACTGCGAGGATAAAAAACGAAACGATTCTTGATTACGATATTGTAATACTTCCAATTTGATCTATACTTAACACTTAAAAAAAACTCAATTGTGTCGTAGTAAGAAGGCGAGAGAGAAACACTTGCCTGTTGTTAATTTTACGCTGTTAAAATTGAGAAAATTGTGAGGTGCAAATCACACACACGCCAATTTCCAGTTTTAAGTCACGGCTTAGCTGGTGGCGCAAGAGGGCGATAAAATATTAAAACTCTCACGCACTGAGCATGCGCTGTAGTTTAGGTGGCTTTTAGACCAATTTGAAAGATTTTTCAAAAATGTTCAAATGTTTGTAACCTTATGGGACAAACTACGTTGGTCATCAGTCCCTAGTCTTACAAACTATTTAAACTAACCTAACGACAACACACACATCAATGCCCGAGGGAGGATTCGAACCTCCGACGCGGGGGGCCGTGCGATCCGTAACGTGGCGCTCCTGACCGCTCGGCTACTCCCACGTGGCAAAGAGTTTTCTCTGGCTTCAAAGACTACATCTGTGTCGACTTCCTGCATCACTGTGGTAGGTTGCAAACAGCTATCGCGTACGTCCTATGTGAGCAGAGTGTACACTAATGACGATACAGATCGCTAATAGGAACGACTGTAACAAAGACCATGGCCGTGGGAGAAACAGTGAAGCTGACCGACGGATGGTGGGCTGTTATAGTGGGATCCTCTCGAAAGAGGATGAATGAGTGGTGTTGCGAAACTGTTCTTTTATTTGCATAGTCTACCGATTCTCTTTGCTCTACATCTACATACATACCCCGAAATCCACCCAAAAGTGCGTGGCGAAAGGGTAATTAGTACCACTATTAGTTACTTGCTTTTCTGTTCCACTCCCGTACAGAAAGAGGAAAGAACGAATGCTCGTACGCACCTGTAGGAGCCCTAATCTCTCTGATCTTATCTTTGAGGCCGTAGCGCGAAATGTAGGTTGGCGGCAGTAGAATCTTTCTGCAGTTCGTTTCAAATTCTGGCTATCTAAATTTCCCCAATTGTGCTTCTATCTGTTCCTTTAAACCGATCTGGTGGGGATCACAAACACTGGAGCAATATTCAAGCCGGGGTCGTACAAGCGTTTTGTTTGCGGTCTCCTTTACAGCCGATTCACATCTTCCCAAAATTCTCCAAATTAACGGAAGTCGACCATCCGCCTTCCCCATTACTGTCTTTGTATGCTCTTTCCATTTCATATCGCTGTGTAGCGTTACGCCTAGATATTTAATTGACGAGACCTTGTCAAGCAGCACACTACTAATGCTGTATTCTAAAATTCTCTACTCATCTGCATCATCTTACATTTTTCTAGCCGGCCACGGTGGCCGAGGGGACTGAGGCGCTCCAGTCACGGTCTGAACGGCCACTACGGTCGGGGGTTCGAATCCCTCCTCGGGCATGGATATTTGTGCCGTCCTAGTTCGTAAGTAGTTCATAAGTAGTTTGTAAGTTTAGGGACTGATGGCCCCGTAGTTAAGTCCCATAAGCTTAACAAACATTAGAACGTTTTTTTTTTAATATATTTTTCTACATCTAGCTGTCCTTCCTCATGCCACTAAGAAATTTTTTTCAAATCATCCTGCATCCTACTACAGTCATTCAATGACGACACCTTCCTGTACACCAGTACAGCACCTCACTTGGTTCGTCAGATCATTTATAACGATAGAAAATAATAGCGGTTGTATCGCACTTCCCTGGAACACTCCTGACGATATCCTAGTCTCTGATGAACACTCGTCATCGAGGAAAACGTACTGGGCGCTATTACTTAACTAGTATTCGAGCAACTCACATATTTCGGTTCCTATTCCATAATGTCGTACCTTCCGTAAGCTCGTACCTCCGTTAGCAGTCTGTAGTGCGGTATCGTGTCAAACGCTTTTCGAAAATCGAGAAATATGCAGTCAGCATGTTGCCCTTCCATCCATAGCTCACAAGAGGATATGGAAAGCTGCGTTTCGCACGATCGATACTTCCTAAAGCCGCGTTGATGCATGGACAGAAGCTTTTCCGTCACAAGGAAATTGACTATATTAGAACTGAGAATATGTTCAAGACTTCTACAACAAATTGATGATAATTATATGGGCCTGTAATTATGATGGGAGGCATGTAAGGATAGTTGGTGCAGTTGCGGTGCATAGTATATGGGACATATAGTGGTGAGCACACCCGATTATAGAGCAGGAAACTAGGTACCAGCCCCAGTACGGCACAAAGTTACGCCGCGGCGGATTAGCCAGGCGTACTGGAGCGCCATGTTGCTGTACGCGCGGCCGTCCGCCGTCGGGGGTTCGATTCTCCCGTCGGGCATGGGTGTTTGTGTTGTCCTTAGTTTAGTTTACCTTAGGTTAAGTAGTTTGTAAGCTAGGGACTAATAACCAAGCTGTTGAGTCCCATAGATTTACGAACATTTTAACACAAAGTTTCAAATTCCCTCATTGAAGTAACTCGGTTGTCACTGGTAGCTAATGTCGTGAAGTCTTTTGTATCTGAATTATAATGGCTGCATAACAGAAAAGGATATATGTTGTTTGGGAAATGTCAGAAAGAACTTACACGATACAGATGTAACATAGTGTTCTTATTAAACGTGGCAAAGCCACTCTTAATAAAAAGATAAAAATTGTGCACCCACAAGTAAGTTTCAGTTCCCTGCATAGACGTTGCCTAAACTACATGACCTCGTCTGTTTAATAACTGAATGATACTTTTTTAACTTATAAGGGAAGTACTTGGGCTCGAACAAACACATATACACCAAAATCGTATGAGAGATAATGTAAAGGTCCCTTGTTGCACTAGTGATACTCCCACATCTGCAAAACTCTGCAGTCGTCCGTTAGAGGCCTCTGCGTGTGCCTTGCCACAATGCACTTTGACCTGTCGATTCGCCAGTAGGGACGGTGCAGTGTGTCTCCGAAGTTGCGTTTTGTGACGTCATTTGTGTAGTGAAGCGTCAGATGGGGCGGCGATTGGTAATCAATCCTGCAAAAGTATTGCGATTGGTTGAGATCAAATTACGAAGAACCCATCTTCGTGAAGATGGTATTAGTGTAGAAGATGAATCATTCGCACGCTTTCTCCTATCTGTTATGGTACAGAAATATGAGCATAAGTTAGATACTGTTGTAACACTAACACATAATGATGGTAATAGGGATGATAATGACGAACAACTCATTGCAAGCGGTATTGTTACGGTAAGTGCGGGAAGAGGCGATGGAAGCAGTGACAGTGAATACCAACAGTCTTCCGAGAATAAGGTTAAAGTTGCGACTATCATCACGACGTTTGACGACAATACGCTAAAGAACATGTAAGATGATTATTACATAAGTTATAGTTAAGATTTCTGCATTGCGTATGGCGTCTACAATTACATCTACAGTGCTATCTAGAGCATGCCTGCAAAGTTTTGCACAAAAACGACACCCACCAGCACATTGAGGTGTACGTAGAGATACTGTAACCAAACGTTCATACAGATATGTTTGTTCGAGCCCATGTACTTTCCTTGTTAGTTGTAAACATCAAACACAAGAATGGTTTCCGACACCTAAATCCGTCAAGTGGCCTGACCCCTCCATTCGACGGAATATGATCCATATTCCGCATGCAAAGTATTAAAAATGTGCCACATGCGACTGTGCCCCTGGAGAAAAGTGCATTCCTTTCTGGGACTGTCATCAAATGAAAACGCTGATGGTGTTGATTTGAAAGAAGTGGGTCAGCATTGAACTCGAAATGTTAAGCAGATTTTGCACCACAAGTTTAACATACTTCACATTTCTTATTTTGTTACCCTTGATCTCATCACTACTTTCGGAATTATTAACTTCTGCTGTTTCGTCGTCATTGTATACAAAAGGTGTGCCTACCGGCCTCGTATCACTATTAGGAGTTCTGCAGACGCTAGCCCCATCATAGACGGGATCCAGTTTCCCATTTTAAGTGAGTCTGTCTTGTTTCTAGCTCGTTTCTCTACCTGTTCTCTCTCCTGAAAATAATTTGCGTCATATATTGGAGAACCATGACCGTATTTGGTATACTATTAGTAAAACTGTGGCGCCAGCCTCTTGCGTCTCATGCACCTCCAACCCGCATTCTGTTTAGATTATTGTTCTGTTGCGCCGCGAGGAATGACCGCGTGGTCGAAGACGTCATGCTACTGACTGGCCGGCCGTTCCTGCCGGAGGTTCGAGTCCTCCCTCGGGCAAGAGTGTGCGTGCTGTCCTCAGTGTAAGTTACTTTCATAGTTTGTAAGTCTTGGGATTGATAACCATAACAGTTTGGACCAATTGGTTAAGAAACATTTGAACATTTCGTTGTGTCTCCACATTATTCCGGGGCCTGAAATTCCAATTAGCCCGTTCCTTCTCCTGCATAACCCTTTTCATCTTTTCCACATAGTTAATAAATTTACTTCCATCATTCCTGGGAGCTGTTATGATTTTGTTGGATCAGTTCATGCTCAGTTTTACTTCAAAGCCCATCACAATCTGCTTTGGCTCTAATTGTTGGTTAAATGCGACAAATTTGTCACACACTTTGAAGCTAATTTTTTCCCACTTGATTTTCTGGGATTAATTATTTCGCCAGCCAGAAACTATTTTGTAATTCCATCTGTTTCCGTTCACCGCAATATTCTTTTAATAAAAGGCTTCATAAAACTCTTTCATGTTGGTCTGTTGGTACCACAACCCAGGTTTCTGCTTCACCCATAAATTTAGACATTTCGATGCAATGAAACCAGTCCTCTCTGTATCGGCCTACAAATTACGCCAAAGGTTTCAAAATAATTTCAAAATTATATTTGAAACACAACACAACGGATGAAATTATAAAAATTGTCTTTTTGTGATATAAGCATGGAGGTAAAACGAGGGGAGATATCACTATTGACGTCTGCTGTACTTCTGTTTGAAGCCGGTAGACAGCCGTGTTCGTTTGTTCAAAAGACTCATAGGCACGAATGGAGTGTTATTCCCTTCAACTTGTTAGTGCTGTCAAAATGATTAGTACAACCATAAACAACGCACACAGACATTATCAATTGAAAGTCTTCGACTACAGTAAACAGCAGCTCAGTAGGAAAACTAATGTTATGAACAAACCATAATGGCGGAGCTAGGTTTCAGTCAGCTTCAAGTTGGCTTCAAGTCTGTGACATCCTGCCCTCCCCCCTCTTTTTACTTCCACGGATG
The DNA here is from genome assembly GCA_026315105.1 of Locusta migratoria. NCBI lineage: Eukaryota > Metazoa > Arthropoda > Insecta > Orthoptera > Acrididae > Locusta > Locusta migratoria. The sequence goes on along the minus strand of CM048755.1, from coordinate 351,710,993 downwards.
TAGGTGACTTCAGGAAATTCAGTCCCCCCTCCCACACTGCTAAAACCAAGTCTAATGTCTTACTCCACTTCAGTGAACCTACTGCCATAGGCATGTAATTTATTTCTTACTGTTTCAGCCTGCTTAGTTAACTACCCTACATTAGGTCTATCACATTCACACGATCAGACACAGCCTTTACATATGAAGAACACTTAATTTTCCTATATAAAGCTTTATGATCATATTTATAAAGTTGCCGGCCGCAGTGACTGAGCGGTCTGCGGCGCACCAGTCACAGTCTGCACGGCCGCTACGGTTGGGGGTTCGAATCCCTCCTCGGGCATGGATGTTTGTGTCGCCTTTAGTATAAGGTAGTTCATTAGTAGTTTGTAAGTTTAGGGACTGATGAACCCGCAGTTAAGTCCCTTAAGTTTAATAAACATTTGAACAAAGTTCTTCTAGAGTAGCTACTTTGCACTCCATTTTGTGAACATTCTCTTTTACCACATCTGCCCTCTGTTTGTTTTCTGCAGCACCTTTTCTTATTATCTCTGTTAATTCACTTTTTATACGATCACATGTCTATTTTAATCGGTTTTCTACATGAATAATTATTTTATCAAGTTTAATGTCAAACAACTGCAAATTTTGTGACTTCATTTCCCTTAATTGCGCAACCTGTTGTTCGATTTTCCCTTTAATCCCAATATTATATTTTTCAACGTCCCCAGCAAACTTATTAATGTTGTACTCAATTTTTTTATTAAGATTTACAACCTATTGCCCTGCGAGGGGCGTTGGAATGAAAAGGTACGAAACGCCTTAACAACCAAACTGGTTGAAATTTGAATATACGTAGAGCGACATATGTGAAGCGTGGGTCGTCACCTGCCCCTAAAATATTCAAGGCTGTGCCCTCAGCAGGCAAAGTAATGCTGACCGTCTTTCACGACGTCCGAGGTCCAATACCCATCCAATTCCTCGATCATGGAAAAACCATTAACAGTGACGTGGACTGTGAGACACTACGCAAGTCCATCAAGAGCAAACGGCCTGCGGTGTTCACATCTACATGGGATACTCTGCAAATCACATTTAAGTGCCTGGCAAAGGGTTCACCGACCACAGTTATACTATTTGTCTCCCATTCCATTCTCGAATAGGGCTCTGGAAGAAAGAACATCCGAATCTCTCCGTTCGAGCTCTGATTTCTCGTATTTTATTCTGATGATCATTTCTACTTATGTAAGTGGCATTCAACAATATATTTTCGCATTCGGAGTAGAATGTTGGCGATTGTAGTTTCGTAAGTAGCCCACGCCTCAGCGATAAACGCCGTTGTTGCAATGATTCTCATTCCAGATCCTGTATCATGTCCGTAACGCTGTCTACCCTGTATCGTGCCAATACCAAACGAGCTGCCTTTCTTTGGACTCTTTCGATGTCCTCCGTCAAACCCACCTGGTAAGCATCTCACACTGGGCAGCAATACTCCAATAAAGATCGGACAAGCGTAGTGTATGCAGTTTCATTAGTAGTCCCGTTGCATCTTTTAAGGGTTCTGCCAATAAAACGCAGTCTCTGGTTCGCCTTTCCCACAACATTATCTACGTGTTCTTTCCAGTTTAAGTCTGAAGTAACAGTAATTCCTAGGTATATTATGGAGTTTACGGCCTTCACTTTTGATTGATTTGTCTTGTAAACAAAGTTTAACGGATTTCTTTTCGTACTGATGTGGACGACTTCACACTTTTCATTATTTAGCCTCGATTGCCAATTTTTACACCACAGTGATATCTTATTCAGATCGTTCTGCAGTTGGTTTTGATCTTCAGATGATTTTACTAGGCGATAAATGACGGCGTCATCTGCAAACAGCCTAAGAGAGCTACTTAGATTTTCCCCTAAATCGTTTATGTAAATAAGGAACAGCAGAGGACCAATAAAACTACCCTATGGAACGCCCGATATCACCTCTGTTTTAGTCGATGTCTTACCATCGATTACTACGAACTGTGTCCTCTGTGACAGGAAATCCCCTATCCAGTCGCAAATTTGGGGCGATATACCATAACCACGCAATTTTATTATAAGCCATTTGTGAGGTACGATGTCAAAAGCCTTCTGGAATTCAAGAAATACGGAATCGATTTGCGAACCCTTGTGGATAGCACCCATCACTTCGCGTGAGTAAAGAGCTAGTTGTGTTTCGCATGAACGATATTTTCTAAATCCGTGTTGGGAGGGAATGATTGTGCTCTTTTATACCAAGCCCCCACACGTCTCCAGGGTCACACAAAGTTCAAGTGGGAGCAGCTTAGGTATAAGACCTACAGCCCGGATATATCGCCTTGGGACTTCCACCTGTTTGGTCAGCTAAAAAACATCTCAAAGGGAAGCGCTTCAACTAGATCCACAGCCTTCGGCTCGTTAAACAGTGGGGTAGTTGTGCTCGTGTCTCTGGTGATTACCTTTGAATAAAGAATTCACAGTTTCGTACCTTTTCATTTGAACACCCCTCGTATTTTCTTACTTACTGAAATAAAATTTTTCTTCAGATTAACCGTTAGTACAGCAAACATTTCTTACAAATTTCCTGGATTATCTTAAAGCTTTATTATTCTTTGTTGAAGTTTTCTACATTCAAAATACCCATTCTGCTTCAACTGTTACCTTTCCATTTACAATGAACTGGCTAACATCAAACTACTGGCACTAAAATAATTCAACGTATTACTGTCCAAAGACAGTCGCCAACAGTTGTATTTTTTAAACGTTTTGCTCCTGGCCTGATCTCAAAAAACTGGATATAACTGAGGCCCATCACGAATTGAAACATTACCATTTACAATATCTTCAGCTTATCTTTGATCGGGATTGACTAGATCTCACACTGAACTGAACTTCGTCCCCAATGCTTGAAGGATCGTCTTCTTCTATTCGGACTCACCTTTCAATGAGATCCAATAACAAATAAAATCAGCGTTACGTCTGTCCCATTGCCTACAGTAAATGTTGCGTCACGTGCCCGCCAAGACCGTCGTCCAGCCGCAACAGTTCCAGTTACCTCGCAGAAAGGATGACTGCCAACAACATTAATTTCTAGGAGGTCAGTCCGTCAGTTCACCTGATGATGACGACATGTATGATCGCCGAAATATTGTGCCCGTTGGACACTATAGACCGGCAGTACACCCGTGGATATTTTGATTATCAAACACGCCGGGAGAAACTGAAGAATCACAACATTAATGTTGCCTTCATTCAGTGTTTCACACATACGTATGCTACACGCTGGTCTAATTGTACACAGCGTATTCTGCCACTCGCTTCCTCGTTTAAGTGACAGTTCTCTCTCCATCCACTCCCCTTGCCCAGTTTCTAATACACAGCTATGATCAGATCTACAGTAGGAATTAAACATTGTTCATTTCTAAAAATGACTCTCGTTCGCAAGTTCTACATCTAAATGATATACTCTGCAAATCACATTTAAGTGCTTGGCAGATGGTTCATCGAACCACCGTGATACTATTTATCTCCCATTCCATTCTCGAATAGCGCGTGGGAAGAAAGAACACCTGAATCTCTCCGTTCGAGCTTTGATTTCTCGTATTTTATTCTGATGATCATTTCTACCTATGTAAGTGGGAGTCAACAATATATTTTCGCATTCGGAGGATAATGTTGGCGACTGGAGATTCGTAAGTAGCCCATGCCGCAGCGATAAGCGCCGTTGTTGTGATGATTCCCACCCCAGATTCTGTATTATTTCCATAACGCTGTCCCCTCTTTATCGTGACAATACGAAACGAGCTGCCCTTCTTTGGACTCTTTCGATGTCCTCCGTCAAACCCACCTGATAAGGATCTCACACTGGGCAGCAATACTCCAGAAAAGGACGGACAAGTGTAGTGTATGCAGTTTCTTTAGTACTTCTGTTGCATCTTTTAAGGGTTCTGCCAATAAAACGGTCTCTGGTTCGCCTTTCCCACGACATTATCTATGTGTTCTTTCCAATTTAAGTCCTAGGTATTTTGTAGAGTTTACGGCCTTCACTTTTGATTGATTTATCTTGTAAACAAATTTTTAACGGATTTCTTTTCGCCGGCCGCGGTGGCCCAGAGGACTGAGGCGCTTCAGTCACGGTCTGCACGGCCACTACGATCGGGGGTTCGAATGCCCCCTCGGGCATGGATATTTGTGCCGTCCTTAGTTGTAGGTAGTTCATAAGTAGTTTGTAAGTTTAGGGACTGATGACCCCGTAGTTAAGTCCCTTAAGCTTCACAAACATTTGTACATCTGATTTCTTTTCGTACTCATGTGGACAACTTCATACCTCTCATTATTTAGAGTCAATTGCCAATTTTTACAACATAGTGATATCTTATTCATATCGTTCTGCAGTTGGTTTTGATCTTCAGATGATTTTACTAGATGGTAAGTGACGGCGTCATCTGCAAACAACCTAAGAGCTACTTAGTTTTTCCCCTACATCGTTTATGTAAATAAGGAAAGCACAACCCTGTGGAACGCCCGATATCACCTCTGTTTAAGTTGGTGTTTGTCATGTTACACAGTATTGGAAACTGAGGTTCGACTCATTTCCTCTTTTACACTATCGCCTTGATTCTGATACGCTCGTATTCGAACACCAGAGACTCCGAGATGGTGTGCTACTTTGTTCTTCGTCATGCAGACTATATTGTTCAGTGGAAGCTTACGCGCCATCAAGATTTTGTAGCTGCACCAACATGTGTTTTTACAAGAAACGCCAAGACGACACAATGTGGTTTATGGTTGCTTGAAAATGGAAGATATTGCATGCACGGTGTGGCCAGATCGCTCTCACCATATGAATACCACACAGCATGTGTGATATGTAATAGGGAGACGGGCCGCATCGCTTTATCACCCAGCAACCATTCTCCAAGTCTTGCGATCAATTCTGTAGAAAGAATGGGTGTTATAGTCTGAAAATGAGATTAATAACTTCATCCTCAGCAAGCCCCGTCGTTATTCGGCCTGTTTTGCTGCCAGAGACGGTCACAGCCCCTTATGAGCACATTAACCAATTGGAATGTGTGTGAAAATCCGTAAAGTTCGAAAAAGAAGGAAGAAAACATTTTTGTATACCGTAATTCACGTCGCAATAGTTTCCTTTCTGTATTCTTTGTTGTTGTTGTTGTTCTAGTCTTCAGTCCGGAAGCTGGTTTGATGCAGCTCTCCACAATACCCTATCCTGAGCAAGCCTCTTCAACTCCACATAAGAACGGCAACCTACATCTGTCTGAATCTGCTTACTGTATCCATCTCTTGGTCTTCCTCTGCGGTTTTTACCCCACACACTTCCCTCCAACGCTAAATTCACAATTCCTTGATGTCTAAGAATGTGTCCTACCAATATATCCCTTCTTTTAGTCAAGGTATGCCAGAAATTTCTTTTCTCCCCAATTCTGTTCAATACCTCCTCATTAGTTACGCGATCCATCCACCTAATCTTCAGCATTCTTCTGTAGCACCACATTTCAAAAGCCTCTATCCTCTTCCTGTCCGCACTGTTTAGCGTCCATGTCTCACTCCCATACAAGGTAACACTCCACACAAATGCCTTCAGGAAGGACTTCCTTAGGCTTAAATCAATATTCGATGTTAACAAATTTCTCTTTTTCAAGAACGTTTTTCTACCCATTGCCATTCTGCATTTTATATCCTCTGTACTGCGACTATCATTTGTTATTTTACTGCCCAAGTAACAAAACTCATCTACCTCCTTTATTGTTTCGTTTCCCAATCTAATTCCTTCAGCATCACCTGATTTTCTTACACTGCACTCCATTACCCTAGTTTTGCTCTTCTTAATGTTCATCTTATATGCATCTTTCACAACAGCTCTTCCAGTACTAATTCACTGGCACTCGTTTACACAGTTTTGTCGCAAAATAAACGTAACCTTTCAAAATTTGCGTTTAGTTTTGGGCCCTAACGCAAAAACCAATATCTCCTTAGGGAATAATATAGCGTTCCTAGAATTCAAATGTTTGTAAATGTATTAAATGTATGGGGACTTAACTACTCTGGTCACCAGTCCATAGGCTTACAAACTACTTAAACTAACTTACACTAAGGAAAACAAATACATCCATGTTCGAGGGAGAGCCGGCCGCAGTGGCCGAGCGGTCTGCGGCGTGCCAGTCACGGTCTGCTGCGCTCGGCGGTTCGAATCCCCCCTAGGGCATAGATGTTTGTGCCGTCTAGTTCATAAGTATCGCAAGAGAGCTTCTGTGAAGTTTGGAAAGTAGGAGGCAAGGTCCTGGCGGAAGTTGTGAGGCGTCATCTTGAGTCGTGTCGAGATAGCTCTGTCGGTAGAGCGCTTGCCCGCGAAAGGCATAGGTCCCAGGTTCGAGTCCCGGTTATGGCACACAATTTTAATCTGCTAGGAAGTTTCATATCAGCGCACACTCCGCTGCAGAGCGAAAGTTTCATTCCAGTTCATAAGTAATTTGACCCCGTAGTTAAGTCCCATAAGCTATACAAACATTTGAACATTTTTCCGAGGGAGGACTTGAATCTCCGACGGTGAGCAGCGGCGCGCTCCGCAGCTAGGCGCCTCTGAACGGTTGGCCACTCCACCGCGGCGATATCGTTCCGCTGCCAATTTTCTATAAAATGCGACTGGAACGCTTTGGTGCGTCACTGTGGGTGAAGGGCACCCCGCATGCGCAGGACGTGAGAAGCTGCGCAGTGCCGCCTTCCTCTCACGCGGTGTACGCGCCTCAATTTGCGCGTAGCCTTAGTTACTGCGCCCAGTGAGGCGCGAAGCTGCGCTCTGTTTGCTCCATCTGACACACGACCTAAGGCGTAGTTCCGCCCTGCTAACGACCTCTGCCGCCGACCCTTGGAAATTGGCTGACTCACTTCATCAGCGCGTGAAGGCTGTCCCCGGTCACCTTCCGCTGTCTGAAGGAAGTCTGCCAGCCAAGGGGTGAGACCTGGGGTCGCAACACTGACCTCCATTAGTTTACGCAATACTTTTCCCAGTACAGGATCGTCAACACAGCCATGTCTGTTGTAACGTTCTCCTTCAAATGCAGAAAACTAAATACCACAGAATATTACCCGTTATCAATGGGCTGAACCGTTTTGTTTGGACGGTTATTGGTGCTGTGACGCAAGACTCTGGAAACACAGTCGGAAATTCAGGCTTCAATATAAATGCAGATACTACCCAAGCTTTTAGGAAGCCTTGTTGAATATGATCACGAACGGTACCAATGTCCTCAATACATTGCAAGTGTGAGTCCTCAGTATAGCAGAGTTCTCTGTAGTTGCGAGTGCACTCGTGTAGGGGAGAGTTGCCGAAGATAGACCTTTGTCTAAGTTGGACCACCTACGTATTTCGCTGGTTGTTGGTAACTTAAAGTTTCAAGTTGGCTGAACTGGTGAGAAATATTGTCGAGGTCACGTGGCTCAGTCGGCAGTCGACAATAGTCACAGGAGTGAGAACAGTTTCCATTATTGAGTTTTCTTCTTTGTCGCTGCAATTTTTTTGTTACAGATCATAAGCTTTCCCCTGCTGTAAAAGGAAGTAATAAATCATCAGCACTATAGTTCATAAGTACCAGTAATTAGCTAATAATTCAATACCGCAAAAACAGAGTTTAGTGTTGTGTGTTCCAGCATCATTATCTTTACTTATGTGGTTGAGTTACCGATGTTGGACCAATGGCTGTCTCCTAATTTGGAACGGTGAAATTTAGCGGTCACTCATAACAAATAACACTTTACGGCATTTTTACAATAGCTAATAGGAAAATGTTACGTTTTTTAGGTTATTTTTCAAGGCGGCAAAACACTTTACAAAATAAATAATAAGTATGGTAATATTTTTAAGTTTCCAAGATGGCACAAAGGAAGATGTACGGGAAATGAACAGAAGATGAACTGACGGTCGCTGTGGCAACATACAGAAACAGTGACCATGGACTTAACGAATGTGCTCTTATATAGAGTACCAAAAGCTACATGTTGATGGTAAAAACACATTCTAAAGTGAAGTTAAGTTATTCGGAAGACAATCAACCTTTACGGCTGACATAAAAATAAAAAAAAAGGTCGCAGATCACCTTTTATTTCAAGATTTTTTTTTTAATTCTCAGTCAAAGATGTCCTTAAACTTGTATTCGACATTGCGGGGAAATATGAACTATCCCATTCTTTCAACAGAGAAAAGAAAATGGCGGGTAAAAAGTGATTTTTTTTTTAATTTATGAGACGAAATCCACGGCATTTTATCCATAAAAAATGTCCACATATTGAAATGAAGCTTCTTTTTAATATTACATGTCTTATTTCCTTTTTGTGCGCCTCGGTTGCACAGTGGTAGAGTGCCGGACTACAAATCCAAAGGTCGCGAGTTCGATTCCCGGCAGGTCCTAGAATTTTTATCTGTCACTTTCCACTTCTTTCACCTCTGGCAGTACTGCTCATGTGAAAAATACCGAGTAGCACCGTGGTTCGTAACCCACGTTAAACTGTAGGTCCCCCTATAACTGGCTGGGTAAGTCAGTTCGAAGGTCGGAGGAAGGCAACGGCATACCACCTCCAAACAGGACCATGCCTAGTAAAGCACTGTGGTGTTCAAACCAATCTTCGGATTGTTGACTGCTTTACCTTACCTTATTTCCTTTTTAGTCATTGTTTTACCATGTAGATCAATTTAAGCAAGTGAAGGTCCCAATTAGGCAACCGGTTTCCTAATTTGGACCGTTTACATATATTTAAATAATTCCAGTTTGTAATTTGTATCTATCCACAGTATAATACTAGCAGATGAAAGTTTACAACATGTAGCTTGTTTCACAGTATATTTTGTTTCGATTAGATAAGTAATGTAGGCTTGGGACATCAAAATTAAGTGGTCCAATATCGGTAGTCTTCTCCTATGTTCGAAGAAATCATATTCGTACGTGTGTAAAACATTGTTGTTCATATCGCGTGTGCTTCCGTAAGCAATGTAGCCGAAGTGCTTGGTGTTTCAAGAGGCACCGTATCGAAGGTTTATACTGTTTTGTGTGAAAACGAGAAAACATAATCTGGCAAGTCGCTACGTCGACAGTACCGATAATGTTCGAAATATTCAAAATCCCAAGAGACCAAACTGCCAAAGTCATGGGTCATTAGAGTTACAAACTACTTAATCTAACTTATGCTTAGTGTAACACCCACACCCGTGCCCGAGGGAGGTGTTGAATCTCCGCAGGAAGCGGCCTCGCAATCCGTGACGTAACACCCCAGACCGCACGGTCATTTCCGTGTGGCTGGTCAGTAACAGGGACAAATGGTCACAGAAGACGATTTTGGTGAAAATAAGGGGGATAGAACTGATGTCAGCCTAAGGAGTCATGTCAGCATCGAAGCAACATTAAGTGAACTTTATTTAATAGGGAAATACAGGGCGAGAGGAATTCTAGAACAACTCATCAGTGATGCAGATTCCTATAACAAGAAATCTAGGTTCCGAAACTATAAAAATTGGCTTTATACCCATGGAAGGATGTCATTTTATCAGATCAATCTTGATTCAAATTTTTTACAGCTGGAAATCCATAGGACTCATTAATACTCCGCAAGGTCGTATTCCTGTCAAGGACTGCGTGATGGTTTTAACTTATCAGGTCCATACCAAGGTCATCAGTCCGTAGCTTACAAACTACTTAAACCTAGGTAAACTAACCTAAGGACAACACACACACACACACACACACACACACACACACACACACACACATGACCCAGGGAGGACTCGAACCTCCGACGGCGAGCAACCGCGCGCTCCCCAGCGAAGTGCTTTAGACCGCTCGGCTACACCGCGGCAGGACAGATTTAGTGAGGATGAATTTTCGCATTCTCCCTCGACCGCAACTCTCTCCAGACCTCGCTATTAATTAGGTTTTTGGTCTACGTTGGAGAGAAAGATGTTTGATTGTTACACACCATCATAATTACCTGAATTTGCCTTTTTTTTTTTTCAAAAGAGATTGATATAAGAATCCTTTGCTAATCATACAGTTATCTTACGCTTTATTAGGCATAGTACTGTGTTGTGTTCTTGATGTTTCCGTATTTTATTCCAGCCCATGTATTTCAATGTGTATGACGATTGCAGATATGTACCAGCAAACAATAAAAAATTGATTGCATACCGTTCTTTTTTTTTTTTTTTTTTTTTTTTTTTTTTTGACAAACATAACTTCGTTACCTGACACAAGAAGAAAAGAGGAAAGATGAGAGGCCAAATTAAAAGTGCCACTGTGAAACACTATATGTATAAACGGAAGACAGATGACCTCTTGATAGCTCTGGGAGCTCGTTGACAGGATCATTGGCCTTTAGGAAACCAACCAATGAAGACTGAGCCGGCCTCAGACAAAAACCATATTCAGCGTTGTGAAGAGGTTAGACAGCGGTTCACTATCTCCCCGGCTGATGGTCAGTTCGAAGCGTAGTAGTTGTCTCCGGACTCCATCTCCTAGTTACGACTAGAGGCTACTAGTCTGTACTTCTTTCAATGAAACATAAGCTGAATGCCGACGCACTTTCCCGTCTTCCAGTTGGCCATGATAAAGACTTTGACGCTTCTGAGACGTCTTGTTGTCCGACTGATGCACGGGAAGATAGTTTGTTGCAATCCTTCCTGTTGGACTATAGGAAAATTGCTCGGTCCACAGAAAGAGACACCAATTTACGAATTTTGATGCGCCACATTCGCACAAAATGGCCTCGCTCACAATGTGACATTGAAAATTCTCTGGTGCGACCCTATTTTGCTAGAAGAAATGACCATCCGGTACATAGAGGTGTCATTTTCATTTCAAATGACAATGGACAGTCGCGTGTGCGACATTTGCAGAAATACTGAACTTACTTCACCAAGAACATTGGGGAATGGTTTGCATTAAGCAATTAGCACGACAACACTGTCCTTGGCAGGGTATGGACGCCCATATAGAACAGATGACGTCACAGTGCTACCTCAGAAATTTTTTGCGTGGCCAAAAGCAGATTCACCATGGCAACGAACTGGTCCCTTCTGGAACGTAAGTGGCTTATAGTGGTTGATGCTTTTAGTGGATACTGCTGACGTATCCTCGGTCTTATTCACTCTTGTGACATAGTTACATGTAGTTATGAAATGTTTACAATCTGGCGAATATACCATCTCGCTTTCCTGGTCAGCAGTCTGTGCTGACTGTAGGCTTTTAATTCGCCGGCGCAGCGTCTGCTGTCGTCACGAAAGACTGGCGTGACATTTACGGCAGAGCCGCTGACCTGCTTCAGCCTAGCTTGACTGGCGATTGCTAGAGCAATCTAAGTTTTTAACGAGTTTCTCTGTCACAATTTTGCGCTGTAACAGTATGTTCTGAACTTCTCTGCGTACTTTTAGTAATATGCAGAAAGATGCTAGACGGCAGTGGTGCGTGGAATGACGTCACTAAGAACATCAATTTATATAAATGTAACAGAAGTTTTGAGATAGGGCGTAGAATAAAATTGAACACCGAGGTTAAAAAGTTGTCGGATAGGGACACTAATCCGGATCTCCGCTTCTTGCGAATTGTATGGATAACCGTCTCGGCTACCAAGACACGTTTCCTATTCGACCCAAATTCTCAACCTATTGCACTTCCGAAGGAGCAGACACCATTAATATAATTGTTTACGCCTTGACAACCCAAACCTTCAGATGACCATTAAATGAACTGTATAGTAGTGGTATTACTTTACTTAAGCATAGCAAATCAACCAATAAACTTACAAAAGGAAGACCTCACAGCCGCGACGGATTAGCCGCGCATACTGGAGCGCCGTGTTGCGGTGCGCGCGGCCGTCCGCCGTCCAGGGTTCGAATCCCCCCTCGGGCATGGATGTCTGTGTCGTCTTTAGTATAAGGTAATTGATAAGTATTTTGTAAGTTTAGGGACTGATGACCCCGCAGTTAAGTCCCTTAAGCTTTACAAACATTAGAACATTTTGAAGAACTCACACCCGGCCAACCGATTCGGCTCGGATTTGGCAGGTCGCTTGTATTGAACTTAAAAAGGACTCTAAGATAGTCGGGCTCAACTCCACTCCCAGCCTCGTTTATGAAGAGCAATCGACTCAAAATTGACGGGATAGATAGACGGTCTATGGCCTCTCGCTGCGGAGCGCGCGGTTGCTCGCCGTCGGAGGTTCGAGTCCTCCGTGGGGCATGGGTGTGTGTGTTTGTCCTTAGGTTCGTTTACCTTAATTTAAGTAGTTTTTAAGCTACGGACTGATGACCGCACAGTTAGGTCCGATAGATTTACAAACATTTGAACATTTTGGATAGATAGATGATTGTAAACAGAACGATTTTCATCACCATGCATAGCATCCTCAAACATATAATTTTTTATAAATCGAGGAAAGAAACTTTTACCACTGCTGCTTATGTACCCACATGGTAAACTCTTTAGCCGAGAGCACCGACAGCGAAAAATCCAGAATTTGCCTACACCGGAAGTAAAGAATTCTGCAGGAAATCACAACGGAGACAGAATTTAACCCCATTTCAATTTATACGTGAACGTATTACATTATTATCATGGAAGTTTTTTAACCTCTCTAAGAAAATGCAAATTATATTATGCGGAGCACATGTTGAAGTAATTTATTTTCCTGTACGTCTACAAGCTAAACAGGCAATAATAATAACGAAGGCGTTAACTAATATAACTACCAGCAACAGGAAAATTAGAATTTTGAAATTAATGCAAATCTTTTAACGTTAACACTCGTGAAAAAAACATAATGTAAGAATTTAAAAAAAGAAGAGAGACGTACGTTTTGCATTACAGTTGTGAAGTTTTCCAAGGAAATCATTACTTGTGAGCTAGAAAGGGAGATGAAAAAAGTAAATAAATAAAAGCACAAAAGAAAGAAAGCGCAAGGTCCAAGGCAAATAGCTGAGAAGCGGAGAAGCCAGGTTCGAATCTAAAGGAAACTATAAGGTTATCATTTCTTTAAATTGTAGTTTTTCGAATCATAATTCTTAGGGATAGGAGAGTTAATACGGCACGCAATTCAATAAGGAATAATAATAAGGTAGCCTAACAAATTAATTTCCAAAATAAAAGACATATTTTTAAACGTAAGCCAAGTCTCTTTCCGCCGGCTCTTCAGAAGGAACAGTGTCCCTGTCGATTGCATTCATTACATGTTCTTGGTGGTTGGAGTGTAATTGTTCATATACAAGTACCTTGCATCTAGTTGCGGAGGGCACGTGAATGGAAGAGTAATTGTAAAGTGACCAGGATTAACATTGTAGTTGTTTACTATCACAAGTAGTTAGAGAAATTCATTTGCCTACCTTGTTAACATTCCATTTTTATCTTATTAACCCACCTTTCTCTATAAACTGAGATATGGAAAAATAGAAACTAGAAGAATTACATCCTCTAGGATTCCTCGAGAATCGAACGTGGGTTGTCTGCATTCAGCTCTCCGAGATTATTCGTTTACCGTGTGGTTACGTAAGCAGCAGTTGTAAAAGTTTCTTTCCTCGACTTCTGGAAAAGTATGCGTTTGCGACGCCATGCACTATGACAAAGCAGTTCCATTTATAATTACCTATCGATCTCAACAATTTTGAGTGAATTGCTCGTCATAACCAAAGATACTCAAATGTATGTAAATCTGTGGGACTTAACTACTGGGATTATCAGTTCCTAGGCTTACAAACTACTTAAACTAATGTAAGAAAGGACTCCAACCTGCGACGGGGAGCATCCGCGCGTTCCACAGCAAGGCGACTTAGAGCGCTCGGCCATTCCGTAGCGACTCGTCATAACTTTTAAGGTCGATTTTCTATAAACCGAAGAGCTATTGAGCCAAAATATCTTGGAATCCTTCGTTTTAAGTTGTACACAAGCGACTTGCCAAATCTGAGTTGAATCGGTTGGTCGTGTTTGAGGCCTTCCGCTTGTTAGATACATTAGTTATTTATTCTAGAAAATGTTCATATGTTTGTATAGTCTATGGGACTTAACTACGGGTTCATCAGTCCCTAAACTTACAAACTACTTACGAACTAGGACGGCTCAAATATCCATGCCCGAGGGGGGATTCTAACCCCCAACCGTAGTGGCCGTGCAGACCGTGACTGGAGCGCCTCAGTCTCCTCGGCCACCGCGGCCGGCATTCTAGAAAAGATAATTAAAGAGAGTGCAATAGTGTAAGTACACAATGTCATATCTTAACCCAAATATAATTGCGATATTGCCAGAACATCTGTTTAACTTTCTCCAGATCACGATCCTCTTATATTTAACTGACAAAGGACACCTTTGACCTCGAACTCTCGGAGCGTGAAACTCTGCTTATGATAACAAGCAATCATAAACAAAACAGTGGTGTCCGTCATTTCCAAGCAAAACGCCGCACCTGCCACTAGATGGGATAGTGTGGGTATTAACCAGTGCTCCTGTTGCGTGAGTGGTGTAGCTGCTGTACGTATTTGTGAGTTAAGGTGTAATCTGAGTACAGTGCAGTGGTATCATGAAGAGCATTAATCCTACGCATGTGGTCGAAATATTAGAGACTAAGTTGCGTCGTGCTGAATATGGGAATGAAATATAAAGGGGACGAAACAGTAATACATGGCGTTACACCGGAATTTAAAGGACAGGAGGAACCTGAACCTCAAGGTGGCTTTTCAAACAGTATACGACATTAATTTCCAGAACAACAGGAACAGTCAAGTCACAATGAGTACTAACCTTAGCCACCCAAAAAGATGAGGTCATATGTATTAAAAGATAGTGATGATAGCGTACTAGAGAGCATTTATGAAGACTATTACAATCGTGACTTCAGTTTCTATAACAAACTAATGAAGCGATATAAGTGCATCAAAAGTAAATCAAATTGCACATCGCAATTTGATGGTGCTTGGAGGTATGGATCTACAGTTCACTATTGGCGTCTGCAGATATGGGCACTAGAAGGGGCAGTTTCAAAGAGTCAATTTTCTTTATAGACCCTCTCAAGGCCGAATATAGCAAATCATCTAGGTGTATAACAACGTTTGTCACACGTAGGGACATATAAGATGATAACATTACAAGTCTGAAGGTACAACAGTTTGTGGAGGAAGTGAACATGTTTATAACAGAGTAGGGTGCGGAGAGAGGTAATGTTTGGAAGAGTGACCAGAGTCAATTCCATTATGAAATATCTTCAGCATCAACACTGTCCTACAGAGGAGAGAAGCTACAGGTAGTGTATTGCTATCTGTACATGGCTGTACCCACAGATACACAATTGATGTGGATTGATCAATGGCAGGCAGACTAGCAAACAAGTTGTACATCTGTTTTCAAGAGACACAAAGCGCTTTCGGTCCCAAAGTATTAAAGAGGATTGAACAACCTGTTCAGGAAACATCCGTGTCGAGGAAAGCAAAAGTGGAAAAATGGCTCAAGAACACACGAAACGTTTTATAACTTCTGTCCTAGATAAACATGTAACAAATGAAAAGAGCCTATCGGTGTGTGATTCCTGGACGGGTCATACAGATCGTACCCTTCTAGACGCAGTTTTTCCAGACAAAGATGTTACTCTGAAGATATTGCCACCGAAAACAACAAAGTATTGCCAACCCCTTGATGTTTACTTCTTTCAGCAATATAAACTCTATATCTGAAGGATTACTGATTTTGTAAGACTACAAGGTGCCAAACCACAACTGAAGGTTTGTGATCGTTATTTGATCGTGAAACTTCGCTCTGTGGTGTACATTCAATTTGCTGCACCTGCGTATAAGCCTATGTTGCAATATGCTTGGCGAAAGCCAGGGTATAACATCGACATATCAATATCATTTGAAAGTGTAATTATTAGTGTGGCTGTTGATGCTGTACCGCGTGAATGCGAAAGTGATTTTACTCACTTTGTTTTAATCCACTTCATCGAAATCCCGCATCTGCAATTTGAGGACTAATATAAGCACTTTCAGGTGTGTGATACTGCTGTATATGTGTGTTTTGCGCTGTTAAAAGTATTTAAAGCAGAGAGTTTTTGGCACTGCCTTTTGAATATGTAATGATACGTTGAAACCTTAAAATAGTTTCCTTCGCATGGGGTTGATATCTTGTTACTATGCTTCATCATCATTAGAGACTGATTATGCCTTTCAGCGTTCAGTCTGGAGCACAGTACCTCTAATAAAATTCCTCCATGATCCCCTATTCAGTGCTAACATTGATGGCTCGTCTGATATTATGCCTTTTACTTCAAAATCATTCTGCACCGAATCTAAGTACTTTCTTCTTGGTCTACCTCGACTCCTCTTACCCTCCGCTGCCGAGTTCAAGAGTATCTTAGGTAACTTTGCTTCTCCCATGCGTGTAACATGACCCCATCATCTGTCTCTTCGTTCTAACTGCTTCATCTAAGGTGTTCATTCCCAGTTTTTCTTTGAGTCCTGATTGTGGACACCATCCTGCTATTTCTCCCATCTATTAGTACCTCCAATCATTCTTGCTACTTTCATATCTGTAAGCTCTACCTTATGAATAAGGTAACCCGTATTCACCCAACTTTCATTTGCTTCTTTTGATAAAATGTTACTTGAGGTACAATGCAACGTTTAACATGGAAATGACACACATCACTGTCCTGTTTATGATTGCCAAGTATAGTTTCGTGGGGTTTTGAGCGTTAGAGATCAAAGGTGTCCTTTGTGAGACACATAGTTGGCTGATACAGATTATCGGCGAGAGCCTGGAGACCTTCATCTGAGTGGCAATGTCCATAATAACTCTGGACAAGCAACCGGAACTCATATTTCTTGGGGGTGTTACCCTACCCAACGAATCGCAGTTTTCCAAATCACCTTTTCCAATGCGTGCAACTGTAGTGTTACTGCTATGATCTGCTAATTGGGTCCTTGGTTACTGTGCAGACGATGTATGTGGTGTTCCAATGATTGTCAGCCGTCACAGTGGAGGTATACGCCGAAAAAATAAACAATGGACTCACGTGCTCTTCCACGTGGAAGCACTTCAGTGTGCATCAGTCTCCACAGAGAGGCAGGGTATCGTCACTTGGATAAAAGAATAACAATTCTGTTCACAGCGGAACGATCTTACATACTCTTCTGGAGAAATAAGCCCTTCTCAAAATTTATTTTATTTATTTATTCGTGTCAAAAGCGTTGCATACAAAAGTCAAAGACAAGAGCACAACTATGATACAAAGATTGTATATAAACAAATTACAAAACCACTAAATATAGTCAGACTAAAAATTAGCAAGCTCGACGACATTCTCCTTGGCCTGCATTAAGTCCTCCAGGGTGCAGGATACTGGGCACTGAAGACAGCTGTGCAGGTGCTTGTTGGTTTGTTCGGATCCACATTCGCAGAGAGTTGATTCATCCCCGAGGTAGTTCCGTCTGGCCATGTTGTCCTTTGTTGTACCCATCCCACTTCTTAGTCTGTTGAGGGACTTCCATGTTTTCCACGGCAGATTTTCGCCTGGGGGAGGGCCTCCAGAGGTGGAATCCATGTTGCGACGTCAGCATTTCTGGTCGTCCACAGGTTTTGTCGTGCAGTTGAGGGTGATGTACTACAGTTGACAGTAGTTTTCATAAAACCCTTCCTTTGATTTCGGCCTGCTTGGGGAAGTTTTGTGTCCATGTAGCAGGTGAGCAACGTTTTGTTCTACTTTACGTCTCTCTATATTTGCGGCAATTTCCCGTCTTATATCTGGTGGGGCTATCCCCGCGAGGTTGTATAGTTTGTGAGTATGCGTTGCCCTCGGGCATCCTGTTAGTCTACAGGTCTCGGTGAGGGCAACATCCACATGCCTGGCATGGACAGATATACAGGGTGTTACAAAAAGGTACGGCCAAACTCTCAGGAAACATTCCTCACATACAAAGATAGAAAATATGTTATGTGGACATGTGTCCGGAAATGCTTAATTTCCATGTTAGAGCTCATTTTAGTATTTCATTTACGGATGAGGCTACATTCCAAAGTGATCAAAATGTAAATTTTCACAATCAACATGTGTGGGCTGACGTCACGTCATCAACACAAATTTGTGTGAACGTTTGGGCAGGAACTGTTGGTGATGTCTTGATTGGGCCTCATGTTCTTCCACCTACGCTCACTGGAGCATGTTATCATGATTTCATACGGGATACTCTACCTGTGCTGCTAGAACATGTGGCTTTTACAAGTACGACACAACACGTGGTTCATGCACGATGAGCTCCTGCAAATTTCAGTCGACGTGTTCGTACGCTTCTCAACAACAGATTCGGTGACCGATGGATTGGTAGAGGCGGACCAGTTCCATGGCCTCCACGCTCTCCTGACCTCAACCCTCTTGACTTTCATTTATGGGGGCTTTTGAAACCTCTTGTCTACGCAACCCCGGTACCAAATGTAGAGACTCTTCGTGCTCGTATTGTGGACGGCTGTGATACAATACGCCATTCTCCATGGCTGCATCAGCGCATCAGGGATTCCATGCGGCGTGGATGCATGTATCCTCGCTAACGGAGGACATTTTGAACATTTCCTGTAACAAAGTGTTTGAAGTCACGCTGGTACGTTCTGTTGCTGTGTGATGTAATTTGAAGAGAAGTAATAAAATGAGCTCTAACATGGGAATTAAGCGTTTCCGGACACATGTCCGCATAACATATTTTCTTTCTTTCTAACGTTTCAAACGTTTGTATAGCTTATGGGACTTAACTACGGGGTCATCAGTCCCTAAACTTACAAGCTACTTACGAACTAGCTAACACTAAGGACGGCACAAATATCCATGCCCGAGGGGTGATTCGAACCCCCGACCGTAGTGGCCGTGCAGACCGTGACTGGAGCGCCTCAGTCCCCTCGGCCACCGCGGCCGGCTTTCTTTCTTTGTGTGTGAGGAATGTTTCCTGAAAGTTAGGCCGTACCTTTTTTTAACACCCTTTATACCAAACAGGGCAGTCGTATTCAGCAGCAAAGTAACATAGTGCAATTGCTGTTGTTCTGAATACAGTCGGTTGGGCAGCCTATCCTGGAGTTTTCTGATGATATTGCGTGCGGATATCTTTTGTTTTATAAACATAAAATGTCAGCGCACGATCCAGTGTGACCCCCAGGTATTTTGGGTTATGGCAGTGCTTCAGCTCTGAGCCATTCCATACGAGTTTTAATTTTTTGTTGGCGTCTTTGTTTCATAGGTGAAAAGCGTATCAAAATTATCTCGCCGCGGTGGAGTAGCTGAGCGGTTTAAAGCGTCCCGGCCGGCCGCGGTGGCCGAGGGGTCTGAGGCGCTCCAGTCACTGTCTGCACGGCCACTACAGTCGGGGGTTCGAATCCCCCCTCCGGCATGGATATTTGTGCCGTCCTTACGATTACCTAGTTGACAAGTAGTTTGTAAGTTTAGGGACTGATGACCCCGTTGTTAAGTCGCATAAGCTATACTAAAAAAAAAAAAAAAAAAAAATAAAGCGTCTCGCTGCGGAGCGCGCGTTGCTCGCCGTGGAGGTTCGAGTCCTCCCTGGGGCATGGGTGTGTGTGTTGTCCTTAGGTTAGTTTACCTAGGTTTAAGTAGTTTGTAAGCTACGGACTGATGACCACGCAGTTTGGTCCGACAGATTTACATACATTAAAAAAAAATTATCTCAAAATTATCAGTGACATTGTCCGCTGACGGTCACTCCAGTGAGATCACTATGAGGACCGCCAGAGACAAGTGCCCTCGATCGATCCCCACAGGGAAGTATACACACGCCACACCCCGACCCTCCTGGACACGTGCGCCTACGCTGGGTTTTCAGCAATGAATCCCGGCGGCAGTTACAAAGATATTACCTCCCACTACATGGGTCGTGAATCTGTCAGCCAGTTACCAGCTGCTCATACTCCCCTCAGGAGATGTCGCCACCTACGCTTTTTAGCGTTTCGCCAATCAAATATACGTCTCGGCTTCTCTACGGGAAGAGTGCCTCGACACTTCCCCTGACAAGATTCCACGGACGTCAATTCGCGAGCGTCGTTCTCGGCGCCTACATTCCTCTGTAGTAAAAGGAAGGCTTTGCGCCTTGTTAGATGTTATCGTCGGCCTTTCCGCTTCTTGGAAGTAATTTTTCTCGGCCCACCACAGAGCAGCTGCTATGGGGGTTCGTCCACCTCCCGGGTTGTAAACCGCAACAGCCCCTTTCACGGTAGTAAATATCTGTCCCTGGAGAGCACAACTCCTGCCAGGCATTTTTTTTTCTTTTTGTCAATAGCGACTTCTAAGGGACGCGTTGTTCACGACGCCTCTTGCGTCAGTACTCAGATACAAATGCTAAAACTGCAGTGTGTTTTGGTACATAGCCCACCCCATTTGTGACTATACCTATCACTGTATGAATAAATTTTGATCTATACTTATATTATATGCAATTCCTTAAAGTGGAAGCACTCTAATAATTATTATGTAACATTTATTTACGAGATTATTCCATTTCTTTTGGTTCTTCCTATATATATTTTTACTTTTGTAGTAGTACATTTTAGTAATTACTAGCTGAAAACCCGGCGTTGCCCGGGAATTTATTTATTTATCGCTGCCATTTTCAGGTATATATTCCTTTGCACAAGGGCTGTATGTCTGTAAAAATCTCTTGGGAATACAGTTAGTAGTAAAGAAGTAATAGCTTAAAACTTGGTGCTGGAAGGGCTGGTTTTCCTCTCTCAAATATATGTGTGTATACTGTTTGTAAAACTTCCTGTTGCTACAATTTGTAGCGTACAAATTATAAATTGTAACGTCATACCGAATGCCATAGTTTTACTCCATAAACAGCGGAAAAGTAGCAAGCGAGAAACTTTATTCCTTTCATCATTTTGCTGTGGTTGTCAGCGAGAAAAAGTTTAATAAAGGTTTCAAATTATGTTTAAAAAGTTTGTTGCAAGTCGATAAGTACTCTCATTCTCATACAGCGTGTTTATAAATCCTCTCCGCATTATGTGGCAGTATTTTGCGATTCGTATTGTTTATGACGTCATATCTTCTGAACCATGTGACGTATGTGATTCTTAACCTTGCAGGAATTGTTAACTAATGGTAAGGAATGTGTTTACCAAATATGGTTGAAATCGGTCCAGTGGGTTAGGAGAAAATGAGCATCATTGTCGCTAAATGCAGCAATTTCTCGCGCATCTCATTGTTTATGACGTCATATATCGTGAACTATGTATCGTTTGTGATACCTACACTTACGGCGAACGTCCTCATGGATTGAAGCATACTTGAACAAAATTTCATAAAGATTGGAACAAAACTGTAGATTTGTATGCAACACGTACAAACATATGGACACTCTGCTTTATATATTAGATGTACACATATTTGCAGTTTATTTGTAACTTCATTCCAATATTTTGTATTAGAATCACTTCAAATATGTTTAAATGCAGTGTGCAACATTTTTTTTGTCCTGTAAATCTCTAATATTTTTAACATTTGGATATTCAGATATTTCGTTTTGTTTACAATTTTTTGCTATTGTCATGTGAAAGAGGAACTATCTGACACGCCAAAGATAAAATATATGTGCAGAATATACATTAACCTCTTTGATGAGGTAGATGTTTCATATCTTTGAGCAAAGAGTTGTAAACCTTCTGCTATATAACCAAGAGATCTGTTCTAGCAGAGGCAGTAGGAAGTTGATGTTGGCTTATGCTTTTGAACTGTTGTATTTTTTGCGTTGTAATTGTGATATATTTATGTGTCTATTTTTTGGTAGTATCTATGCATTTAAGTTGTCAAGTTTAAATGGGCGATGAACCGTGTGTTTCTTTTGGAAGCTTGGCATGAATTTATATACAAAAATTCCTGTTGTGCCACGAAGAGCCTGGGAGTGATTTCTTTATTTGAATGTCTGACAGTTTTTGTTATTGAAAGTGAGTCGCCCACCATAGAAACCCTCAAGAAGTATGAGGCGGTACGCTTTCAAGTGTTACAGAACGTGTTACTACGTCGTGCTAACCAGAATAAGCCAAAGTCACCAATTAGCCAACTGCATTGTAAATTGTCATCGAATCTAATATATAAAAATGAATGTTTGTATGTTTGTTCGTACTTTACGCGCTGCCGAACATTTCATGCGATTACAATGGAAAAATACATGTTTAAAACCGGAGGCAAACATTAAACATCGTCCGAAATCGTACTGAACGCATTCTCCGAAAATTATCTGGAGCAATTAGTTCATGAACCCACTAGAATAGTAAATGGTTGTGAAAATACACTTGACCACTTAGCAACAAATAATGCGGAGCTACTAAAGAGTATCAAATCAGATACGGGGATTAGTGAACACTAAGTTGTTGTAGCGAAAATGAATATCGGATTTCCAAAACGAAAAATATATTTATTAAAAAAAAAATCTATTAAAGCTTTCCTGAGTCAGAATCTCCAGTCTTTCGAAACTAACAATGTTAGTGTTGATCAGATGTGGCTTACGTTCAAAGAAATAATATCGACAACAATTGATAGATTTATACCAAACAAATTAAAAAAAGAGGGGTCTGACCCGCCGTGGTACACAAACCAGGTTAGATCACTCTTGCAAAAGCAAAGAAAAAAGAATGCCAAATTTAAATGGACACAGGATCCTCAAGACTGGCAATCTTTTACAGAAACTCGAAATTCTATGCGAGAAGCTTATAACAAATTCCACTATGAAACCTTGTCATGTAATTTGGTAGAGAATACTAAGAAATTCTGGTCGTATGTAAAGTATACTAGCTGTAGAACACAATCAATACCTTCACTACGCGACAGTAACGGTGATGCTACTGATGACAGTTCTGCTAAAGCAGAATTTCTTAACACAGCCTTCCGAAATTCCTCCACGAAAGAAGACGAAGCAAATACTCCAGAATTCGTATCAAGAACAGCTGCCAGCATGCGTAATTTAGAAGTTGATACATCTGGAGTATCAAAGCAACTTAAATCACTTAACAAAAGTAAGTCTCTCGGATCTGATTGTATACTAATTAGTTTCCTTTCAGAGTATGCTGATGCAATACACCCGTACCTAGTTATCATATACAACCGCTCGTTCTGCGAACGTTCCGTACCCAAAGACTGGAAAGTTGCACAGGTTACGCCAATATTCAAAAGAGGCAATAGAAGTGATCCGCAAAATTACAGGCTTATATCACTGACGTCGGTTTGCAGCAGGATTTTAGAACACATGCTTTCCTCAAATATTATGAACTACCTCGAAGGTAACCACCTATTGATGCATAGTCAACAGGGATTCAGAAAGTATCGTTCTTGTGAAACACATGCAGCTCTTTACTGACATCACATTACTGAGAGAGTGCTGTCGATTAGGGATGTCAAATAGACTCCGTATTTCTAGGTTTCCGGAAGGCTTTCGACATTTTACCTTACAAGCGTCTTCTAATCAAACTGTGTGCTTATGGAATACCGTCACAATTGTGGGATTGGATTCGTGATTTTCTGTCAAGACAGAACACAGTACGTTGTAATTGACGGAAAGTCATCCAGTAGAATGGAAGTGACATCTGGCCTTCCCCAGGGAAGTGTTATAGGGCCCCTACTGTTCCTTATTCTTATAAACGATTTAGGAGACAACCTGAGTAGCTCTCGTAGGTTGTTCGCGCATGATGCTGTCATTTATTGGTTAGTAAAGTCACCATAATATCAAAAAGGAACTGAAAAATGATTTTGATAAGATATCTGCATGGTGCAAAAAATGACAATTGATCTTAATAATAAGTGTGAAGACATCCATATGACCACTAAAATATAACGAGACAATTTCTAAATGGTAATACAACTGATGTTCCCAATGTGAAACATGCTTACCGTCCTTTTTACATCTACATGGGATCACATTTAAGTGCCTGGCAGAGGGTTCATACCTTTATACTATTCATCTCCTATTCCATTCTCGATTAGCGCGCGGGAAGAAAGAACATCCGACTCTCTCCGTTCGAGCTCCGATTTCTCGTATTTTATTCTGATGATCATTTATACCTATGTAGGTGGGAGTCAACAATATATTCCTCCCCCCCCCCCCCAGGGGGCTCACGGTTCTTTCGTGAGTACGTGCGTGGCGAGCACGGGGCCCCGAGCTAATGCAGTCTTCCTTCCTTCTTTACTTCCCGGACTGCATTTCCTTTCCCCTCCCCTCCTTTCCTTTCCTCACTCCCTCCCCTCCCCACCGGAGGACTGATAACCTCAGCGGCCGCGGTGGCCGAGCGTTCGGCGGCGCGCCAGTCACAGTCAGCACGACCACTACGGTCGGGGGTTCGAATCCCCCCTCGGGCATGGATATTTGTGCCGTCCTTAGTATTAGCTAGTTCATAAGTAGTTTGTAAGTTTAGGGACTGATGACACCGTAGTTATAAGTCCCATCAGCTCTACAAACATTTGAACTGATAACCTCAGTAGTTTAGTTCCCCTATTCCAACCAAACAACCCAAACAACCCAACCCAATATATTTTCTCATTCGGAGGAGAATGTTGGTGATTGGAGTTTCGTAATTAGACCACGCCGCAGCGATAAGCGCCGTTGTCATAGTCATTATTATTATTATTGTCGCTATTATTGTTATTATTATAATTTTTTATTCTTATAAATCATCTAAGTATTATTGTTACAATTATTTTCTAGTAATAAACTGTACTTTTTTACTTTAATACTTGTGTTACACATTCTGTCTGTAATGTACTAAACAAAGTGCAAGCCTGGTTAGTGTAAGAGAGGGTCTGAAGGCCCTAATCTTGCCAGGTAAAATAAATGCATAAATAAATAAATAAATAAATGAATCCGGTCAAACTTCATTTACACGATAAATCAGTCAATACTACAGGCCGTAAATGCAACTAAATAGGTAGGAGTAATAACTACAAACAAATTAAATAGGAAAGAACACGTAGACAATATTGTAGGGAAAGCGAACCAAAGACTACGCTCCTTTGGCAGAACACTTAGAAGATGCAACAGTTCTACTAAAGAAACTGCCTGCACTACACTTGTGCGTCCTATTTTGGAGTGTTGCTGCGCATTGTGGGATCTCTACCAAATGGGACTGACAGACGATATATATATATATATATATATATATATATATATATATATATATATATATATATATATATATATATATATTGACGAATTACAACGTTCAAATGAATGAAATAAATCGCCTCTTGTCATGGGGGGCTCCAAACATCTCCGCCGCCCGACTGCAGAGGGCTCTTCCCTGCACGTCTCCCGCCACACACAAATCTCCATTCGCCACGCTGTCTCTTTCCTATACCACAGCCTATTTATTCTATAATGCTCGCAGCCACAATACTGTATTCCCGTACCAGGGAGAACCAAAGTCGGGCTGGTCACTGTGTCCTCGGTGGCGGAGTGGTCAACGCGTCTGCCTAGTAAGCAGGAGATACCGGGTTCGAATCCCGGCCGGGCACAAATTTTCATTCGCCACAGTTTGGTATTCCATCTAAACCTAATACAGTGAAGTCATAACATCGCAAATTGCGATTTATTTCATTGATTTAGAGAAAGTTCAGAGAAGTGCAGCTCGTTTTGTACTATCGCGATATAGGGGAGAGAGTGTCACAGAAATGAGCACGGCCGCGGCGGAGGTATTTGGAGGCCCCCCACGACATGAGGCCCAGGGCGGTCCGCCCCCGCCTCCTTAGTCCGCCACTGCCCACAGGGATAACACTGACTATATAAATTGATATTGGTACCTCACACTACTCTGTGTTAGCTACATACTTCTCTGTTCTGTGAGACTTACTTCTTTGGTTATTAGTCCCTGTGCTTGCAAACTACTTAAACTGAGTTAAACTAACCTAATGACAACAAACACACCCATGCCCGAGGGAGGACTCGAACCTCCGATGGCGCGCTCTGCAGCAAGGCGCTCGGCCACTCCACCGCAGCCTTGGTCTGAGGAAAGTGAAAATGATGGCTGCTAGCCAGAAATGTCCCCAGGAAACGGCAGAGTTCCTTCCCTGTCCGCGATGACTGCTATCGTCATGCAGTAACCACTGCCCAGTGGTGATTATTCTTCCTGTTTTACTGCGCCTTTAGTACATATAGCCACACTGAGTATCGGGCCATGCTAATTTGAGACAGCTGTATTCCTATTTAAAATGTTTTTGTTTGTGATAGGAAACAAAGCGAAGAGTTCCGTTGGGATTAGGCTTCGCATGAACGCGTGATGGACAGTACTTGTTTGGGGGTACTCCAGCTACACACTCCAAAAACAAAGTAGCAGATATCTACAGAGCAAGAGAAAAAATGCGCCTGGTGAGTCCTAGGAGAGATTCCCGTATGTGTCTCCTATTTTCTCT
Source organism: Locusta migratoria (assembly GCA_026315105.1). Lineage (NCBI taxonomy): Eukaryota > Metazoa > Arthropoda > Insecta > Orthoptera > Acrididae > Locusta > Locusta migratoria. Next base: position 351,684,575 of record CM048755.1, on the reverse strand, counting down.
TACCTTGCCCACCTCTGAAGGTCAACCGGCCGGCCGCGGTGGCCGAGAGGACTGCGGCGCGTCAGTCACGGTCTGCACGGCCACTACATTTGGGGGTTCGAATCCCCCCTCGGGCATGGTTATTTGTGCTGTCCTTTGTATTAGCTAGTTCATAAGCAGTTTGTAAGTTTAGGGACTGATGACCCTGTAGTTAAGTCCCATAAGCTTTACAAACATTTGAACATTTTTTTGAAGGTCAGCGGTGCAGGCGCAATGTCTCGGCGAGTTCGGTCAGAGGGCTTACAGCCCTCTTTAATAAGAAGGAAATATTATTGATCTATCAATATAAGCATATCAACAATTGTAAGCATGCCCACAACAGGCAATGACATTTCAATGCGGACGCATTCAAACGTTCAATCCCCTGCGTGACTCCAGTATAGGCTGCGAGCAAGAGGAATCAGTGGGCAGGGAGCTAGAAGTTGAGAATTTGGGTTGGAAGGGAAGCGTTCTTGGATAGCCTAATTGGTTACGGCGACTTGTGGCACAAAGCGGGAAATCCGGTTTCGAATCCCAGTCCAGCACAAATTTTCAACTTCGTCATTGAATTTATTTCAACGCCCTGAAACGGTCGAAATGTTGAAATATTTCGACATCGTAAAAAGGAAATAGCCAAGAACGCAAGAATAACATAGAACCAACGCGATGCAACGACCTCAAGAAACACGACCTACACAAAAGGAAAGAAAAAATTATTGAATCAAACATTTCTCGGGTTTCCGTCCATGTCATGTGGTTAAACTCCACGACTGTCAGCCAAGCACTGTGAGCCGTGCCGGCTTTTGAATTTTCCGCCGCGCCTCTGTTTGGCGGGTCGTTCATTCGTTTGGCGCGCGTGTGTGCAGGGGGCGCCGTGCAGCCGGGCCCAGGGCCGTCTTAACCCGTGCAGAGGCCCCTGGCCACTCAGTGTTTTGGGCCCTTACAAAGAAAAAAATGTATCACAATGGTGGACATTTATTTAGTGACTTAATTGGTTAAAATATTACAAACCAAATACTAATGATTAGTTCCACAAATTAGTCTTTCATTAAAATTAATGATTTCTTTAAAGATTTCCAGAATACGAAATATATAATTTTTGGAGTATGTCTCTTTCAATGATGTAGGCTGGCACACAGGTTAGGGGACCCTACAACAAAACAGAATTTTCCTTTAAATGAACTCATCAGAATGATGTACATTTGTTTAGTAAATTTATTGATTATTATGGTTAGAAATACACAAATAAAATTCTATTAATTACTGTTTTACAAATCGGACTTACGTTGCTGATAAAGGTTTATTTCTGGATTTCTGAAAGGCAAAATCTTCTGTCTTCAGAGTCCAACTGTTGAAGGACGACACTTTCTATGCACATGATCGACAAATTAGTTAAGTCGTTCCTGAAGCATAGTCGTTCGTAATTCATGTTTGATTCTCTTTAGCTGGGAAAATGAATGCTCTCCTTGCAATTGGTTACCATTAGACAAAAAAACATCCGGGTAGCAACTTCAACATTCGGAAAGGTTCCTTCTATTATATCTGCTTTTATTAAAGAATGTAAGGATATTTACTTAGCTCTGGAGATTCATTTGAGATGTTTTTCAAATATTGTTTTAAATGAAAACATTTTGATATGAGCTCATCAGCATTAACGCCTGCATGATAAAATTCTACAGATTCTTTGCACCTGTGTCTCAACTGTTCATAATCGATTTGTTTTAACTGAGAAGAGAAACTAAAATGTTTGCTAACTTTCTCGTAAGCTTCTGAACGTTGCATCAAATTAGAATCCAATGTTTCGATTATAGGCAGAAAGACTGCTACACGAAATATTTCTTTGGCACTCGACCACTCTGACGAATCTTCGGACAAAGTGATATGCTTGCTGCAAAATCTCGTCCTTTGGGAATTTCCCTTACAGTCAGCACCTGAATTTTTCTCTTTGGTTGAACATTCATACTGAACGAATCTACTGCGTGCAGAACTGATGAAATCGCAAATAGATGCAAAAAGTTTTGTTGCAACGTCTATTGTGACGGTACTACTTTGTAAAGTTACATTTGTGTTGTTCATAGTTCTCAAAAGGTCATCCCATATCTCCGTTAGGAGAATCGTCTCGAGTTTTTTCATTTACTTACAAAGGGTTTGACCTTCATTTCTTGTTTCCACTGGCTGCTCAGTGTTGCTACTAATTGACTTTAAAGCTGCAAAAATATCATTGTAGCCATTATACAAAGCGTTAAGAGCGTCAGTAAGAGCAGACCATCTAGATTCAGAGAGGGACTTCAGAACTTTATTTGCACCTAAATATTCTTTAAAAACTTTCCATCGATTGTTCGAAGCAGGAAAAAAGTGAACAAGTTTTGGACAAACTGGAAGTATGCTACTGCTTCAGAAATATGCAGCCGCCTGAACACCTATTAAATTTAGTGACTGTGTGGCACACGGTACAAAAGTGGCAAATTCACGTTTTCTTTTATCCTTTGCTGAAGATCTGAATACTTTCCAGCCATATTTGCTGCATTATCATAGCTCTGTCCGCGGCAATCTTTTATTGAAGTGTCAAAGCAATCCAAAAACTTCATAACAGTATCTTCTATACTTTGAGCCCTATGCTCCTCCAAAGGCAAAAATTGCAAAAATGTTTCAACAGGCTGGCCATGTTTTACGTACCGACGTTGAAAGTTAGCTGGTCAACGTAGGAGAGATCTGGCGAGGTATCCACGCTTATTACATACAACTTGGCTGCTTTTAATTCGTTGATAATCGTCTTTAAAACTTATGGTCGCTGATAAGTTCATTGCAAATATTTGCAGACAAATATATTCACCACGAACTCCCAGTCGGCTTGACGCCAAAAATTTCACAACTACAACAATTCTTTTGAATATGCTCCTCCAATAGTTGACCTCAGCATTAAACTGGGAAAGCAATCCAGTATCAACTCATCCAACAATTTTGCTTCTTGCAACATGATTCATCATTGATTCCCTGTGCTGTAAGCTGTTCTCATACTCCTTTATAAGTTTTTTTAAGCTTCTAACTCAAATTATTTCCGACAGTGTTATTTAATAGACGCCAACAATACACAGATACAGAAGCCACTTTCTTTCCACACACTCACCATTCGTCAATTTGCGAGGGAAAACAATCCTAGTTACTTTTCTGATTTTTGTTTTACCACTTGCATTAGGAAAATGTGAAATGGTTTCTGAGAAGTCGCTATTTTTGTTTTGGAAAAACTCTTGTGAATCCAAATATCACAGACTTCTTTCGTTAAAATATTATCACAATACTTACCAGGGTCGTGGGATATGTTCTCTAACGTAGTTCAGTTTGGTGAATACAAGTTACTTTTGATGGAAGAAGCATGTTGTGAAGTGTGTGCAGTTGTCTTCATAACTGGAACTGATGAACTCGAAACACAAATGTATCCTCTACGTTAAATACGGGCACCGTTTATAAGCTTCGAGATTTAGAAATATCTTTAGATGATGAGGTAGATGAATCACTATGCCCATTAGTTTCAACAGTGAAATATGAAGTAAGTTTAGGTAGTCTGCTGATGGTTTCTTTTTGAATTGCAAGTTTTTTCTTTCTTCTGAACCAGTTAAGTATGTTCTTTTTGACATTGTTGAAAGACACTACAAATATATCAAGTTGACACTGAAAAACCGGCAATATTACATAGGGGGAAAGATGAAATGCCATACTGGATAAAGCCTCATAATTTTCAATGTGACCAGGAAATCACAATGATATGCAGTGAAACCTCATTTATACGATTTGTAGTTCAGATGCTAAAATAAACGTACAATGCTAAAATGAAACTTTCAGTACTGCGCTCGAAAGAAGTTTGTTACCTGCATGCATTTGTCGAAAGCAAGTCTGTAGGCATTATTCCACATCTGAAATCCTTTATCGCCGTTTGACCCAGTTTTCAAAGCATTGGATCTTATATGTGTTTCATTGGCCCGTATAGTAGTTACGGTAGAGTATGAGATTATGAGGCCCTTTGCGTTGCTCACTAGGATTTCTTTTGCACTACTTGAATTACGTTGCATGGAAAGACATCATCTTTCATTTTTTTAATGAACTGTTCATTTTCGATTGTTTGAATGTTGGAAACTACTGTACTATAAAATATTGAGTTCACCCGTTACAAAAAGTCTCCTAGTTCCAATAATTGGCTCTACCAATGGATCGAGCCACAAGAGTGGACGGAATGGATGAAACAGTAACGGTGAACGTGTGGAAAGAAACGGTTCCAAATAAAAACGATCATCTGTGAACTAGGTTCCGTAAATGAACGGGTTTGCCCGTCTCTGATGTACAGTACTGTGTGGTTGCTGGACCTCTTTACACTTTGCGGCGCTCGTGCATTCCCACAGCGCGGCGCCACATGTTGCTACCGAGAATGGTGGAGCTGCTGTATTGTTGAGGGCAACTTTGATTGGGACTGTCTGCGCTGACGTCTCGTGACGTAAGCGCCTACCCGCTGCTTGGCGGTCAACAGCAGCCCCATGTGGCGTCGTGCCACGGCCATTGGCTACAATGTCTGAAACAGACTGCCACAAGCTCTACTACAACAGTGTCGCCGTGTGTTCTGTACCTAAGGGCTGCAATAATAACTACGATTTTGCATGCAGACACTAAATCAAGTCACGTGTCACATTATATATGACATGATGCGAGACAATTTCTGGGTCTTTATAACGAATAAGTGCGACAAATAGTCACTTTAAAAACGTCATTGGCTAGGAGAAAGGAACGAGTTTCTCGGGGCCCCCATCAGGCTGGGGGCCCTGGGCCTGTGCCCCTATGGTAGTGGCTGGGCCTGCGGTTTTGGTTTGGAAGGAAGTTTTAGCTTTTGATAGCCCCAGAGGAAGGTTCCGAGGGCTGTGTCCGTACTGTGTGGACGTGACTTCGACGGGCTAATTGCAACCGTCTGGGCGTGACTACTCTGATGGATTTATGTGGTCTGTGGCAGCACGAGGCTCTTAGTGGGCTACTTTGGGTCTAGTTATCTTCAGAGTTGTTTCTAGAACTAGTCAGTACTGGAGGTGGACGTTAAGACTGGTGTGGGCTCCCATACTGGATTTGGTGCCAGGAAAGGGGGTGCGTCCGTGTGATGAACTGCATACTTAGACGCGCCTTTGTCTGTTGAGCACGAGGCTGCACACGTGCATGCTGTCAACTGCGAGGGCGCAGAAACATCGCATACGTGCACGCAGGGACGAGGAGCAGAGGCCAAGCAGTCCTAGATTTTCGGCAGATCCTGGAGTACATCAGTAGAGCACGTTAAGTTACGTAAACTTCTCCTGTAATTAATTGTAAATATGTGTTTTTAAAAGGTTGAAAGACTCGGATGGACAGTGTTTATAATTTAACTTTCCGGCTATCATTTGCAGAGTATTCCTTTTAATTTGGTGTGAAACTGTTCAAGTTTTAGTAGAGCGGAATATGTTTGGCACCCCTTCAGGGTGGCATAAGTGTGTTGTGCATGCAGGTTTAATGTTGAAATTTAAAAGGTGTAACTAGTTTAATTCTGTTGGTGCAACTCAAATTTTGCATGAGCCAGCAATTCCGATTAGCACTGTGACTTGATTTGATTCCGAGCGAGGTTCTATTCATGGAGTTGTTTTGTAATTGCTATAATTTTGAAGTATGATCCTTGTTGGATATACTGTTTAACACAGTTATATTGATGGAATGCTATAACTTTGGGCCGGCCGCGGTGGCCGAGGTGACTGAGGCGCTCCAGTCACGGTCAGCACGGCCACTACGGTCGGGGGTTCGAATCCCCCCTCGGGCATGGATATTTGTGCCGTCCTAGTTCGTAAGTAGTTCATAAGTAGTTTGTAAGTTTAGGGACTGATGACCCCGTAGTTAAGTCCCATAAGCTTAACAAACATTTGAACATTTATAACTTTGGGGTGTGAAATCCTATTTGGGTTAACGCTTTTGAATGTATTGTTTAACACATTCGATTCATGGAATTGTTACTAATTCCTATAATATTTGAAGTGTAAATTTCTGTTTTCGAACTTGATCTGAACTCAGTTATTGTCTTTGGAACGATTTCTTTGATGTTCTGTAATAATAAAGACTGTTCAAATGCTGAATTACATTTGGTGTAACCCAGGGCCACGTTTCCCTGCCAGCGGAGCTACTGCTTCGTTTCACACTCCTTGGCCATTGTCAAGTGGTATGACTCCCTAGTTGCTGTTAGTACGGGCTTATATACTGCCGGCTGTGACGACACTGGTACTCTCGACATCGCCCTGTATGGGAGTACATTGACTCGGTGTTCAGTGCACCGGCTTCAACTCCGCGATCGTTATAACCCACGCCGCGCTGAACAATAGGCCGCCATCTCTGTTAAGGGCGTTCTCAGTGGTTTTAGTTTTGGTGACTTCTTTAATTATACAGTCCCTGAAACCGTTTTTGCCAGCCACGATGGTGGTTTCATCAAATTTGCTTCGATGACCCTTGAGTAAAGCGTGCTCAGCTAAACCAGATTTCCTTGGATATCGTAAACGATAAAACCTTTCATATTCCTCCCTGCGCTATTCGACAGTTCATACTGTTTGTCCGGCGTAAGTCTGACAAACCCTCTTGTGGAGCGCGAGGGTGCTGCAGTCAGAGGTTCAAGTCCCCCTCGGGCATGGGTGTATGTGTTTGTCCTTAGTTTAGTTCAAGTAGTTAGTGTTGAATCCTCGTCGCCATTTGTTGACTCAAACTCGGCACCATTTGTTGAATCATTCTCGTTGCCATTTGTTGAGTGTTTGCCCTGATCTAGTTTCAGGAAAGCTACAGTGCAGGATGCGTAGCTAGAACAACTATTCAGATTAGTATTACAAGTTTTATTGACTGGAGAATACAATACTCAACTTCTATGTCTTCTTCTCTCTTCTAGCATCATCGTCTCCTGTACGATGCTAGCTGTGCTGAGACCTAGTTACTGTCTATTTCGTAGCAGAGTTCTGACGTCCAGACGCATGTCGGCCTAGATATAGCCGCTTGTAGAGGGCGCGCGTATCTGTTACTCCCTCCAGGATGCGCGGCGCCGGCGTGCGATAGGCTGCCAGACGTCATCCGCTGGCTTATCCACGATCGTTCTCTTGCGTCTGGCGTGTGGCGCTGATGTTACGCCACAACATCCCCCCCACTCCAAAGTGCCAAACCGTTATCGTGTAGGGAGCTCGACAACGGGGGAGGAGGCAGGCTCGTGGATGTACTGATGGACTGGAGTCTGTAGCTGCAGAGGGCGTCAGACCACCGGCGGAACCCCGCCATCCTGGCAGAGCTCGCGAGGGAACATCCTCTGGGGAAACCTCCGATGGGCCCACGTCCACGACCTGTGCACTAGGTGATGACGTAGCCGGTGACGTCGTTGGCGACGGTGTCGGCGTCGGATTCTGTGTGGCGTCTTTGGTCCAGTTCCATGGGGATGTCCAGGTGAGGCAGAGGCGGCGAGGGCTCCGTCTCCATGATGTCGGGCCGCGGCGCCCTGGAGATCTGCTGCTGGGGCGGCTGGCGAGGCCGCGCGGTCTGCATGTTGCGTGAATCTGCCGAGAGAAACACAGAGGGATCACAGGGTACACAGCAAGGGCGAATTTGATTGCGGTGCCTCCGTATGACGCCATCAGGTGCTGAAATTACAAACATGGAAGCACCGAAACATTTGATAATCTCGCCCCGCTCCCACCGTCTGCGACCACCAAAAACTCTGAAAAACACTGGGTTACGCGGAGCGAAACGATACTTGCGTGTCGTCGGCTGCTACTCTGGACGGCGAGGTGGGTGGAGCAAGTGGAGCAGGGTGCGGTGGCGGCGGTCGTGCAGAAGTTGGGCCGGATAATCCTTCACGTGGATGCGAGCGGTAGGAAGCGAGGAACAGTTGCAAAGCTGCCTCCCGTGAGTGCTCCGAACCAAGTTTGGACATCTGCTGCTTAAATGTCTGGACGAAGCGTTCCGCAGCGCTGGTTGACTGCGAGTGAAACGGTGCACTGGTGAGATGATTAATCCCATTGCGTTCACGAAAGGAGCGAAATTCTGGCGAAGTGAACTGAGGGCCGTTGTCAGAGACTATCAGTTCAAGGAGATCTTACACACAAAAAATTGATAACAACGCCCTAATCGTGCTACTAGAAGTCGTAGAAGACATTGGCATTGCAAATGGGTGACCACTAAAAGCATCAACCACTATAAGCCACGTAGAGTTCCAGAAGGGACCAGAATAGTCAATATGCACTCGTTGCCACAGTGAATCTGCTTTTGGCCATGCAAAATATTTCTGAGGTAGCACAGATTGAACAGTCATCTCCGTCCACAATTTTTCAAGCACCGTTGTGCTTGGGCCACAGAAACAGACACCAATTTACGAATTTTGCTGCGCTACATTCGCACAAAATGGCCTCGCTCACAACGTGACATTGAAAATTCTCTGGTGCCTAGCTATTTTAGTAGAAGAAATGACCTTTCATTTTAGTTTCAAATGACAATAGACAATCGCGTGTGTTGATCCCGTGACGTTTACTTAAGTATTGAACTTACTTCGCCAAGAACACTGGGGTATGATCCGCACTAAGCAATTAGTACGACAACACTGTACTTGGCAAGGTATGGACGCCCATATAGAACAGATGACGTCCTGAAGCTTCAGGAAGCACCTGACGAAGATCGAAAGTAATGCGATCGAAATATCATGCTAGTAGGATGCGGATTACCGACAGAAACCCGATTCTCCAAGATGAAAACACCTCGCCGGGAAAGCCTTAATATGTACAAGTATTGGCTTGTCGCTGTTTGGGCTGGGGGGCAACTTCTGTTTCTTTTGCTATAAGCAGACTGTTTGGATATGACCTTTCTTGCCACATGCATAGCATTTCACTGACCAGGACGGACAGTTCTACCTTTTGTGCCACGAGAAACATTTCGGGCAAGACTTCACTTCCTTATTTGGTAAGGCTCTGTGTTGGGCAACTTGTTTACGCATTGAGCAGGCAGGGGGAAATGCACGTCGTCTGACCTGGCACATGCCAGCGAGTGATGTATTTATGGTACACAACAGACTTGAATCAAAGTTTTTTGCTGCTGTGGCACGTGAATCGTACTGTTCCAAAATCTGACAGTTTTAGAATCTGCTCCCATAGTCTACCGTCAGGAATATTATAGACAATTGCGTCATGTAACATCACATCTGAATACAAAGCTCCACATGAACATTTAAATTTACACTTCCTATTGAGACCTTGAAGATCTGTTATCCACTGCCTAAATGTTTGATTTTGACCTTTCCTACACCGGAAAAACTGATACCTAGCGGTCACTACATTGATTTTCTGTTCATAATATGACGTGAGGGCTCCTATCACTGAATCATAAGTTCACAAGGCTCTGTGGTGGGAAACAGTTTCTTGACAAGACGAAACGCTGGGGGGCTTACAGTGAAGAGAAAAAAATGTAGTTTGACAGTACCTTGTATCTTGTGAACTGTAGCGTAGGCTTCAAACTGTTGCAGCCAATATGTCCAATCTTATTCTGCTTCTTCAAACTGGTGAAACGGTGGAAGGTGGTGGCTGCTGCAGTGGTACTTACGTATTTTGTTGCACAGGTGCGGCCAGAAGTTGTTGCACAGTAGATAGCAGCGAGGCAATTTGTTGGCTCTGAATTGAAACATCTACATTAGCTGCTGTGCATAGACTGCAGGAAGCTGAGGTGCAGTGGCAGGGACATTTGTGTTAGTAGGGGTAGTCATTTTGCAAAAACAAAAAGGAAAAAACAACGCAAAAATATAGAAATTTACGCTATTCCCTGCATTAGAATCAAAAGATTATAGACTGGATTCGCCAAGACCTGTAATAAAGTAACAAGCAAAATAATTGTGCAGCGGTCAGAAATGTAACAACACGTCGCTATTTTAACACCTTGTCGCCATTTGTTGAATCATACTTGTCGCCATTTGTTGAATCATACTTGTCTCCATTTGTTGAATCATCCTCATTGCCAGTTGTTGAATCATCCTCGTCGCCAGTTGTTGAATCATCCTCGTCCCCAGCGTCGCCATTTGTTGAATCATACTCGTCGCCATTTGTTGAATCATCCTCGTCGCCATTTGTTGAATCATACTTGTCGCCATTTGTTGAATCATCCTTGTTGCCATTTGTTGAATCATACTTGTCGCCATTTGTAGAATCATACTTGTCTCCATTTGTAGAATCATACTTGTCGCCATTTGTTGAATCATCCTTGTCGCCAGTTGTTTAATCATCCTCATCGCCATTTGTTGAATAATCCTCGTCGCCATTTGTTGAATCATCCTCGTTGCATCCTCATCACCATTTGTTGAATCATACTTGTCGCCATTTGCTGAAACATCCTCATCGCCAGTTGTTGAAGCATCCTCGTCACTATTTGTTGAATCATCCTTGTTACCATTTGTTGAGTACTCGTTCCGGTCTAGTTGTCAGGAAAGGTATGGTGCAAGATGCGTAGCTAGAACAACTATTCAGATTAGTATTACAAGTTTTATTGACTGAAGAATACAATACTCAACTTCTATCTTTTCTTCTTCTCTTCTCGCGTCGTCGTATTCTGTACAATGCTAGCTGCACTGAAACATAGTTACTGCCTAGGTCGTAGCAGAGTTCTGACGGGTCGTCCAGGCGCATGTCTGCCTAGATATAGCAGCTTGTAGAGGGCGCGCATCTCCGTTACTCCCTCCAGGATGTGCGACGTCGGCGTGTGATTGGCTGCCGGACATCATCTGCTGCCTTCTCCACGATCGTTCTCTTGCGTCTGGCGTGTGGTGCTGATGTTACGCCACAACAGTTTGTAAGCCTAGGGAGTGATAACCAGAGTAGTTAAGTCCCATAGACTGACAATCATTTGAGACTGACCACAATCGCAAGGTATCTTGTAGATTCAGGTGCTCTCAGACCTGCTGCGTCTGGTCTCAATAATAGCCGTATTTTCGTCGGAGGCCTGAAGACTGATTTTTGTGTCTCCTTATCAGGAGGCTTATTTTTCCGGACAAAGAAACACAGAACGGCAAAAATACAAATTTCCTATCCTCTTCCTCGTCAGTGGTCTCATTGTGTTTCTTTACTGAGATTACATCACTTATTTCATGACGTTGCAAGAGTGATATCAGACACCGATAACCTGCCCCATGAGTTAAACCACCTACGCAAGGTCTTCAGAAATAATGGCTACAATGATTTACTAATGCGACGCAAGCCCGTTATATTTTTTATCCTTTTGATGTGGCAGTTACTACAACCAGCTGGGTTTCGTCGTAGTATTGCTCTCGGTACGTTAGCTAAAGGCAGATCGTGTCTGCCGTTGTCAAGGCGACCAGAGAGCACAACACTCTTTAGTCAGTTTTGGGTTGGGTTGGGTTGGGTTGTTTGTTTGGGATAGGGGGACCAAACTACTGAGGTTATCAGTCCTCCGGTGGGGAGGGGAAGGAGTGAGGATAGGAAAGGTAGGGATGGGGAAGGCAAATGCAATTCGGGAAGTAAAGAAGGAAGGAAGACTGAATTAGATCGGGGCCCCATGCTCGCCACGGACGTACTCACGAAACAACCGTGAACCCCCTGGGGGAACAGTTTTGATTATGTCCCAATTAACGTATACAGATAGCTTGCGCAAATATTCGTGACTGTCACCAAAACAGCTAATTCTTCTTTAAATATTAGTATACCTTAAGAAAGTAAGTACCGTTTTTAAAACCACCTTAGTTAAATGCTCTTCAATTCATAATTATTTACGCGAATTTTCCTCAGTCAGAGATGCTTGTACCTAGCTTCTGCGTTTAGTCACGCTACATCTGGATTCTTCAGAAACTATTTTCACGTAATAAATTGAGATATTTCACTAAATACAAATGACTAACTATTCACTTTTAGAACCACTTTCCTGTCATAAAATTACACAGGCAAAATTAATTTTGCATTAAATTCTCTTGAGAAACCTTAAGAGATATGCCTGTTTGGCGCCACAATTGACGTAAAAAATTCAAATGAGTTTTTAAACTCGTCAGGTATCTTCAAACGTTTTAAAATTGCAACTCACACACTGTATGTCGACAAAACTGCATTAACACTAAGTCTAGCAAAGAATTACGAAATGTTATTATCCATGAAGCACACTGAAACCGTCCTACAGGCTTCGAAAGGTCTTAACTGCTTTGGCAGCCCCTGACCGTGTAGAGTGCCCGCATAACAGGCAGCAAAGGCGGGCTGCTGAGCCCCCTTTTCGTAGGCACTCACACGTAATCACATAAACATAAACAACGGCCAACGGCAGCTGTACGGCGGCACTACAGTACGGTCAGTGACCAACCGCCGCGCTGGAGTAGCCGAGCGGTCTAATGCGTCTCGCTGCGGAGCGCGCGGTTGCTCGCCGTGGAGGTTCGCGTCCTCCCTGGGGCATGGGTGTGTGTGTGTTTGTCCGTAGGTTAGTTTACCTAGGTTTAAGTAGTTTGTAAGCTACGGGCTGATGACCACGCAGTTTGGTCCGATAGATTTACAGACATTTGAACTTTTTTTTTTTGAGTGCCCAACCAATGATAGCAGAGTACCGGTTGTAGCCCTCCGCCGATGCCGGCTTGATAAGCCTATGCGGGATCCAGCTGCCGCCACACCCAACGTAGTTTTTTAAGTAGTGTGGTTGTTTTGCTTTGACCTAGCACCACGTGTAATAGTTTGTTGTCCGTGTGTATGTTTTCACTATTCTACTTGTTGTTTGTCGTCCCTAAGTGACTGAACATCTATTTCTTGACGTTGTTGTTGTACGCCCAGAAGGTTCCTTTATTTAATAAACCTGTTAGCAATCTTTAGGAATTGTTGTCTTTCCTTCAAATCGCAGGACTTAACATTAACAGCGCCCGTCCACCGTGTCTTCCTCCGGCCGAAGGCGTTAACGGATGCGGTATGTAGAGGGACGTGGTCAGCGCTCCACACTTCCGACCGTTGTGTCGGAACCGCCACTCTCCCATCAAGTAGCTCATTAGTTTGCTCCATAAAGGCAGAATGCACCCCGCAGCCAGCAGCGCCCGATAGATCCCATCCAAGTGCTAGCCAAGCTCACAACTGTGTAATTTTGGTAAGTCACCGGTAATCGATGCAGTCACTGAAGTACGCTCTCCTATCGAGCCTAAACAGTGAATTTTAAACACAATTGCCGGCCGCGGTGGCCGAGGAGACTGAGGCGCTCCAGTCACGGTCTGCACGGCCACTACGGTCAGGGTTTCGAGTCCCCCCTCGGGCATGTATATTTGTGCCGTCCTAGTTCGTAAGTAGTTATAAGTAGTTTGTAAGTTTAGGGACTGATGACCCCGTAGTTAAGTCCCATAGACTATACAAACATTTGAACATTTCAATTTAGACACAATTTTAGTAGTGCGAGTGCCGCTCAGTGTAAGAAGCAGTACTCTTGAATGAGCCGTACTACTGTAGTCTTCTACAATCAGTGGTAATAACGTTCTGTGAGTAGTCTTGTAACATTAACGAAGATGAACTATGAACTACAGTTACCTTACTGTCATTCGAAATAGTCACCTCCTATAACTATGCACCGCTGAGCTCTGCGATAAGTTCAAATGTTCAAATGTTTGTTAAGCTTATGGGACTTAACTACAGGGTCATCAGTCCCTAAACTTACAAACTACTTATGAACTACTTACGAACTAGGACGGCACAAATATCCAAGCCCGAGGGGGGATTCGAACCCCCGACCGTAGTGGCCGTGCAGACCGTGACTGAAACGCCTCAGTCCCCTCGGCCACCGCGGCCGGCTCTGCGATAAGTCGTGGAAACTTTGCACGAAGTCTTTCTTTGAGATGGTGTTCAATAGAGAACTGAACAATTGAAACCGTACAGTGTAAGGTTCCGTAACACTGCTTGGAAACCATGGAGCAGCGTGTTTTGTAATATTATTTTCCTGTTTATTGTACCATCATCAATGTGTACTGTGTACGTATCGCTACAGAACAACATACATAGTGCAAGGGCAGCAACTATAGGAGAGAAAATAAAAACTTCTATTCAGATGACGCGGCAGCCTTGTATTTCCTGTACCGGTTAAATTTTACTTATCGTCCATTGCGGCCCGCGTGATAATGTTGGCAATCATGTGACGTTGGCATTAGTCAATCGCGTGACAGCGCAAGTGTTTAGTCATGGATACTTCGATTTACGAGGACAATTACTTTTACTGAGTGGATAAGGGTTCATATAAGAACCTGACAACCGTAAAGCACGAACAGCATTATTTGTTTACTTCGTTGTCTGTACGAAATACCAATCAAATCATTCTATATGTATTTTAATGTTTGTAGAGATTAAGGGACTTAACTGCGGGCTCATTAGTCCCTAAACTTACAAACTACTTATCAACTACTTTATACTGAAGACGACATAAACATCCATGCCCGAGGGGGTATTCGAACCCCCGACGGCGGACGGCCGCGCGAACCGCATTACGGCGTTCCAGCACGCGCGGCTAATCCGCAGCGGATTCTATATGTATTTCAAAGAATATTAATATCTTGGCAAAGATTTTCTGCCGTTTTGTTGATGTTGCCAACACAACGCGAGGCTGCCGGGATGGTAGTCAAAATGTTACCCCTATACCAGATACACTGCTTTCGCAATAAGTGACCTTTCCTGCTATCCCTTTAGCTGAGGACTGACGTTTTTATGCCCAATATACTGGTTTTTATCAAAGTCGCTACAATTGATACATTTTGCTTCCTATATTCTAGTGTCTAATTTAGATAGGTGTTGTGTGTGCTAACCTACATGTCATTTGAAAAGGCGTATTATAACATTAAATTTATTGAGCTAACATTTTGGAAAGGGTTAAGTTTTTATACACCATTATCACACTGCTGGATACATTACTAAAAGAAACCTAATTTAAAAAATCGAGTTTTGTTGATATCTTTAATTCGCGGTTTCATTTACCGTCCAAACTTTCGTAATATGCAAATAGACGGCCGCGGTGGCCGAGCGTTCTGCGGTGCGCCAGTCACAGTCTACACGGCCACTACGGTCGGGGGTTCGAATCCCCTCTCGGGCATGGATATTTGTGCCGTCCTTAGTATTAGCTAGTTCATAAGTAGTTTGTAAGTTTAGGGACTGATGACCCCATAGTTAAGTTCCATAATCTCTACAAACATTTGAATTTTTGAATATGCAAATATATAAACGAAATACGTCAAATGCGGTACATAATGTTACATTTATCATATCTCATTTCAGGTTACGTCGTTCCTTATTAGAAAGTAAAAAAGAAGTTGGAGGTTCAGTCATATGTTTATGATATGATTACCGTAAATAAACAGATAAACCTAGAATTTTACTAGATATATCAATGCAACTGGTGGGCATTGTTTTATTGTAATTTGCGTTTATAAAGCACATTATGTCATTTCGGAATACAGCAGTCACTTCAGAAACGTTTCTTGATTTCAGTAATGTTAAGCTGCAGACTCAAGTCTATACATCAGTTTTTGACACTCTTAAAACTGTTCATATAGTAGTAAGTAAAATGTGTATCTGTGCTGAGCTTCAGCAAAATGAAACACCACTGTAAAGACTATACACTTCATCAGTTCAGTCTTCCTGCATCATTGGTCTGAAACACCGCTGTTTTGAAACAGTGAAACCGACAGGACGAAATAGTTACAGTATCGACCGTGAATGTGATCAGAAACCGAACAGAAAGAAACACCACGGTTTCGAAACAGTGAAACATGTCGTTTTAGAAACACTGAAACGTTTCCGCGATTCGAAACAGTTTCGAAACAATGAAACAGTGGCCATCTTGAAAGTAGCTTGTTAAATTTTCTATGAAAAATCTCGGGCAGTAGAGATCAGGAAATGCAAGTTAAAACGCTCACTGCTGCTCTAAATTACTTTGCGAGTGGCCACAGTACTTGCGCAACGGCAATTTATCTCATTGCTGACTCCTTAAGGGCCGAGGAGACTGAGGCGCTTCAGTCACGGTCTGCACGGCCACTACGGTCGGGGGTTCGAATCCCCCCTCGGGCATGGATATTTGTGCCGTCCTAGTTCGTAAGTAGTTCATAAGTAGTTTGTAAGTTTAGGGACTGATGACCCCGTAGTTAATTCCCATAAATATATATATATACAGGGTGTTTCACTAAGTGTGTTTGCCTCTGTAACTTATAAAATAATAGGTGACAGGAAATTTTAATGCGGTAGGTCCACACAAGAAATGTTATACTTTCTGTGGAGCTATGAACATAGTTTACTTTATCATTTTCCAAAGAGTTACAGCACAAAGATATAATTTTTTAAATGGAACAATAGTTTTTTCTATCGTGCATTGGAATAGTTGAAACCAGCTTGCGTCCAAATCAATTTAAACTACATTCCTATCACTGTTAGTTTGGGAGCTGGTGGTCAGGAGACAGTGGGCCGTGCCCCAGGGGATAGCCACTCGGCCAGTCAGCTACGCTATTGCAGCCTCCGCTCCCGGAACTTTGAAGGGTTGTAGCTCCCAAACTAACAGTGATAGGAATGTAGCTTAAATTGATTTGGACGCAGCTGCCTTAAACGAATCCAATACACGATAGAAAAAACTATTGTTCCATTAAAAAACGCTCTTTAATCTGCCCTTCACTATAACCTCTGGCGAAAAGTGACTTCCAGATGGGACAGCTGCGTTGAATAACTTTCCGGGTTTGAAATGACGCGATCCCTGTGCAATAAACTACGAAGAAGCACTTGACGTTGATCTGGCTGGTGACGTCAGCCTGCAGATACAAATCACTGGGAGTTGTGTTGCCGCGCCGGAGTGGCCGAGCGTTCCAGTCCTCCCTCGTGCATGGGTGTATTTGTTGTCCGCAGTGTAAGTTATTTAACTACTTTGTAAGCCTATGGACTGATTACCAGAGTAGTTAAGTTCCACAGATTTACAAACATTTGAATTTGAATTAGAGTTGGCTTCCTCTAAACAGTATGTCTCATCGTACCATCTTCCTTTCTCCTGACCAGCACATCAAGGAAAGGATGGCAACCATTCCTTTCCACCTCCATGGTGAAAGGGATGTTCGGATGGATTGAATATAAATGTTCCAAAAAATTATTTAAGTTCTCACTACCATGAGGCCAAACAACGAAGTATCGTCTAATCTATATCTATAAATGTGAATGTCTGTTCGGTGTACGCTTATCACGTCTGAACGACAAGACGCAGAGACTTAAATATTTGTACAGTTACTAATTTATATCTGATGAAGGTTTTAGGCACTGTTTTATAACGATCTGATAGATATTTTGTAATTTGAAGAATATAACGCGAAATGGGGGACAATAATCACTCTTTGAAAATTGTATTTACTCTTTGAAAATGGTTTTATTGGTTGCATTGTTGCTTAGGGTTGATAATGATAAAAGGGTGGAGTATATTGGGATGGAAAGTTATTAGTGTATATAAAATTCTACGTGTGTGTGTTAATAATGCGCTCTGCAGCGAAAACTACAGAACGCAAACGAATGGTCTTTGTGTAATTGTTCTCGGAAGTCTCCCGTTGTACACCATAGCAGTTCCATGCCGATAGCTATAAGGGGGTGGAAGATGTGGTGGTTGAAAGTCGTAAAAATTATTTAAAAAAAAATCGGACTGAAGGCCAGCGATGACGTTTGCGACTCTATAGCAAGCAGGTTACATGCAGCGAAACGTGATGCCATAGACCATATCTTTGGTCTATGCGTGCTACAATGGCTTCAGCTCTCTCTCTGTAAGGAAATATAATAATAAATAAATAGAGCAGTAAAAAGAAATTTCTTTTAATTCATCTCTTTAAAAAAACCGATTTGACGTTTCGCGCGTTACGCCAAGTGATCGATCTGAGATATTATTACAATCATTTTTGTTGAATTTCGTGAATGGATTGTTCGAAACGTTGGAATTTTTACGTGTGATTTGATCTACACTACTTACTTTCCTGATAAACGGTAAGTGCATAGACTTCTGCAATCTGATAGGAATATTTTCCATTTCCGATTTACCAGCGACATCTCCTCAAAAATGAGTGAAATTAATTACATTAATTTAATCGTTATTTAAACTTCGTTTCGTATATATTCTCCAATAATGTTTTAGAAAGAAGGAAATGGACAGAGAGAAGGCATAAGAGAAGTACTAACTCTAGGCAGGAAGAAATAAATAAATACTCGGCCAACGCCGGGTTTTCAGCTATTCGTCTATATACCTGGGGAAAAAAAAAACAGGTTTCACCGCCGCTCGCTGACTCCAATACACGCTTTTAAAGTCCTCCATGAATAAATTAGCAATGATTGGTGCCAGTGCGCTTCCCATCGCAACTCCATTTGCCTGTCCATGGTACTGGTAGGTGGAAGTCAAAACACGTCGAAATAAAATTCGTTAATTCAGTGGCCTCAATGAGCTGCAATGAATCAGACAGAGGAACGCGACTGGAAAGAGAAACCCCATCAAAACTGATTAAAATATGAGTCATTCAAATGCAATCCCTCCAATCGACGTGGTAAATCTGCCGAGTTCTTAATGTGATATTCACAAAAACCTATTAGTGGGCTCAATAAACAAGCAAGATTTTATGCTACTTCATATTTCGGAGCACCAATGTTCCACGCAATCGTCCTAAGAGGACATCCTTCCTTTTGAACCTTAGATAGGCCGTATAGCATAAGAGGTACGGCCAGGCCTCTTCTCATGTTCAAATGTTTGTAAAGTCTATGGGACTTAACTACGGGGTCATCAGTCCCTAAACTTACAAACTACTTATGAACTACCTTATATTAAGGACGGCACAAATATCCATGGCCGAGGGGGGATTCGAACGCCCGGCCGTAGTGGCCCTGCAGACCGTGACTGGAGCGCCTCAGTCCCCTCGGCGACCGCGGCCGGCTAACTAGCACATTTAAGACGGCTAGCTGTATATCCTCTTCTCTCCCATAGTAAACTTTGTTGGTATGGAGACTGTTCAGATGTCTGTGGAAGTCACCGAGCTGTTCCACGACACGTCTCCACACAGAGAAAATGTCGTTGATGTATCTGCACGACACATTATGTGTACAAGATGCCAGGCTCCAGCGCCTGTTTTTCAAAATATTTCGTGAAGTTGGCCACCACTGAACTAAGTGCACTACCAAAAACGACGCCTTCCAGCTATTCATAGTACTTTCCATTCGGTATGAAATAGCTCATTGTGAAACTTGAAAGAGAACCGCAGTATGGCACTTTAGTGAACAAAGTAGCAACATTAAAATCCAACCATTATGTTGTTTGTTCAAAGTTTAAATTTCTTCAGCTCCTCAATGAAATGTCCCGAGTCCTATAAGGAAGTGTCGAGCTCTCCCACGTACGGTTGAAACATGCAGGCTACGTGTTACGTCAGTTTGTACGTTGATGAAACAGGAGCGCTTACGAAAGCTCTTATTCGAACACCATTCTTGTGACTCTTTGGTAATCCTTATAGCAGAGGTATGAGGGCTTCTGAGTATTTTTAATTTTTTTAAATTCTTTTTAGAATGTATGAAAAAGGGGCTTATTAAAAATTTGTCTTTATTTAAATAACTATTTGCTGCTTTTTAGCCGAATAATTTTTCAGTGAATTTCAAACACCTTTATATTACAGCAAACACAATTGTAAATTACAGGCATATTTTAGTTTCTCCACATCTGAGTCAGCCAATTTATTACTTCATCTTACGTATATCTCGCGAAAAGGCTGTGTAAATAAAAATTTGGGATTCGAACTCATTTGAAGGCATAACTGAAAAATTCATTCCGCAAATTATTTGCGACTGTAATAGCAAAAGGTGGACAATGACAGTGACGTCATATCGTCAAATCTTTCTTTTTGAAGCGAGTTTAAGTCGAGGGAACTGAAAAAATTCTGGTGGATTGAGAACCGACAGGTGCCGCGGTGGAGTAGCCGAGCGGTCTAAAGCGTCTCGCTGCGGAGCGCGCGGTTGCTCGCCGTGGAGGTTCGAGTCCTCATTGGGGCATGGATGTGTGTGTTGTCCTTAGGTTAGTTTACCCAGGTTTCAGTAGTTTGTAAGCTACGGACTGATGACCACGCAGTTTGGTCCGATAGATCTACAAACATTTGAACATTTGAGAACCGACAGGTATGGTGGATCTTCAACTTGCACCATTCCCTTTTTTGGCAGGAAGTGTTTGACGTATTGGCTGTGTGTGGGCGAGTGTTGTCGTGAACAAAAAAATCAGGAAACTTGTGTGTATGCGGTTGTACCACCACCACCACCACCACCTAGAGAGAAGACCGCGGCGCTCTCGTGTGACGTCAGGCAGAGTAGGTTGCGCGCGCATAGCTGACTGGGTAGCCGCTGGGGCACGGCCCACTATGCCGAAGCATCGAGCCAGTCAGCTATGCGCGCGAAACCTACTCTGCCTGACGTCACGCGAGAGCGCCGCGCCCTTCTCTCTAGGTGGTGGTGGTAGTACCATGCGTAAACGTTGCAAGAAACGGGTCAAAATTTCAACTTACCTTGCAGCGTTCAGCGCCGTTCCCCAAGTAGAAACTTTGTGGATAATGACTTGACTTTGGAAAAAGGCGATGACCATCGTTTTGATGCGTGATTTTTACCGACAAGGTGATGTAACACAATGCCATTCCGTTTCTTTGCCATTTCGTTACAGGGCCATTATTCAGTGAAAATACGTTTCAAGGAATTGGGTGTCGCATCCTCCATTTCGACAAAGTCCTGTGAAGTCTCTAAAGTCGCGGTGGAGTTGCCGAGCGGTCTAAGGCGCCTCGCTGCGGAGTGCGCGGTTGCTCGCCGTCGGAGGTTCGAGTCCATCCTGGGGCATGGGTGTGTGTGTTTGTCCTTTGGATAGTTTAACTTAGTTTAAGTAGTTTGTAAGCTACGGACTGATGACCACGTAGTTTGGTCCGATAGATTTACAAACATATATATTTTTGACGAATTACAGCGTTCAAATGAATGAAATAAATAGCAATTTGCGATGTTATGGCTTCACTGTATGAGGTTTAGATGGAATATCAAACTTTGGCGAATGAACGTGCCCTGCCGGGATTCGAACTCGGGATCTCCTGCTTACTAGGCAGACGCGTTGACCACTCCACCACCGAGGACACAGTGACCGCCGGCCGCGGTGGCCGAGGGGACTGAGGCGCTCCAGTCACGGTCTGCACGGCCACTACGGTCGGGGGTTCGAATTCCCCCTCGGGCATGGATATTTGTGCCGTCCTTAGTGTTAGCTAGTTCATAAGTAGTTTGTAAGTTTAGGGACTGATGACCCCGCAGTTAAGTCCCATAAGCTGTACAGACATTTGAACATTTTGACACAGTGATCAGCCCGACTGCAGAGGACTCTTCCCTACACGTCTCCCGCCATGCACAAATCTCCATTCGCGACGCTATCTCTTTCCTACACCACAGCGTTATTTATTCTATAAGGCTGTGGTATACGAAAGAGAGAGCGTGGCGAATGGAGATTTGTGTGTGGCGGGAGACGTGTAGGGAAGAGTCCTCTGCAGTCGGGCTGGTCACTGTGTCCTCGGTGGCGGAGTGGTCAACGCGTATGCTTAGTAAGCAGGAGATCCCGGGTTCTAATCCCGGCCGGGCACAAATTTTCATTCGCCACAGTTTGGTATTCCATCTAAACCTCGTACAGTGAAGCCATAACATCGCAAATTGCGATTTATTTCATAGATTTACAAACATTTGAAGACGACAACACGTTTTATTCTCCCCTAACTTCTGGGTAACTATTTGTCGCGCGGATTCACTGTTAATCTGCAGTTCATCCGTTATCATGCGCTCAATTAAGCGACGATTCTTCGTGACTCATATCGTCACTTTCTCAATATTTCCGTCACTGACTGAGGTCGACGGTCGTGCTCTACGGGAAGGCGGCCAACCGTCCCGGATTCTACGGGACAGTCCCGCATTTAAAAAATGTTCAAATGTTTGTAGAGCTTATGGAACTCAACTACGGGGTCATCAGTTCCTAAACTTATGAACTAGATAATACTAAGGACGGCACAAATATCCATGCCCGAGGGGGATTCGAACTCCCCGACCGTAGTGGCCGTGCAAACTGACTGACGCGCTGCAGAACGCTCGGCCACCGCGGCCGGCTCCCGCATTTAGAGTCGTAGTCCCGCTTTGGGATAATTACTGAAAATGTCCCGCAAAGTGGAAATGTCAAATGTTTGTAAATCTATCGGACCGAACTGCGTGATCATCAGTCCGTAGCTTACAAACTACTTAAACCTAGGTAAACTATTACACACACCCAAGCCCCAGGGAGGACTCGAACCTCCACGGCGAGCAACCGCGCGCTCCGCAGCGAGACGCTCTAGATCGCTCGGCTACTCCACCGCGGCTCCGCAAAGTGGCAAAAGCGCATCTTTTTCCCGTATTCCGTGTACGGCACGCTATGTAATACTGCTTGCAAGTCAACTTCTCAATGCATCATCTACGAATAAATGACAGTCTTCTTACATTAAATACAAAAGAAGAAACCGATATACAATATATGACTATTTCAAACTGACAAATTCGCTAGCATTGGATGTTGTTTTTATTTTAAGGTGGTACTGCATTTGGTGATAGGACGATTTATTAAAGAATTCTGTTTTTGGCATGTTTTTTGTGCCTTCTTAAGTTCGTTTCAGTAAGTGTAATGGAATATTTTTCGGTGCTCAAGATGGCAACCACGACGTAATATTATCACCGTCTGTGTAAACGTATTTAAAATCTGCCATGCAAATACAATATCAGTAGTCATCTTACTTCCTTCACTTTTCTGAAAATGAGTGAGCATTGCATGTAGCAAGGCACAATTTGCAATAATCGAAATAACTTCTATAATATAGTTCAAATGGTTTTAAAAAGTAGTTTTTTCCCTATTTAATTCGAGGTTATTGCAAAACATAATTTTTTAGGCGGAGTAAGTTACTTATCAAAATGTGTGGAGCACTATGCTCTAAGAGCCGGAACAAATAAAAGTATTACAGACATGGAAGGTGATCGAAAAAAAGTAACGGAGAAATAAAATGTAGAAACTTTCAGACTCTAGAATTCAAAATAGGGACATGAGAAAATTTTTATGAACAGTAAATAAGGATTGAAAATGAAGAATAAAAGTCACTCATGTTAGTAATGTTACTTTTAAAGTAACTGAATAGTCCTACTCTGCTTGCCTAAATTTCTTTCCTAGTTTCAGAATAACTGGCATAATGAGGTACGTGATGTTAGTCCTCCTCCACATCCTCGAAATGTCCCGCATTGAGTTTTGAAAAAGTTGGCCGCCTTACTGTACGGGATTGTCTGCCGACCTCCTGGAAAACGGGCGAACGAGTCGTGCACACAATTCATGGAGAGTGTTCCCTAGAAACACACAACAGCATCGCATGCGTTTCTTTAGGTGTCTTACCAAGTTTAAAACAAAACTTTAAATTGATCTATTGTTCGTTAATTGTCCTCTTCTCAGTTTAGAACCAACGCACTAAAAAAACACTTCATCTAATTACAGTGTTTTTCAAGATTTTGGAATACGCGACTCCCTTCCAAGTAAAAATATTCTCGTGACCCCCTTCCAAATAAAAATATTCTGTCAACCCTCTCTTCTTCCTCACGAACTTAATAAATTTAATTTTCTTTATTTTCCGTCAGCTTTCTTTTAAATTGTTGGGCGATTTTATTTTGTGCATTTTTTCGGAATGGAACACATTATCGTATTTTCATATGATTTCTGACAGAAAAATATATATTTCTTAACGACTGTTTCACATTTCAGACAAGATTCAGAAGTGCATTATGCTCATTAAGAAAGGTCCCACTATATAGACAATTTGTAAAGAAGTAGACCTTTTTTGAATTTTTCAGAATTACTCATTGTATCAAGTTCTTTTACCTATCAATTTGTCCCTTTGCGATTATTCATCATTAACACACTGTATTAGAAAACAACTTATGATCTATTCTATTCATAAACAATGTTACACAAGTATCTCCGTAATTTTAACATCGTCCAATAGGTCTATCAGGGAACAAACACGATGCTCGGTTGAACTAGCTGGGGGCAGGTTATGAACACCAGACAATAAGTAGGTGCAGCGTTGTGATTCGCCTGTTGCCCGATCGACCGTTCTGACTTCATTCACTGAACGTTGTCTGAGATTATATTACTTAACGTGTTGAAAGAGGTCGGTTTTAATATCTAGGAACAGACTACAAGAAACATCAAAGTGTACTAAGAAATTTTGGTAATTATTGATTTTGAGATGAAATGCCAGCATGTAGGTAGATAACGGGTGGAGGGAGGGGGCAAGGTGTCTTCTCCTCCAATCCCCAGAGACATGTCCGCGAAATGTTGATTTTCATTTATTTACAAGTCTTTTATTCTACCATTTGTATTCCATTTAAATACGTCCAGAAACTTTAGCTTAACTGGATAGGTTGATTTGAATCACTCTTGTACTTGAACAAGAGTGTAGCGCCCTCCCCACGCTACCGCAGGAAAGTTAACTAGGTCACCGGTTGCCAATCGTACTAATGACAAGGCGTATCTACCACATACGAACAGAAATAGAAGTAATAACATCACTAGCAGACTCATACTCAGTTTTTGGCCTACTTTAGGTTACGGTAGTAACACTAAAAGTGGGCCTTTGCAATCGTCTTTTAACAGCTCGAAATTTACATGAAAATAACGGCTTAACCATTCACCTGACAACTTTACTCTCTTATGTTTTTTTCATATCTTGAATCGTTGCAGAGATTTTTGCAAAAATAACGGCGATGTCTGTCTGGCTGCAAGGTGTTCCCACTTTTTGGGTCGAACCGTTCAACCGATCGGCACCAAATTTTACAGACATAATTGTTGGCTACGAGAGACCAGAACCTCGCTTTTTCAAATATTTCGGACAAGAAATACGTTAGTAATACCAAAAAAAGCTGTTTGTAATGTAATTTTAATTGCATATAAACTGTTCATCGGACGCTGAAATTGAATAACCCAATTTGTAGAGGAGGAGATTCTCTACAGCTTTGTTCCCTTATGTTTTTTTATATCTTGTATCATTTGAGAGATATTTGCAAAAATAACAGAGTTTTGACACCCTCAACTGACTTAACGAAAACCTGCCGTTCGCAGATGTCACGTGATATTCCTCGCCAACAACTCTCTGTGGCATAAGCCATCTTGCGTTGCGTATTTGATGATTTTCTTATTGTAACTTACACGTTGTCATTTCAAAGCAATGGCGCACTGAAGAATTAACAAAAACACGTCGATCTTCGTGCGATAAATGATAATCTGGTGACTAGAAATACCATATTAGCATCAGTTAACAACGGCCATCAATAGTACGAGATTTAAAAACACAATTTTAAGTGTGAGCCGTAGCGTAGTGGGCAAGTGCTGGACTGTGACGCTGAAGGACAGTGGGTCACAACCTGCCACTATCTAAATATTTTTCCTAAAAGGGTTTCAGACACTCTTATTAATTAATTTTTTATTGTTTACATTTTTATTTTGGTCCAAAATGTTTGCAAAAACTTATAAAACTACAAATCTAAAGTGGGCCCTAAAACACGTCAGTCGAGTTGGGGGTGGGTACTGAAGATCAAATTCATGCCCATATTCAGAATATATAGTAAACTGGAGACGTATATTACATTTTTAACTCCTGGAAAAATATATTTCTTGTTTTCATTAAGTTTTTTATCAGATTTCATAAATGTTTTAAAAATTTCAATTCTACTTTTAATAAAAAAATTATAGATTTTAATAGAAAATTCGACCTTCAGAATGAATATATTACTCAATATTTTCGGATGGATGACCATATACGCAAATGAATAGCTATTTAGGAAGTATACTAGAGGACCCGTACGAATACTTAGCACCGTTAGTGGAATGACAAAAATGTTGGGAGAAAATGGAAGTTGAATGTTCACGCATAGCTTTCTTCAGAATCAATCAATGAAAGTGTTTAAAAGTGCAAATGAAAGAGCTAGATCCGCTGAGTGTTGTTAGGTCAAAAAGAACTGCGTACCTTAATTATAAACGAAGATATCGTAAAAGTAAGCGATTACAATATTCAATGCAAAGACAGGATACCACGTTTGTCTGATAGTTAATGACAAATCTGCGAATGAATACTTCCCATTTAAAGCAAAAATGAAGGAAATCGGTCGGATAGAACGGTCTGACCGACTGACTTTAAATTACAGCAATGACATCCCCAAAAGAAATGTACAGGAGGAAATCGTGTTTAAGTATAGAAAAAGGAAAGCGAGAGTTACGTAAATTTTGATACTTGATGACAAATCTGTGGATGAATAACTTTCGTTTAAAAAAAAAGTAAATCGGCCAGGTAGTTTGGTCTGGCCGACTGACTTTATTTTTCGTAGATTGTTTTAATATAGATCTAATAAGATTGTGAGTAAAAATCAACAACATGTAACAATATTGTTGTTTCTGCTAGTCACTAGGTGTCTCTTTCATCGTGATGTTATTCAAAGTGTTTTAAAAGGAATTTATTAGGTTATAGATTCTATTTAATAAATCAACAAGAATTTATATATTTTGCTTTGTTCAAATGTTCAAATGTTTGTAAAGCTATCGGACCAAACCACGTGGTCATCAGTCCGTAGCTTACAAGCTACTTAAACCTAGGTAAACTAACCTAAGGACAATACACACCCATGCCCCAGGGAGGACTCGAACCTACACGGCGAGCAACCGCGAGCTCCGCAGGGAGACGCTTTAGACCTCTCGGCTACTCCACCGCGGCTATTTTGCTTTTTTTTCAAATTTTCTTTAGGGCGGACACTAATCGCCACCCTTCCCCCAAATTAGTAATCCGCGCTACGGAAAATATGTTGGTATTGCGAGGGTTAAGCTACACCGTAAGGGTGCCACCAGGTTCCAACGTCATACCGAAAGATAAACATGACCTAGTGCCCTCCAATTAATTACGCTCCGCAGCTAAACGCCAGTTATCCTGTTACGACGATCTCGCAGGATAACTCCCGAAACCCTTCGGAGCGGCTCGAGACTTGTGTTTCGTTGTATTTCTCGCACACATCTGTGGCGAGTCCGTAAGCCAAGTGCTCGCGAAACGCTCGGCGTATTCCGAGTGGAGCCGCTGTACCTGGTATAGCCCCGCGGTAAACAGGACGTGCGCGCCCACACTGCGACTGCGGAACCGCCGGCGGATAGGAAATGGCTCGGAAGAAGGCGGAGCTGGCTGGCCGTGTGTGCGTCTTTCTGTTTACAGCGCTCCGCCGCTAACTAGTTTAGCCTGGGCGGACGGCGTGGCCGCGCATGACGTCACGCGGTTGCCTAGCGACGGCGCGGGGCCCGGTCCACGGCGGCGCGCCAAATGCCAAAGGTGGCGCAGCCGCTCATTTCCGAACCATTACTGCCAGGCAGTCGGTCCTGCGACGGTTAAATGCGCCCGCGACCAATTAAACTGGCCGCTTCACTTGTTCGGGCGCAGTTGACATGTTGTTACCGCCCCCCCCCCCACCTCCTACCTTACACGCCCTGCGACAGTGCCTTGTTTGCTATCGTTTTCTTTCCCACAGAACATCAGATACTTCTTGCCTACAGGGGAACGGTTACCATACGCACAATGGTTTATGCTATTGCTTTCCAAACTGTTAATATGAGGCCCACTAATCACATTAACCTTCCGGGTGGGTCCCCGGAAATCTTAAAAATATCAAAATAAAATATCTTTGGTACTCAAAAACTGGATATATGTTTTATGAATGTTACTATCTTAAACCCGCGGCTCCGCTCGCGTGTTGGTTGATTACCTATATCTATAAATGTGAATGTCTGTTCGGTGTACGTTTATCACGTCTGAACCACCAGACATAAAGAGCTAAAAATTTGTACAGTTACTAATGTCTATCCGGGGAAGGCTTTAGGCACGGTTTTATGGCGATGGAATAGCTATTTATCTATATATATTAATGTGAATGTCTTTTCGGTGTACGCTTATCACGTCCGAACGACAAGACACAGAGACTTAAATATTTGTACAGGTACTTATTTATACCTGACTAAGGTTTTAGGCACGGTTTTATAGCGATCTGATATTTAGTAATTTTAAGAATTTAACGCTAAATGCGGAACAATAATTACTCTTTGAAAATTATATTTACTGTTTGGAAAGGGTTTTATTGGTTGCATTGTTGCTTGAGGGTTGATAATGATAAAAGGGTGGAGTATATTGGGATGGAAAGTTATCGGTGTATATAAAATTCTACCTGTGTGTGTAATATTGCGCTCTGCAGCGAAAAGTACAGAAAGCAAAGGAATGGTCGGTATGTAATTGTTGTCCGAAGTCTCCCGTTGTACACCAGTGGCGTAAACTATGGGGGGGGGATGAGGGGGATAGAACCCCCTCCCCACAACCCGAAAAGAAGAAAAAAATCGTATAACAGCAATATGGTAAAGGTAAAGATTGGAAAATTGGGGTGTTTTACCATAAGCTTTCATTGGATGGGAGTGAATTAGTTTCTTCAAAATGTTCAAATGTTTGTAGAGCTTATGGGACTTAACTACGGGGTCATCAGTCCCTAAACTTACAAACTACTTATGAACTAGCTAATCCTACGGACGGCACAAATATCCATGCCCGAGGGGGGATTCGAACCCCCGACCGTAGTGGCCGTGCAGACCGTGACTGGAGCGCCAAGGTCCCCTCGGCCACCGCGGCCGGCTTAGTTTCTTCAACAGGAGTGGTAGATGGTAGTCTGTCTGGGAATTGACTAAAATTTTGTAGGCCAGCAATGACGACGTTTGCGACTCTATAGCACGGAGGTTACATACAGCGAAACGTGATACCACAGACCATATCTTTGGTCTATACGTACTACAATGTCTTCAGCTCTTTCTCTGTAAGAATAAGCATACAAATAAGGAAATATAAGAATAAATAAATAAAGCAGTCAAAAAGAAATTTATTTTAATACATCTGTTAAAAGATCGATTTGACGTTTCGCGCATTACATCAAGTGATCGATCCGTGATATTATTACAATCATTATTGTTGAATGCCATCTCATCTTCAAAACCAGTCTGATTGCACAATACTATCATAATCAATCAACACGCGAGCGGAGCCGCGGGTTTTGCTAGTGATAGATAATGCGCGAAACGTCAAATCGATTTTTTTAAAGAGATTATTAAAAGAAATTTTTTTACTGCTTTATTTATTTATTCTTATATTTCCTTATTCGTATGCTTATCCTTACAGAGAAAGAGCTGAAGACAAAGTAGCACGTATAGACCAAAGTATGGTCTGTGGCATCGCGTTTCGCTGTATGTAACCTCCTTGCTATAGAGTAGCAAACGTCATCGCTGGCCTTCAGTCCGAATTTTTTTTATAATTTGACGACTTTCAACCACCATATCTTCCACCCCCTTATAGCTATCGGCATGGAACTGCTATGGTGTACAACAGGGGACTTCGCACAACAATTACACACAGACCATTCGTTTGCGTTTTGTAGTTTTCGCTGCAGAGCGAAATATTAACACACACACTCGTAGAATTTTATATACACTGATAACTTTCCATCCCAATATACTGCACCCTTTTATCATTATCAACCCTCAAGCAACAATGCAAGCAATAAAACCATGTTCAAAGAGTAAATATAATTTTGAAAGAGTAATCATTGTTCCGCATTTCGCGTTATATTATTCAAATTACTAAATATCTATCAGATCGCTATAAAACCGTGCCTAGGACCTTCCTCAGGTAAAAATTAGTAACTGTACAAATATTTAAGTCTATGCGACTTATCGTTCAGACGTGATAAGCGTATATCGAACAGACATTCACATTAATATATATATAGATAAATAGCTATCCGATCGCCATAAAACCGTGCCTAAAGCCTTTCCCGGGTAGACATTAGTAACTATACTAATTTTTAGCTCTTTATGTCTTGTGGTTCAGACGTGATAAAAGTACACCGAACAGACATTCACATTTATAGATATAGATTATTTACGTAACATTCCTTTTCACCGCATAAATAAAAGTAACAATTAAGTTGTACCGTTTCTTTGTTATTTTTACAGTTTCCACAGTCTTACATTTACATGATAGGTCCAGTGAAATTTGTTTGTATACCGAAGAGTGTTTCTTAACATTGATTCGTTTTTAGCAGTAACTTTCCAAGAAATCATAACGAATTTTTACAGGAAAACAAACCAGTTTCCCCGTCGGGGGTTCGAATTCTCCCTCGGGCATGGAAGTTTGTGTTGTCTTTAGTAGAAGTTAGTTAATAAGTATTTTGTAAGTTTAGTGACTGATGATCCCGTAGTCCCGTAAGCTTAACAAACATTTCAACATGTGAAGAAACCAGTTTGAAGAGGACAGCCTTAAAAAGTTGAAGGTGTCAGCATCTGAGGAAGACTCCCTTACGGAAAATGATGTGATTCTTGTTTGAAAACATTCTTTAAAGACCGACGCGGAATCCCATTTTGGATCGTAAAAGAGACTATCGAATGCTTGGAAATATAACTTTGATGGAAATACTGGCATCCACAACTATTTACTTATGCGAGTGTGCATTTTTCCAAGTTTTTTAATGTGTAGGTATAACAACATCGGGGAAGATCAGTTTGGGTTTAGAAGAAATGTAGAAACACGGGAGGCAATACTCACTTTACGGCTTGTCCTAGAAGATAGATTAAGAAAAGGCAAACCTACATTTCTAGCTTTTGTAGATTTCGAGAAGGCTTTTGACAATGTTGATTGGAATAAACTCTTTCAAGTTCTGAAGCAAGCAGGAGTAAAATATAGGGAGCGTAAGGTTATTTACAACTTGTACAAAAATCAGACAGCGGTTGTCAGAGTTGAAGGGCATGAAAGGGATGCAGTGGTTGGAAAGGGAGTAAGACAGGGTTGTAGTCATTCTCCATTGTTATTCAATTTGTACATTGAGCAAGCTATAAAGGAAAGCAAGGAGAAATTTGGAGAAGGAATTAGAGTTCAGGGGGAAGAATTAAAAACATTGCGTTTTGCCGACGACATAGTAATTCTGTCAGATACAGCAAAGGACCTGGAAGAGCAATTGAACGGAATGGTCAGTGTGCTGAAAGTTGCATATAAGATGAACATTAACAAGAGCAAAACTAGGGTAATGGAGTGCAGTGTAAGAAAATCAGGTGATGCTGAAGGAATTAGATTGGGAAACGAAGCAATAAAGGAGGTAGATGAGTTTTGTTACTTGGGCAGTAAAATAACAAATGATGGTCGCAGTACAGAGGATATAAAATGCAGAATGGCAATGGGTAGAAAAGCGTTATTGAAAAAGAGAAATTTGTTAACATCGAACATTGATTTAAGCCTAAGGAAGTCCTTTCTGAAGGCATTTGTATGGAGTGTTGCCTTGTATGGGAGTGAGACATGGACGATAAACAGTGCAGACAGGAAGAGGATTGAGGCTTTTGAAATATGGTGCTACAGAAGAATGCTGAAGATTAGGTGGGTGGATCGCGTAACTAATGAGGAGGTACTGAACAGAATTGGGGAGAAAAGAAATTTCTGGCATACTTTGACTAAAAGAAGGGATAGATTAGTAGGACACATTCTTAAACATCAAGGAATTGTGAATTTAGCGTTGGAGGGAAGTGTATGGGGTAAAAATCGCAGAGGAAGACCAAGAGATGGATACAGTAAGCAGATTCGGACAGATGTAGGTTGCCGTTTTTATGTGGAGATGAAGAGGCTTGCTCAGGATAGGGTATTGTGGAGAGCTGCATCAAACCAGTCTCCGGACTGAAGACCACACCAACCAACCAACAACAAACTTAGCGTGTTAAACAATTTATGCCTGAAACCAACAAGCTTCACTATAGACATGGAAAGTATCACTGACAGTATCACTTAGCAATTTCTCAAATCTCATTGTTCTTACCATTTACTCCCAATTAAGTAATTTTCTTGTTGGAGAAAATATTGTTTCTTTTCCTTAATAATGTTCACTTCTCTCAAATGCTTACTCAAATGGATTTGTACATTTAACAATAGTTTCATATCCATACTATGCGTAATTTTGATATTAGTACTAATTTATGTTAAATCGTATATACAAGGTGGGAGACTCTAATCTGTTTTTCGGAATATCTGTAAAAATTCAAATCAGTTTAAAAACCAAGTTGCAATAAATAATGTTTAACATTAACATAATGATGGATCCTCCTGCTTCACCCCTGTGGACGGTAGTGGCTGACTTTGAAGTCTTAAATAGGAACACCTATTTTATTGCAGATTTAGATTCCCCGTGGAAAATATGAAATTTCGTGTGAGGCATTTTTTTTCGTTTCATAATAGATGCCGCTCTAATCGAAAAAAATAAAAATGAGCTGAGAATTATTGAAAAACTGTAATACATCGAACAATTAGACATGGGACACTTTCTCTAGGTTCAATTCTTCCAGTTTAAGCAGCCAATTGGACAATACTGCGAAAAGCGTTGCAGAATTATTGTTGCTATCAGGGAACAGATTAGCATACCTTTGACGAGGTCCATCAACATATTTTTTTGAATCTCAAAGTACGAGGAAATTTTATCTACTCTCTCTGTAATCGTTAATATCGGAGAACAATTGTGTAGAGATATGTACAGTGCAAATCATTGAAGTACAATTAACTAGAGTTGTGAAACGTGATACATCTGACGGTTTCGGAGCAATTGAAACCGTACATTGTGAGGTTTCGAAACACTGTTTCGAAACAATGACACAGTGTGTGTTTTGTAATGTTATGGACCTGTTTACTGTAGCATCGCCAATGTGTACTGTATAAGTATTGTTAAAGAACCAGATAAATAGTGCGAGGACAGCAACTACTGGAGAAAAAATTAAACTTTTATTTAGATGCCGCGGCATCACAGGGATCACAGTCCGCGTGGTCTTTTAAGGAAAGAAGGCTTTGAAGTGGTCTGCCTAACGTGTGCTTAAGAAAATCCACTTCATGAAATTCTTCACTTGACGGAAACTTGAGTTAAACCTCGTGGAAAATGGCCTGCCCGTTCAAATTGCATCCATCTGATTTGCAGCCAATTTAGTGCCCATCAGTACCCCTATTCCTGATCACTGTGCTGTCTAGTAGCTCCTTCGTTGAGACAAAGTTGTAGATCTTCATTATGCGAACAATGAAAGGCTTTTTCTTTTTACAGCCTTCGATAAATCTACCCAATCACCAGCTGAGTAAATATATTGTTTATTGCGACTGGCTAGCTGAATTAGACCAAAGTCTGCATCATTAGGCAGATAGCTATGGCGAGGTATCATAAATTTGTGGTTTATTACTTCCACTTTCATGTCTGGGTCTTGCACTAATTTCATCAAGGAAACACACACATTATTAATTATTACTGATATGGGTTACCTGTGCTATTATCATTCATAGGAACATTTTCCTTACTGTTTGGTGGATATTCTGAACAACACTCCATAATACGAGGTGCATTCAAGTTCTAAGGCCTGAGATTTTTTTTCTAATTAACTACTCACCCGAAATCGACGAAACTGGCGTTACTTCTCGACGTAATCGCCCTGCAGACGTACACATTTTTCACAACGCTGACGCCATGATTCCATGGCAGCGGCGAAGGCTTCTTTAGGAGTCTGTTTTGACCACTGGAAAAGCGCTGAGGCAATAGCAGCACGGCTGGTGTGCCACGGAGAGTGTCTTTCATTGATGGAAAAAGCCAAAAGTCACTAGGAGCCAGGTCAGGTGAGTAGGGAGCATGAGGAATCATTTCAAAGTTGTTATCACGAAGAAACTGTTGTGTAGCGTTAGCTCGATGTGCGGGTGCGTTGTCTAGGTGAAACAGCACACGCGCAGCCCTTCCCGGACGTTTTTGTTGCAGTGCAGGAATTTGTTCTTCAAAAAATTTTCGTAGGATGCACCTGTTACCGTAGTGCCCTTTGGAACGCAATGGGTAAGGATTACGCCATCGCTGTCCCAGAACATGGACACCATCATTTTTTCAGCACTGGCGGTTACCCGAAATTTTTTTGGTGGCGGTGAATCTGTGTGCTTCCATTGAGCTGACTGGCGCTTTGTTTCAGGATTGAAAAATGGCATCCACGTTTCATCCATTGTCACAACCGACGAAAAGAAAGTCCCATTCATGCTGTCGTTGCGCGTCAACATTGCTTGGTAACATGCCACACGGGCAGCCTTGTGGTCGTCCGTCAGCATTCGTGGCACCCACCTGGATGACACTGTTCG
The DNA here is from genome assembly GCA_026315105.1 of Locusta migratoria. Taxonomy (NCBI): domain Eukaryota; kingdom Metazoa; phylum Arthropoda; class Insecta; order Orthoptera; family Acrididae; genus Locusta; species Locusta migratoria. The sequence goes on along the minus strand of CM048755.1, from coordinate 351,650,254 downwards.
CATTTTCAGGTCGTCATGCAGGATTGTGTGCACAGAACCCACAGAAATGCCAACTCTGGAGGCGATCTGTTCAACAGTTATGTGGCGATCCCCCAAAACAATTCTCTCCACTTTCTCGATCATGTCGTCAGACCGGCTTGTGCGAGCCCGAGGTTGTTGTCACACGTTGTTCTGTCACACCCACGAACGCATTTTCGACACATCCATAAGTCAATCACCACATGTCTCCTTCAACTGTCGATGAATTTCAATTAGTGTCACACCACGCAAATTCAGAAAACGAATGATTGCAAGTAAGGAAAACGTCGCCATTTTAAGTATCTAAAACAGTTCTCATTCTCGCCGCTGGCGGTAAAATTCCATCTGCCGTACGGTGCTGCCATCTCTGGGACGTATTGACAATGAACGCGGCCTCATTTTAAAATAATGAGCATGTTTCTATCTCTTTCCAGTCCGGAGAAAAAAAAATCGGAGGCCTTAGAACTTGAATGCACCTCGTATGGTCACTAGAAGAACCTTCAGATTCCATCTTCCACTAATGCTTATGGACATACGTACTTTGTGTTCTAAACGAAGGCGGGCAGCAGTTAAAGTAAAAACACGTTGGCGCTCTCTATGCACATAGGAGGGCCGCAGATTGGCGACAAGAAATGTGGGAAGCTCGAATGGAGTCTTTTCTGCTCCATGAACGTAAGGACTGGAAACTCCTTAAAGCGATGAAAACCCCTAAAGCGCCAAAAACAGCTTTACTTGGACCAGCAGGATTAGTCTTCGATCCCTTTCTGAAGGCAGAACTGTTTGCAGAAACCTATGAGCACCAAAATACATTACGGGTTGATGACTTCGATATAACACGTCGACATATTCGAGACGTAGAACGGCAACTTCAGGTCATACGACAAGCAAGAGATGACACGCAACCACAGTTGACAACACCGACAGAAATCCGTGAAATTATCAGAAACTTGGGAACGCATTCGGCTGCAGGACCAGATGGCATATCCAACGTCCACTTGAAACACCTTCCTAGGAAGCCACTTGTTCTTTTAACAAGAATCCTAAACAGCTGTCTGTTACTGTCTTATTTCCCCACTGACTGGAAGACGTCACGAATTGCGCCTATACCAAAACCTGAAAAGGACCCACGGCAACCTGGCAATCATAGACCCATAAGCTTGTTACCGACTATGTCCAAGATCTTTGAGAGGATCATCCTTCACCGACTCAGAACTCCTTTACGAGAACACGATGTAATAAGACCAGATCAATACGCTTTCCAACCTCACCTTTCAGCCGAACTCCAACTGTTGCGAGTTACAAAGTTTCTGTCGTATAATATGAACCGGGCGTATTACACAGCTGCATCGTTTTTAGACATTGAGACTGCGTATGACAAAGTCTGGAGGGCTAACTTAATAGTTAAACTGCATAATATTGGATTAATCCCACTACACCTGATCAAACTAGTGGACAATTTCCTAACAGACAGACGATTCTTTGTACGGCTGGAAAATCAACGGTCTGGTATTCGAACGCTCCAGGAAGGCATACCACAAGGTTCTGTTTTATCGCCGACACTGTTTATCCTATATGTTAACGACCTACCGACCGTCCGCCAAGTTACAATTGCTCAGTTCGCAGATGACACTGCATTCTTGGCTAGCAGTCGGCGTCTGACCGCCGCCATCATCAGACTCCAGCGTCAGCTTACGCTTACTGAAAGTTGGGCACATCAAAATATGATCACGTTAAATGCCGACAAAACCAAGGCAGTAATGTTCACCATGCGACGACCTGATCTACGCGATACTCTCCACATAAACAATACAAATATTCCTTGGTCTCCGCAAGTTCGATATCTCGGAGTGCAACTCGATAATAAGTTAACATTTAAACACCACATTTTAATTAAGAAAGAAAAAAATGGTTAAATTAATCCATAAACTGTTTCCGTTATTGTATAGTACCCAGATGGCCACACAGACCAAAGTTCGTTTATACAAATCCACGGTCCTCCCTGCCATGACACACGGATGCTCGTCTTGGGGAACGGCATGTCCCACCAATATAAAAATGTTACAAGTACTGCAAAACAAGTGCCTCCGACTCATTCTACGAGCCCCTAGATGGGCCAGAACGAGAGAGTTGCATGACGAGCTCCATATGGACACTGTGCAAGACTTTATTATCAAGCACACAAGGAACTTACTAAGCAAAGTAGAAATCCTGCGACCGACCACCATGCACCTATAATATACGGGCACAGTACACCCCGCGAGATGGCATCGTGTGAGAGTTCCACGTGCAATTATTGAAGATCCACCATAATAGCAGGTGCGGGACCTCCGATAATAAAGGTGACCACCATCTGAGTAGGGCAAAAGAACGACTGCTCAAAAGTCCTGCTAACGTAGAACTGCTGTTAAAGTGATCAGTTGACTTGGCACACATGAAGTCCAGCTTTCAAAGAAGGCAGCACTTCTGAGAAGACCCTCAAAAAAAAAAAAAAAAAAAAAAAAAAAAAAAAAAAGACACAACTCTATACACAGCTCCAGTGAAGTGTGTGTTTTTTAACCGCGTCCACCGCAACCAGACAAGTGTCGCACCGTGTATTTTAATTAGTGTCTCCGTGTACTCGCCGTCCTGTGTTATTGTCGTCCAACATGTGCTTTTTAGGTCACCGTGGCTCCTCATTTTTAACTGACTACATCTGATTTTGTTCACCTGTCAACTGTTTGTACCTCGAATTGTCACCATGTATATGTCATTGTTCCTCCGTTGTTTTTCGCCTTCCTTGTATTTTAATTTTTCATCTCATCAATGTATTTTATTCTCTCGGCTGAAGAGCAGCCTCTGGAGCTGCTGCCAGCCTACTGGTGTAATCGCTGGTGTGAAAACACATTAAAGGAAAAAAAAAACCTCTATGCACAGACGATGAAACTTCAGAGATACGTACTTATAGCTCTAACTGTAGCTGTCTCTCTGTTACCAAACATTCCCGTAACTCATTTTCAACTAAAAGTGGAGTTCGCCACTTGTGCTCTGAACTCGTCATATGATCATCTTGTGATGCTGAAGAGCTTGTTCTTCCTTGTTTGCTATAATAAACTGGAGAGGAAATCTACCACATGCAAGACACCTTGCTTGATTTATTTTTATCACCGAAACATGTTTTGGCACTTATTGTGCCATATTGTGTAGTTTTTTGCTTTTAATTTTTACGAGAAGTTATTGGCAGGATTTGTATGTTGCTTTAATTAGCAATTACGAGTTTTACAGCGTGTCATTTTCGAACTGGTGATATTCTCTCTTGTTTGTGGCGTTTAATTACGTTTAGTGATGTTGTTTTCCGAGCTTTTGCACTTTTTGTTAGAAACTCGGGCTGTTAGTCGCCATTTGTCATGCTGTGTGACGTAAATAGTGCGAGTTTCTAACAAAAGTGCAAAAACTCAGAAAATTACACCATGAAACGTAATTACACGTCGCAAAAAAGAGAGAACAACACTACAGCTCGAAAATAACAAACTTTAAAACTCGTCATTGCTTCATTAAATGAACATATAAATACTGCAAATGACTTCATGTAGAAATTACAGACAAAAACCCACAGAATATGGCACAATAAGTGGCGAAACATGTTTGGGTGATAAAAGTAAATCAAACAAGGTGACTTGCATAAGGCGGATTACCTCTCTAGTTTTTACGTATATAAATTACGACTTCCAAAGACTTGCTAAAACACGTACCAAAGGTTTCATTTTACACACACACACACACACACACACACACACACACACAAAGGCGGTATTTCTCTATCCACCTAAGTACGTGCAATATTCATCAAAGAAAACACGTGCAGCTTGAACTATAATGTTTCACATGAAATGTTTTGTGGAAACTTAATACCAACAAAATCTGTGCAAACGCATGTGATGATATAATGATGTTTATAAGCTACATATACACTATGTAATCAAAGAAATACGGAAACCTGACTGAAAGTTTGTGGCGCTTCATCGTAATGCTGGAATTCAATATGGAGTTTGTTGTGTTCTGAAACTGAAACATTTGCATTAGCTGCTGTGCATCGAATGCAGGAAACTGCAGCGCAGTGGCAGGGTTATTAGGATTAGCCATGGTGGAAATACAATAATAATGGAATTGAAAATGAGCGTATGCTTTCTTGGCCGGAAGATCCCTTGCGGGATTGTCCGGCCGCCTGAGTGTAATTCTTTTTATTTGACGCCGCGTGGGCGACCTACGTGCCAATGATGATGAGATGATGATGATGATTAGGACATCACACAACACCCAGTCAACTGCCGGGAATCGAACCCGGGCCTCCTGCGTGGTAGTCAGCGACGCTACCGCTGAGCTACGGAGATTGACACAATAATAATAATAATAATAATAATAATAATAATAATAATAATAAACAATGCAAAAATATAGAAATTTACTCTAACCCTGCAATAGAATCAAAAGATTATTTACTTGATCCTGTAATAAAGCAAAATAGCACACCGTACTTTCAGACATTAATATTGCGTCGCAATCTGGTTCTTCGTTGTCCTCGTCGGCATTTGTTGTGACCTTGTCGCCTTTTTGTTGTTTACTCGTCCCACTCTGGTTGTCAATAAAGGTAATGGTGCAGGAATCTTTGACATCTAAAACATTGATATCTAATATATAAATCAGAGTGTCCGTATATTTGTACGCGTTGCATACAAATCTACAGTTTTGTTCCAATCTTTATGAAATGTTGTTCACGTATGCTTCAATCCATGAGGACGGTCGCCGTAAGTGAATCACATACGATACATAGTTCACGAGATATGACGTCATAAACAATGAGATGCCGAAAAACTGCTGCATTTTGCGACAGTGCTGCTCAGTTTCTCCTAAACCCTTGGACCGATTTCAACCAAATTTGATACACACATTCCTTACCGTGAGGTAACAATAGCTGCATGGTTAAGAATCACATACGGCACATGGTTCAAAATATATTACGTCATAACCAATAGAAATCGCAAAAAATGCCATATAATGCGGCGAAACTTTCGAAATACACTGTATGAGAATTGAGAGTACTTATCGACTTGCAACAAACTTTAAACATAATTTCAAACCTTTACTAAACTTTTTCTCGCTGGCAACCACAGTAAAATGCTGAAAGGAAAAAAGTTTCTCGCTTACTACTTTTCCGCTGTTTATGGAGTAAAACTACGGCTCTCGGTATGACGCTACAATTTATAATTTGAACACTACAAATTGTAGCGACAGGAAATTTTACAGACAGTATACACATATATAGTTGAATGTAGCTTCTAAATTGTATCACATTCAGACACGTAGTTCATGAGATATGAGCCCGTAAACAGTAACGTTCATGGAAAATTGCTCCATCCGGCTGGAAGCGAAAGGAGTTTACTTCCATAGAGCTACAAGGAAAGGAACAGAATGAAACAGAGTACGCCCAACGAATACCCATTATATCCCACAAATCTACCTTAAAGAGACGACAGTTTATGAAACATTTTCATTTATTTATTATTTTCAGAGTCAACTTATTTCTTGACGAAATTCAAGTAAACTAAAATGATAAAATTATTTACTTTATAATTTAAAAAGAAATCGAAGAATAAGTGGTATCAATAAACCTTTGGTTTGAAATTGGTGTATATCCGGAAAGTCAGAATCGGAAGCCTGGAACCTGATTTTTATAATATGTGCTTTCCATCTACACCAGGGGTGGGCACGAGAGCTGCTCGCGCGGCTGCCCGCGCGGCCTTGACAGCCAGCAGTGCGGTGGCCGAGGGGACTGAGGCACTTCAGTCACGGTCTGCACGGCCACTACGGTCGGGGGTTCGAATCCCCCCTGGGGCATGGATATTTGTGCCGTCCTAGTTCGTAAGTAGTTCATAAGTAGTTTGTAAGTTTAGGGACTGATGACCCCGTAGTTAAGTCCCATAAGCTATACATACATTTGAACATTTTGAGCAGAGCTGTGCACAGTGCACGGGGGCAACTGTGCAGCTGTCAGGGTGCTTTGTTGAGTAAGGACAAGCTGAAATACTTACTGCACGTAGAAAACACATGAGGTCGTTTCAAGCTGATGCGGCTTCCGTGAAAAGGGCACCGGTACAATCATATCTGACACAGCATGTTTGAGTGAGATGTAACTGTTAATAGTGCTTACCCGAAAATTGTGTATCCTGTACCATGCAACGGTTGCTCATGTAAGGATGAAACACAGTTTCGAACCACTGTAAAACCTACTTTCGTGGCCACAAATAGGACATAGACGTAAAGAATTAAGATAAGACTCTTTTATTCTAAATTTTACCTTATATTTTCACAGAAATGAGTAATTTTTTTAACAAAATGTAACAAAACTGAACTGTCTGCAACTAAAAACCTGCTTCATTATAATGACGAGAAACTGGGTGGTCGGTCAGAAGAAGGTTACAATTATTAAGGTTCATTACATGCTTAGGAAAGGATGAAAACTGACACCATTCTGAAGGGGAAAAAAATCCAGAACTCAAGACCTGAGAGCAATGGAAAAAGTTCCCTGCCTATGTCAATTGTACCACGACGAAGTTGTCGTGGTACGATAAAGAACTTCTCAAAAATAACCAAATAAGTACATGGGAAAATTTGTAAGCTAAAGGAAAATAAAATATCCCTACTGAGGGAAGCAAAAACCTTCTCCCTGGAGGAAGTAAAAGGGATAACTAAACTTAACTCCTATGATATATAGAAAACATAAAGGGGAAGAAACTCTATGATCACAAAGCCTATCAGTTTCCTGTCAAGATAACCAACAAGGTGACATACATATAAAAGAATTGTCACTTCAGAGGAGAGGTACTGCGAACAAAAAAGAAATAAGCATTAATTTACATCATTCTGGACTTATTTAAAATGATTTTGAATCAACATCTCGAAGTTATCGAGAACGAGTGGTTCCGCGTGGTGTAGTGAGGTGCGCGGCTAGTCGGGTATGAGTGGGGGAGGGGGGCACTGCTGGCTGGCGGAGTGGGGGGGGGGGGGGGGGCCGCGAGCAGGCCGTGGCAGCCGCTGACAGCGACAGCGCTCGCCAAACGGCATTTGCCCAGCCCTGATCTACACCTACTGCAGTTTCACATGCAGCCTGGCAGATATTTAACATCCCGGGAACGCCGGGTTTTCAGCTAGTAATTAATATTACCAGATGTTTATTGACTGAAACTGATAATTCTCAACTCAAGAACATGAGTCTGTTTCTTCTTTCTTCTAGCTTCTCGTGGCGTCGTCCGTAAGATCCTAGCTGCGCTGTGACCTAGTTACTACTAAGTTCGTAGCCGCGTTCAGACTTCTTACTGTCTCAGTTCTGTCATCGAAGCTACCTAGTTACTGTCTTATTTCTCACTAGTAATTGCAGTATTCCTGAAGAGCAACTGCCGGGCGTCCAGACGCATGTGGGCCTAGATGTAGCCGCTTGTAGAGGGCGCGCATCTTCGGTTACTCCTTCTCCTCCAGGATGCGCGGCGCCTGCTTGCTATTGGCTTTCGGTCGATCGCTGCCTTCTCTACGATCGTTCTCTTACGTCTGGTGTGTGGCGCTGACTTTACGCCGCAACAGTTGGTCCACCCTTAGCCTTGAAGACAGCTTCCACTCTCGCAGGCATACGTTCAAATAGGTGCTGGAAAGTTTCTTGGGCAATGACAGTCCGGTATTCACTGAGTACTGCATTGAGGAGAGGCATCGATGTAGTTCTGTGAGGCCTGAAGTCGGCGTTCCAAAACTTATCAAAGATGATCTACAGCATTCATCTCAGGACTCTGAGCAGGCCAGTCCATTAACGGATGTTATTGTCGTGTAACCACTCCGCTACAGGTCAAGCATTATGAACAGGTGCTCAATCATCTTAAAAGATGCAATCGCCATCCCCGAATTGCTCTTTATCAGTGAGAAGCAAGAAGGTGCTTAAAATATCAATGTGCACCTGTGCTGTGATAGTGCCACGCAAAACAAGAAGGGTTGCAAGCTCCATCCATGAAAAACACAACCACACCATAACACCACGGCCTCCGAATTTTACTGTTGCCGCCGGCCGCGGTGGCCGAGGGGACTGAGGCGCGCAAGTCACTGTCTGCACGGCCACTACGATCGGGGGTTCGAATCCCCCCTCGGGCATGGATATCTGTGTCGTCCTTAGTGTTAGCTAGTTCATAAGTAGTTTGTAAGTTTAGGCACTGATGACCCCGTATAGTTAAGTCTCATAGGCTATAAAAACATTTGAACTTTTTTTTACTGTTGCCACTACACACGCTGGCAGATAACGGTCACCGCGCATTCGCCATAACCACAGCCTACTATCGGATAGCCAAATTGTGTACCGTGACTTGTCACTCCACACATCGTTTTTTCACTATTCAATCGCCTATCGTTTACGCTACTTACACGAAGTGAGGCGCAGTATGGCACTGACCTGCGCAATGTGTGGCTTTCGGGCATCCGCTCGACACGTAATGAACGCCATACTCACGTATGTGGAACGTCGAAACGAGCAGAAATGCTACGTGTGCTTTTTGAAGTACTACGTGCTCTACTTCATTCCCAGTCTGTTGATTTCCACGTTAAGACGCAATATGACTGCTGAGCGGCCGCGGCTGCGCCATGTTGCGGTGCACGCGGCCGTCGAGGGTTCGAATCACCCCTCTGGCATGGATGTTTGTGTCGTCTTTAAAAAATGTTTGTATAGCTTATGCGACTTAACTACGGGGTCATCAGTCCCTAGACGTACAAACTACTTATGAACTAGCTATTCCTAAGGACGGCACAAATATCCATGCCCAAGGGGGGATTCGAACCCCCGACCGTAGTGGCCGTGCAGATCATGACTGGAGCGCCTCAGTCCCCTCGGATACCGCGGCCGGCTGTCGTCTTTAGTATAAGCTAGTTCATAAGTAGTTTGTAAGTTTAGGGACTGATGACCCCGCAGTTAAGTCCCTTAAGCTTTACAAACATTTTGTACATTTGACTGCTGGGCACTGTATCGGTGCCATGCAGTATAATGAACACACGAGTAAACACTCTTGAATCTGGTAGTCTGCGGTGAAGAAATCATACGCCCTGTTCTCTACAAGCAGCAGCAGCAGAAGCAGCGTTTATATTACTAAACCCAAAGGCAAGTAACATCGTTATATTCAGCATGTGTAAATGGGTACGGTATGCTTACACGCTACAAAACAGTAGACTAAGCCAAGAAATCGCAATGAAAACTTCAGAGTAAACTAAAGCAAGACTTTAGAACTTGAACATAAACGTTCTACTACTGATATTCGATAAATACGCACATAGCGACCTCGACGAGAACGACCTATTCTACATCTCCGCACTCCGCAAGCCACCCGATGGTGTGTGGCGGAGGGTACCCTGAGTACCACTATCGGTTCTCCCTCCTATTCCAGTCACGTATTGTTCGCAGAAAGAAAGATTGTCGGTATGCCTCTGTGTGGCCTCACATCTCTCTGATTTTATGTTCATGATCTCTTCGCGAGATATACGTACAAGGGAGCAATATACCGACAGAGCGTCTCTCCTGCAGAGTCTTCCACTGAAGTTTATCGATCATCTCAGTAACGCTTTCACGATTACCAAATGATACTGTAACGAAGCGCGCTGCTCTCCGTTGGATCTTTTCTACTTCCTCTATCAACCCCAACTGGTACGGGCCCCACACCGGTGAGCAATGTTCTAGCTGTGGGCGAACATGTGTACTGTAGCCATAGTCATCACGGATTGAAAAAGTATCGTTCTTGTGAAACACAGCTAGCTCTTTTCTCGCATGAAGTGATCAGTGCTATCGATAAGCGATGCCAGATTGATTTCAAATTTATAAATTTCTGAAGGCTTTTGACACTGTACCTCACAAGTGTCTTCTAATACAATTGCGTGCTTATCGAATATCGCCACAGTTGTGCGATTGGATACGCGATTGAGGCGCTCCAGTCACGGTCTGCACGGCCACTACGGTCGGGGGTTCGAATCCCCCCTGGGGCATGGATATTTGTGCCGTCCTAGTTCGTAAGTAGTTCATAAGTAGTTTGTAAGTTTAGGGCCTGATGACCCCGTAGTTAAGTCCCATAAGCTTAACAAACATTTGAACATTTTGATACGCGATTGCATGTCACAAAGAACACAATACGTAGTGACTGAGAAAGTCATCGAGTAAAACAGAAGTGATATATGGCGTTCCCGAGGGAAGTGTTATAAGGCCCCAACCGTTTCTTGTCTTTATAAACGAATTAGGAGGCAAACTGAGCTGCTCTCTCAGAATGTTCGGGGAGGATGCTGTCATTTATCGTTTACTAAAGTCACCGGAAGTTCAGAAGCAACTGCAAACAGATTTAGATAAGATATCTGTACAGTGCAAAAATGGCAATTGACCTTAAATAGTGATAAATCTGGAGGCATTCAAATGACCACTAAAAGAAATCCCTTAAACACAATTTACTCGACAAATCAGTCAAATCTACAGGCCATAAATTCAACTAAATACCTAGGAGTAACAATTAGGAACAACTTCAATTGGTAAGAAAATGTAGATAATATAGTAGGGAAGGCTAACGAAAGACTACGTTTCATTGGCAGAGCGCTTAGAAGATGCAACAGTTCTATTAAAGAAGCTGCGTACATTAGACCTGTGCGTCCTATTTTGGAGTATTGCTGCACATTCTGGGATAGCCACCAAACGTGACTGACGGAGGTTATAGAGAAAGAACAGCCAAGGGCGCTCGTTTTGTATTATCGATATATATGGGAGACAGTGTCACGGAAATGATGCACGAGTGGGGGTGGAATTCATTGAAAGAAAAGCGTTATTGGTAGCGGCGAGATTTATTTGAGAAATTTGTTTCACCAACATTTTCTTCCGAATACGAACATATTTTGTTATCACCCACCTACATAGCGAGACTTGATCACCATAATAAAATAAAAGAAATCAGATCGAAAACGGAAAGATTTTTGTGCTCATTTTCCCCGCGCGCTATTATAGAATGAAGCGGTAGGAAAGTATCATAAACCCTCTGCCATGCACAAATGTGATTTGCGAAGTAGTTATGTAGATGTAGAAAGATGTAGATACCAACACACGAAACGAAATTGCCCTGAAGGCCGCTGTGTCTCTGTACTTAACCTTTTAATGCGTAGTGTAACTCATCAGCTACATACCTTATTTTTCCATTATCTTTCAAACTGATCAACATTTTACCACAAATTCATTTGTAGCTGCTTCTATACGTAGTGGCACATGTGCTAGTAGCTGGTCCTAGAAATTATAAATTGTAGAGCGCTACTGAATCATTTCGACAGTTAGCTGCTTTGAGTTACTCCTAACGTGTGCGTTGGTTTACTTCAGTAGTCCTTTTTTGCCATGTAAAAGTAGTCAGTTACATACTACTGTTGCATTATGAGTTACTTTCTGGAGAGATGAGAGGCATAATAGTGATATTTACTGCATCGTGTATTTCATGGAAGCACTATATAGCTGATCAGCTATGAACATTTTGTTGCTAGCAGGGCATAATAATTTTAAGGAATGTTTAAAAATATTTTTTCTCAGTATGCACGCACTATACATTAAACCTGGTAGTTAGCTACAAATAAGTCATTCATTAAAGGGTTCTACATCTACATGGGATACTCTGCAAATCACATTCAAGTGCCTGGCAGAGGGTTCATTGAAACTATTTATGTCCCATTCCATTCTCGAATAGCGCGCGGGAAGAAATAACACCTGAATCTCTCCGTTCGAGGTCTGATTTCTCCCCGTGATGAAGTAGCCGAGAGGTCTAAGGCGCCTCGCTGTGGAGCCCGCGGTTGCTCGCCGTCGGAAATTCGAGTCCTCCCTGGGGCATGGATGTGTGTTGTCCTTAGGTTAGTTTACCTTAGCTTAAGTAGTTTGTAAGCTACGGACTGATGACCACGCAGTTTGGTCCGATAGATTTACGAACATTTGAATCTGATTTCTCGTATTTTATTCTGATGATCGTTCCTACCTATGTAAATAGGAGTCAACAATATATTTTCGCATTCAGAGGAGAATATTGGCGATTGGAGTTTCGTAAATAGCTCACGCCGCCGCAGCTCGTTGGTGAAATGATTCCCATCCCAGATCCTGTATCATTTTCGTAACGCTGTCTTCCCTGTATCGTGACAATACAAAACGAGCTGCCCTTTTTTGGCCTCTTTCGATGTCCTCCGTCAAACCCACCTGATACGGATCCCGCACTGGGCAGCAATACTCCAAAAATTGACGGACAAGCGTAGTGTATGCAGTTTCTTTAGTAGTTCTGTTGCATCTTTTAAGGGTTCTACCAATAAAACGCAGTCTCTGGTTCGCCTTTCCCACGACATTATCTACGTGTTATTTCCAGTTTAAGTCTGAAGTAATAGTAATTCCCACGTATTTGTGGAGTTTACGGCCTTTACTTTTGATTGTTTACAAGGTAAATCAAAGTTTAACGGATTTTCGTACTCATGTGGACGACTTCACACTTCTTATTATTTTGAGTCAATTGCCAATTTTTACACCATAGTGATATCTTATTCATATCGTTCTGCAGTTGGTTTTTGATCTTCAGAGGATTTTACTAGACGGTAAATGACGGTGTCATCTGCAAACAGCCGGCCGCGGTGGCCGAGGGGACTGAGGCGCTTCAGTCACGGTCCGCACGGCCACTACAGTCGGGGGGTTCGAATCCCCCCTCGGGCATGGATATTTGTGCCGTCCTTAGTCTTAGTTGGTTCATAAGTAGTTTGTAGGTTTAGGGACTGATGACCCCGTAGTTACGTCCCATAAACTCTACAAACATTTGAACATCTGCAAACATCATAAGAGAGCTACTTAGATTTTCCTCTAAATCGTTTATGTAGATAAGGAACAGCAGATGACCAATGACACTACCCTGTGGAACGCCCGATATCACCTCTGTTTTAATCGGTGGTTTATCATCGATTACTACAAACTGTGTCCTCTCTGACAGGAAATATCGCCGGCCGCGTTGGCCAAGGGGACTGAGGCGCGTCAGTCACGGTCTGCACGGCCACTGCGGTCGGGGGTTCGAATCCCCCTATGGGCATGGATATTTGTGCCGTCCTTAGTGTTTGTTAGTTCATAATTATTTTGTAAGTTTAGGGACTGATGATCCCGTAGTTAAGTCCCATAAGCTATACAACATTTGAACATTTTTTGAACAGGAAATCCCCTATCCAGTCGCAAATTTGTGGCGATGTACCATAGCCACGCAATTTGATTAAAAATAGGACACGAGTTAAATGATATTTTGTATTGTAATTGGTTTACATCACCACTACCTAAAATGTTGGCTATTCGTTCTGAAACGCCCTGTATAAATTCACTTCCGAGCCAGGATAGCAGAACACCTCTGGCGCCGCAACATGGACATGCGGTAACCGCTTTCCTGAGCCTAGTACGACGTATGCTGCCATCACTCTAGACAAGCACCTGGCAAGAATCCGTCGCCGAAGTACTTGCCTGCATGACGTTCCCTATGCCCAGGCTTCCGACGTCGCGCTTCCCTGGAGGTGTAAATGGACGAGACGTTTCCGACCTCCCAGCCCGCAGAATCCGAAGCCTGAGCTGCGCGCGAAACACCCGCCTTCAATCCCTTTCATCCCGCTCCTCGTCTCGGTCACCGATCTCGACATTTTCGGCCGTATCGACCGACTTCGTGTGTGCGTGGGAGGGGGGAGGGGATCCTGTATCTCGCGCGGAGAGCAACCGCTATTCGGCGGGAAACGGTGTCGATACAATCGAACCAAAGGGCTGGCGGGTCATGAAAACTGAACGACAGCGCTTCAGCCGGCTCACCTGTTCCAGAGAGCATAAACCTAGGCCGGGGCAGCCGCCACTGCACACTGCTCCGTCTGCTCGCGACGTGTACTGCTCCTGCTCCCTGCCAGAGACCGGCTTACAATCTCTCTGCACCAAGACATTTACAAAACTTAGTTTCATGGCTACGCCCTGCTAATACAAACAGCTTCTCGAGGCACCCTTCAACAGATATAACTATATATTACAAAAATTTATGAGTGTATATGTTCCAAAATTCAAATGTTTGTATAGCTTATGGAACTTAACTACGGGGTCATCAGTCCCTAAACTTACAAACTACTTATGAACTAGCTAACACTAAGGACAGGACAAATATCCATGCCCGAGGGGGGATTCGAACCCCCGACCGTGGTGGCCGTGCAGACCGTGACTGGAGCGCCTCAGTCCCCTCGGCTCCCGCGGCCGGCTATATGTTTCACATCGCCTCCTAAATTGCTAGACCGATTTCAACCAAACTTACTGCTAATATTACTTCCTATCAGAGAATCGCTGTGGGGGTGAGAACCATCTGCGACATATCCTCCTGACCCTGATGTCCATTATAATGGACATGCAAGTAGTAACAGTATTAGCCGTAGGATGACCGAACTTGAAAATAAGACGAAAGCTATAATATCACATTGGTGTAAACCGAATTTAATATTCTACTAGTAGTGTCTGTTATAACAGTAGTGTTGATACAAGCTACTTTTGAGTACGAGAAATGTTTTGATTAAAAATTATGTTTGGATTAAAACAAAATTCAAATGTTTAAGTGCTTGTAAAACTATGGGACCAAACTGCAGTGGTCATCATTCCCAAGACTTACAAAATATTGAAACTAAGTTATGCTACGGGCAACACACACACACACACACACACACGGGCGCGCGCGCGCTTGCTCGCGCCCGACGGTGGACTCGTACCTCTGGCCGGCCGCGGTGGCCGAGGTGACTTGAGGCGCTCCAGTCACGGTCAGCACGGTAACTACGGTCGGGGGTTCGAATCCCCCTCGGGCATGGATATTTGTGCCGTCCTAGTTCGTAAGTAGTTCATAAGTAGTTTGTAAGTTTAGGAACTGATGACCCCGTAGTTAAGTCCCATAAGCTTAACAAACATTTTTTTTTTTGCATCGAACCTCCGCCGGGGAGCAGATGCGAACTCTGCAGTAAGGCGCTTAGAGCACAAGGCCATTGCCGCAAGGCTAGATTGTCACTTATTTCTCACAACAAACAGGTCAAAGTGATCCCTTCTATAATAAAGGTTGGCAGCCAATGTCCTAAAATAAGGAACCGATGTAAAACAAATTTGGAACGAATATTTACCGTCAGAAAACAATCGCTATATGGGTACAAACCTCCTACGATACACAGTTTACGTGATGTGTGAGGTGTTAAACAATGAAAGTCACAAAAACTGCCCCATGTCGCAACGCATCAATACCGAGGCTTTGTTCATCCACTAGCCGCGGCGCAGCGGCCGAGCGCTGTGAGGTGCTATGCTACGATGCGCGAGGCCGTTCGCTGTGGGGGGGGGGGGGGGTTCGAATCGCCCCTCGGGCATGGTTGTTTGTGTCGTCTTTAGTATAAGGTAGTTCATAAGTAGTTTGTAAGTTTAGGCACTGATGACCCCGCAGTTAAGTCCCTTAAGCTTAACAAACATTTGAATACCTTTTAGTTATCCACTATTTGAGAATGAGAGCATTTAGCGACATCCTACCAACTTAACACATAATTGCAAACCTTTACGAAACTTTTTCTCGCTGAAAACACACAAACAAAATTGATGAAAGGAAAGAAGTTTGTCACTGATTACATTTCCGCTCTTCGTGCAGTAAAACTACCGCATTGGGCGCGACGTTACAATTTATTACTTCTACACTAGTAATTGTATTCGCGACACATTTTACAGATAGTTAAAAACACACATACACATACCATTGAATGTACGACGCATTGTTTATCAGATATGAGGTCATAAACAGCTATGTTAATGAAAATCCGCCCCATCACGCATGAGGTTGTAAATTATTACGTCATGGTGTCAATGGTTTGGGGCGTGTGCAGTTGGAGCCCCTGATACGTCTAGATAGCACTCTGAGAAGTGACATGTACGACGCATCCTGGCTGACCTCCTTCATCCGTTCATGTCTATTGTGCATTCCCACACGTTCAGAATTGCCACAGAGTGTCTCCAGGAGCACTCTACTGAGCTGAAACACCTCCGGTGGCCACCAACCTTCTCCGACGTGAACATTATGGACCATATCTGGGATGACTGAGAACGTGCTGTTCACATGAGGTCTCCACCTCATCCTACTCTTACGAAGTGGTGGACAGCCCTGCAGGATGCACAGTGTCGAATCTTTCCAGCACTACATTAGTCGAGTCCATGCCTGATCACTGGGCCTACACGATAGTAGGTACATGTACCAGTCTCCTTGGCTCTTCAGTGTATATGTCATTTATTAAAGGTAAAGCAGTCAACAATCCGAAGAGTGCTTTGAACACCACAGTGCTTTACTAGGCATGGTCCTGTCTGGAGGTGGTATACCATTGGCTTCCTCCGACCTTCGAACTGACTTACCCAGCCAGTTTCACGTGGGTTCCGAACCACGGTGATACTCGGTATTTTTCACACATGCCATAAGTGAAAGAAGTGGAAAGAGACAGATAAAAATACTATCACCTGGCGGGAATCGAACCCGCGGCCTTTAGATTTGTAGTCTGATACTCCCACTGCAACCGAAGCGCACATTTTTAGGGGTACGGAAACAGTTATAAGAGGAATCGGTAGTTTTTGGTTGTAAAAGAATGTTTCTTTCTAGTTATTTGAAAATGTCCCGAATTGAAAATTATGTCGTATGCTAGTTTGGAACAGTATTTATCAAAATAAAACATATTTTACGCTAATTAATGTATATTATTACCAATTTGATAATCAGTTTTGACTTAAGATAGTGAAGCACTTTTCACAAGTTGTAGTCTAAAACTAAGCTTTAAGAATCATAACTGGTGGAGTAAAAATAACTCGTCTAGTATCAAGGAGAATTCTGACTGCAATAGAACACATTGAAACAAGTATCTAAAGGTTAGTACTGCTTTAGTATGAAGAACTTATTCGTCTACCCAATCACCTTCAGTGGACGAAACATAAAGAGCCATGTAACAATAAGAGTAGACAGTTAAAAAAAAAACTTATTTGCAGCTGTTGCCAAGAATTAGGTAAAGCGGCGAAATTTCAGTATGTCTACGTTCCCTCCGAATGATCTGGGAAGCAATGAAGAACCATTGACTGCACAGTCAACTACCCACATCAAAATGAGAGTACACACTACTTTCTACGTCTTGTGGCGAAACGTAAGTATTGGCATCTACGATATATATTCCATCCATTAATCGAATCTACTGATCTACAATGTTTGAGTTATCAAAATCAATTTTCTATTTAGCAACAACTGAAAATCAGCGTAAAATGTTAATGGGACTCACTGAGAAACAGTGTACCGGTAAGGTTGAATATCTTAATCAGTGCAAGAGCTACTAATGGAGAAGGCGGTGACCACTCGTGCAGCTGTGAAAGCAACTCTCTGGGTATCCATTTGCTTGTCCTGACACTGCGCTGTTCTCCGTCCCGTCATAATCAGTCCTGTCAGACTGCGCCTGCCCGATGATCGATGCTCCCTTCCCAACAGACGTGTTCTGTGGCCAGCCTCCCCATGTGACCTTTTCTGGTTCCAGCTGGGTAGTTACAGATCCAGTGGCTATATTTGGGTCAAAGAAAAAGTTTTCAAATGTTTGTAAACGTATTGGACCAAACTGCTATGGTCATCAGTCCCTAGACTTAGAAACTACGGCGAGAGCGGGCGCTCATACCATAAGATTGTGCGTTAGACTACGAGGCCACTCCCGCGCGGCTACTGTTTTGAAATTCCCGGGAATTTAAAATCGAGGAAATATTCCCAGGAAATATTGCCGGCAATAATCCCAAAATTCATAAATTCCCAGGAATTTATGCTTAATTTCCCAGATAGCTCAATGAAAATTAATAGGTTTAAGGCCGTAATTATGTAGTTAAATCAAACACAAAAACTGAAATATATTTTAAGAAAAAATTTTAATTTATTAAATTTCTTGGGAATTTATAATTTCAAAAACGGAATCGCTCAATTTAATAGGTCCATGTGGTAATTGTGTTTTAAAAAAAAACACGAACACTATTTGGATAGGTTTAGGTTAATATGGATCTGGACTTGACATCCTTGTTTGAAATAAACACATTTTTCATTTTTCAATATTTTCAATATCAAAGAATTACCAAGCATTGAAATTAAGGATTATTACGTTTCCTAGATCGGCCAACATCGAAATAATAAACCTGTAGAAAAACCGAATTTATAATACTAATATACCATCTAGTGAGTAGCGACTAAATACTAACATACACAGGGAGGTTTTTTTTATTCATTTTGTTAAGTTTTCTGTCGATGTTAGTGATATTTTAGGCTGTAAAGGTGAAAATAAACTGGTGCGAAATTTGTAAACATTAGTAATTGAAATGGCATTTTGGGGAAATATTATGCAAATAAACCAGCTGAGATTTATGATTTACTTGAAAATACAAGTGATATTATTAACGCAGAACATTATAAAACATTAATTAAAGATTCTAAAACTGAAATTGAAAGCGATATTTTAGAAAATAATTTTTTATAAACCATAATTCATCGCAGGAATTGAGGAGTGTGAATTCTGAAAGTGAAACAAGTTCATTCATTTGGAAAAATTAAAAAGTACTACGATGTCGGCCGGTTGAGAATTTCGCCTCCAGAGAAATATTTTGTAAGTTTAGGTTTTATTACGAGAAATGCGGGGTTTCAACTTACCGAAAAATTGCAGCCCTAGCGAAAATTTTAAATTATTTTTTCCCACCAGATTTGAAGTAAATGATGCTCGTCATAGAATTAGCAACAAATTTATGCAAGGAATGATAAATCTGGACATCTATTACAGCCGCACAACTGAGGTAATTCGGGTACAAGTCGTTGTGATCATGGGAGTTCAATGTGCATTGTCCAAGAGAGGTTCTATTATTTCGGAGTAGGAACTGGATTACATTAAGGTTGTTCTTAGGCAGAATGTACACACTTATCTTCAAATTAGTCGTGTTTACCAATTTCAACCACCATATGAACTAGCAATGGAAAAAGTTTACGGGGAATATTTCTCTGAAATCATCAGGACTCCTCAGAAAATACAATATTAAATGGCCTTTTCCCTTTGCCAAAACTAGTACTTCTTGGGTTTTTCAAAGATGATTTGGGTTTGAGGAAGACTGTAGCATATATAATTCCTTGTCACCGAGAAAATAATCATATTGGGTAGAACAGAGGTTCCCAAATTGCGGGACGCATTATTTATTCACCCGGGTCACCAGACGAGCTTAAAACATCTTACAGACTAAAAAAAGTGAAACACTGTTTTATAATATGATATTATATAACATTGCTCAAAGAAGAGTCACAATTAAGTACTACCGCTACTTTACATCAAAAGGATAATGATTAAGGACTAATACTTTACGTTTAAAATTTCTAACACTTAGTATTTTATTTTTAGACTCAGTGTAACTTCATTACGTTCTAGGAGTATTACCGAATATTGGTTCCAATGTTAATAATACATTCCAAGAATTCATAATGAACGAATGCGCGTCTGTATTGCAGTCTTAAAAAGGTAAAACTATCAGCACTCTATGAAGACTCCCTGAGGGAGCCATAATGTGATACTTCTTTGGAACACTTTCTTTAAAAATTCTAGGATAATCATATTTTAAAAATTTAAATGTTCAAATATTTATAAATCTATAGGACCAAACAACTATCGTCTTCATTCCCTACACTTACAAGCTACCGAAAATAAATTTAACTATCCTAAGGACAACACACACACCAATGCCCAAGAAAGGACTCGAACCTCCGGCGGGAGAAGCCTCGTAGTCCCTGTAGTCCCTGACGAGGCGCCTAGAACAGCTCGGCTATTCCCGTACGGCATCGATATTAAACCAGAAAAAAGAGAAAATCGAATAAAACGATGCATCCCAGATATGTTCCAAAATGTTCATGACAGCGGAGTTATTTGGACAGTGAAAGTATTTAAACTCAGAAGAGAGGTTCTGGAGTCAATCTGTAACAATTATGGACGTGTAGGGTGTCGCATTGTCCTGTAGGAATTGCCCACGTCCGAAAGAATACACAATGGGCATGAACGGCTACAGGTGATCAGCAAGGACGCGTAAATACTTGTCACCTGTCATGGTTGTGTAACAATTATGGACGTGTGGGGTGTCGCATTGTCCTGTTGGAACTACTCATGTCCTTCAGAATACATAATGGACATGAAAGACTACAGGTTATCAGCCAGAACGCATCAGTACTTGTCAGCTGTCATTGTTGTGTAACAATTATGGATGTGTGGGGTAGAAATTGCCCACGTCCGTCAGAATACACAATGTACATGAACGGCTACAGGTGATCAGACAGGACGCGTCCGTACTTGTCTCCTGTCAGAGTTGTGTAACAATTATGGACGTGTGGGGTGAAGCATTGTCCTGTAGGAATTGCCCATATATGTCAGAATACACAATGGACATAAACATCTACAGGTGATAAGGCAGGACGTGCTGTACTTCTCACCTGTCAGAAGTGTGTAAAAATTATGGACGTCTTGGGTGTCGCATTGTCCTTTAGGAACTGCCCACATCCGTCGGAACACACAATGGACATGAACGGCTACAGGTGATTAGCCAGGACACATCCGTACTTGTCAACTTCACCAGTTATGTAACAATTATGAACGTGTGGGTTGTCGCATTGTGATGTAGGAATTGCCCGAGTCTGTCCGAATACACAATGAACATGAACGGATACAGTTGATCAGCCAGGACGCGTCCGTATTTGTCACCTAACAGAGTCGTATAACAGTTACGAAATAAGGGGTGTCGCATTGTCCTGTAGAAATTGCCCCCTTACATTGAAATACACAATGGACATGAACAGTTACAGGTGTTCCGCCAGGACGCGTCCAGACTTGTCACCTGACAGTTGTGTAACAATTATGAACATGTGGGGTGTTGCGTTATCCTGTAGGTATTGCCCAAGTCCGTCAGAATACACAATGGACATGAACGGTTATAAGTGATCAGCCAGGTCACATGCGTACTTGTCAGCTGTCAGACTCTTGTAACGATTATGGACGTGTGGCGGGGGGGCTTGTCATATTGTCATGTATTAAATGCCCATGTCAGTCGGAATACATGGACATGAACGGCTACAGGTGGTCAGCCAGGACGTGTCCGTTCTTGTCACAGGTCAGAGTTGTGCAACAAATATGGACGTGTGAGATGTCGCATGGTCCTGTAGGAATTGCGCCCATCTCTCGGAATACACAAAGGACATTGTTACTCAATGCAGACAGATGACAAGTACAGATGCAACCTGGCTGATAACCTGTAGCCATTCATGTCCTTTGTGTATTCCGAGAGATGTGGGCAATTCCTACAGGACAATGCGACACCCCACACATCAATAAATGTTTCATGAGTCTTAAAGGTGATAAGTATGGACGCGTCCTGGCTGAACACCTTTAGCTTTTCATGGCAATTGTGTATTCCGACGGACGTGGGAAATACCTACAGGAACATCCGACACCCCACACATCCATAATTGATACAGGAGTCTGACACGTGCCAAGTACAGACGGGTCGTGGCTGATCACCTGTAGTTGTTCATGTCGATTGTGTATTCCGATGGACGTGGGCAATTCCTACAGGACAATGCGACACCCCACCCGTCTATAATTTTTACACAACTCTGACAGGTGACAAGTATGCGCGCGACCTGCCTGATCACATATAGCCGTTGATGTCCATTCTTTATTACGACGGACTTGGGCAATTCCTACAGGATAATGCAACACTGCACACATTCATAATTGTTACACAACTCTGACAGGTGACAAGTGCGGACGTGTCCTGAATGATCAATTGTAGCCTTTCATGTCCATTGTGTATGGCGATGGATGTGGCCAAATCCTACAGGACAATTCGACACCCCACACGTCCATAATTGTTACATGACATCGGACAGGTGTCAAGTACTGAAGCGTCCTGGCTGATTTCCTGTAGCAATTCTTGCTATAGGACAATGCGACATGTTTATAATTATTACACGAGGCTGCAAGGCGACAAGAACGGACGCCACCTGGCTGATCATCTGTAGCTGTTCATGTTAATTGTGTATTCTGACAGAAGTGGGCAATTCCAACAGGATAATGCGACACCCAACAACACGATTAATCTTACACAATTCTAATAGGTGACCAGTACAGCCGCGTACTGGCTGATCACCTGGGGCCATTCATTTCCATTGTGTATTCAGACGGACCAGGGCAATTCCGACAGGACAGTGCAACACCCGTTACATCCATAATTGTTACACAACTCTAACATGTGACAAGAATGCACGCGTCCTGGCTGTAGCCTGTAGCCGGTAATCTCCATTGTGTATTCCAACGGGCGGGGCAATTCCTAGAGCACAATAAGACATCCCACACATGCATAATTGTTACATGACTGACAATTGATTAGTACGGAGGTGTTGTTGCTGATCACCTGTAACCGTTCATATCCATTGTGTATTCCAATACAAGTGGGCAATTCCTACAGGAAAATGGGACACCCCACAGGCACATTATAGTTACACAACAATGCCAGGTGACAAGAACAGACACGTCCTGGCTAATCACCTGCAGCCTTTCATGTCCATAATGTATTCCGAAGGACGTGGGCAATTCCTACACGACATTGCAACAACCCACACGTTCATAATTGTTAAACAACTCTGACAAGTGACAAGTATGGATACGTCCTGGCTGATCACCAGTAGCCGTTCATGTCCATTGTGTATTCCAACGGACGTGGGTATTTCCTTCAGGACAATCCGACACCAGACACATCCATGATTCTTGCACAACCCTGAGAGTAACAAGTACACATGTGTAATGGCTGATCACCTGTAGGCGTTCATGTCCATTGTGTATTTTGACGGAAATGGGCATTTCCTGAAGGACTATGCGACACCCAACAGATCCATAATTTTTACACAGCTCTGACAGGTGACAAGAATGGACGCGTCCTGGCTGATGACATGTAGGCGTTCATGTTCATAGTGTATTCCGACGGAAGTGGGCAATTTACTACAGGAAGATGCAACACCGCACACGTCCATAATTGTTACACAATTCTGACAGATGACAAGTACGGATGCATCCTGACTGATCACCAGTAGCCGTTCATGTCCATTGTGTATTCCACCGGACGAGGGCAATTCCTACAGGACATTACGATATCCCCCAACCCATCCATAATTGTTACACAACTCTGACAGGTGGCAAGAATGGACATGTACTGGCTGATCACCTGTAGCCGTTCATGTTCATTGTGTATTATGACGGACATAGGCAAGTGTTAGAGGACAATACGACACCCCACACATCCATAATTGTTACTCAACTCTGAGAGGTGACAAGTGCGGACGCATCCTGGTTAAACACCTGTAGCCGTTCTCGTCCATAGTGTATTCTGACGGATGTGGGCAATTCCTACAGGACAATGCGACACCCCACATGTTCATCACTGTTGCTCAACTCTGGCAAATGACAAGTACTTGTCATCTGTCTGCGTTGAGTATCAATTATTGACGTGTGGGGTGGCGCTAAGTCCTGTAGGAATTGCCCACATCCGTAGGAATACACAAATGACTTGAATGGCTTAAGGTGATCAGCCAAGACCCTTCCGTACTTGTCAATTGTCAGTCATGTAACAATTATGGACGAGTGGGGGGGGGTGGTCATTGTCCTGCAGGATTCGCCCACATCCGTCGGAATACAGAATGAACATGAACAGCCACAGGTGATAAGCCAGGATGCGTAAATTCTTGTCAGCTGTCAGAGTTGTGTAGCAATTGTGGACGCATGGTGTGACGCATTGTCCTCTAGGAATTGCCCACGTCCATCAGAGTACTAAGTGGAAATGAATGGCTACAGGTGATCAGCCAGGTGGCGTATGTTATTGCCGATGCACTGGGTCGTGTAATAATTATGTATGGGGAGTGTCGCATTGTCCAGTAGGAATTGCCCAATTCTGTCAGATTACAAAATGGACTTGAAAGGGTACGGAGATCAGCCAGGGCGCTTCAGTACTTGTCACCTGCTGGGGTTGTGTAACAAACAAGGACTTTTGGGGTGTCGCACTGACCTATAGGAATTGCCCACATCCATTGGATTACACAATGGACACGAACGGCTACAGGCGATCAGGAAAGATGAGTCTATTTTAGTCACCTGTCAGAGTTGTGTGGTAATCATGGACGTATAAGGTGTCGCATTGTCCTGTCGGAATTGCCCACGTCCATTGGAATACACAAAGGACATGAACGGGTACAGGTGGTCAGACTGAACGCGTCCGTACTTGTAACCTGTGAGAGTTGTGTAACAATTATGGACGTGTGGGGTGTCGCATTTTCCTGCAGGAATTGGCCACTTCCATTGGAATACACAATGGACATGAACGGCTACAGGTGATTAGCCACGACCCATTCGTACTTGTCATGTGTCAGACTTGTGTAATAATTATGCCGGCCGCGGTGGCCGAGGAGACTAAGGCGCTTCAGTCACGGTCTGCACGGCCACTTCGGTCGGGGGTTCGAATCCCCCCTCGGGCATGGATATTTGTGCCGTCCTAGTTCGTAAGTAGTTCATAAGTAGTTTGTAAGTTTAGGGACTGATGACCCCGTAGTTAAGTCCCATAGACTATACAAACATTTGAACATTTTTTTAACAATTATGGACGTGTAGGGTGTCACATGTTCCTGTAGGAATACAGGTAATCAGCCAGGTTGCGTCCGTACTTGTCATCTGTCTGTGGTGAGTAACAATTATTGACGTTTAAGGTGGCGCATTGACCACGTCCATCAGAATACACAATGGATGAGAACGGCTACAGGTGTTTAGCTAGGATGTGTCGGCACTCATAGTTGTGTAACAATTACGGACGTGTGGGGTGTTGCCTTGTCCTGTAGGAATTGCCCACATCCATCGAAATACACAATGGACAAGATCGGCTACAGTTGCTTAGCCAGGACACGTCCCAACTTGTCGCCTGTCACAGTTGTGTAACAATTAGGGATGTGTGCGGTGTCGCATTGTGCTGTAGGAATTACCAAAGCCCTTCCAAATACACTATGGTGATCAGCCAGGACGCGTCCGTACTTGTCATCTGTCAAAATTGTGTATCATTTATGGCCGTCTTGATGGTCGCATTGTCCTGTAGGAATTGCCTTCTTTCGTCGGAATACGCAATGGACATGAGCGGATTCAGGTGATCAGGCAGGACACGTCCATACTTCTTACCTGACAGAGTCGTTTAACAATTATGAACATGTGGGGTGTCGCATTGTCCTGTAGATATTGCCCACTTCCGTCGGAATACACAATGGACATGAATGGCTATAGGTGATCAGCCACAATGCGTCTGTTGGTGTCACATGTCAATGTTGTATAACAATTATGGATGTCTGGGGTGTCGCATTGTCCTGTAGGAATTGTCCACATCCGTCATAATACACAATGGTCATGAAAGGCTATTGGTTGTCATCCAGGATACGTCCGTACTTGTCACCTGTCAAACTCGTGTGACAATTATGGATGGGTGGGCAGGGGTGTCGCACCTTTCTGTAGGAATTGGCCACTTCCATTGGAATACGCAATAGACATGAATGGCTACAGGATATCAGCCATGACGCATCCCTACTTGCCACTCTGTCAGTCTTGTAACAATTATGCATGTGTGGGATGCTGCATTGTCCTCTAGGAATTGTCCATGTCAATCGGAATACACAATGGACACTAACGGATAAAAGTAATCATCCAGGCCATATCTGTACTTTTCATATGCCAGTGTCGTAAGAAATTATGGACTTGTGCGGTGACGCATTGTTATGTAGGAATAATCCATGTCCGTCGAAATACATAACGTACATGAACGGCTACAGGTGATCGGACAGGTCGCATTCGTACTTGTCACCTGTCATTGTCGTGTAACAATTATGGACGTGTTGGGTGTCGCATTGTCCTGTAAAAATTGCCCACGTACGTCAGAATGCACAATGAACATGAACGGCAACAGTTGTTCAGCCAGGATGCGCCCGTACTTGTCACCTGTCAGAGTTGTGTAACAATGATGGACGTGTGTGGTGTCTCATTGTCCTGTAGGAGTTGCCCAAGTTCGTTGGAATACACAATGGACATGAAAGCCCAAAGGTGATAAGCCAGGACACGTCCGCACTTGTAACCTCTGAGAGTTGTATAACTTAAGCAATCATGGAAGTGTGTGGTGTCGCATTGTCCTGGAGGAATTGCCCACGTCCATT
This sequence comes from Locusta migratoria, assembly GCA_026315105.1. Lineage (NCBI taxonomy): Eukaryota > Metazoa > Arthropoda > Insecta > Orthoptera > Acrididae > Locusta > Locusta migratoria. Next base: position 351,623,876 of record CM048755.1, on the reverse strand, counting down.
GGAATACGCAGTGGACATGAACGGCTACATGTGGTCAGCCAGTATGTGTCCGTTCTTGTCACCTGTCAGAGTTGTGTAACAATTTATGACGTGTAGGGTGTTACGTAGTCCTTTATGAATTGCCCATGTCCGACGGTATGTATTGCCCACATCAGTCGGAATGCACATTGGACAAGAACGACTGCAGGTGATCAGCCAGGATGCGTCTGTACTTGTCTCCTGTCAGAGTTGTGCAACAATTATGGACGTGTGGGGTGTCGCATTGACTCGTAGGAATTGCCCACGTCTGTCGGAATACACAACGGACATGAAGGGCTACAGGTGATCAGCAATGACGTGTCTGTACCTGTCACCTGCGAGAGATGTGTAACAATCATGGACGTGTGGGCTGTCGCATTGTCTTGTAGGAATTGCCCACGTCCATCGAAATACACAATTGACATGAAAGCCTACAGGTGATCAGCCAAGAGGCGTCCGTATTTCTCACCTGTCAGAGTCCTATCTAGACGCATCCGGGCTCCAATACCACTCCAACTAAACACGCCCCAAACCATTACAGAACCTCCACCGGCTTCTAGAGTCCCCTGCTGACATGCAGGGTCCTTGGTTTCTTGAGGTTTACTCCATACCCGTGCAGGAAAATCCCCACATCACGCTGCCTCGGAATGTTGTCAAATCTCTGGTGCACTGACTACAACACCACATACAGACTGATATAAATCGTGACAACGTGCAATTTTGTAACAACAGTGAGCTATGTAACGCCTGCGCCAGACACATGCTTTCTTATATAGGTTTTGCTGAACGCAGCGCTGCCCTCTGAATGTTTACATATCTCTGTGTTTATATATACATGCCTGTACTATTTCCTATGGCTCTTAAGGACTCTAGAAGGACTGTAGAAGTCTTTTTTGAAAGACTGTGGATCCCGAAACTAGTGGTAATATCTGGAGTAGATTTTTCGAAAGGTTGATGACAGATGTGTGGAATCTGGGGATCACACACGTTTTCTGCACCCTCAAAAATCTGAAGATTCTTCTCAATAAATGACGTAATATATATTTATTTTTATTGATTGTTATTTTATCCACGTCGCCCCATATTGCGGGGGGTGGGCTGTCATCAATACAGGAATCCGATCTTCAGCCATGTCGATTTAACATGGTTTTAAAATAGATTTATACATATATGTGACATCAACAGACAAGCAATACATGCGATTAAACTGGACGAGACACGGAAAAAAGACGGTATTAAAAAGTGTTGTGTTTTTTTTTTCAAGTATGAATATCTAAAAAAAATTATTTACAGTTTAAAACACAATATACCAATAATGAGATTACCTAAAACGACAGTGCGCACTGGCCGTAGTAGATGCTGAAGGATCTGCACTGGCAGAAAGCTGTTTTCGAGGGAAAATGTGTGGTGCTTGGGTGAAAAATTGACGAGGCTTGTTGGGTAAGGACTATGTAGAAGATGAAAAATGTGAGTGAAAACTGGGAGGGGTGAGACAGATAATAAGGCTGATTGGTGTGTGAGAGTTCAGTCATGGGAGCAAAGCGGAGAAGGGATGAGTAGGAATAGGAGGTAGTATAGAGTGATACAGGTAGACAGGGATTACAGTTAGTCTTGTTGTAGACTTCAGTCCAGAGACTGGTTTGGTGCAGCTCTCCACCCTAGTCTACCCTGAGCATGCCTCTTCATCTCCTCAGAAGAACGGCAACCCACACCACTATATAAATACGCTAACTCGAAACTGAGGGGACAGATTTTTAACATTAATCATACAAGAAGGCCAATGAAACGTGCATAATTCGAAAGGCGTTTTGTCATAGATGTTGCGAATATAAAAATCATGTGTGCACGTAGCCGTTAAGAGTGGATGCTACTATATTATAACGCTTTGTAGATGGCATATTGGTACAGGTAAAATTAGCTTAGTTAGTTAGCGCTTGGAGTCACAATATTAAAGTCTTGGGTCCGATTCCCACTGCCCCAACTTTTTTAAATTCTTTGTAATATTCAGTTCCTTTTAAATTGTTAACTATCCAACAGAATTTTTGAATTCCCTGTCGCTAAATGGTTTACCACCACACAAGTGAATTGTATTGTTCTTCTTATCAGAAATTGGAATACAAAGGAAGGATCAATTAATGGAACCAGAATGCATATGAAAAGTTTATATAATAATTCTATTCATTGCCAAGTTTTAACTGGAATTACAGAAAATAGGCAAATTTTGATTCCCCGTGTACATATGACTTATTCGGGCACTATTTTACTTTCCCAGTTCCAAAGAACACAATTCCAAATTATTCCTGCATTTGCAATTACTATTAATAGATCTCAAGGACAAACATTTGAAAAACTTGGGATTCTATTAAGATAACCAGTTTTCACACATGGTCAGCTATATGTTGCAGCAAGTAGAGTTCGATCCTTTGATGGTATGAAATTTTATATTTGTGAACATAGAGAACAAGGACATTTAGTGACTGACGAAAGGAGTTTTACGAAAAATGTTGTTTTTACTGAAGTTTTGTAACTTGTGAAATAAAGCAATTAATTCTATCATTTGTTTCTTTCATTCTCTCATGTTTCCTCTTTCCCCTTTCTTTCACCTGTTCTCATAGAATTCACATAAAACCTATAAATTTGCAGTGTTCAATAAATTCCAATTACATTTTTTTTAATTTTCATGACTTTGCAAACACTACTGGTCGAATTTCGACCACAGCCAATACTAGTCTATTTGAATGTGCTTATTATATCCGTCTCTTCGTCTCCCTCTGCGATTTTTCCCCCCACACGCTTCGCTCCATTGCTAAATGTATGATTCCTTGATGTCTAAGAATGTTTCCTACTAATGGATCCCTTCTTTTACTCAAGATATGCCAAAAACTCCTTTTCTCCCCAATTCTGTTCAGTACCTCTTCATTAGTTACGCGATCTACCCACCTAATCTTCAGCATTGCAGTTAGTAACATGCATAAATATAGGAAACTAGCTGAAAACCCGGCTTTGCCCGGGTATTTATTTATTTATTCCTGCTTTGAGTTAGTACTTCTCCTATCCCTTCACTCTCTGTCCATCTCCTTTTTTCTAAAAACATGCTATATTTATTGGAGAATAAATAATAAATAAGGCTGTCTCGCATAATGTACAAAATATAAGTACCTAAACAAAGAAATATAGTAATCAAAGCACAAATGACACATAAAATGCGTACATATTTATTGAGTTATATGTTGTACAGTGGTATAATTTTGCAGGTGTGTATTCATTTGTATAAGTGCTGTATGTCTGTATTAAAAGAAATTTCTTTTTTACTGCTTTATTTCTTTATTCTTATATTCCTTATTCGTATGCTTATCCTTAAAGAGAAAGAACTGAAGACATTGAAACACGCATAGACCAAATATATGGTCTGTAGCATTACGTTTCGCTGTATGTAGCCTCCTAGCTATAGAGTCGCAAACGTCATCGCTGGCCTTTATAATTTGACGACTTTCAACCACCATATCTTCCACCCCCTTATAGCTATCGTCATGGAACTGCTATGGTGTACAATGGGAGACTTCGGATAACAATTACACACAGTTTTCGCTGTAGAGCGAAATATTAACACACATACACACCCATAACTTTCCATCGCAATATATTCCACCCTTTTATCATTATCAATCCTCAAGCAATAATGCAACCAATAAAACCAATTGCAAAGAGTAAATATAATTTTCAAAGAGTAATTATTGTTCCGAATTTCGCTTTTTATTCTTCAAATTACTAAATATCTATCATATCGCTATAAAACCATGCCTTAAACCTTACTCAGGTATAAATTAGTAACTGTACAAATATTTAAGTCTCTGCGGCTTGTCGTTCGGACGTGATAAGCGTACACCAAACTGACATTCACATTAATATATATACATAAATAGCTATCCGATCGCCATAAAACCATGCCTAAAGCCTTCCCCAGGTAGACATTAGTAACTGTATAAATTTTTAGCTCTTTCTGTCTTGTGGTTCAGAAGTGATAAACGTACACCGAACAGACATTCACATTTATAGATATAGATGATTTCATAGTTTGGGAAGGGAAGTAGGTTGAAGTTGCAATGGTATAGTACATGAAGTGTGTGTTTGTGGATGGACGTTGGGACGAGTGTATAAAGGCGCACCGCGGCGGAGTGGCCGAGCGCATTGAGGCGCTATGCTGCGATGTGCGAGGACGTTCCTCGACGGGGGTCCGAATCCCCCTTCGGGCATGGATGTTTGTGCTGTCTTGGGTATAAGGTAGTTGGTAAGTTTAGAGACTGATGACCCCGTAGTTAAGTCCCATAAGCTTCACAAATATTTGAACATTTTCTTATAAAGGCGCGGCAGCAAAACAGGGTTGGTGATTTGCAGGGGAGACAATAGGATTATAGGGATTCGACTGTGAGTAGTATAGTAGTGCGGAGGTGTTAGATATGGTTAAGGAGGGGAGGGAAGTTAGTGAAATGGCAGAGGGTCCACGTACCAGAGGGTAAGCGGATGCTGATAAAATGTGCTTTAAAGAGACCTAAATTATTGCTACGTCGGGCCTGGTGCTCTTGGGGTAAAGTGCTCGACTGGAAACCGAAGGGTCGCGGGTTCGAATCCCGGTCGGACGTCGGATTTTTTTTCAGTCTGCACTTTATCCCATCCTTCACCTCTCAACGATGTGAAGAGTCGCCAGAAGCGACACGTGGTTCGGATTCCACGTTAAGCTGTAGGTCCCCTTTCCCCGATTGGATAACTGGGGTAGGCTAAGGACGCGCAAGTTGCCGAAGTGGCGTCCAATTGAAAGACTTGCACCAGGCCAATCAGCCACACGAAATTATTATTATTGTTATTGTTATTGCTACGACTTCCTATAAGTGGGTTGTGTACTATGGAGCCCTGCGAAATGGGGCTACTCAAAGTTTTTACTAATGCACTTAAAGTGTTTCCTATAGGCAAGATATGGGAACTTACTTTCACGGATATAAAACAGTCTGGTTTTCGACAGGCTGTATTTTAATTTAGGATTCGCTGCTTTTGTCAGTTCCTACAGACGGGAGCGCTACAATTCTTCGCTTAGCAGAGAGCAGCTCTTCCGCTTCTGGCAGAGCCCTGTTCTGGCGGTGTAAGGAGCCACCGTATCTGATGGTGACCCAATTCCGGCGTGATTGTGCACCAGCAATCTCACCTGAAAAGGAGGACACGGGGACCGGTGGAATACCGTGTTATCAGGGCAACGAAATGCGGCCGCGTACCTGTGAACAGCATCAACACCAAATTTACGTGAACTACCCATATACTGCAACTGATGGGCACTCAGTTATGTGATCAAGTGATGAAAACATAGTTATAGAAATATTTTAGATGGAAAAATGAGAAACGTAACAATTACATTACCTGTAGCAGACATGGGGATACACAGCCCATCACTTTAGCGGGAGGTGACATTTCCATATCTTCAAAGTATAGTATCTTCCAACAAAAACATAAAATGTACAAAAATGTAAGTCTCGCGAGCAATTCCTTCTGCCATAAATGGTTGAGGGATCACATGGGAAACCAATTCGGTTATTTCAGTTAGTGTTCGTGGAACCACTTATTCAACACTTTGTCATAACTTGTTACCTTGTTGCACTACTGGTCATTAAAATTGCTACACCACGAAGATGATGAGCTACAGACGCGAAATTTAACCGACAGGAAGACGATGCTGTGCTATGCAAATGATTAGCTTTTCAGGGCATTACCAAAAGGTTGTCGCCGGTGGCGACACCTACAACGTGCTGACATGAGGAAAGTTTCCAACCGATTTCTCATACACAAACAGCAGTTGACCGGCGTTGCCTGGTGAAACGTTGTTGTGATGCCTCGTGTAAGGATGGGAAATTTGAACCATCACGTTTCTGACTTTGATAAAGGTCGGATTGTAGTCTATCGCCATTGTGGTTTATCGTATCGCGACATTGCTGCTCGCGTTGGTCGCGATCCAATGACTGTTAGCAGAATATGGAACCGCTAGGTTCAGGAGGGCAATACGGAACGCCGTGCTGGATCACGACGGCCTCGTATCACTAGCAGTCGAGGTGACAGGCATCTTATCCGCATGGCTGTAACAGATCGTGCAATCACGTCTCGATCCCTGAGTCAATAGATAGGGACGTTTGCAAGACAACAACCATCTGCACGAACAGTCCGACGACGTTTGCAACAGCAAGGACTATCAGCTTGGAGACCATGACTGCAGTTACGCTTGCATCACAGACAGGAGCGCGTGCGGTGGTGTACGCAATGACGAACCTGGGTGCACGAATGGCAAAACCTCATTTTTTCGGATGAATCCAGGTTCGGTTTACAGCATCATGATGGTCGCATTCATGTTTGGCGACATCGCGGTGAACGCACATTGGAAGCGTGTATTCGTCATCGCCATATTGGCTTATCACCCGGCGTGATGGTATGGGGTTGCATTGGTTACGCACTCGGTCACCTTTTGCCGCATCGACGGCTCTTTGAACAGTGGCCGTCACATTTCAGATGTGTTACGACCCGTGGCTCTACCCTTCATCCGATCCCTGCGAAACCCTACATTTCAGCAGGATAATGCACGACCGCATGTTGCAGGTCCTGTACAGGACTTTCTGGATAGCACATTCTCCAGATCGCTCACCAAATGAAAACGTCTGTTCAATGGTGGCAGAGCAACTGGCTCGTCACAATACGTCTGTCACTACTCTTGATGAACTGTGGTATCGTGTTGAAACTGCATGGGCATCGGTACCTGTACACGCTATCCAAGCTCTGTTTGACTCAATGCCCAGGCGTATCAAGGCCGTTACTACGGCCAGAGGTGGTTGTTCTGGGTACTGATTTCTCAGGATCTATGCACCGAAATTGCGTGAAAATGTAACCACATGTCAGTTCTAGTATAATATATTCGCCCAATCATCTGCATTTCTTCTTGGTGTAGCAGTTTTAATGGCCAATAGTGTAGTTATCTACCAGCATTTATAGCGACTGTATCAATATTGTACATCTTTATTTCCGTAATTAATATAATCACTTGGCAGTTGCACCGTAATAGAATGACACAAGAATATATAAAATGGTCTGGAAATTGCACATCGACATAATGACATAACAATTCAAATTTCAAATGTTTGTAAGGCAATGGGGCAGAACTACCGCGGTCATGGCTTCCTAGACTTTCAAAATACTTAAAATTAAACGTATCCTAAGGACAACACACACACACCGATGCTGGAAGGATAACTCGAACCTCTGGCGGGAGCGACATAACAATAATTTATATCCCATTTTGTAACCAAACGTAATCACATAAGAATGATGTACCATCACAGATGCATTAAGTGTTTGATATATTACTTTATGTTGCCATGCGATTGCCAAGTCATTATACGTATTATACAGATAAAGACGTATTATATTGAAATGGTCGGTATAAATGTTGATAGATAACTTACTAGATAACAGATTATCACAAAGTGTTCAGTAGGTGGTTCCATGAACGCTAATTAAAATTACCTCCTTAGTTTCCACTGATATCTGACAAATTTTTACGGTGGAAGGAATTCGTTGCGAGACTTGCATTTATGTTCATTTTATGTTTTTGATGGGGTTTCATTTCTTTTGTTAGTCCTTTTTTTCATCTCGGTTAACAGTTTCTGTACATCAGCCACGGATTTTCTTAATACACATTCCCTGTCTCTTTTGATTTTCTCATAGGCTTTGATGTAAAGACACTTGGGAACTGAGAAAAGTAAATTATGTCGTTAATGTTCAGTCCTTTCATCATGTACACGTAGTGAAACCTGTGGTGGATAACTATAAGATTATGAATTCATTAGTGTTGTATTTCTTATCAGTTTCTGAACTTCAGAATACACGGAAGTAGCGAATAAGGTACATTTTCCTAAATAAGTGAAAGTAGTAGTTGTTACTTTGCATGGAATTTTTTAATGATCAGTTTATTTCATACAACAGTTAGCAATTCAAATTTAATTATTTTAGTACATAAAAAGCTTTGTTTTCAGTGTACACAACTGCATGGTATGAAAATGAATACGTATTATTGTATAAATATTAGTCCTAGAATTAGAACAATTATAACTTAAGAGAATTACAGCATAAAAATAATTTCTTTCTTGAGAAAATATCTCGTCTGAGAGCGTTAATAATAACTAATTAAAAAAAAAATTCTTTAATTTTCATGTATTAGGGCTTTAGTTGGAAGTGCTTTTTGTAAACTAGCTCATTGTAACACTATTATTAATTATATGGTACACAGCATTAGTTTCGTACTTTAATGCCCAAATATTTGTAAGACACAAATCAGTAACTCCTGTTTCCACGTAGGTCTATAGGTTTAATACATCACCTTCACCCTCAATATCGAAACTGTAATTCTTTCTTCTGAGTTCAAGTGCGGTATAGAATTTTGAGGCAATTTTACTTGAGCTCATAAGAGAATTTTCTGGAAGATATTTTTAAAGGTGTCTAATTAAGTAGCAAAGTTTTTAATGTCATTATGCTCCATGCCAGGTCATAATTCAGCAAATGATACTATCTGATGGGAAAATTCTATTTCCATTGTTCCTGTACGTGTTACATATCTTCCATTCTTTGTGACTTCCATAAAGCTATACGCACCATCACCCATTGCACGTTCCATGGATAACATCAGTTCCAGCACCAGTGATTGTATTTATTTGATTTTGTAACTAAATGTCTTCACGTCTGCATTAACTGATTTGAAAAAACAGTGCTCTTAATTCTTGTCTTCGTGGTGTCTACTACAATATATAAATACAGCTTCATTATCTTGTGATTTTTTTCAAAACATCACTGTCCACTGACACACATTGATTTATCCTCATTGAAGGTAGTCGTTTGAAGTATGTTTGACACACAAGCCTTAGTTATTACCTTTCCCTCTCTTCATTTATGCATTAGACTTCCGTTTCTCTCTTTTTAAATGCTTTTTCTATCTTGCACCCTGACTCTTCGGTTAAATTACCGTAATCAGTTCTGTGTTTAGAACCTCTTTCGTCAGTGTAATGGCCAAGTTTATTTGTAGTTCATTCAAGGAGCGCGTTGGGGTGTCATTTCTTTTTGTCGATAGTCCTCCTTTTCTTCAATGCTGACATCTGTTTTACTTCAGCCAATGATTTTCTTAAAGCCCACTCCCAATTTTTTTTTTTTTTTTTTTTTTTTTTTTTTTTTTTTTTTTTTTTGGAATTCACCACGTACGATTGTCGGTATGTGAACAATGAAGAACCACTGTCCATCAGATATTGTTTACACTTAGACCCTGATTTTTTTGTACGGTAATAGCTTAGGCTATACATATCGAAAGTGTTCACGATGAACATAAGCTTCATTAGAAATTTCAAATTTAGTTTTGACTGAACGTAAATATATTCATTATTAAACGCAATATGCATTTTTGTAGTGTCAGAATCAACATTCACTCCTTATACGATACCGATACAACCGTTGACTAAGACGAGACTCACGTCAATATTTCGTCTTAACATTAGCTCCTATTTTAATAAAGATATTCTCTTCTAGTCCAGATGTCATGGAGGCCTTAACTTCAACATGTTTTATAAATTCACGGGCTGTTTTTAAGAGATACTCTATCTACGGCTCTAATTTTTATTTCTGGATAAGGAAGAGATTTAAGTACTGCATTTTTTAATTGCTGACACAGGTGTCTTGTATGTAATATACAACTTAGTCATCAGGAAGTTTTGAGAGTTATTCAGTAATTTCTAGTTTTCTCTCATTGGAATTTGAATAATAGAATGGAGATAACTTATACCCAGCATTAATACATGGGCTACCACGTACGCTGCGTGGCGGAGGGTAACCTTACACTGGGTTAATACATTTGCTTCTCTTCACGCTAAAACAGCTGGACGGATTTGAATGAAATTTAGAATGCAGGTAGCTTAAACCATGAATTAACGTATGAACTACCTTTAGGAAACCACCGTAAGGAGCATGGCGGAGAGTATCTTAAAGTGTGTTATCACGTTACTCTTCACGCTGAAACGGCTGGATGGAAATGAAGGAAATGTGGAATGAAAATAGATTATACACAGAATTAATACTTGGGCAATCTTTTGTAAGTCTCAGTAGGTGCATGGCGGAGGGTACTTTACAACAAACATCCAAATTGTATATATGGTCACCATGAAAGTCAGCACATAAATGTATTTTTTCATGAAGGAGATTTTTATAATCTGCAAGCCAGTGAATTTAACATGGCGGAGGGTACCTTGCGACTTTGACACCGTTTGATCAGTCACCATGAAACTTGGCGCATGTATGTATGTTTTCATATATAGGAGGAAGAGGAGTAGGTGGAGGAGAAGAGGGACAGAAAGGGGAGGGAGGAGACGGACAGAGAGAGGGGAGAGGAGGAGAATGAGAGAGGGGAGGTGGTGACAGACAGGAGAAAGGAGGTGAACAGAGGAGGGGGAGGAGGAAATGGACAGAGAAAGGGAGGCCGGCCGCGGTGGCCGAGGTGACTGAGGCGCTCCAGTCACGGTCAGCACGGCCACTACGGTCGGGGGTTCGAATCCCCCCTCGGGCATGGATATTTGTGCCGTCCTAGTTAGTAAGTAGTTCATAAGTAGTTTGTAAGTTTAGGGACTGATGACCCCGTAGTTAAGTCCCATAAGCTTAACAAACATTTGAACATTTTTGAGAGAAAGGGACAAGAGGGCATGAGGGAGGAACAGGTGAACAGAGAGAAGGAAAGGAGAAGATGAATTAATGATTTCTTCTGCGGCAGCAACGCACCGGGAACCAGATAGTCATAAATAAAAAGGGATATGTATTAATATTTTGCGTACCAGTATCTGGTTTGTACTACTGACAAAAAAGGAACTTTGGGGAAGAAATAAACAATTGTTAGCAGTTTTAGTACAATGAAGACTTACTTATTAACATTCAGTAATTTACGTAGATGAGTTTCATATTACGTAGTCATTATACTACGTAAATTTTACTTATAGGAATTTTTCGTATAGCGTTATAGAGGACTAATAAGGTTGTTATAATCCATAATATTTATTGTTGATATCTAATTTAAATAACGTAACGCATAAGGCATTCGTAGAAGCTATATATTGTGAACATACTTGAAATACGTATATGCGATATGCGAATAACTACAAATTTTACTTACAGCGTTTATACTTTGGTAGATACCGCTCGGTTAGCCGTGTGGTCTAACGCACCGCTTTCCGAGACGGGGAGGCGTACCGGCCCTGGTTCGAATCTGTCCGGTGGATTAACGAAGGGGATCGGAGTGCCGACCAGCCTGGATGTGGTTTTTAGGAGTTTTTCCGCATCCCCCTAGGTGAATACCGGACTGGTTCCCAAGTCCCGCCTCAGTTACACGATTCGCAAACATTTCATAACACTTTACACTTTCTTATAACACTATACACAGACATTTGGTGTGAACATTTCCTCCCGGAGGGGGGGGGGGGGGTGGCGGCAGGAAGGGCATTCGGCCACCCCGTCAATACTAACATGCCAAAACTGCAATAGCAAAGCCGACCCTGCTTGTGCGGGAAAAGGGCTGAAGAAAGAGAAAAAAAAAGTTTATACGTTGGTAGATGTGAACAAGTGTATATGGCATTGGCATAGCATTCTTTTTCGAACCTTATAAGAATATTTCTGGTGGTTTTGCAGTTAGATCAGTGTATTTGTAGTGACTACTATCAATTACTCTCTTGTACTGTTACGTCCTTTAATTACGTGGAACGCAAAAACAGGTTCCAAGTCATGCCTTAACCCTTTCAAAAATGTTCAAATGTTTGTAAAGATTATTGGACTTAACTGCGGGGGTTATCAGTTCCTAAACTTACAGACTACTTATGAACTATCTCAAACTAATCACGACACAAACATCCATGCCCGAGGGAGGATTCGAACCTCCGGCACGGAAAGGCCGCGCGATCCGCCACGTGGTGCTCCAGAGCGCTCGGCTTACTCCCGCGCGACCCTTAACCCTTTCATTCCCAGTGTCGTTCCTGGACAACAACGTATTAAAAGTTGATTTATACCGTATTTTGCGCATCAATCCTTAAAGTTGCATTTTTGTTGATGAACAACATACTTCTAGTACAACATTTTGCCGCTTTGTACGGCGTGTAGCCACTTCTGAGGCATTTATCTGTCCGTCTTGGAGGTTGTGTTGCGTTGCCGTCTGTACGTGGCTGAGAGTGTGAGCGTGAGTGGGGTTACTTTTATTTTATTCCAGCAGTGAATTGTCTCCTCTCTGGTGCCGTGGTGGAGATTATGACAGCATTATTGATCTGGCAGTGTTAACTATCAACATAATAATGTCCAAATAATAAAATACCTCGATTCAAACGTCTGTGTTGTGCAAGAAATATGTTTACTGCACTGTATTAATACAGAAAACACTGAATTTTAATTTTTCCAAAGCTGATTTCATAATGTGGGACAGAAATGATTAATCTATATCTATAAATGTGAATGTCTGTTCGGTGAAGGTTTATCACGTCTGAACCACAAGACATAATGAGCTAAAAATTTGTGCAGTTACTAATGTCTACCCGGGGAAGGCTTTAGGCACGGTTTTATGGTGCTCGGATAGCTATATATATATATTAATGTGAATGTCTGTTCGATGAACGCTTATCACGTCCAAACGACTAGACGCAGAAACTTAAATATTTGTACAGTTACTAATTTATACCTGAGGAAGGTTTTAGGCACGACAGATATTTACTAATTTGAAGAATATAACGCTGAATGCGGAACAATAATGATTCTTTGAAAATTATATTTCCTCTTTGAAAATGGTTTTATTGGTTGCATTGTTGCTTGAGGGTTGATAATGATAAAAGGGTGGAGTATATTGGGATGGAAAGTTATCGGTGTATATAAAATTCTACGTGTCTCTGTGTGTGTTAATATTTCGCTCTGCAGCGAAAACTACAGAGCGCAAACGAATAGTATGTATGTAATTGTTGTCCGAAAGCTCCCGTTGTACACCATAGCAGTTCCATGCCGATAGCTATAAGGGGGTGGAAGATATGGTGGTTGAAAGTCGTCAAGCCGGCCGCGGTGGCCGAGGAGACTGAGGCGCTCCGGTCACGGCCTGCACGGCCACTACGGTCGGGGGTTCGAATCCCCCCTCGGGCATGGATATTTGTGCCGTCCTAGTTCGTAAGTAGTTTGTAAGTTTAGGGACTGATGACCCCGTAGTTAAGTCCCATAAACTATACAAACATTTGAACATTTTTGAAAGTCGTCAAATTATAAAAAACAATTCGGACTGAAGGCCAGCGATGACGTTTGCGACTCTATAGCAAGGAGGTTACATACAGCGAAACGTGATGCCACAGGCCATATCTTTGGTCTATGCGTGCTACAATGTCTTCAGCTCTTTCTCTGCAAGGATAAGCATACGAATAAGGAAATATAAGAATGAATAAATAAAGCAGTAAAAAAGAAATTTCTTTCAATACATCTCTTTAAAAAAATCGATTTGACATTTCGCGCATTACAGCAAGTGATCCATCTGTGATATTATTACAATCATTATTTTTGAATTTCGTGATTGGATTCTTCGAAACGAGTGCATTTTTACCTGTGATTTCTTATATATTCTCTGATAAATGTAACATGTTTTTAGAGGAGATGGACAGAGAGAGAGTGGATACGAAAGTACTGACTCAAGGTTCGAATAAATAAATACGCGTAAATACCCGGGCAACGCCGGGTTTTCAGCTAGTATTCTATACAAGGCGGTGACTTGTTTGTTAAATATTACGCCTCCCTGCTGGGAGGGGGGGGGCATGAAACAAATCTCATCGTCAGCTGAACTCAGGTTCAGTAGGAAGACTCTAGTATCGGCCACCCCTTTTTACCCCACGCCCAACAAACAAAAGTCTCACAGTTTTGAAGATTCGCTGCAGTGATAGCACTCTAGCAGCATTCTAAATAAATAAATAAATAAAAAAGAAATAAATAAAAAAGGGGAAAGATCTGCTGGGGGGGAGGGGGGGTGCGAACGACCCTTGGATCCACCTATGCCGAAGACTACAATATGTTTTTCCAAACCATCCATTATTATCATCACTGGTATCGAATACCTCAGATAAACGTAATTGTTTCGAGGGTTGGAACTTAAATAGTGGCAACATTGCTGTGGAGACATTATACAATGGAATCTACTATTGTCTCTGATAGCGCACGTTGTTGACATTCCTACCTTACCTCCGAGCCGATGGCCTCACCCGTCGCACGCTACCGGCGTGCGCGCAGTCGAGGGAAACACAGTCACTTGTGAGCGACCGGTCTAACGTAACGGTGTCACTATGTTTTCGAAACAGAAACGGAGTTGGATCAAGACTGAATGTGCCAGAGGTCGTACAGCACGCAGTGTCATCAAGGTCTTCAAGAGGCGTGCGGCTGAACGGCATTGCCGTACAGAACAGTGGCACGTTGGGTAAAAGCCTTCAACAAAGGTCGACAAACTGTGGCAGACATGCATCGGGCAGGTCGTCCTAGCGTCTCTGACGAAGTGCATACTGTTGCCACGTTAGTGGACAGTGAGGTACGCTAGACGATTCGTAAGCTCTCCCACGAAACCAGATTATTGCATACGACTGTGGTTCGCATCCTGAAGGAACGCCTCGGTATGCGGAAAATTGCATCACGAATTGAAGGAATTTCAGAAATTGATGCGTTACGACGCTGCGCAGACGCACTTGGAGCTAAGATGAGGGAACCACTTTGTTGCATTCGCTTCAGAACTGTTCCAGAGATTCCACAGGCAGTAGACCGCTCCATTCGCACCATCAACAGAACAGGCTCTGCTAACGGTATACTACGCCTGCCACATCGCTGGCAACAACGGGTTCTACACAATGCTGGTGACTACTTTTGAGTTACAACTCTCGTATGTACGTTAGTGTAACGTTGGATATGTTCAAAAAATGTTCAAATGTTTGTTAAGCTTATGGGACTTAACTACGTGGTCATCAGTCCCTAAACTTACAAACTACTTATGAACTAACTAAGACTAAGGACGGCACAAATATCCATGCCCGAGGGGGAATTCGAACCCCCGACCGTAGTGGCCGTGCAGACCGTGACTGGAGCGCCTCAGTCTCCTCGGCCACCGCGGCCGGCGTTGGATATGATTGACACCTCATCAATAATCAACAACACAACTTCTTTCATATTTGACCTCAGCAGTTGGGGGACTTGATGGGAAAGTGGCCTGCACTTAGATGTTTGGCTATGTTCCACGAGAAGCTACAAGAGTCCATGTATTGTCAAGCCGTTCACACTGAACGAGGTTATTCTTGTTGCAGCACTGATGACCATCATTTTACTTAAATGCGTTTGAACCAAGAGTTTATGCCCCCCCCCTTTTTTTTTGCACCTGAAACATTTCTGTTAAAATTGTTCATAGGCGAGGAAAAAACTATTTTAAAATGTTGATATAAGCTAAAGATTAAAATAGTTTCCGGTGCTCAATGAATGAATAATGCTTGACGGCAGTATTGTTTATCAAATTCTCGAAAATGTTGGTTAGTTGTACGACGACGTTCTCATCTGACACGTATAAATCTGTACAGCAGCGCCAAGTTAGACCTTTTCATGTTTTCTGAAATCCCCAAAGACATTGAACTGAAGGAGGAGCATTAAGGTCAAATTCCTGCCTCGGCTGGGATTCGAACCTGCGACCTTTTGCTTATTAGCCAAGCGTATTAAGCCATAAGCCACAGTGGTCTTATGGATACCGGTATTGCTTGGACTGTCTTAAGACACGTCTCCCTCCACAACACAAACTTCAATTCTGCCTCATATTCCTCTACATGATATGTATCAATGTCGCTGAGGATCTCCAATGGCGAAATAGCAGCCCAGCAATGAACGTCAATGTACTCAGGCACAGGTTGAATAAAAATGAAATAATACATCAATCTCCAGAGAAATATCAAAGATATTGAATTGAAGTAGGTCCCAGGTTCGAAACCCGACCGCGGTACAACTTTTAATTCAATGTTTCCCCTTCAGTTCAATATATATATATTTGTGTGTGTGTGTGACGAAATGTCTCTCGACATTGATGGCACTGATTAATTATTTGATATATATCTCCAAAGACAATTTTTCCAGGATCGTCAATTTTAATTCTTCATCTTTATTATTATTATTATTATTATTATTATTATTATTTGCGTACATTCCCCTTAAGGAAAGCGCTAAAAACACAAAAATCTAGCTTTTATTCCCGTCTTTCTTCTTCTTCCCAAAAACCTTTCATTCTTTCACTTTGTACATTCTTATGTTCGTCTGTTGTTTTTGTGTTGAGACTTAAAGTCAATATTTTGGTTTCTGATTTATTCCCTACAGGTTTTGCGGTCTTGTATGTCTTCTATAGAGATGTTTAATGTTTTCAGGTCTTCTGTGGTTTCTTTGTACCAAGATGAGCCCAGTTTTGATGTAGAAATAATGTTGAATATTCTTTTGGTTAGTCTGGTGTCATTCATTCTAGCGATATGCATGAAAAATTTTGCTCTGCGTTTTCTGATGTGTATCGTGATTGTTCAGTGTGTCTGTATAGTTTTTCTGTGGGTCTTTTTTGCCAAATATTTTCTCTAAAAACTGCACCGTGGATTTTTCTCAGAATTTTCCTTTCTTGTTTCTCAATCTCCTTGATTTTTGCCATTCCTTTGGTGCTCGTAGTTTCTGATGCGTAGAGAGATTCTAGTAAGACTACTGTGTTGTAGTGTTGTAGTTTTGCGGTCGTGGAAGTACAGCCGGCCGCGGTGGCCGAGAGGACTGCGGCGCGCCAGTTACGGTCTGCACGCCCACTACGGTCGGGGGTTCGAATCCCCTTCGGGCATGGATATTTGTGCCGTCCTTAGTATTAGCTAGTTCATAAGTAGTTTGTAAGTTTAGCGACTGATGACGTCGTAATTAAGTCCCATAAGCTATACAAACATTTATGTATTTTATTTATGGGAAATATATTTATTATTGTAGTGAGATCAGGTAAGTTTATAAGCTCTATGTAATTTTGAGACTCTTTCTTCGTTTTTCATGATTTCTCCTAAATATTTAAACTCCCCGACTTATAAAAATTTTCCGCGGCTAATTTTTAGTGAGAGTTTGAAGATTTTTATCAAAAGTTTTTGTTTTTTCATAAGAGACTGTAGACCTGTTTTCGTGGCATTCTCGTGGCGTTTATCTAGGGAATCTACATCTACATACATATTCCGCAATCCACCGTAAGGTAGGTGGCGGAGGGTACACTGTAGCACTACTAGGCATTTCCTTTCCTATTCCACTCCCAAATAGGACGAGAAAAAAAAAGAATGCATATATGCCTCAGTACGAGCCATAATTTCTCTTATCTTGTCTTTGTGGTCACTACGCGAAATGTAAGTAAGTGGCAGGAAGATCGTTCTACACTCAGCTTCAAATTCCGGCCATCTAAATTTCCTCAACAGAATTTCTCGAAAAGAACGTCGTCTTTCCTCCAGCGATCCCCATTTGAGTTCCCAGAGCATTTCTGTGACACTCGCACATTGGTCGAACCCACCAGTAACAAACCTAGCTGCTCGCTTCTGAACTGCCTCTATGTCTTCCTTTAAACTGATCTGCTGCGGGTCCCAAACACTTGAGCAATACTCAAGACTTGGTCGTACAAGCGTTTTAAACGCGGTCTCCTTTACAGATGAAGTACATCTTCCCAAAATTCTCCCAATAAACCGAAGTCGGCTGTCCGCCTTACCCACAACTGTCCTTACATGCTCGTTCCATTTCATATCGCTCTGCAATGTTACGCCTAGATATTTAAACGACGCGACTGCATCAAGAATCTCACTGCTAATGCGGTATTAGGACATTATTGGATTGTTTTTTTTTTTTTCTCATGCGCAACACCTTACATTTTTCTACATTGAGAGCTAGCTGCCATTCTTCACACCAACTAGTAATTTTGCCTGTTATCCCTGTATGCTATTACAGTCCATTAAAGACGACACCCTCCTATACACCTCAGAGTCATCAGCAAACAGCCGCAAATTACAATTTACTCTGTCCATGCTCAATTACTCTGTCCATCAGATCATTTACATAGATAGAAAATAATAGCGGTCCTATCACACTCCCCTGGGACACGTCTGACAATGCACTCGTCTCTGATGAACACTCGCCGTCGAGAACATCATACTGTGTTCTATTACTCAGTAAGTCTTCCAGCCAGTCACAAATCTGTGGACTTATTCCAGCTTCGTTAGCAGTCTGCAGTGTCGCATGTTGTGCTTCCATTCTCGTATTCGAGAGTGTGGCGATGTCGTCTGAGAAAGCGAGGCATTTTATGTGATCATTTTCTCTAAGACTGCATTGAATACGCTGGGTTGGAGACCATCGCTTTGCCGGACGCCTGTTTTTATTTCAAAGGGCTCTGATAATTCTCCCATGTATTTGACTTTGGATTTGGTGCTAGTGAGGGTCTCTTGAATTAGATCATCTCTCTTAGAGTCTGGAAGAGTGTGTCTCGGTCAATGGAGTCATAGGCTTTTTTGAAGTCTACAAATGTTACTGTAGTATTCCTGCAGTGTCTTACGGATAGGATTTTGCGGAGATTCCAAATCTGTTCGCTGCAGGAACGGTTTTTTCTGAAGTTCGCTTAATATTCGCCAATCTGAGGGTCAATCTGTGCTTCCATTCGGTTTAACAGGGCTCTGGAGAGAATTTTGTAGGTGACTGGGAGCAGGGAGATTCTTCTGTAGTTGTTAGGATCAGTTTTGTTTCCTTTTTTGTGGAGTGGGTTAATGAGAGCCGACTTCCACTCTTCCGGAATTTTTCCTGTGAGCCAACAGTTTTCAATAATTTTTTGGATTTTGGGTGTGATTTGAGCATGATCCAATTTCCAAATTTCTGCGATCTGACCGGCTTGACTGGGTGCTGTGTTTTTCAGTGCTTTCCTTATTTCAATGATTTCATGTAGGGTCGGTGGCTGTGAGTCTGGATTGGGCTCAGGCGTTTCGTAGTGCAATTTTCTTGGGGACTTTCGCAGCTGAGCAAATTATTGAAGTATCAAGGGAGAATTTTACAATTCTTCTTCGTGTTTGTTTTCAAGGATCCATCAGGTTTTTTAAAAACAGAGATTCGGTGGTTGGTATCCGGTCATGTTTTCCCTGAAGGTTCTGTAGAAATTTCGTGTGTTGTTTTTGGTGAAATCTTCCTGGATCTCTCAGACAGCTGTTTTTCCTTGCGAATAAAATATGTTCAAATGTTTGCATAGCTTATGGGACTTAACTACGGGGTCATCAGTCCCTAAAATTACAAACTATTTACGAACTAGCTAATACTAAGGACGGCACAAATATCCATGCCCGAGGGGGGATTCGAACCCCCGACCGTAGTGGCCGTGCAGACCGTGACTGGAGCGCCTCAGTCCTTTAGGCCACCGCCGCCGGCCCTTGCGAATAGTTTTTGAATAAATTTTTTCACTGTCTTAAAAGTTCCCCAATTTTCAGGTGATTTGTGACTGTTAGTTTTTCCAGGCAAAGGTCCTCAGCTCGATCGCTTGGTCGCAGAATGCGTTCCACCACCAGAGTTTCCGTTTTCGTGGCGGTTGTCCTAGTTTTATTAGGTCTTTCATTTTCTGCGAAAGTTTCGTCCAATTGATTTCTGAAATCTTGGAGATTTCGTGTGTGATTTTTTTTTTCGTTGTTATTTCTGGGATATTCTGGCTCTGTTCTGAAGACTGGTTTAGTTCTAAGAAGTTTTCTGTCTGGGAAAAATCGTGTTTTGATTTGAAGCAGATGATCTGAGTAAAAAAACAAACCCTTTTCTTGTTCTCACATGTAGGAATTCCTGTGAATTTCTCCTAGATATAGCGACGAGGTCTATCTGAAATTTACCCAGGATATTGTTGGTGATTTCCATGTTGTCGGTTTCCGGCGGGGTTTCTCAAATTGGGTGGATATGATTTTAAGACTGAAATTTATGTAGAGATTGATCAGCGTTTCGCCTTTTTTGTTTGTGTGTTTGTGGGCGGTGTGTTGTCCTGTGATGTAATAGTATTTCTTTTCCTTGCCCAACTGGTCGTTAAAATCACCTAGAAGAATTTTCACGTGTTTTGCGGGGATTTTATTCATGGTATCTTCAAGGTCTTCCCAGAATTTCTCTACCGTTTGTGGGTTTTTCTGTTCTGATCTTCATCTTTAGTTATATACACTTTATATTTTTAAAAACACAGCCTCGTTCGAGATTTTGTTTTTAATAACATAATTTCAGTAACGATCGCTGTTTTTCCAGAAATGTTTTCTAAAATTGTATATATACTTTGTAGGCTTCGTGTGCGTAATATGGCTCCTACTTATTGCTGTGTTCTGATTTCCCTAGAAAAACTTCTAACTTGCGTATCTGAAATACATGCACTCAGCTTTGGTAACGATATTGTAAATTTTTCTTTCAATTTACTGTTTGTTCTCATAAAATTCGGGCAAATGCTTCTAGGTGGATTACATTCAGTGATTGTAGACTATCGAGCTTTGATGCTAGTGAATTCGGAGTTCATTGGATCTAATCCGCCGATATTTTCAGTCTCTAAATTGCTGTGTACAGTTGACCATATGCGAACACGGGAGAATCTATCAGTGCACTGATTGCATCTACACTTTAAGGTGGAATTCGAACATGTCAGAAAGAACACACACCACATACACACTCCTGGAAAATGAAAAATCACCATGAATTGACCCAGCAGAGAGAAATTTTATTGATACGTACTTGAGGATGTATACAACACACGATCACAAAGAAACAACCATACTAACGTGAGAACAGTCACCAGATTGCGCGCAGTTTCGACGCTAGTACCGCGTATACCGTCCTTTTGCAGCAAGGCAAACTGAAATTCTTTCACAGAGACGATCTACATGTACATCCATACTCCGCAAGCCACCCGATGGTGTGTGGCGGAGGGTACCTTGAGTACCACTATCGGTTCTCCCTCCTATTCCAGTCACGTATTGTTCGCGGAAAGAAAGATTGTTAGTATGCCTCTGTGTGGGCTCTAATCTCTCTGATTTTATCCTCATGATCTCATCGCGAGATATATGCAGGAGGGAGCAATATACTGCTAGACTCCTCGGTAAAGGTATGTTCTCTAAACAAAAGCCCGTTCCGAGCGACAGAGCGTCTAGTCTTCCACTGGAGTTCATCGATCATCTCCGTAACGTTTTCTCGATTACCAAATGATCCTGTAACGAAGCGCGCTGCTCTCCGTTGGATCTTTTCTACTTTCTCTATCAACCCCACCTGGTACGGATCCCACACCGGTGAGCAGTATTCAAGCTGTGGGCGAACAAGTGTACTGTAACCTACTTCCTTTGTTTTCGGACTGCATTTCCTTACAATTCTCCCAATGAACCTAAGTCTAGCATCTGATTTACCGACGATTGATTTTATATGGTCGTTCCATTTTAAATCCCTCCTAATGACTACTCCCAGATAATTTATGGAATTAACTGCTTCCAGTTGTTGAGCTGCTATAGTGTAGCTAAATGATACAGGATCTTTCTTTCTATGTATTCACAGCACATTACACTTGTCTACATTGAGATTCAATTACCATTCCCTGCACCATACGTCAATTCGATGCAGATCCTCTTGCATTTTATTACAGTTTTCCATAGTTACAACCTCTCTGTATACTACAGCATCATCCGAGAAAAGCCTCAATGAACTTCCGATGTTATCCTCAAGGTCATTTATATATATCGTGAATAGCAACGGACCCACGACACTCCCCTGTGGCACACCTGACATCACTCTTACTTCGGAAGACTTCTCTCCATTGAGAATGACGATCCTCAGAGATGTGCCCCATTGAGCATGTCTGGGACCATATGAAAAGTCGTCTTGCGCAGTCTGCACGACCGGCACGATTGTGGCCCAACTGAGGCACCAGGTGGAGACTGCAGGGCAGACCATTCCGCAAGAATACATTCGGTTCCTCTACGATCCTCTCGATGGGAGAATTGCAGCTTGCATTGCTGCAAAAGGAGGGTATACGCGGTACTAGCGTCAGCATTGAGGACATTCTGGTGACTTTACTCACGTGGTGTGTGTTCTTTCAGACGTGTTCGAATTCCACCTTAAACTGTAGGTGCACTGATGGATTCTTCCGTGTTCACATACGATCAACTGTTTACAGCACTTTTGAGACTGAAAAGTCGAGCGGATTACATCTAACGAATGTCGACTTCACTAGTAACAAAGCTCGATAGTCTGCAATCGCTGAATATAATCCACCTAGACGCATTTGCCAGAATTTTATGAAAACGACTGATAAAAAAAAAAAAAAAGGTTAGAAAAATTGAGCGCACAACCTTCAGATACTACATTATATGATAAACGTTTTTATAGGAAAATCATAACACGGGAATAAACAGGAGCAATTTGACGCATATGAAGCCTACAAAGTTTATACAACTAACGATAAAGAAAGTAATACTCACAATTCTTGGAAAGCTGTTTTTAGGAGAAAATATTAAACAATAAATCAATGTCGAAACACATAGTTCGTCTCCATATAGCAAAGATATTAAATTGAAGGAGATGCATTGAATTAAAATTTGTTATGCGCCCGGAATTCGATCCCGGGACCTCCTTCAATTCAATATTTGAAATATCGAGACAATATACGTCTCTGGACATTGATTTATTATTTCATATTTGTCAGCTATGCCCGAGTACATTAACGTTCATTGCTGAGGTGTATTCCGATATTGGACACTGATACGTATTACACAGGGAAACAAGGGGCAGAAATAAATTTTGTGTTGTGGAGAAGACGTGCTTTAAGATAGTCTGTGAAGTACCGGTATTCTGTGGCTGGCGGTTAATGTGCTCCCCATATGGAGACCACATGGGTATCGGATTTTAGAATTTCTTTATATTTATTGTACGTGAAGTTCAGTCAAAGCCATTCGACGCAACTCTCATAACCATAGAGTCGGAGGTTCGAACCCCTCTAGGCATGTATTTTTTTCCCTTTCATTCAGTTATATAAACTATTTTGGGATCTCTAATTCCACTTGTTGTGTCAGGTTCTGTTTATGTGTATGTAGAAGAGTTGGAATTCCTGTCGTCACGTAAAACGATGTTTCAGTAAGGTAGCTTCTTGGAAAGCCATTAGTAGCTAGGGAGATGACTTTCCAAATACAGTGCCGTCGGTCTTCACAAACTGAACAATCAAGAGACTACCGTCGTCAACTAATAGTGAAGCCAATACTGTAAAAAAATGTAACTTACGTTTTTTGATTGACTATCATTATTAAAAATAAAATATAGAAATTACGAATAAACAAAAACACGTGCACTTTTCGTAAAAATTACCATTAGATATTAAAATTGTGTTGTTCGAACACAATGGAAAAAATGCCGTGACAGGAATCGAACCACCAACCCGAGGGTTGAAAAGCCAGAACGCTACCACCTTTTTTTTTTATTTTTTTATTTTTTTTTTTTTTTGTAGGTACCATTGTTATATTGTAAAACAAATCAATTGCGTCTTCCCTTCAAATCATAATACGAAACTAAAATGATGCTCTATGGAATGAGTAAGAACTGCCCACTCTTCGTGTAGCAAGAAGAAAGAAAATAAGCTTGTAATTCAAACAAATGAAATGATATTCAGTACGTAAGTGAAACCTTTAAAAAGTTTTGGAACAAAGTCCTGTATTTGGAACGCTTTTGTAGAACGTAATGCTGGTCGTGAACATAGAGTATGAAATCTTGTAAGGCAGGAGCTTTCCGATTAATCGCATAGTAAATAAATTGTCCAAGAAGCCATGTGTAACTATTATGTTTGGCGTCAGGGTAATATTTCCAATCAGGGCGCAGTATGTCATGTACAGTAATGTTCAGTGCGGTGGTGCGGGTCATAGCAGCTAGTCTTCTTCTAGTCCACGTCCAGATTTCAGTCTGATCTCGTCAGACAAATGCGTGCGCTAACGTGTCCAGCAGCTGGCACCGAGTGCAGTACGGCGTGGCTTTTAATTTGATATTGTACATCTTTTCGCCAGTAGGGATGACATCATTTACAACGTCATACCAGGTGGATCTAACTTTCGTACTAAGTACTGAATTATGTATGTTTTTCCATATAGCAGTCCAGTTATAAAGTGGATATTTCAGCTCGATTGTATTCTGTGGCACTATGTCAGTGAATGTGCGATAGAGTGATGCAGTATCGTAAGTCCGTTGAGTTGCCCGTATATAGCCTACTTCGAGGTAAAATTTTCTGACGTGGTCCAGTTCCGGGTTGATACGGGCGAGGTTTACTGGCACAGCATTGTCCGCAGGTTCTAAGCGGACAAACAAATTTTTGGTTATCGAATTGTAATCGGCCTGCAAAATTTTGATGGTTCTGCTAACAAATAGTGCCGTACACTGCGCTTCCAAATTTTTGAGCCCGAGGCCTCCCTTACTGTAGCTAAGTGACCCTGTACGAAAAGCAACTTTAAAGATGTTGCGTCTCCACAAGTACCAACTTGCACTGGCTGTCATTTTCTGAGCTGTAGTGTTGGGGATAGGTAAAGTTGCAGCTACGTGGTAAATTTTACTGTAGACGTAGCCATTGATGAATAAGGCTTTTTGAATGCGGTCTAAGCTTCTTGTAGAATTATCCCGTAGAGTCGCACGTATGATGTTAAGTTTTTCTTGCCAGTTGAGCTGTACCATGATACGGGGATTAGCCGTGAGAATCAGTCCCAACTGTTTCCTGGTCTCGGTTATAGGGAGCCACGTAGATGCAATATAGTCTTTATGCGGTCCTAACAATAGCAACCGAGACTTCCGCTCGTTCACCTTGGCACCACAAGCATGAGTATACTCTTGAACTATCCTCTTGGTGGTATCGAGTTCTTCGCTGGAGCTGACAAGGACGCTGACGTCGTCGGCGTAGGCTTGGCATACTGTTCTTGTATTGAAAATCTGTAACCCTTGCAAGTTGATGTATAACGTTCGGAGGAGTGGTTCTACAGCTATCGCATACAGAGTCGTAGACAGTGGACATCCTTGTCGGATACCTCGCTGCTGTGTAATAGATGGAGTGAGTTGACCATTAATTTTGCATCTGAATGTCGTATGGCAGATGCAATGCCTGATGATTGAAATAAATCGATCGCTGAAGCCCATAGTCCTCATAACTTGAAATAAGAAATTGTGGTCGACTCTGTCAAATGCTTTATCGAAGTCGAGGAATGCCAGTGCCATTTTGCTTCGACATATCCAGGTGAGGTAAATTAAGTCTCTGTATTCGGCGAGTATGGTCAACATTGAACGCCCAGTAACCGCACTTTTCTGGTAATGACCAATAATCTTGCGAAGGAACGGTTTCATTCTCTTGTTCAAGAGACGAGTCAATATCTTAAAATCCGTATTCAGAAGCGTGATTGGTCTAAAATTCTGCAGGCCGCCAGCATGCGGCGTTTTCGGGATGAGAACGAGGATGCCTTCAGTGAAGTTCGAAGGAAAGTCATTGCCGGACATTAACTCGTTATACACTTCGGTGAGTTGAGGCCCGAGTAAATACCAAAACCGGTCGTAGAATTCTATAGGCAGACCGTCTGAACCAGCAGCTTTATTTCGCGCCGTTTCTGCGATAACATCTGCAATTTCTGCACAAGTTATATTTTCCAGCAAATCTGCGTTATCCTCGTCCGCTATTCCTTGCGTGGTATTTGATAAAAACGTCCGCATTACGTTCAAGTCCGTCGCCGATGCAGCGAAGAGGTTCGTAAAATATCTTGCAACGTATGCCTTGATTTCACCTTGATGTGTATACTCCTGTCCCTGCTCATCCGTGAGCTTGTGTAACATTTGTCGCCT